>JAKZGU010000018.1:0-602368 GCA_022837005.1 Calonectria pteridis
GGTTCATATTGAGGTTTAGGCGCTCAAAATGCTATTTTGCCTCTGAAAATGAATATTGACTGCTGTCTACATGATGTACAACTACCTCTGTTCATTTTGAAAACCCCCCCTCCCGCGCGTAGGTAGGTACCTACCAATCTAGCGCATACAGTAGGTACCTCGTACTTGGCGATGCTCCAGTGGCGAGTGTACAGCAGCTGGCACCAGCGCAACCCCAGAAGAACGCCATATCCATATTGGCTCCGTTATACCGATGAATTACAAGCTAAATATCTCCTGCGCTTTGTTCTGGCCATGAATATGTTCGTTGAGAAAAACTGGAAGTTGATCCTCATTCCAACAGTAATATCCTCATTCCCGTAGGCGCGCTATCTCGTCTATCCCGACGTTCTGGAGGTTCTCATTTCTCGTTTCGTCGCCCCCTGCCCCTGGTTCAACCGTCCCATTGACTTGCCACAACAACGCCTGGTCCGGTGCTGGTGGTTGCTTGGCCCTCCACTGCACATTCTCGTTCCTTCGCTACCTAGGTACCTAGCCCGCTGCCACACTGCCGCCGTCGACGTCTCCCCTCCTCAATTTGTTCATCTCCAGAAGTGCCCTTGACCGTACCATCATCACCACCACCTCCTCTTCAGCCTCTCCTTTTCCCTCTCTCCCATCCATCATCCGCTTTTTTACTCGGCGAGCGCCTCTAAGCATCTAGCGCCTGTGATTTCAACTTCTTCGTGCATCACCTGCTTGGCCTGAGGCCTGTTTGCCTTCCTCATTTTTATTTTCTTTTGCCCCTTGTATCCTTAGCTCCCTGTCACGCACGCGCCTCTCCCCCTCCGACTCAGGATCATCATTGAGCCCAATCAGGCTATCGCAATCCGATCATCCGTGGACCGCCACCCCCGACGAACCATCTCTGCCCACTACGATCTATCCATTTCTCCTCCCTCACATTCTCCTCTGAGGGATAATGCTCTCTTAATTGCAAGAATAGGTTCTGAACAACATGGACGGGACATACAACAATCCTTTTGCGCAAGGCCAGTCACCTTCGTGAGTAACTTGTTCTCCTAAAAAACCTCCCTTTTTTTTCCCTTTGCGCCTCGCTAATATGAGCCTTGTCAATAGGACTCCAGATACACCCAGTGGCGGGACTTATCAAGTGAACGTTAATCGTACGAAAACGAGGAAATGGGTCGAGGCCAAAGTTCAGAGCTATGATGGCGACGATTGGGGTGCCGACGAATTCGACGACGATGATGAGGAACCAGAACCTATGCCTCCTGTCCCACGCGTCACAACTGGTTTGCGCCCTGTCGGCCAGCGCCTTCCATCCGAAACGCTTCGTTCTTCTCCGAGGCTACCCGCGCCTGTCCCTTCCAGCTCTCGAAGCGCAAGCGGTCCCCCTTCTCTCCATCTGCAGACCGGAAAACCCGAAGAAGATCACGCTGCGCCCCCAATTCCATACATTCCAGCTCATGTCCAAGACACTCCAAGAAGCACCCCCTCTCCTGTGAGCGGGCGAAACGCATCGCCGGTACCCCTCCCTTCTCAGACAGCAGCGCCGACCGTGGGCCACCCAGCCGATCCTCGTTCCTCGACTCCGCAAAGCGCTGTGAGTTCTACTCCAGCGCGATCATCTCCTTTGGTTCAACCCACTGAACTCGCTCAGCGCACAGAACAAGATGGAAAACCAGCCGACTCACCGAAGACGTTTAATACTGGTGAAGTGAGGCATAGTCAAGATACAGTGCAACCCACGGGTTCTGCTCAGCACTATCCTGAGCTTGATTTACCTGATGTTGGCCAAGTTTCTCTTCTCGACTCTGGGTTTTTATCTGGGTCGAAGAAAGATGAGACCGAGCCATCCGACAAGGCTACTGCAGGTGAACCTGCCATTGGTTTGAAGGGCCAGGCTCCTGTCTTGTCGCCAATGCCAGATTCACAATCTATTCCACCTCTGCGCACACCAAGCCCCCAAGCCAAAGGCACTGCTCTCCCTGCCGAATCGCAGCATGCCGCCTCGCATCAGATAGCTGGCACCACAGATATTACACCAACGGAGCCTCTTCAACCGCGCCGTCCAGACCATTCTCTATCTGATTATGAGCCTCAACCCATTCAACGAGAACCTACAATGAGTACCATCACATCGTCACCAGTTAAGGAAAACGATGTGTTGAGTGACGAAATAATGAGATCTCTCAGTCCCGCTGGCGTTGCCCCGACTCTTGGTCCTATCGGGGAAACTTCCAATGCACTAGCACCAAAAACCAATCCAGACCCGCGTGATAGCAGCTATACTCTGAGTGATTATGATAGCTACTGGGCTGATGGGAAAGAGAAGGCAGTCGTCGGAGAGAACAATGTAGAAGCTGTAACAGCACCTTCTGAAAATCTCGCACAGGGCTCACAGGAAGCGATTCCACCAAATGATGCCTCCCCAAATGTGGCCAATGACACCCTCCCGGAAGGCGACGATGAGTTAGGTCTCCGACGAAGGTTTTCGTGGGAAGCTATTAAGGATCAACCACCTGGCAATGTGCCGTCAAAAAGCAATCCTGCCACAAAAGATCCCTCTCAAATTGGACAACCCGACACTCAGTCAACAAGGGATTCTGCAGCCGATATCACCAGTGCAAGAGCTGAGACGCCGAAGATTGTCATACCTTCCGAATCCGAGCCGAGTTCTGTACCACCGTCCCAACCTTTACCTTCCAGGCTAGAACCCTCATCACCTATCTCAACCAGAACCGACGAGAGTGCCGTTCATAGTAACGAAAACCGACGGCCTTCTCTTGTGGAAGAAAAAATGCTGGCTGAACCCCCGACTATCGCAGAGTCACCATCCCCGGATACTCAGTCGATCACTTCATCTGCCCCAACCACTAAGCCGGGGCAAATGCCACAGGTTATGGGACTTAAGGAGATCATGGGTCTGCCCACGTCTAGCCAGAGGTTAAGCCAGTATGAAGAGTCACAAAAGGCTTTTGCAGTTGTTGAATTAGGGCTAAAAAACTGGATTCAATCTCTCAAAACCCAACATCCGGAGTATGCCAACGCAACCTCATCTTTCGGCGGAATCAGTTACCAGACTTCCACGTCTGGAGCCAATGCAACTAGCTCAAGTGGATTGGCTCCAACGCAGCAGCCATATTACCAGCAATATCTTAATGCCAGCTCGCCTACCACAACAGCGCCGTCAACCAGTCGATCAAGATTGGGAAGTCTCCCACTTTCTACACAGGCTGCAACCAGCGCGTTTGGAAACTCTGGCAACCAAATTGGAACGAAGAGCAAGGAGTTTATGCATTCAGCTGGAAAGATGGGCAAAGGATTGTTTAGCAAGGGCAGGAGCAAATTACGGGGCACTGGGGACAAGGTATTTCACTGACGCTTCTTCTTTTTAGAGCCTGTTGCATCTAGGCCATTTCCTTTCACCCCAGGCAGGGAATTTGTTGGATTTAAACTTCTCTTCATCATGCGCTTTTGGGCTTGTATTTCACTCTAAGCCTTATGATGAGATGGGTGTACGAGATAGGAATTCTACGACGCTGTTCCCTTTTTCTTCCCACATTTCCATTTACCACTGGCCCACGCATATGGTTAGACGTGATGAGAGAATATGTTATTAATGTTTTGTGGTTGACAGGGCGAACCCATCCCTCCCCCAGTGGTGTACCCCTATGTCCAGAATAAGAGGAGATCATCCTGGGGTATGAGCGTCAGTGCAAGATTCAGCACCGACAGAGAAATGACGCCCACCCCCGGGCAGGATCGGCCAAGCTCTCCCCACTCGGGACGCATGCATCCACTCCGTGCTGCGTCATGGTCCGGCGAATCAGATGGGCGGTATGTCTCACTTGAGTCCTTAGGTCCTATTAGCTCCCGGCAGTGGAAGAAAGTGCATGAGGAGTCAGTTTCGCCAAATAAAGATGGTGGCGAAGACAATGAGCAAGAAAAATGTGAAGCAAAAGAAGACAAAAAAGCAGACGTAACTACAATGGAAATCCCCATGCCCATGGACAGGGGCAAGGCGTTGTGGGCTCCATCCCCAATGACCCGAGAGCCTGGTGTAGCCAGGGAGAACTCTTCGGAGCACTCGGGAGTGCGATTGGACGAAGTCGACCAGGCTCAGGCACATGAAACGGCGGCGCCAGCGGCGTCTATTGATGAAGACTCTGAAGAGTGGGTGGAGATTGTATCCCCACACAGCACCGCAGCGTCCGTCCGGATGGTGCCGGCTGAGCCCGCGCTTGTGGAGGCGCGTCCTAATTTCGCTGTGGCGCGTGGGGAAACGCGTTATCCCCAAGCCCAGAGCCAGACCCAATTCCAGCCTCGTACTCTGTTCCAGACAAAGAACGAGGCACATCAAGAAATGTCGTTTACGTCCATTCCCCGGGATCCTGGCCCTAGCACCCAGCAACATGCGCCGCAAGAGGCAGAAACCCCCCAGCGTAATCCATCCTTTGTCGGGCTACCGCTAATCAGACGCGGGTCGACATTTGGTCTGACTCCAAAAGCCGCGCGTTCGGCTGCCGACCACCTTTCTCAGAATGATGAGGATGAGGAGCATGACGTGCCACTCGCACCCGCCTCTGCACCCACCCATCTCCTGGGGGATGGCACGGCCGGCAACAGTGTCGCGCTCACTATGGCAGAGCCCATCAGTCCCAATTCCCCGATATCAGAACCAGAAGTCACCCTCCCATGCCAGACAACCTCTGCAAGGATGTCGCCCGACCCTGAGATGGCAACTTCGGCTCCGCCGGAGCAGCCAGATCCAGTCACAAAGTCAGAACAAGATCAGACACACCCACACTCGCCCGGATCGCCGGATCATCAGCAGCAGCAAATTTTGCACTCGAATGGTGCGCCACCTATGATACCACCCAATATGGCAGGCAACCCAATCCAGCGGCTCCCTCCCGCTGGTGCGGGCGACTGGAAACTTGAGGAAAGTCACCTGAGTGAGCCTCTGCATTCAGTTTCTAGAAATCGCGCAGGCACTGGTAGCTCCCAGCAACCTTCTAGCTACGGGTTCGAGAAAGAAACTGGTGGCACCCAGCAGCAACCCGGCTCGTCATTCGACAAAGAGACGGGTGGCTCCCAGAGAGATCAACCACAAGAGCCCACCTACGACGAATACGACAAAGATACGGGGGTCACGCGCCCGGCCCCAACTCTACCCCCAGGGCCAACCCCAGCATCTCTAACATCGCCCGTCAGGCATAGACACAAACCTTCATCAGATGTACCCCCGTCCACGACAAACCGGTACCCGGAGCTCTTCCGTCGGGAAGACCCACGGCCTCGGGCGAACTCCCACACTAATCCACCTCCATCCAGTCAGCAGTTCCAGAAATTTGACCAGCTCCCGGGGCACTTCTTTCAAGCCCCCTCCGTCCCCGGCGCCGCCACTCCGGATGCCGAAAACAGTGGGGGGGAACGCGGTCGTAGGAAGAGCTCCGGTCTCTTTAAAGAATTTAGCAGTCGTTTCGCCAAGCCATCTGAACGTCGGGGTTCGATTGAGCCCACTGTGAAGCAACACCACCCACCAGCAGAACACATTAATGATAGATCTGAGTCCGAGTTAACCGTTGATGAAATGCACCTGAATCAACAGAAGAGTCCAAAAGGAGGTTTCCTGTCTAGTCTAAGGGGTCGCGCGTCAATGGACCTTTTATCACAAAGTCAAGATGGCATGCCTGGGCCATCCCATCTCCAAGGTCCGCCTCAGGTCCATCCTGATCAAATGAGGCCAGACACACCTCAATCTCAGTTCGAGCGAAAGCATACTCGCTTCGCTAGCTTAGGTCTCCCAAGTGGCCCGTTCAAACACAAATCCACAGGTTTACCAGGATCATCTGCATCTAGTATTGTCAATGAGCCAGGCGCTGCTGTGGATCCTCTTCCTCTCCCAGACATGCCCCCAAAAAGAAGATTCTCGGGATTCAGCCCACGATCGGGCGTATTCAACCGCTCAAGCCTAGATGTACCTCCAAAGCCGGGAACGCCAAGCTCTTTGCGGCCGTCCACTGGCAATCAAACTCTCGATTCGTCCGAGTTCATGGCTCCTCCACCTTCCATCAGGGATCTCGCACGGAACAATACGGACGGCCCCGCCCCGCTCGTGCCGCCAAAAATGCCCGCTGCCGGCGAGGGGCTCGGTGGTCCTGAACCCCGCAAAAGACGAGGTTCTGCAAGTGGTTTGATCTCAGGCTTTCTAGGCCATGTCAGAAATAGAAGCCAATCTCAAGACAATGCCGTTGAGTTTCCGCAAGGCCAGTTCCCCCCAAGGCAAAGACCATCCCCCATTCAGAGCCCTACTGTGCAAGGCCCTCCAACGCATGGCTCCTCAAATCAACTGCCTCCAGCCCAAAACCCGCTTGGACAACACCCTCCACCAAGGTCCCCTCTCGCACAACCGCCTCTAACCCAGGCTTCCCAGGGCCAGCTTGGTCCAAATCATGCATCAGGACGAGTGCCTGCTGGGCATCATCCTGGGCAGCGTGGTGTTAAACCAAATCCTCAGATACAAATTCCACCTGGACAAAGTTCAAATGGCCAGCCTTCCTCCGGCCTAGCTCCTCAATTGCCCCCATTGGGGCATATATCTCCAGTTCAACTTCAGGAACAGGCTCCTTGGACTCAGCTATCACAGGGCCCGCCACGCCAGAACTCCCCGGCCTCTCAGGCCCCAGCCCACCCTCCAATTATCCAACAGATGACAGAGACATCGTCACTGGACTCTCAATTCCAAACGTCCACTGAACGGCCATCTACAAGTGGACGACATTCTGCGGCAACCAGCCAGGGATTCGAGCCAACGGAAAACAGCCCATCTCAAGCCTCATTGCATCAAGCCCGGCCCTCACCACTTTGGCAAGAGTCTCCTGTAACGGCTGAAGAGTTTTCCAAAGTTTCAAACAATCCTGGCTCCCCACCACCTTCTCACAATGTAGGATCCAGTCCTGCAGACGATGCTTCAATTAGGATACAATCGGGGTCTCGTGGTGTATCTTCAACCCCATCAGTTCCATTTTCACACGCCTTGCATCACGCCTCTAGCAAGTCTCTTAACAATGTCCTCCAGACAAATGCCGACATGGCTGAAGTCCAACGGGCCAGCATGCACTCTGCGAATCCATCATTCCAGTCTGAGGTCAGAGCCGGCCATATGCGCAGGGAGAGCCATGTGCGAGACGATCTGCCCACATCTCCAGTCTCTCAAATGTCGAGAACGGGTCCATCGTCGACTGCGTCCTCTCAGTTCAATCACAGCCCTGCTCTTACTTCGACAGCTCCGACTTTCAATGGTCGGGGATCCCAACCCGGAACCCCTTCTCTGTCTGTGGCATCTCATACGCCGCCTATGCAGACACAAGGATTTGGAACTCGCAAGGCAGAGTCCGAACAGCAGCAGACTGCTCCCTCTTCTCCATATCCACAGCAGCAACAACAGCAGGTTTCCCCCTCGTCTCCATTTCTGCAACAACAGCAGCAAACTGCCCCTTTCCCATTCCCACATCAGCAACAGCCGCAGCCGCAGCCGCAACGACAAACCCCATCCACTCAGCCTCCGCAGCAGCCCGGGATGCAACCAGTGAATCTTCCTCCTGTACATCAAGCGCAAACTCTTCGTGCTCATCCAAGCATTCAGACAATGCCAAGCCCTTCCTCTCAAATTTCTATGCATTTCCCACGGTCGTCGATGCAGATGCAGGGCCCACCGGGCCCTCAAGTTCCGCCGAAGAACACCATGCCACCTCCTGCGCCGCCTCCAGCCCAGATCGGCACATCAGCTCGTCCAGATGGCTCGGCATCCAAATGGCAGGGATTGAAGAACCGAATATCCAGTCAAACCACATCCAAGTTCCCTCATGACCAAGGAAGGTCTGATGGGGAAGAAAGGAAGACGAGCAAACTGTTTGGTGCCTTCAAACGAAGCTCCAAGGTTCCACCACCAGGACAGAATATTCCTGCAGGATTCCTGCCACCTGGCCAAGGTCCTCGCCCTCAAGAAAACCCCCAACAAGGGAATCCTCACCCGCAACATCAGATGCATATGAGGCAACAAATACAACCCGGACGCCAAATACCTCCTGGGCAACAACCACAACACTTTTTAGGACAGTCACCTCATCCACAGGTCTACGCCCGTCAGCAACCACTCCAATCTTTTGGCCCTATGGGACAGCAACCTGGTAGACCCATACCAAATGCCAGCCCACAAATAAGACAAAGCCCTCCAACAGGGCAACAGCCGCTTCAGCCCATGACCCCAGTCGTTGGGTTGCAGCCACGTCCGGCTCCTCCCATAGGTTATATTATGGGACAACGTCCTCCGGAAAATAAACAGCCTGGACAACAAATGATGAATCCTCGCAACACGCCCCAAAACTTTCAGGGTCAAGTTCAGTTGCAACAACAACGCCCGCCACAGGGATATACTGAACCCCAATATGCGCAGGTGCCTATTCCTCGAGGATATGCCGCGGTACATGGTGAGGGGATGGCGGTTCCTGCGCCGTACTACATCAACAGAGAGACAAGCCAAACCCATATATCTCAACAGCACCAACAATTCACCCCCCAGCCGGTTCAATATGCCGCCCAGTCGACCCAGCCTCCAGCTCTATCACCTATGCCAGCCACTAGCCTGCAAATGTTCCAAGGACAGCCTCCGCCTCAAGTCCAGATGCCATTGCCCCAATCACAAACACAGTCGCACCCTTCAATGTCCCACCCAGCATCTCCTCAAGCGACATCACCTAAGGACGGTGCTCACATCAGCAATGGATTTGAAACACGGACTAGCCATGGGGAAGGAGACGAACAAAGTCCGATTAAGTCAATAGGGGGTTTTGTCGATGTTTCTTCGCAGCTCCCACAAACACAAAGAACAACGAAAAGTAACACTCATAGTACCAAAAGTTCGAACTCAAGCCCGGGTGGTTTCAATACCAACATTATGAATGCTGTGGATAATAATATCAATGAGCCGAAGCGAATGTCTCCTCAGGTGCAGACGAACGAAAATGGATGGTCTTTACCTCAGAGCCCTCAAGGCTCTATCAGCGCCGCTTCGCCACGGAGCCCCGTTGACGGGGCCGAAATTATATCGAAACAACAAGAGCCTCAAGTGGCCACTGTAGAGAATGGCCCCAGGCCCATTTCTCTTAGTCCTCCTACCATGGCAGACGGCAACATAAGCCGGTCTCATTCGCAAGCACAATCCACTTCTGCCGTTAGCGACGAGCCAAGCATAGATGCGAATGTTGTTCAAGACAGCGGCAGAGCTAGCGCAGAGGACATTGCCAGCAACTCCACACATGAACTCAAACAGGGCATGGCCAGAGAGAGTGATGAGTTGGTGACCTTGGGGGAGACAAGCAATGGAACCCTAGCTCGAAGCAAAACCCGGAATCACGGTGCTCCTGCGGAGTTAGAGGATACCACAGATGCTCATGCACGAAAAATACGATTAGCAACACAAGAGGAAAAGATTCACTACGATCCCAATGCAGACTCTGACGGTGAGCCGCCGCCTCAGATGAGTGCAACTAGCTATCCTGGGCAGGAATGGAATCCTTACGGAATGCCCGAATATGGAGAGTGGAATGAGTAGAATCTCAAGCTTGATAGGAGTCGCTCAGTCAAATATTTGTATAATATTTGATTCGATTGATTTCGATGGAATGTTATCTTTTAGGTTTCATTTTTTTCTTGGTTATACACATCAGAAAGTTGTGTTGGAAAATAATCTGGACAATGCAGGATTGGATTGGATTGGATTCTTTCTTATTTTCGACTCATTTATTGTCATAGGATTAGACCTTGGAAAGCCCGGTGTAATTAGGGGAATAAAGGCATTGCATAGCCAGCAGCCAAAGTGATAATTTCAGGGGCTGTGAGCAAGTCTGCATGGATGAGGAATTCCCCTAGCATAAGCTTATTGCCACAGTTACTCAGTGTAAATATGGACATGACCAAGTAGGCACATGTGAAAGAGATTCACGCTTGAACGCCAGTCCCGGCCTACAAGAGAGGTCAAATCGATGATACTTTCGGTTTCTTGTTCACCCCTCGAGCTTGATGTGCACAAGAGCATGTGTCATATGGTTTCTCGACTTCCTTGTTCAAACGGCACCTAAAATGCCCGTACCTGAGCACTTCGGCATACTTCAAGCGTCATTCTCTGTAACTTCAGGCACCAAACTTGTTTGCCACGTTTCTCGGAAAGGAACGTTGAAGGGGCAAAAGTTTCGAATTGGTGCAAAGGCTATATAGTTCAGCCACCAATACTAGCACCATAGTGATTTGTCAAATATGATGTAAATGGTGACTGAATCATGGCAATGTTGGGGCCGGGTGGCAATAGGGCTTGGCGGCCCCTGCATAGGTGACATCCACGGGTGAGCGGCAGAGGTTATGGTCGCGATCCTTATTTGCTTATTCTGTTACAGTTCAAGGGGCGCAGTCGTCGCGACCAAGCGTGAGCTTGGGAGTGATTGACTTGCCCACTGTGTCCGAACCCACAAAAGAGCGTCGTCTCGCTATACTTTGGCTGGGCAGTCGCTTTCCACACTGACCTCAGATTTACCAACTTTCTGTTGCCATTGGCCCAAGCTCTTGTCAGAGGAAAGTCCCGTCCACCACGGGACTGATGGGAGTAGCCTATTGAAGCGGGCCGTGCTTCCAAGGAGCATGGAGGCCCAGTTTACTCAGCATCTGTGCCTGTCATCCCTTACCAGTCATTAAGCGCGCAGAATCACCTTGATGAGTACGCAGCCAATCATGGGAGCTTTGCTTCAAGCGGATGAGCGAGTAAGAAAACGGTCTCGGATTCGATGGGGCACCCCCTCGATACTACGTAATCATGGATGCTGGATGAACACTTCCTTGCCTTGTCGTCTCATGTCGGCGCATTGGTAATTTACTTCCCACATACAGCCCAGTGTGGACGGGGCGGGGAGACATATCCAAAGCTGCAAGTGAGAGAATAACTAAAAAAGTAAAAACCAGGACGAAAATAGCTGGAACCATCTCACAGATAAAAGGCCTGAAGTTGCATCATCATTCCGAGCGCTTCTCAGCTCGGGCCTGGAACAGCTCAGGCATTGTCGATCATGTCTATTCCCCGGTCTCAAGATGGTCCAAGTGCTCGCACGTTGGAGGCTTCGTCTCAATAGTGCCGGGTTCAAGCGACATGGCGCGCCTGTGCTCTACCGGCAAGTGGTCAATCAATCAAGAGGAGCGAGTCGAGAGAGCCAAATCAATCGAATATCCCCTCCCAGAGGTTATTGCGTGGACCAGTCAAAGAGACAAGGCACTGCCCCGTGCTGCGTGCTGCAGGGTCAGGCCACTTGAAAGGCTTCTCGACTCCAGGCCCCCCCGGGCTAGCTCTCGATTCATCTAGATGGGGGCGCATGGCTTTCGTGTTGCAGCGTGGCAGTCGGCGCGTGAGAGGAGACGATAGGTACATGAGGCTAAAGTACCCGGACGCAAATCCCAATGTAGCAAAGGCGAGTGGTGACCCGTCCACTTTTGGGCCATACCACAAAGGGATTAACTCCTTGACAAGCGCCGGGACTATGATGGAGTGGCGTCAGTGAGCTACTCGTGGCTGGGACTGGGGACCGATTGGGCCAAGGTCTCACAGCGTATTTGCTTGTGCCCGTTTTGTTGGCGGCCGTTTTCGGGGAGACGTGGACGGGTCTCGCCCCGAGAAAGACTTGGCCTCGTGAAAGGGCCTTTTGGGCGTGGCTTCGGTGTTCGCCTGCATCGTCTTCTCCCGGCGAAGTTTAGACCTTAGGTCCTTAGGTCACATACGACAGGATATGAGTGCTGCAGGTAGTCGATAGCCCTCTCCCCCGAGTCAAGTCCCAGCGCCCTGCCTGCCCATTGTTTCTGAATCGTAAAGCCCAACGGAACTGAACACGACTCGACGGCGCACCTTGGCCACACCTCGGCCCCTCCCTTCCCTGCCCTGTAGCTGCACTCTGCAGGTGAGGCGGCAAAGCCCCCCAATTGGGATCTGGGAATGGGAGGTAGTGCACAAGCATCAAGCAGGGACTTGCAGGCCAGCCCAGCATCGCACAGCACAGCACAGCACAGCACAGCACAGAGCGTGCCGCAGTGCAGCACAGGGAAGGTCCAGCACCTGTCGCAGGGATAGCGTTGGTTCACCTCCGACTCGCTCCTTCGCTGACCAACCTTCTACCTTTCCAGCCTGTAGTCCAGCAGTTTTCCCCTCCAATTGTGTTCAGTTCATGCATTGTTGAAAAAAGAAGTTTTTTTTTCACCTTTGCACTATTCTTACTCAAACTTCAAACTCTCTCCCAAATTGTATCGGCTTTCTTTTTTTTTTTTTTTTTTACGGCAGTCCTCCATACGGATACTTAATCTCTCTCTCCTTTATTTCCCCTCCGCCGCCACCCCTGCTACTTCGGCTCGGCAGCGACACGAACTGCCTGAGAGGCCTCGTACTCTTTCGCCCCAGCCACAGTCATTCTCCGCCCTCTTAAAACCCCGGTCCGTCCAGTCCACAGGTCCGTGGGTCATCCGTCCATCGCGCAGTAGCCGCTACCTCTCTCGCTCTCGGTCGCTGGTCGTTTGGTCTGGATCCGGTCTAGTTGGATCCTGTCCCCTTTCGTCTTCCTTCTTGACTCTCTCTTGGCTCTGACAGTCGACTCGCCGTCACTTGTCACTCAGTCGTCATTCACGCCGTCCCCGGGGGATCCGCACTTTGGTGCCCATCCATTTCAATCTCTCATCCATTCCAATCCTTCATATCATCATCATATTCCCCTCATCTGGTTCGACTCGCCTTTTTTTTTTTTTTCCGCCCTGAGACGCCTATTTTCAATCATTTCCTTTCCGCCCGCCCAATTCTGTCTTGTCACGTCACGTCACGCTCTTGGCGGGAGCACACGACTTTGCGACTGACATAACCACGCGCCAGCCATCATGGACTCGTATGTTCCCTCAGGTTACACCCATCCCATACCCTTCTCCATTTTGAATCCGAGAAGTCACATCTTCCCCCACGCTCGATAAAAATCACACTATTAACATATACTTCGCGGTAGCTTCATCGCCATGTCAGCCGCAGGCTGGTCACAACCGCTTGCGCCTACAGCAAACTCGCGCCGCTCTTTAGGTCATGGTCATTTCCGGTCACTATCTTCTGTGGCTTCTTCACCCAACCTACGACCCCGAACCCCTTCTTCAACACCTCGCGATGCCCATACAGAGCTCTCTCCCGGCAACCTAGCATCTACCACCGCCTCTCCCATCGTAAATGATGAGATGAGTACCCTGCCAGACCCTCGAAGTCGTGCCATGAGCCCTGCCAACGGTGCAGCCTCTCCGAGTCTAAGTCACCACCCTGATCTCAACGACGAAGTGGCTACTCTCAGCACCAAACTCATCAACGCCATCAACCACCAGACTCTCCTCGACGACTCATTGTCGAATGCTCGCATTGAGCTGGAAACTGCTCGCGAACGCATTCGTACTCTCGAAGCCCAGAATGCCTCTCAGCGTGACATGTTGGCTGGTGATGTCTGGATTCGGAAACAAACTGTCGAAGCCGAAAAGAAGGTTTTACACGCGAAAGTATCCGAAGAGCGCCAGAAGCGTCTTGAAACCGAAAGGGCCAAGAAGAGGATTGAACAAGAGCTGGAAAACTTAACTGCGGCGCTTTTCGAGGAGGCAAACAAGATGGTCATTGCTGCGAAAGAGGAGGCCAAGGCGGACCATGAGGCCCTGCAGCGCAAAAATGACCAGCTGAAGGCGCAGCTCGCCGACTCAGAAAGTCTTCTCAAATCACAACAGGAGCAATTATTCGAACTAAAGCATGTCATGGAGGACATGGTTGCTGGACAAGACGAACAGCCCAATCTTACAGCTCCCTCGTCACCGGGGCTCAACAAATTCGATAGTGCTGATGATCACCGACCTTCAACCGAAGAGCCAGAACCAACTCCTTTGGCCACTTCAGTCGATCCATCGCCCCCTACTGCTTTCCCTCACCTAATTCAACCAGTGCTTCGAAACGATATCACCGCCTATGATGACTTTAGTGCCCTGGCCCGCACATCTCGTGATCGTGCCGGAAGCCGCGTTTCCTCCGGTTCAATGGGCGCTTTCAACGCTCTGTCGTTACTTGGTGGATCAACTTCCAGTGCTCATCCTTCCAATGCTTCGACCACTTCTTTGAACATGTCAGTTCCAAGCAACAGCAGTGCTCCTCAATCTCCTAACACGCCCGCCTCAACTGTCAGTGCTGCATCAGCAGCTTCGATTGCCCCTCTGCCGAGTCTCAAGGAGACCAAGTTTTACAAGCGGGTTCTGACTGAGGATATTGAGCCAACTCTACGTCTTGATCTGGCCCCTGGATTGTCTTGGTTGGCTCGTCGAACAGTTCTGAATTCAATGACAGAGGGATCGCTCGTTGTGGAGCCTGTTCCCGCCAACTCAACTGCCTCATTCCTGTCCAGATCCAAGCCTCAATTCTACCCATGCTCTCTTTGTGGCGAGTCTCGATCCGACTCCCAGTATCTCCGCAATCACCGATTCCGAACCAGCGAGACGGATTCGGCTCAACGACACCCGCTCTGCAAATATTGCCTTACCCGCGTACGCGTTACGTGTGATTTCATCGGTTTCCTGCGTATGGTCAAAGACGGTCACTGGCGCGCTGATGACGAAGACCATGAAAAGGCCGCTTGGGAGGAGAGTGTGAGACTGAGAGATCAGATGTTTTGGGCTCGAATTGGTGGTGGCTTCATTCCAGCTATTCATTCCACGATCTCAGTGGATATGGAGAAGAGTCCTCGCATTAGCGTGGACCGAGATGTTTCAATTTCCCCTTCACTCGATGAGAGCAGGTATCCTTCGAGGGAGCCTTCGCCAGTGGATCTCGACCGAGCAACTGAGCGAACTACGAAGGGGCTGATTGAGGAGCCTCATACTCCACCAAACCAAATGGAGGGGTCAGTCAGTGTCCGCAGTTCTATTCAATCCCTGGAAGTGAAGAGTATTTCTGGCTCTGAGGACACGAAGCGTCTCTCACTTACCATTCCTCCTACTGGGTGCTAAACTAGCAACAGGCCCTGGCTTGCGCTCCATCTTTATGACATCATTGACGATGCCCTGTATCATTTTATCATTGCTTGTATATTTTTTTTCCTTCGAGTATAACATTGCATGGTTGGGTTTGATTTCAAATGGGAAGTGTGTACGATGCCCCCTTGCCAGCGGAAAGAAACAGTAAAGGGCATTGGAATGAGTGGGGTTTCGACAACTTTGGGCTCGATTTGGGAAAGGAATGGATGGCTTGAAGTCAATCGTTGTATGGCGTTTCTGGATCGCGCATCTTCATTGCTGGGCGCATTATGGCTAGAGTTAGGTCTTGCTCGCTGGGACTGGTTCACGTCCCTCTCTTACTGTTACTACGGAGCGTCATGATTGGATTACAATGCAGTTGCTGGATTTGCAGTGGTCACCAGATACATAGACACTGCGACCTATATTTGATAGTGGTAATAGATGTGCCAAAACACCAAAATTATGACGCCTTAGAAGTTTTATGACTAGTGAATCTTTCCTACCTTTCTCTCCTGCGGTGGACACCTCCCAAAAAAAAACCCAGCCCGAACACAATATATTATACAGGATAGGAGATCTTCAATGCCTCTGTTGAGTCTCTTAAGGAAACCCCCCCCCCCAAAGAAAAAAAGGTCCAATTCAATTCCACAGATGTCTCTAACTTATGGCTCCAGGCAGGTATCGATATTGCATTGTTATCCACGACTTCCATACGAGTTGCTTTCTGATCATTCCCTGCCCTTACCACTCTTGATTCACAAAAGCTTGGTCAAACAATTTCGCTGAACATAAAAAGCCATTTTCAATTAAATAGGAATTGTGCGTCATGCGTTGGAGAGTTCACCGTGACAGCCACGATAGGCTCTAGTTAAGTACAAATGAGAGGACGTCCTGTCCCGACGTCTCAAGTTCCGTACACCTCATCCCCTTCTTTTTTTCTTCATTTAGTGATTGGCATGTGTTGTATCTTGTGAATCAAACATCTTTCTCCTGACAAAAAGAACTACTAAATCCTTTTTCTTTTTCTTTCCCCATCTCCGTTTTCTCAATTCGTCATCAAATGGTATGAGTACATGATTTTACACGGGCAGAACCAGCTGGGCACAAAGAGGAGGGCCCCAACTCATCTGCCACGTCGAAATGGGGATATTGTTGAAATCGAAATCAGCCCATGGGAATAGACGTTTTACAGCTCTTCATGGGCAGCAGCTTCCACTTCATTTTTATCGGTAGAAGGCTTAGGCTTCTCTTCAACCTGCTCAGTGTCTTGGCTGGATGTAGCATCCTTCTTCTCACTTGCAGGCTTAGGTAGAGAGTTCTCAGCTTCCTTCTCGCCGTCTTTGCTGGCCTCAGGAGGAGGTGCCTCGCCACCCTTGCTCTTGACGGTCTCGCTGTTGACACCCTCGACATCGGGATGAGGAGGAGCAACGCCAGCAGCCTCCTCCTTGAAACCCTCAGGTGCTGGGATCTCATTGCCTGCTTCATCAACAACACGAGTTTGGGTCTCGTACTTGGTCTTGAACTCGACCTTGCCTTCAAGAGCCTTCACTTCTTCGGGATCCAACAAGTTACCATCCTGATCGCGGTACTCAACCTTCTCCTCTTTGGCGATAACGCGATGCTGTTCAGGGGCACCCGAAATGCCAGCGTCCTTCTTCTCAGGGGGAGTGGCCGCCTTCTTGGGCTCGACATTCTGAACAGGGGTGGTAGGGACCACAGTTTCGCTAATAGTGGGAAGCTCGGTGAGCGTGTACTTGTCATACTATGGATCATGAGTTAGCCTTGAAGCCGTTCAGATCGTTCATCGCAAATTCATACGTCAAACGGCAAGTTCAAGCATGGCATGGAGTACGCCAAGTTAAACAAGTCGTTCACTCATCCGCGTTGCGGAAGCTTTCTTTTCGGAACCGCCTTAGTGTTGCTAGGATTTGTGTTACTTACGCTGTCGAAGAAGGTGTTGCAATCAAAGTCCCAAGAGTTGAAGAGCTTGACTCGCTTGCACTCAGCCTTAGTCCAGGGGCTACCGTAAGCCAAAGGAGCATACAGAGTAAAGACAGCAGCCGAAAGAACCAGGAAAGAAACAGTAGCGATTCTGTTGATAATGGGGTTCTCACGAACGCCAATGCCGGGGATACGAGCAGTGAGGAAATCAAAAATCTGGCAGAGTGCGACAATAGCAAAGTAAAGAGCAGGGAAATAGTGGTGAAGAAAAAGCTGACGCTTCATCAGGTAGAACGGGAAGTAGTGCAGGGCCCAGCCAAGAATGTAAGTTCCAATCTCGTAATCAAATCGCTTGAAGGTGGTGTTGGAGTAATCGTTAAAGCTGCGCTGCCATCGAAGGATAGCAACACCCTTGAACAAAGCCCACACTGCAATGGCCAAGGTGGATGACCACCAAATGACAGGGTTTCCAATAAGGTAAACCTGAGAATGATGCTTTCCCCAAAAGTTAATACCTCGACGGAGTATTGGCCAAGATTCGGGGCGGGAGTCCCAGGCGTGGGAGTCGGTCAAGCCGGCGTTAGTAAGCCACATAACCTTCTGAAGCTCCCAGAACTTGCCAAAGAATCCAGGCTTGCGATAATTGACCTTCTCGACACCCTCAGTGAGCATGGGGTGCTCATTGTATTCGATATACCACAAGCTGTTGGGAAGAGTACCACCACGAGCACAAGTCACTTCTTGTTGCTCAGAAGCCCAGTCAGGGAGCTTCACTCTGTGGGAAAACAGAACGCAACCAGTCATAATGTGAACAAGACGAAACTTCGTTTCAATAGTTCGGACGCGTTCCTTTGCGAGAGCACCGTGGGACTTCTTCTTTACAATCTCGACACGGAAGTAATCATTGGCATCACCATCGAAGCCCTCGTAGCCATAGGCAGAAACCTCATTCTGCCAATCAGCCTCGGTGATTGGGGGTCGGACATCGTGGGAGTGAAGGCGACGGTGGGTAGCGCGATGGTAAAGTCGAAGTACAGTGCCGTCCTTGATATATTGCGGCTCGGGGAGCGCATCCCAAGCGGTGGTACCGTTAATGGGTTCGCCGTCGGGGCCGAGGGGCTGCGTCTGGTTCTCGAGGAACCAAATATTGTTGTCATCCTTGTGAGGGTAGAGAGTTATTTGCTGCTGCTTGCTGCCGGTGGGGTACATAAGGGCGTGCGAATGGAGGTAACCGCCTCGGGTGTTAACATGGCGAATGCTGACGCGGCTTCCAAGCAGGACATCAGCAGGTACATCATTCATACCCTTGCTGTTAAGAGTAGCCTGGAATTCGGAGCTCATAAAACCATCGCCATCGCCCGGGTTTTGGAGGATCGCAAAGTGAATGGCGAACATGGCCATGTAAAAGGTGACAGGAATGACGATGAGGGAGAACACGCGAGCCATGAAGTGCTTGGTCCAGAGTCGCTGGGAGGTGTTAGAAGGCTCAACTTTGTACTCAGACGTAGCCTGAAAGGAATATGCTCACCATAGACACGTTCTTATTGTCACCGAGTAAAACCCAGAGTTGAACCAGCGTCAGGGTGCCGACCCAGGCGACGGTGAAGAAGCCAACCCACTTGATACTAGCGGTAATACCCAGTCCCAAACCAGTGAGGACGAGCCAGAACCACCAAGTAAGGGAAAAGGCCTTTTCGGGACCAAGCTCATGCTGGTTCGTGAAGCAGGTGAAAGCCATAGCAGTGAAAGCTGTCGCGATAACAAGGGGCGAGTCGAGGAGAATGAGGCGAGCCTGGGTCAGAAGGCCGTTTTCTACCAGCCAGTTAGTTCGCGCATGCCTGGAGAGCCAAACAACTTTTGGGACAAGTCAAGCCTCTATTAAACAAGTGCAAGGAGCACTCACCGAAAATAATCAGGCCAGCTCCCATAGTGGCTGTCATAGTGCGACAGCCAACAGCCTTGAGAGTGAGAAATATGCAGGGAGCAACGAGGATGCCGCAGATGGCAGGAAACAGGCGCATCGAAACGTAAGGAACACCCGCTTCGAGGTAATCCTTGCCAATCTCCTTGAAGTCGAAGTTTCCATTGAAACCAGCAAGCCAGCCGGTAAGAGCAATGAGCATCTTGGCCAAGGGAGGGTGGACATCCATGAAGAATTTGCCCTTAATGTACTTGGAAGCAAAGCCGCCGAAGCTAGCAAGAAATACAAGTTAGAAACACCGATCATTCTGCCAAAGCGAGCCCAAAGGTCGCAATGGATGACGGGACAGTTTCGAAGCTTACTGGACTTCGTCAAAGACGACGCTTGTGGGCTGGAAGATCTTGAAGACACGGACAATGGTAGCGACAACGGTGACGGCAAGGGCTACCCAATAGTCGGAAACGGGGAGAAGGAAAACATCGTTGTCATCAACACCATCGGATTTGTAGGAGGTGTTCTTCTTCTTGCCGGACCTGGCTTTGGGCTTGGAAGCAACCTGTTGCTGCTCCTGTGGTTGTTGCGGCTGCTGCGCCTTGATGGGCGGCTGGGGACTCTTGCCCCGCGCAGAACGAGCCATGGCAGCTATAGGGCTCGACTCGATTCGAAAGGTATCGGGTTGAGTCGCAATGGGGTTCGGATGGATCTGGGGGTGGAGTTTCTCGATTCGCAGGTGTTCGAAGAGCTATGGTCGCAAATATAATCGGTCGAGAAGACTCAAAAGAAGGTAAGAATTGGAAGTCAGCAGGAGATTAAACGATCCTCATCGGCCGCTGAAGAAAGTTGAAGAAAGAAAAAGAAAAGAAAAAGAATAGTAGAAGAAAAGACTAGGTCCCAAAGAAAAGGGAGGTCAATCGCAGCCTCCCGAAATGCAAATGCAGGGGGGAGAGGTGATAGCTTGACCGAGGGAGGGGAGGCGGAGGATCGCTACGATCGTGGCCTTGAGATGAAGAGGACAAGAGGGTGGGAAAGAAAAAGGCAGAAAGGAGGAAGTCTAAAGTTGGAAACAAATGGAGACGAGACGACGGGAGGGAAGGAAATCAGGGGATCTTCGCAACTCGCGTTCCCAGGAAATGTAGCTACAGTGGCCTTTTCTGGCCAGCTAAGCCCACCCTGGAACTCACTGTAGACGACGTCGTTCCCAACTAGAGGAAGTACCCCCTGGTCGTACACGAGATGGGCCTATGGAAGCCCCCCAATGCCCACTAACAGAGAAAGCCTAGCCGCCCTGGAACACGTTCTGCTCCACTGAATATCGCAGCGGTCTGCCCCCCCTGTCGAAGGATCTGACGGCAACTTATCTTTTTAGGGGAAGAGGAATGGTTGAAACAACACAACTCATGGCCGCGATCGAGTTTTATTTATCGTGGGTTATATTTTCTTTCCCATCTTTGTCTGCTGCATTCATCCAATAGCTGCAGACGGTATATCATTTCAGATGTCTTCGCTCCGCAATAAACTGCAGGCCGGAAATGGTGTGCCCTCCAACGCAAGCTTCCAAGAAGATGGTGCGCGTCAAATCGTACGTGAAGTACGTAGAACTGCTCCAGGTGCGGTACGTGCTACGTTGCAAAACGAGAGGCGCTCTGCCACTGCAGGTACCTCCCAGCCCCATCCCTGCCTTAGTGGTGCTTCAGCCGCAGCAGGGGTCGCCCATCCGCCGTGCCTCCACTGTTAGTTCAGCGTTTGACATGTGCGCCGCACCACATTGCGACTGACCAACAGAGCGGAAACAAGCCCCTATTTGTCCTGGTGGCTGGCACAATTAAACCAACACCTGGCTCGGCCTATTTAGCATGATATGGTGGGGTCGGAATTTATCTAGACCGTCGATACTGGTGAAGCGGCCTTCCAAGCTCTTATCCAATGTCATCCAACATTATCTTTGACAAGCTCAGACGTCAGGATTAGGGAGCTTGAAAGTCCGAAAGTGAAATTACTGCGGCTCTAAAAGGAAATCTGGAAATTCCAGTAGCTGTTCTCCTTCCTCCTTGGTTCCTTTTTATTTCCAATTCGTTCAGCGGTTATAACCCAGGTAGCGCGATGATATACAATACAACCCTTGAATGCTTGTCAGTCCAGTACTTTGTTGCATGGGGCCTTGCCAAAAGACCACAGGCCTTAGCACTTTTTCCTCAAATAAATAAAATAATGCCTAAATAAATTTATTCTCCCTACGATTGTTTCTTAGAGTTTTATTTAGGATTATGTTTACTCTAGAAATAGTTGTTATTTTGACCACGTCAACTGGTGCAGTGGCCGTCGTGGGGAAGTACCTCTATGACAATCATTCAAGGGTCGGATTGTGGGAGCTCCTCAGCATCCGCCTCAACATGGTGGATATGTTGCTCCCAAAAGAGATGCACCAGTCCAAGCATGCAGATTTTCTAGGTCTCAGATGCTGCAATATACCTCGTCACAAATATTACATAGTGTCTCATCTTGCATTTCCGTCTTATCCAGTCTCCAGTGTCACCAGCTTTAACGGCTGGTGCTAAGATTCGGTGTTGCTTTCTAGTGCTCACATCCCAGCTTCGGACCAACTTTTTCCCGAAAGCTTGTCGCGTTTGTCTATCCATCTCGAAATTTCCCAGGCAAGAACGAGGTAGCGCTCCATCAATATTTTGCGCCACGACACATCATTTCCATCCAAACGTGTCAAACATGGCATCCGCCGCGACAAACGGCGATGCTGTCCTCGACGAGCTTAAGCCCCCCTCTGGTATCGTTCTTCCCCCTCGCGAGATCCGCAACGTCCTCGAGAAGACGGCTGGCTACGTCGCGCGAAACGGCATCGTTTTCGAGGACCGTATCCGTGACAAGGAGCGACAGAACCCGAAATTCAGCTTCTTAAATCCCAGTGACGCCTATCATCCTTACTACCAATGGCGCCTTGATGAAATCAAAGCCGGTCGCGGCACCGCCATTGCTGCAGGTCGCACTGGTGAAGTCATTCCAGCTCCCGCAAAACCCCAAGGCCCTCCCAAGCCTCCCGACTTTCAATTCTCCGCGCGCATGCCTAGGATCAATCAGAAAGACTTGGATGTAATCCGACTCGCTGCTCTGTTCGTCGCCAAGAACGGGCGCCAGTTTATGACCCAACTCGCACAACGCGAAGCCGGAAACCCGCAGTTTCAGTTTCTCATTCCCAACCACACCTTCCACAATTTTTTCCAGCACATTGTGGACCAATACACAACTCTTTTGAGGGCAAGCGGGCTTGGAGGTGAAGGTGGGAAAGTGCAGGAGGAGCGAATGGCCGATCTAGAAACCAACATCAAGGACAAATTCCTTGTCCTCAACCGAGCCAAGCAACGAGCCGAGTACACCAAATACCAGGAGTCCGAGCGGCAGAAGAAGGAAGAGGAGGAGGAGAAAGAAAAGGCCGACTTTGCCCAGATCGACTGGGGTGATTTTGTTGTTGTCGAAACCATTACCTTCAACGATTCGGATGAACAGGCCAACCTACCTCCCCCAACGAGCTTGTCTGAACTGCAATATGCCTCCCTTGAAGATCGCAATAAGGCATCAATCAGCTCCAACTTGCGCATCGAAGAGGCCATGCCCGGCGAAGAGACAAGTTACAATGCCTCCCCTGCTATCCCTCAGCCTTCTTACCCACTTCCTGTCCATCCTGGGTACACTCCCCAGCAACCTGCTTACCAACCTCAAATGCCACCACCCTCACAGCCCCATGTCCCAGGCTCCCAAAACCCATATCGATCTGCTCAAGAAGAAGAGGAGGAGCGCAGAATCCAGGAACGTGCGGAACAGCAAGCCAGGAAGCAGCAAGCACACGCCGAGGCTCGGGGAGGTGCTGCTCCTATGAAGATCAGGGAAAACTACGTTCCCCGCGCTGCTCAGAAGGCTGCCAACAAACAAGGCACTCAGATGGCCCTCTGCCCCAACTGCAAACAGCAGATTCCAATGAACGAGCTCGAAGCACACATGCGAAGTCAGTCTTTCCACATCCCCAATCAGAACAATAGCCGCTGACAAATGACACAGTCGAACTCTTAGACCCAAGCTGGAAAGAGCAGAAGGCCAAAGCAGACTCACGCTATTCTGCCTCTACTCTCTCTCACGTCGATGTGGCCAACAACCTCAAGCGTCTCGCCAGTCAACGAAGCGATGTTTTCGATCCCGCCACTGGCCAAGCGATCTCTGAAGATGAGCAAGCCCGTCGGAAGAAGGCTGCCCTTCATAGCTTTGACGGCAATCCAGAAGGCAAGGGTCATCCTCAAGCCGGCCACATGCAGAGCGTCAACGTCGAGGAACAGATCCGCGCTATTCACCAGAAGTTTGCTGACAAGAAGTAAAACGAGGTTGATATCCCAACTGGCGATAGCGTCTAATCAAACGGGATGCTTCTACAAATAGGTTACGGCTATATCCAATGAACCCCGAGTCGCCGTATGCTGAAAATTGCCATGGCAAATGACTCATGGGAACAAAGACGAGCTCTAAAAGTTCATCTTTGCCCTGAAAATCTAGGGTGCATGGGGACAATTGTTTGGCGTTAGCAGGCTTGGCCCAAGGTGAGGCACATCTGGCGTTTTGATTGTTGTGATTTCAGGGGCTCATGTGTCTTGTTTCAGCACAAATCCTCCGTAAAAGAGGCCGGTCTGCAAGCAATGGGTAGGATAAGAATGCGAATGAGGAACTTCGGCATGTGTGGAAGAAGCGTCACGAATTTCACGGCGATAAACTGAGTTGGAAACATGTTGAGCATTTCTGTCAAAAATGCCTTGTAAAAAATGCGTGCTAACGCAGATGCAGCTCATGAACCCCCGATTCAATATTATCCTGTAGCTTTTGTAGTCTATGCGCATTCCTAACATCATATATTTATATATATATATGTACATCTGTCTCGTGGCATGGCCTCAAAAGTGTCATTATGGAATAATAATAATAGGCAGTGTAAAACAGAATAAGGGGAAAAAAATTAAGCCAGCTCCTCTATGCCCCCGCTATGCCATGAAGATTGTGCAGCTCGAAACGGCCCACAGAGACGAGAATTTAAGGAGAAATTATATGAACTCAGGTTGCCGTACGTGGTATCGCTTTGAAGGAACCATATCGACGGCACATTCACGACATTCGGCAACATAATTGCCCCAGTCAGAAAACCAGCCCAGGAGCTAACATGAATCACCATCAGTTTGGAAATTTTTTATCAACAAGTCAATCAACCACACTTACCCGGGAATCCTCTACTTGCCACGTGAAATCATGTTTCAACGCAGGAGATGTGTTCACCGTAATCTGGACTATTCGACTGATGTCGCTAAGCTTATCATAGTCAAAGGATATGGACTTGAGGGGCCCATTTGCACTGGAATATATTTCCGAGATAGTATCGGTCCTGGCGGGATCCCACTTCCCCAACATGTCAAGAGCGCCGTTGCGGCGATGGACGCACATGCTGACATACTGGTTACATACTCTTTGAACCCGGATGCTCTGTACGTGACGGAAAGAAGATGCCATGGCCGAATATTGCCGGCGCTCCTTTCCGTCGGAGCTACCCGTCCGGTACAAGCGTTGGCTCAGCCTAGGCTTCTCTGTAGTCTTTGGAGCCTTGGATGTGAGAAACGTGGCGCCGAGGCTGAAGAGTTGGAACGAAGCTGCTCCAACATATTGGTGCATAGACATCATGTCAACAACCAAGCCAGTTACCTTTCCGCAATCGTCGGGGGTGACCCAGGTCCAACACGCCCTGCGATGCACTGTCCATTCCATAGAACCGAATGTGGCTGAACGTCCGAGGTTGGTTCGGATCTAACACTGAATCAGTGGCCGGGTTCGTCAGTCACGTAGAAATCATATAGCTCAACTTACCGAAAATGTGCCGCCGTTAGGGGGGTGAAGACTCTCGTCATCAGAGCGGCGTTCTATGGTTAAGATGGCGACAAAGGAGATGTATTCTCCAGGTCGTAGAGGAAAGTATCTAGCGTCATTGCGCACAAACCCGACGGTCCTCGTAGTCTTTCCGTGCACGCGTATTCCGCGAAGGCCACCAATGTCAACGGAAACCGAGAGGCCGGTGGCGTAGCTATCGTCTTCCTCGAGCGGAAGATAACGACAGAGTCGCCAGTCTGGAATATGTGGAAGACGGCCCGGACCATCAATTGTGTCGACTATACGAAATCTATGGTTACTTTTAATTTCTGGTTTAATATCCCATAGGACCTTGCTTGGCCAACGAGAAAGATCTGCGTCGCCAGGGTAGTCGAAATCAATACGAACCAGCTTAAGATCCTATTACGGAGTAAGCCACAAATTCATTCTACCGGGTTAGATTACCTACATCACGGACGGCGTGTAGGAATCGGGGGGCATTTCGACATTGAAGAGAACCGTGCCAGCCTTTGCTGGGATCTCCTAGCCAAGGAGAAGAAGAGCCATTCTCATAAACGAACCGGATTGCCGATACGCCGTGCAAGCCTTGGACAAAATGCATGCCGCGGACAATGTTCAAGGTGACGGGGATTGCGATTTCATGCTGTCCTTCTTGCAAAGGCTTAAGAGCCAGGTCCACTTTGTGAATGTAACTACTTCCAAACATGGAAATCATAGAACCACAGAGCCAGGCCGTAGTGCTGTATTGGAAGGCATCTAATCCAAACGACCGCTTGATTGGTCTAAACAAAGCCGAGTCTTTGTCGATGAGAGGAATGAATGAGGAAGCCGTGTGAGAAGCAGACAAAAGAGAACCCACAAGGGATCCGGAGAGGTACTTCTGTATACCCAACCGTAGCTCGGTCGGTAGGTTGGAATATTGATAAAACAAACGAGCCAAGTCTGTGTCTGTCGAGGTAGGAACAGGTAGACAAGTCGATTCAAAACACTCCCGAGTCCGGGCATCTGTCGCACATGAGGGGAACATTCTCAGAGTTTGCTGGCCAAGTCTGTAGAGTCTCGTCAATGAGAGACGACGATGTATCCGGCGAGCCAACCTCCAGCAGCTGACGTGAACAAAAACCATGGGCATTGTCGAATCACAGGTAGGGTCGAGGAATGGGTATTTGCAGGCCGAAACTAGCCGGTTTCCAGTCCCTTTGATTTCGAGAGGTACTGGAGGGTAGAACAAGCAAAGTTGATCGCTTCGGCGCGGATTAAGGACATGGGCGTGGACGTGGGGAGGGAGATTGGCATCTGCAGCAGAATTCATGACTACCAGAAAAGGTCAGCAAAAAACAGTTTTTTCTTAGAAGAACTACGGGTGTTCTTCGAGTCCATACGAGCAAAAACGTGGGATCTCCAATCGGGTTCATAGTCTCTGGGAAGGAACCGTATCCAGTCGTCGGTCCAGGGTAGAGGGTCTCGGCAGAGCGAGCAGTGAAGCTGGACGGCAACGGTGAGCCTCGGATGTGCTTCCTTGTCAAGGCCATCGTAGCGCTCGGGTTTCGTGAATTCGGATACGGGGAAAACCATTGCTGTTGTCGTATTGCAGAGGGGCTGGCAGTGTAACCTGGTTGAGTGGGCGAGTGCGCATACTGTGATATCGACCAGAGACAGGAACCAAGGATCGAGTGAACAGGAAGGTGGAATTGAGTTCTTAGCCAAGGTTCAAGCAGAAAAAATGAGAACCATTAGCAGTCTACGAGGCCAGGTTTTCAGTGATGACGGCGAATCCCTGAGACTAATGACCGAGGGGCGAGTGCTAAGGCTGAAGGGTGTTCTAGTGTTCTAGGGTACGCTCCAAACGGCAAAGCGTTGGTGGTTGCGCCACTCTGGCTTGAAGGTGAGGAAAGCCGGCCCGTTTCACGAGAGATGGAAGACAGGACGGTGGTATAATGAGAAAAAAAGTGGGCGTGGGTTGTCACTTGCGAGTCAGTTTATTCTGGGAGTATACTAGGTCAGCTTAACATGTGGGCGTGGCTGGCGCATAGATGCGCTGGGTGGTAATTATTGCGGGTTTGTAAGTCATTTGCCAGCCGTGGTCTCTGATACAACGTGGACAGGTAGCACATGGCGGACAATTGGTTATCCCAACACGCGCCAGCGCAGGTAGAAGACCTTAATTGGCCATGTGTCGAGCCTGGCATGCCATGCGGTTCGCAGACTACAGCGGGCTACAGGGCAGCACATCATACTGGCCGCCCTTTCCCCACCCGCTGGTCTCATATCGTCCCGTCTCCGCCTTCCTATTCTTGGCAGTTCGCCCCCACCACCACCACCACCCGTACAACAAGAGAGCCATATCGTGGACTCTCCCTCTCCATCTGACTGACCTACATCAATCCTTTTGCTCCCGCCCTGCCCTGCCTCGCCACGTCCTGCCCCGGCGCGCGCGCACAACCCGCAGACTCCCGCCCGTAGCAGCTACCCGGTGAACCCCGGCGACAACTCCTCAACACCGCAAAGCTGGCGTCCGATCAGGATCCCGGCCGCAGTGCCGGCACCGACTCCCAGCCGTCCCCATTCGCCAAGATGCCCGACCTGCACCGTCCCATCCTCCAGGCCATGCCAGATACTCGCCAGCAGAGCTTCGACGAGATCTACGGCCCGCCCGAGAATTTCTTGGAGATCGAGGTGAGTGTCCTGGCGCATCTCCCGTCCTTGACTCGCACTGCCCCTCTAGCTCGTCATGGACAAAATAGTGTCGCATGCCCACCACGGTTTCAACCACGTCGCATCCAACCTCTGTCGTATTAGCTTCCATCAAGTCCCGTGCTGACTCTCTAACCCCTCTTCAGGTTCGCAACCCCCGAACCCACGGTATGGGCCGCCACATGTACACCGACTACGAAATCCTCTGTCGCACAAACATCCCCGCCTTCAAGCTGCGACAGAGCAGCGTCCGCCGTCGCTATTCTGATTTCGAGTACTTCCGCGATATTCTCGAGCGTGAAAGCGCCCGCGTTACCATTCCTCCGCTTCCTGGAAAGGTTTTCACCAATCGGTTCAGCGATGACGTTATCGAGGGCCGCCGCGCGGGCCTCGAGAAGTTTCTCAAGATTGTCGTAGGTCACCCGCTGTTGCAGACGGGCAGCAAGGTCCTCGCTGCATTTGTCCAGGGTAAGATTCCCACGGCGCGCGAATTTCCAACTCCGCCAATTTGCTCACACTTTTTTCTAGACCCTAACTGGGACCGCAACGCTTGGTGACCCCGTCGCCTAATTTGGTCTCTCTTTACCATGTCCTCCCCGGCCTCTACGGCTCCTTCTCCAATATCTGGAGCCCCTCGGAAGCTGCGTAAACGACAACGTCTCACAAATCAACGCGATGCGCCTCTCAACCACATGTACGCCACTGTGTGACCAATTTTGCGGAATGGGGCTGGATATGAGAGAGCCACTGCAATAAGGAGCCCGTGATAGCTAACCTTGATATCTCGGTCCCTCGTACATAAAATTTTGCGCCCATTATGTCTTGACCGCGACAAAGCCCGTCGCATTTTGCTTCTATTGGTTCCGGATACTTCATTTTGCCGTCTTCATGTTGGACCACATCTTTTTTTTGCCAGCAGCATGGCGACCGCTTGTGAAAATCATGCCTTAGTTTGTTACTTGGGAGGAGGCGTTGTTTGGGCTGCCATTTTTTTTTTTTTGTCTAGGTTTCTTTGCAAAATTTCTGTGTCATTCCTGACACAGAAACCATCTTTGCCATTCAATACCACAGAAACGCTCGCATGTAAGGGAATCGAATCATGGAAGAAAAGCGATGCGAAAAAGGCAGGAAAACTATAGGTGGAATATCTCGTGTTCACATCCAGCTCTAGATTGCTCGCCATCTCATGTGATCAAACGAAACCATTTTCTTAGCGGGAGTTTGGAAGTTTTATAATTTCTATCTGCAAAACGTTTGTTGGGGTTGATGGCGGTACATGAAATTCAAGGTGATAAATATCCTCCGCAGAGAACGAGAACAACACCAAAAAGTGCAAAAGCAGGAGTCTATTTCTAGTTGTACACGTTTATGTGAGTGTTGTGAGTGTGCCATGTTTCCTAGTTTACAAGCCGGCCAAACGCCACAAATATTGAGTCACCACGTCCGTTTTGACCCCCTTTCCTCCTTATTCTTCGTGTTACAGTGTACATTTTTTGGTGGCTCTGGCGCCTCCGGTCATGATTTTGGGATAGGGGATGTAATATACAGGGAATGCAGTACCTGTTTCCAAAAGAAGTGCTACCCAAGGGAAAGCATGGCTATTTGCTTCCTTTTTAGTGCTGGTGTTACAAGTGAATGAGTCAAGGTAGTTTTTAGAGTCATACACACTCCGTTTTCGTCATGGTCCCAATTAATGTCGTCAGTGTTTTTTTTTTTTTTTTTTTTGTTTGTTTTTTAGTTGGCGATGTTCGTTTCTTTTGCTCTGTTTAGGCAGGGGTGTTGAAGAGGCGCAGAATACCCTCGTACATGCCAAACATGATGGCGGCACTGGGGACGGTGCGCATGAGATGAGGAGTGAGGCCTCCGTAGAGACCCATCAGACCCTCTTCCACCCACACGAGCTTGAAACACTGGATCAAACCAGTGTACTTGGGTAGGCCGTTGTCCATGGGTGCTTGTCGTAGCCGTGTTCGAGCAACCTATTAAGCATGAGTCAGTGCGATGCAACATTCGCTCGACAAAAATCGCACCTCGTGTGGGTAAGCAATAACGGCAGCGACTAGCTTGGCACCACCAGCAGCACCGAATTTGCCCGTCCAGTCGACAGTCTTGTCCCACCATGTTTTCTCCTTTCCACTCTGAACGATCCTGGCTTCTCGCTTGGCGAGGGACACCTTCATCTGTTCGTAAAGCATCCAATGCATTGTAGATTCGACAACACCGAGGTAACTCGCGCTCATTCCACGATATAGGCTCCTGACACCTTCATTTCGGATGATCTGGCTCACACAGTCAAAGCTGTTGCGGTATTGGCGAAGCTGGGCACCACCACTGCGTTTGGCAAGGTTCTTGTCCAGCTGCAGGCGAGTCTTAACCATCCAGATGGGATTTGTGACTGTAGAAGTGACGACGCCCGCAGCAACACCGGCTGAAAGATGCACCCAAGCAGCTTCCTCGCCGTGATTGGCGTACTGTGAGATGATACGCTTCCCATTGCCGTAGACGTAAAAGTTGATGCTTCGCGCGGGAATGACTCCAACAAGGTTGGGGCCAAGGCCCTTGAAAAGAGCGCGCCATCCCTCAATCTTGTACACCGAGCCGAGGATCTGTAGTGTTTCGCTGAGGTGGTACATGGCGGCACGGGCAGGATTCAGGCGACCTAGGACTTGCGCTTGAGCTTCGCGGGAGGCACGGATTTGTGCTTGGTAGAAATCGGACTGGAGGCGAGTTTTGAGGACATCGAGGGGCGCGGTGAGGGCTGCAGCAGTCATGCCACCGACTCTGGAGACATGTCAGTTTTTTTTTTTTTTTTTTTCCCTGGGTGTTGTGAAGTTTTAGGCAGGGGACAATTCTGTATTCAAACTGTCATGACGGACTCACCCTCCTGCGACCATGTGAACCCATGATTTGGCAAAGGGCAAAGCTTTAACGTTTCCCTGCACAGGTGTGTCATCGGGGATTACATCGCCCGTCTCTCTGGACTGCACGAGGGCGGCGTGGTCTTTGGGAACGGTCGAGTGATGGAAGGGCCTTTCATCGCGACCGGCGACGAAGGAATTAGGCTGTGGGATCGTCATCTGGGAGGCGGCCGTCATGGCTCGTCTTGGGTTTGCCTCAAATTCGAATTTTCGAGCTTCGTTGGTGTTGTGATTTTCGATTTAGCGCTCGGAGGGGACGGTGACAAAGGTGTTGCGGTGGGGGAGTCCAGCGGTATCTGGAAAAAAAAAAGCAAATCGTATATTATTTAATTCATGTGCATCGTTCGAGGAAAAAGAACATGTAGAATTATCGCAATAGGTTGCAGAAGGAGTTTGGGGTGGTGATGGATACAAGAGGAGAAAGAAAAATTATTTAGATGAATAATTCGGCGTTCATGCACATGGAAGGAGCAGTGAGGTGGGAGCAATTGCCCAAGGCTCGCTCATGTTGGGGCCGAGAAACTAACTAGAATCAACTTTTTTTTCGATGCGCCAAGCGGATTGGCTACACGCTCCTAATGCCCATTTGACCATTCCGAGTGGGTCCGGGGATGTGGTCCCGGCCCGATCTACAGGTGCGACAGTCAGTCATGTTGCAGTGCACCGCGCTGGACTAGAGATGAATTGTCATTTGTCCCTCGATGCTGACGCAAATACACGTTCGGATTCACCGTAGCCCGCTATGAAATTATGGGGGTTTTGGCTGTTTATAACCATACGGTTTAGAGTGACACCTTTGAAACACTTTGCAGCGATTCAGTTACGATTTATGATTCGAATTCAACTCGATTCAACACCACACTCATTGGTGAAGGAAAAAGGTGGCATGGTCTATATATAATGGATTGACCAATCAAGGAAGGGATAGCGGACTTATTTGGGTTCATACATCGTCAATTCATTGGAACTAGCATGTGCGTCGAAAAAAGAGAAACATCCATGCCTTCGTGTATGGAAACCATGCATTAGGTCGTCTATACTTGGTTCCCGGTATATCATAGAACGCAAATTGTACGCCTTCCCCATGCAACCAACCCCCCAACCGAACCGACATATATCATGATCACATTCCAAACGTGCATCACTGGGCATTTTGCCCTCATCACTCCATGGGCGATGCAGTCATGGATCCATCAGTACTCGGAGGCGCTGGCACATCTGTCATGGCTGACGTAACCAACTTGGCCGGCATCATCACCATTGATGTACCGTGACCCAGGGGAGCCATTTCGGATGACCGATCTATGACATCAACTCCCAGGTGTGCTCCCGATCCCAAACTCAGTCGATGCCTTTCGGTACCCAAGCCGAATCGGTTCATCAAGACAGAAATTGGTGGCTCCAGTGTCGTCAATGGGGCACCTTCTCGGCTTGGTGGTCTGGAGCTACCATCCTTGAGCACGGCCAAAGTTGCAGTCGGAGACCTGTCCCCCGACCTACGACTGGGCACGTGTCTGTCCTCAAAGCGACCCACGAGACCATCCCTGGCCTCAGAGATGTCAGATTCGACGTCCCCTTCGCTATTTGCAGACTGAGTGGTTTTGATCTGTAGCTCTTGCTTGATTCTCTCTGCTTCATCGTCCGTCACGGTTTTCCAACTGCATTTGGCATGTTTTTTGGTGCACCCGACACAGGCGGTCAAATGCTTCACACATTGAATCTTGAGTCTGCGACATCGGTCACACGGAGGGCTGATCTCGTCTCCTTTTCCCAACTGGTCAATTCGCTGCGTGATGAGTGAGCGCAATGCCTCAGCTCGGCAGTTTGCTATTGCCTGACCCGATGTATCGAGAGCGATCGAGTTATGGCGGCCAGACGAACCAGTTCCAGTGCCGGTGCCAGCGCCATGCAATGGGGAGCGTTGACCTGTACTTCCCAATGACAGCCCAGCCGCTGAGGCAGATCGGGACGGCGGCGTAGAAGCTGAAGCTGCAACAAATTGCTGTAAGAGATCTGCGTGGAGGTCGAAGGATTGGTTCAAGTTGACGCCCCGCTTTCCGTGGTCGGATGGCGAGAATCTGGACGAGGACCCGTCCTGTACATTGCATCTTCGGCGGATATCTTGCTTTCGCTGACCGAGTTTGTGATTGAGAATCCGGGCTCTGGCTGCGACTTCATCGGCCTTTTTGTATAGAATTGAGGCTCTCTGCTCGAGAATATCAATAGTTGCCAGTTCCGCCATCTCATCCTCCTCAAGAGGTTGGTCGAGAGGGAACCGGTCCAATGCACCAGACCAGACCAGACGCCAATCATCCTCGGTTATCTCGACCTGCGCCCCATTGATGGTGAATTGGCACCAGCGGGTCCCATCGGCCTTTTGAGCCAAGTTGTAATCCTTGGGGTTGGACCGAGCGTAGCTGACAACATCAAGCCAGCCGATGGACTTGGCAAATGGCTGAAGTTGAGATACTTTGATAGGCCCATCGAAGAACTTTTCAATGCCCCTGAGAAGACGAGGCCCAGTGAGCTTGGCACCGAGATTGATGGCCAAGCTCTCATGGTGATCTAACACATCTGTTACGGTTGATCAGCTTACTTGTTAGATCGATCAAAGTGAAAATAGTCATGTGAAATACTTTCGTACTCGCCGATAAGGCTAATGATATCGGAAAAAGTATCCCCATCGCCCTGGATGAGGTTCAAGTAAGATGGACTCGCTCTTGGTAGATAATGAATCAAGCCTTGAATTTCAGTTAGTATGTCTTTCTGATGTATGAAGAAAAATTGCCAGTGCATCCAAAAAAGAAGCGACTGTTATCAGGCATGGTATCACGGCATGTACGATGGGAGCGGCATTCATGGCTCAAGCGGAAGGATGGCTGGCCAACAACACATGCACTCTTTGCAGGCACTTGGAGCGGTGGGTACCGTGAAGTGTGATGGGCAGTAATGGATGGATACATGGATGGGCAGGCGTTGGAAAGGTGACCTTCGTCTCACGCTACAGAGACCATGCCCGTGACGGAAGCAACGGGACATGAGGGGATGGGCGAAGCATTCTTGGCGCACGAGACATACCTTGTTGCAGTGGGGTGTGCGCATGCTGAGAACGTCCAGGCTGGCCACCAGCATCGTCGACATCACGCTTTCGCTTTTGATGCTCCGGCTCCATGACCTGAGCCATAAGTGTGCAAGTGCGGTAGTGGCGGTGACGATCAAGATTGATTTGATCACCTCAATCACAGTGGTCTAGAACGGCAAGGGGGACCTCTTGAGCTGAACAGCAACACCTGAATGGCCGCTTGTTCAAGTAAGCTCTCTTGGCGCGCAGTGTACACAGGGCTGTGTGGATATCGGGTGGCGTGCAAGCTGCACCTAAGAATGACCAGAGAGGACCACAAGTGGGTGAGAGATTTGTGGGATTGTGGACACCCAAAGTATTGTGTGTTGCAGGATGCGGCGGGAAATGGGGTTGAGTCGAGAGCGACAAGATGAATGAGGAGGCGGGAGAAAAGAAGAAAAATGAGAATGATGAGGGAAAATGCGAGTGCGAGTATGAGAGGGCGATGGGGGAGGGGGAAAGGGAGGCCACGGTGTTGGTTATAGGAGATTCATGGCGAATTTGAGGTGAGAGTAGCTTGAATCTTTTTGAGTCTTGAAGTTTGCGATGGCTGAAGAATTTGTCCTTTTGCTCCCCCTTCCACGGCGCAACTGACGTGATTCAGTACGTCCTTGACAAAATAAAAAAAAAACAAGGCCTGGCCTAGACTTTTCTGCAATGCGGCTGGCACAGGTGCTGAGGCACAAGAAAAGAATGGGCGAGGAAGAGAGAGAAAGGAGAGAAAGTCAGAAGAGGCAGACGGCGATGGCCTGTGGGATAATAAGGGAGCGACGTTTCTGAGAGAAACCAAGTACCGGCCCGGATGTGGGGGCACCAAAATTGAGGAGAATGTGACGGCATGCAGACATGGTTCCAAGGCGAAAGTCAAAGCTACTTTGGTGCGTGTACTTGTTGTTCAAAGACACACAGATGGGAGAGCCATGGAGGCCGAACCAGGTACGCTAAAGGCACAGCGCACAAGCGGTATGAAGGGAGGGGCAGCGGATTATTGGAATTGCACGTATGCACTGAGCCACAAACTAATTGAGAATCGGGGAAAAGCTGCACGGCGAGCTTACTTACACAAAACAAACGCCTTCCTGAGCAGCCAGGTTGTGATTGGTGAGGTGCCGATGCGCACAGAGGGACGATCCCATGGCGGGATTCATGCTCGGCAAGAGGCAGCCCATCGGCAACGGCGCGGTACCGAAAATTAATTGCCTCTTTTTTTCTCTCCTTCTTCTCTATCCTCAAGAGAAAGAATGACGCAAAAAGTGGAAATTTTGGACCTGAGGGAGGCCATTTTAGCGCCGAACATGAACCTTCTGACACCGCAAGCCCAATTTGCGTTTTTGTTGTCCCTGAATCAACGGGCGCGGAGAGCAAATATCCGACGGTCCACAGCCTCTTGAACTATGATGCAAGCTCGGTTCGAGAGCGCTTTGGCACCTTTGCTAGTAACACGTCGTTAGTGAGGAGTTCAGGTCACACCAGCCGTTGGATCTTTTGACGCTCTGGATCGCCGACTGATTCGCGTAGTCGATCTCTGCAAATGGAATAGGCAATTGGAACCATGCTTGAGGGTGAGGTGGTTGCCAAAGCCTCGCTCTTTGGCAAATGCGTACGGCATGAACACAACATCCCCTTTCTTCCCCAACACACACAATCGCCTTACAAAACCCCATATTCGATAATGCTACGATGAGCATATCACCCATAATGTGCTTCAAATCTCATCAGCTCCAGACGTGCTGGCGGCGGAGACCCTTGTAGGTGGAATTGTTCTATCTGCCATGAGATACAGAGTGTGTGACGACTTTTTTAAGAACCCCTCGATGGGAACTCTCCGGGGCATGTCTGGCGGCACGATCTGGTGCCGATAGGCGGGGAACTCTTGATGTCAGTTCAAGAGCTATAGAAATCACAAGGGCGAGGGAGCCACCATATTCCCATACAGCTGGCCGTGTTAAGGTTAAGCAGTTCACTCGATGGGATCCTCACGTCGTTCAAGGGGGAGAATGAACACGGGCCGCGGAGCGAGCGGTGCTGCGCCTGTCTTGGTGCGGGTTCTCAAGTCGAGCTACTTGCATGAAAGTCACTGCCCTCACTAACATAGGTAGACGTATAGTAGTAGGGCAAAGCCATCCAGAGACGTGTTTCAAAATCCAGCATCAAATTTTAGACACATCCTTTTTCGTATAGGTAGATCATCTCCATACTAGGGTAGCAGTTTGCATGTTACACCCGGCTTTTAGACATTGCCTTTTGATTTGTTGGCCACCATCAACTCGGTGTCCGTCTTTGGCATGAGGGATATTTCTCGACCGGTTTACGACAGGCTGCGCCGGGCCAATTTTTTTTCTTCTTCTCGGCCGTGCCTTCAATGCAAAAGGTGGAGGAGGGTGGCAACAAGCGGTTTACCTCCCCCCTCCCACTCACTAACCTGTCAGTTGCGTCGACGGTACCTACGATGGACCAGCGCGGCCAGAACCTTGAGTGCCACCCGAACGAGGCTATGCCAGAGTGTCTCTGCGTAACCACGAACCGGCTTGTGAATCCGGTCCGGGCGGAGGGACAATGCAATTTGACGTACGTGGATCCCACGTTTTCGCTCAGACAAGACGAGGCAATTCTCCGTAAACAAGCTTTTCTGTACCTGGAAAAGCTCTGCGGACACACCGCCAAGCCTAGACCAACAGTTAGACATATCCTGACTACGGCTTTCCTGAGTGCCGCTTATTGATTTTGCTTTGGCGCACGCTTGTGGAGAGGGATCGCCCACTCAATACCACCCTCCGCGTCTCAGCCGGGCCAGCGTGTTGTCGTGTCTCGCACACATCAAAAACCATAACGCCTCTCGCATCCAGCCCTGTTAAGGGGTTCTGTCTGTGAGTGCACAGTAGAATCCAGCGCTGCAGCTCCATCTCCACGATGTACGCTGCGCATATGCACCTTGGTTTTTGGCCGCTATCCGGTTTTCCACTTATAGCTGTGTATCGCGCACCTGGCTCAACATGATCCTCGCCGAGCTCGCCCAAATAGGCAATGCCTCAATTTGGCACCACCTAGGTTTCAAATAGCCACTCACGAGCCACCCAACCAGGTCCAAATTCCGCACGCCCCTCTAACCCCCGAGTTCGCACCGCTTCTCAACCCCACCAAGGCTGCCATCACCACTCCCAAGCTTTTGCTTGCTTGCCCGCCCGAAAAAATAGTCCCGAAACAACCACTTTACCGCAACAGCACATCACCCAGCCCACACATGCGCCATGTCCGATAGACCCGCTCACCGAGGCGGCCGCGGTGGCCAAGGAGGAAACTTCCGCGGCGGTAGGGGAGGCGGTCGCGGCGGCGGCGCCGGCAACAAGGAGGGTGGACACAACCAGTCGGGCGAGCGAGAGCGACCCAAGAAGGAGAACATCTTGGATCTGGGAAAGTACATGGATAAGCAGATTACCGTCAAATTCAATGGTGGTCGTGAAGGTACGCAGTGGCCTTGCGCTGGCTAAACGGATCTGGGGATCTTTTGGACATCAATTACTGACATTTATTCTTCACCACAGTCAAGGGAACGCTCAAGGGATATGACGCCCTGATGAACCTCGTCCTCGACGATGTCCATGAAGTTGTTCGAGGTGGGTCGCCCAATCCTGCTCTTTAGGGTTACTATGATTGAAGTAAGCCCTGCTAACAAACCACCCCGCTATAGATGAAGAAGGGGACGAAGCCACTCGTTCTCTCGGCCTTGTCGTTGTTCGAGGAACCCTCCTTGTCCTAGTCAGTCCCGTCGACGGAAGCGAAGAGATTGCCAACCCCTTTGTCCAGGCCGACGATGATTGAGTGAAGGAAACCGATATGCATCGCGAGGAAATCTGAGGAGGCACGATATACCGGCGAGTCGGCCATTTTACAGGTGGTATGCCGTGCAGGCGGCAGAAACACTGGGCCACGACCAAAAAAAATCTCCTTTAGACGATATGTATTGCCGTGTCATGCTCAGTTAAGTCTAGAGCCGAGGCGCTAGGCTTATGATTAATGGCTGGTTTCATCACGGCGGCTCCAGCGAGGCCAGGCATCTCCAACACTAGGTAGTTGGTCTGCAACGTCACATAGAGTCACATCCTTTCGTCTGTTTGAATCAAGACAAAACTATTCATAAAATCAGAAAAGTACCATCATCTCGCTATCTCGCTTGGTCTTCATCTTGCACAACCCTCGAACACTATACAAGATCCCGCAAAGCCCAGGAGCTATGTTGACACAAAGTCTGTCCCTTCCTTGCCCATACCTATGCTACAGGCAAGTATTGTTGCCTTACCGGGGGCCCATTTCGTCGCCATTGGTTGGGCAATAAAACCTCTTCGGCTCTAGTTAATCAAAATCCTTGCCTCTAGCCTAGCCAAACTGTCAACAATGCCGTCTTCAAAGGGAAATCTACAGTGCCCTCATCGAGTTCCTCCTCATGCGCTTCTTTCTTATCACTATAGAGTATGTTGCTGCATTTCTATAGTATCTCTGTCATGAGATTTCGTATCGCTTGGTTAGTTTCCTAAAAGCTTCGACCTTGTTTGTTACCCTTGACGAGCTCGCCGAACGCGTTATTCAGCTGCTTCTTGAGCTCCTTATAGCTGATGAGGAAGCTGGTCTGTTCATCTCGACTCGTCAAACAGATTCTCTCATCTGTTCCTGCATCCAGCTTGTTCAGGCACCGAATCATGTGTCCCATGTCCAGGGCAGGATTGCCATTGCTGTCTACTTGGTGAAAGACGTAGTCTCTGAATAACTTGAGCATATAACGCTCGCCGTTTTCTGACCAGGACCGATCGCCATCGAATTCATATCGCTCATTGATGGCACCCAGTTTCATCATTATCCTGGCGATCCTGCCGTTCTCCAACTCTCGATATAAGTCTGAGTTCATCTTGTCGACGACATGCAGATTCTGGTCTAAAGAAGCAACAATACGCCCAGAGATCCCTCGGATAAATTCATCGATCCCCTTTACCGCCGGGGGAGGTTGCGGCGTGAGGAGCCACAGGACCGTATCCCTTAGCTCCACTGAATATGTTCGACTGATCTGCTCCAGTGACATTTTGAGATTGGTGAGATGGATGGGTAAAGTATTGGTTGCCAGGCATAAGAGAAGCCGACCGAATTGAATGAAGTCTTCTTGCTGAAGTTCTTGGATGGATCTTCTAGAATCGAATTGCACGACGTCTAAAATCGAACACGCGCTCAGTCGGATCCGATTCCTGTCCGTCAAGATGATTTTGCTCGGATCGATGCAGCGTGCTGCCAGGTTGATAGCATGGATAGCTTTGAGTGCATTTGCAATCTGAGTAATGTAGCTCCATAACACTGCCTCAGAGATGGGTGTTTTCTGATGAAATCTGGTACCATGGGTCGAGCTGGGTGATAGGTGAACTTCGCTGAGAGTTTTGGACAGAGGATGGTAGTTCTGGACGAAAATAAGGGAGCTATCTCCAAACGCTCGCGTAGTAAAGGCATCAAGAATAGACACAACACTACCATTGTCAATACGACGCCACTCTTTGACCAGCCGTATTGCGTGCTCGTTAGTCAAGCGATATCCCTCAAGTCTTCGAAGGCAGTAAAAGTATCCAGTCTTGGTTGACGTAGCCTTGTATACCCAACTAGGGTACCCAAAGATATTGGCATTCTTCCTATGAGTAGTGTCCAAAGCAACGAGGGAATGGTAGTTATCTAGCTGAGGGAGCTGGGAGTTGGGCATAACTTGTAGCGAAGCCTCAGCCTTTTTGACATACTCCTCCCGGATCTTCTCGGGCAGAAAGAAATCGTGCGTCATGCGATGGTACGGCATCAGGTCATCTCGATGTGGTCCCTGTGGAGCGTATAGATGATGTTGGAGAGGTTGGAGGGTTGAGGGAAAAGCACTCTGTGCCTGGAAGTAGTTGGCTCCATGGCCTCCAAGGCCACCATGATCCTCGGCGTAGGGGTTAAATTGGGGAGTGGGTAAGCCTTGGCTGACGGAGGACATGGAGAATGGGTCAAAGGAGACGGCATCCTGAGTGTTGCCATTTGGAGTTGTCTAGGTGAAAGAATTAGGACATATTTTGGGCATGCAGGGTATTATCTTACAGTTGCATTGATATCAAATGTAGGGGTGAATTCGCGGATTGAGGCAGGGTTGAAGACAGCCGCATCGTTATCTTGAGTAATTCCTGGATTAACAGGGGCTAAACTTGGTCAATTGATAGCCAAAGAAGAAGACACAAGGAAATTCATACCAGCTAAACCTCGTGGAGTAAAGGCCGGTGCGCTTGCTGCTTGGGAAGAAAATGTTGGCTTCTTCCCTCCAGCCTGAATATTGGCTGGAGTGAATGATGGTGACTCGACATTTAAAGCCTTCTTGGATCTGTGCATCAAATTCGTTAGCTATATTTCGGATCAAATGTAATCGAGCCCCTGGTTGCGTGTTTTGATGTTGTTGGTAGAATTCAATATTTAGTTCATGGACAATAATTCGCCCACTAGCTCTACCAACAAAATTTTGCCTGGAATTGGGGGCGATCTGAAACCAATCACTCATCAGACCGTCTTGTGATTGCTATTTGGCAGGCGGGGCTACCCAAACCTGCGAAGGGCTTTGTTCTCGATTGTGGGAAGAATATTGGCCCATGCACAGAATGATTAGACAAGAGACACAGCCCCCCTCAAATCTGCTCTAAATGCCTTGCTAATGCGTGATGTTCAACCCAGTTTACCAATGGAACCAAGTCATCGAAGCCTCTCAGTAGAATGGGAGAGCGAGATCGTGATAAACTTTGAAACTGAGTCGATGAAACCAGCGAGGGTTGAAGCGCTTCTTGGTGACGCCAGGCGGATGGTAGGATCTCTTCGCAAGGGAATTGGGAGCAGACAGATGACAGGCGCGGGACGAACAAAGACACAGGGCTATCACCTACAGTTCTTGGTTTGAGTTTGTTTTATTTTGATCATGACTGAATGCGCAGCCTTGATCTTCGTATCGACAATGGCCGTAGATGAGGACGTTTCGACATAGTGTATCTTTATTTTCTGGGTCGAGTGTTAGTTCGCAAAGCGTGGGATTGTAGGCGAAGGGTATTCAGATTGGTGGACTAACCGCGTCCTTTGGGCCTCGGTGATCCGACCTGGCGACGAAGATCGGTCGTCTGATATCGCGACGTGGCCATGGTCAGTAGAATATGTTGAGGAAGTAGCCGCCCCCTTGGCCGATTTTACGACGTCTGCCAACATTGTGAGCGGATGAACGGAATGGAGGAACCGAAACGGCAAGTGGTGTTTGTGAGGAGGGATCGTGCGATTTGGACGCGAAGGGATGGGAGAGCGTCACGTACTTGACTCTGGCAAGCATTTCCCATGGCTCAATTGATCGAGGCGACCGGCCGCCCATGGATGACGAGAAGCGGGGGGTTGTCGGCGGGCTGGTCGAAGCAGCCAGGGTCCGTGAGGGTGGGGAGAAATGCAAGGGCCAAGCGCAGAGTTCAACTTGGGAGCACGAAACCGTCCTTGCCCTCAGGAAAGGCACCTCTGCAGCCGATCGAGGTAGCGAGGCCCTCGCGAGATATAGGGATGTCGGTGGGGAGAGGAGTGGCTCGCCGACCGAACAGGAGGGTTTGGGCTGGGCAAGACTTGACAAAGTCGCGAGGGATGGGGGGAAGGGCCACCAAGCGCTACAGTACGCGCCAGGCCCCCCTCAGTAAAGGATGCGTCGGATAAGTAGGTACCCCACAGCCAATTTTTCTATGGAAAGTACTTTTACCTTCCACCTGCGTCCCCCGCGCTGCCCAATGATGCCAACCGTTGCTACATATGCGCTTCCTTTAATTGCATTCGCTAATGTGCTTGGCCTGCAAGTGGAGGCACCGGCACACGACTTACTACATCGTGGAATGATATTACCAGCGATGGACCCAAGAAATGGAAAGCTTGTTTTTCTAGACGTCGCGGCTCTTTATTCCAAATTTTCCTGGAGCATGGACAACATCTAATAGACCTCATTCTTTCCTCCTCTCCACCGTCTCCCCTTCCGATTATCTTTCCTCATGCTTCATCTATATGGATAGGCGAATAATCCGGGGTTATCTACTAACTGGGCTCTAGCTCTCAAGGACGACTTGACCTTGGGTGCACGTCGCTCGACTGCTCCACTTAGAAACCAATCGTCACCGTCACCCACAGCCCGTCATCGAACCCCGAGGCACCGGCACCGGCACCGGCGACACAACATACAAGCCAAGTAGCTGTCTCTGTTTTTGTCACACTGTGCAGTTTGCCGTGAACTTTGCGACTCTGCGGCGCATCTTTTAAGTGTATCCGGAAAGCCACACGAATAGTTTATTTGCCCAGAGTACACTTTGATGTGCGCATGCTCCAGCAATTAAAGGTAGCACCGTCACCACGTCTAAACCGGGCATTGGCTCCCACGCCTCCCATGAACACCGAAACGAACACGTATAACGAAGCATCGACCGACTAATACCACGCGACCGCGAATTTCTACTGCACATCGCCACGGGGACGTCGATCCATCCTGGAAGCATGGCTGAGGGCGAGTTTGACTTGGGACAGTTGTCCACAAGTCAGCAGGAAGCACTGGATCAGTACACTCAAGTTACGAACCAAGACGTCAGCGAGGCTATCCCACTGCTGCGACGGTCGGAATGGAATGTCCAGGTAAGATGTCAATCTCAATACTAGTCCTCTGATCCGCTGCCAGCTGGTGCTGACTACCGCCCAACCTCAGATCGCCATTGCCAAGTTCTTCGATGGAGAAGGCCCGGACCCTTTAGCAGCGGCCGTCCCAACCCAAGATATTCCTCGAGCATCTGCCCGACACGAAAACCTCCAAGAAAGCCTACTGTCTGCTGCTGCCTCTCGGCCGCATCGTGGATCTCAACGACAACGAACCGACCCCGCCCCTCGAATCGTGCCACAAAGCCCAGTGACGAGCAGATCACCCTGGCTTATTGGATTGCTTCTAGCCCCGTTCGGATGGGGATGGAAAGCAGCGTCAACTTTACTACGAACACTACTTTATGCATTTACGCTCCTGCCCGCATCGATACGCCCGCGCGCTGTTACTAGTCGCATCTCAACCGGATTCAGGGGCACCAATGGCCGAAGACCACTTATGCCCCGAGACACTGCCGCCAGATTTAAACGTGAATTTGAAGAAGAGTATGGAGAGAATGGGTTGCCCTTTTTTGAGGGAGGGATCGCCCAGGCCCATGATCTGGCTAAGAAAGATCTCAAATTTATGCTGGTCGTTCTCATGTCTCCAGAGCACGATGATACTGAGCCCTTTGTCAAGGAGACTCTTCTTTCACAAGAAGTTGTCGACTTTATCAAAGACCCCACCAACAATATTGTTCTTTGGGGAGGCAATGTTCTGGACTCGGAAGCTTACCAGGTAGCGACCGAGTACAACTGCACCAAGTTTCCCTTTTCGGCTTTGGTTTGCCTGACTCCCAAAGAGGGTAGCACCCGAATGGGGATTGTAAAGCGACTTGTTGGACCAATGCCCCCAGCAACCTATTTATCGGAGATAAGAGCAGCTATGGAGAAGTATGGGTCTGGTCTAGATGGTGTGCGAGCGGAGCGAACAGCACAAGAAGTAACGAGAAATCTTCGGACAGAGCAGGATTCTGCTTACGAGCGTTCATTGGCTATTGACCGGGAACGCGCGCGTCAGAAACGGGAGGCCGCCGCGGCCGCGGCTGCAGCCGAGAAACAGGCTCAGGAAGAAGCGGAGGCAGCTGCAAGGCTAGAGGAAAAGCGACAGCAGTGGCGAGCTTGGCGAGCGACAATGATTTTGCCCGAACCAGTGGCCGGCGACAAGAGCGTGGTTCGAGTTGCGCTGAAGATGCCTGAAGAGTCCGGCATCGGGCGAATCATCAGACGATTCCCACAAACCGCCTCCATGGAAGAGCTGTATGCTTTTGTGGAGTGCTATGAACTTTTAGAGCAGGAGAGTGGAGGAGCAGAATGCGCCAAGCCCGAAGACTACACGCACGAGTTCAAGTTCCGAATCGCTTCAGTTCTGCCGCGGGTGGTTCATGAACCTAGCGCAACAGCTACGATGGGCGAAAAGATTCGACGATCTGGAAACCTGATTGTGGAGGATATTAGCCCCGAGTCGGCGTCAGAAGACGACGACGATGACGAGGACGAGGAGGCTGAGGCCGAGGACTAGACAAACTAGCTACGATCATGATTAGCTAGGTGTGCAATGCCCATGTATGTGATGAGATATTTTGTATAGCGGTCAAAGATTCTGCTTTTTGTTTTACGGGACGATTGGCTAGAGTGGGATGGATGCTGTCACGAGGCACTGTTCGGGTGGTTCCAGCCAGGGTCTTCTTGGACGGCCTCACACTGGTCAGGGCTTCAAGGTAGCATCCATGTCCCTGCATGCGCAGACAAGCTACATAGACGCACAATAGATAGCTAACCTGCAGATTTTTTTTCAATGGGGAGTTGCGATTTCTGAATGCGGTTACACGGTCAGGACATGGCACTAAACAGGCAACCTGTATCGCCTGATGATGCATGCACGGAGTGTGTCGGGATGGGCGTTTCAAGTCGCTGTGTCGTCAATGCGTCGTTAATGGCGGACCAAGTCGTCGTGCAAATTGGCTTCCGAGATTTATGCATGATTCAACAAGGTCGCCATGCTCAATGACACGCGTCCAGACTATTAACACTCAACGCACGAGCCAAAATGGACATGTCCCTCGTGCATGTAGCAGAACGTCACCTGCATTTTTGGGGCATCATTCACCCGTCGCTTGGTGGGATAGGCAAAAGCTGCCCAGCCTCTAAGGAAAGAGGGGTGGTTTGATTGCGTAGGGTTGTGAGGCTGTGCAGTGGACAGCACTCGACTCGGAGAGGCAACTCGGCGAGCCCATGCAGATAAATACAATGTTCAGGCACCAGCCCGCGCTGGTTTAAGTAGATACGGGGCTAGATTTGGGATTGGGCCAACAGTCACCGAATGGGCAGTCTGCCACCTCCCTCTGCGTTTGCCTGCGTTAGCCTCCACTGGTTTCGGCCTGCGAGCCCCCCGCCGCTTCCTTGTTCTTGGGGGTTCCAGCCTGTTGCTTACCCCGGATCTTCCGCCTAAACCCACCAGGGGCTCATTAATCTTCATTTTCCCTCCCATCAGCGGCACACTCTCAACAATTTCTTCGCGTCGTAATTATTAGGTGCGTTTATAGCCGTGCTTGTTATTGTTGCTGTTGTTATGCTCGCACATACCATCCCCTGTTAATGCGCGCGCGCGTATGTTGTGGCATTGCTGCGGCTCTCCAACCCAAACTGGAACTGACTTTTGACAGCGCCTCATTGACCTTGAAAGGTGACGCACGGGGCTTCCTGCAAACGCGCACTGCACGCTGCGATAACTTGAACATCACCGTCTCTAACGCCGCGGAGAGGCTGAGGTGATTTAAAATAAAATACAGGGCCCGCCAAATCAAAAGATACGCCTCTACTGGGGTTTGACGAATTTTCGCTTGAATCCTTCGTGCACCTAACCAACTTTGCATCATCTCAGGGATTACCAGGACCCTGGCTCTCTGCTTATTCCAAACAACGGCGCTCCAATCAGTTGGCGGCTACTCCTGCGAAGGCATCAGGGTCCTAACCACCAACCTACCAAACCGAGGGGCTCGCTTTGTGTCACGAACACACCATCATCGGCTCCTTTTTTTCTCGATCTCGACCTCGACCTCGACCCCTTTTGGGCTTCTTGCACCTCCGCTTGCGATCGTCGCTGCGTCGCGATTCCTCGCCCTCCGACCTCCATCTACTCTATCCCCTCCCGGTCGTCCCGCGTGCTCCCGCTACGGCGCGAGCTCCGAGGCAGCAACCATGAAGTCCATGAAGGGTCTCAGCATGGGAAGGGTCATCGGCAGCATCAGGAAGAAGGCCAGTAATGCCTCCACAAGTACGCGCCACCCAAAATCTCTTGCCATCATTATCGACCGTGAAAATGGATATTGACGAAGGATTCTGTACAGGAAGTTCCGAAGGCGCTGCTGTCAGTGGCACCACACCAGCCTCGACACCCGAAATCACAGCTAACAATAGTGTGGTATGGATCTATCCCTTGCATGAAGCAGGCGTCTTCGTCGATGTCTTGCCTTGCGCGTGCCGGCGCTAACAATCTATGTAGAAAGCCTTTATTGAGTCAGGTGGCAAAGCTCAGGTAAGTATTCTATTGCTGCAACATACATCTGTGCATCTCCTCGTGGCGCATTAGAGCTAATGGTTATATGCGCATCGTTGCAGAGCGATGAAGTTCTCTTTTTACCCCCAATCGTCGATGCGGCCGAATCGTCTCCGAGCGCTGCTGCCGAATGTGCACGCATTATTCGCAAATATCTCTCGCGAGACTATTTGGGTCGGCCATCATGGCAATACAACGCCCTCATGCTCATGCGCATTCTGACCGACAACCCGGGTGCGACCTTCACGAGAAATATGGACCAGAAATTTGTTGATACCGCACGCCACCTCCTCAAGGCCGCACGCGACCCAAGTGTGCGACAGATCCTTATGGAAACTCTCGACGATTTTGAGCACACCAAGTTGGATGATGAAAACCTGACTTTGATAATATCAATGTGGAAGAAGGAGAAAGAGAAAGCGGTTAAGGAGGGAGTATGTGCCCATTAATACTTAATATCTACTCCTGCCATGGATCGGTTGCTAACATGTCAACTCGCAGGGGCGAGCACCACAATCGATTCCCTCTCAGAACCCCCCTCCAGGGCAGGCTCCTTATAACCCTCATTCGCAGAACTACTTCGCCCGCAGCCACAGTAACAAGCGCTTGCCTGACCCTGTTGAGCTGGCCAGCCGGCTCGAAGAAGCCCGGACATCGGCCAAGCTACTTGAGCAAGTCGTCATGAACACGGCTCCAACCGAATTTCTTGACAACGATCTCATCAAGGAGTTTGCAGACCGCTGCCAGAGCGCATCTCGTAGTATCCAGGGCTACATGACATCAGAGAACCCAGCCCCTGATAACGAAACCATGGAAAATCTCATTGACACCAATGAGTTATTGCAGACAGCTCTCAACCAACATAAGCGAGCTGTGCTCAATTCTCGCAAGCACCTAGGCCTCGGTCAACGAACTGACTCCGACACGCCTGTTAGCATTCCTCAGTCGAACGGGTCCGGACCTCAAAACGAAGAGCGGGTTTCTTCGTCTGGTTCTCACAACCCCCCGGCCAATGTCAGTCCCATCAGCAACCACGGCAAGGGCAAAGAAACGGACATCTACCCCCCGCCTCCTGGTCCACCTCCAGGCGCCATCGCCAGCGGCTCTGGCTCTTCCAGGCCGCTTCCTGATGCCGCAACAGATGACCCCTTCGCCGACCCTACCGGTGCGTCAAACCACGCAGGTCCCAGCTCCAACGGCGAGTTCTCGGAGCGTCTTGCTTTCGAGCCCTTCCACCTGGGCGGCTTCAACTCGACGTTGGAGTCATCTGACCCCGAGACGCACCAGCGTCGCCGCGTCGCCGATGAGGTTTCTGACGACGACGATCTCTATGACGCACCGCCAAAGAGCAAGCAGCCCGCACACAAGTACTAGATCGGGGGAAACAGCACCGAAGAGGGTTAATATTAGCACTTTGAGATACCAGTAGAGATGATTGACAGCAGGCTTGGTGGGGTTTATAGTGGAAGTTGGGTGCTGGTAAACTAGCTTTTCGTTGAAATCATGTTGGGGCAGATGGTTGGATTTGGCAAGAGTAAGAGAATTGGATTTGCAAAGGTCGCAACGGAGATTGGTCATTTAGTATATGCATGTCATGGGTGGTGTTTACACAGCGAAGGGGCGAAATGCCACATAGCGTTTCTTTCTTTCTGTTGCATTGTACTGTAACCATATTCTAGGCATGAGCAAGCACTTGGTTTACCTCTGACACACGCACGATATATAGCTCGCAAGTGATGCCGCAGCAGGTCATATGCCCCGGGGTCTGAACCTATATGCTTCTTTGGGCTGCGCCTTAGGCATGCAGTGTGTCATCCGGAACTCTCGTACGACGTGGGGAAAGGGTTCGTCGCAACAAGATGGGAAAGGATTCTAAGCAGTGTTCCCCTGTCCTCGGATGCCTAGATGCATCCCGCATGATACGAGGGTTTAGGCACCATGACGTTTTCTTTTCCTTCTCTCCCTCTTCTCCAAAAAAAAAAAAAAACCGTGGGCACAGCAGGGGATCGGGAGAGGGGAAATGGAACAGCGCTGGCACCGAGTGATACAGCCACGTCCTAGTTGACCGAGACACCGGAACACCGAGACAGTAAGAAGAGAATTAGGCGCTGTATTGGCGGTAAATGCGCTCACCTCATTACGAGCCTGGTCCATGATCCAGCCGGTCTAACCTGGGAGCCACAGGTTTTCTGCGAATAAGGACCGAGAAACTACACAGTCAGAACTCGAGACAGAGACGGGTTGCACATGCGCACGAGGTTAAGGCAAGGACACGATGTACTTTCGAGTTTCACAAGAAGCGGGCGGGGAAGGGAAGGGGGAGGTTATGCGCTTATTTCTACAAAGGTCTACGAGCAGGCGTGGATCGCGGAACAAGCAAGACGCGGCGCTGAGCGTGTCAGACACCTTTCGAGATGAAACCCATGCCCTCCCTCTCACCCCTCACCTCGCAGAGGCTAGAACGAAACGAAACAAAGCAAAACGAGTCGGATAGGAACCGTTGGATTGGGCACGCATAGTTCGGGCAGATGACAGAAACGGGAAGTTCATGACCGACGTGGTGCCGGAGCGTCGGGGTCGGCAGTGGGATATGACAAGGACCCTGGATAGTCTTGTTGCAGTACCTACCTGGATTGGGGCATGTTGATGTTGTTGTGTAGATGCTATAGGCTCACGGCCCCATCCAGTGATTAGTAAAAGAAGAAAAGACGAAAGGCAGAGTGACCCGGGGGTAGTTGCTGATCACTGCCAGCGCTATCAACGCTATTGGCGACGGGGGGCGGCATCCTGCAGGCGAGCAATCAATTTCTCGAAAGTCTCCGCAAAAACCCAGAGAGCTGCATGCCAAGGTGGCATCCGGTCAACTTCACCCCGCGAGCAGGGCGACTGCGGTTCTAGGAGCACGCAGCCGGAGGAGGGACCCTTGAGAAAGACAAAATCCCGGGGTTGTCGAATAATATGTCTGTTCAGCGCCGTGCTGTATGAGCGGGTAGCACGGCAGCCGCCGCGACTGGGTTGGAGGAGTTGGAGCTTGGGTGGTCTGAGGATAGTGATTGGCCCCGGGAGCGTAATTGGATGACGTCGAGAAGGGCGGCGATTAATATTAGATTGGAAACCAGTGGCCACGGCTCGTGATGGGAGTCGGAGCCACGATGCTTGAAGTTGAGTGGCAAATGTTGTTGCCGTTGCAAAGAAATGGGTTCCATGAGCAAAGGGACGTGCGAGACGAGAAGGGGGACCGAGGGCTGGTCGCACCCGGCGGAAGAGAAAGCATACGGTCCACCAGCCGGTGAAGCCGATCTCAAGACAAAACAGCCCGAGGGAATGGGTTTGAGCGGAGCAGAGGCTGATGGGTTGGTGTGGACCAAGAGTGGCGGTAAAAGGGCAATAAAGAGAGAGATGGAGGAGAAGGAGGAGGCAGAAATGAAACGCGGAAGAGTAGCCAAGCGCGGGTAGGGCCGCGGACAGTACATCCAGGGGGTTCGGTGCTGGAAGAGGAATCGTGATGGGCGGCTTTGGCGGTCATGTTGGCCGTTGTATTGGATGCAATTGACCTCAGCTCAGCGCGCGTGTGATTGTGAATGTGCGGTCAACCATTTCTTTTGTGGAGGAGCGTGCGCCTTTCCTTGTGCAGGAAATGTCTGCGAGCGAGTCGCGGTGCTAGCTTGCTCGAAGGAAGCGAGGCTGTCACTTAGTTGGGGCCCTACGATGGATTGCAGAAGGGTTCCAAAAGGGAAACCCTTCAGACCAGGGTATAAAAGCGAGAGAGAGGAAAAAAAAAAAAAAAAAAGGTAGATACGAAGGTAGCGGGAAGTGAAGTACACAAGATACAAATGCGGGAAAAAAAGAGGGCGTACTATGTGCCAAGATAGTACCAATGCAGTATTAGTTTAGGTAGGATCGGGCGCCCTCACAGTGCCTCTTGCTTGCACTTGTCCCGATGTAAATGGCCAGTACGGGGAGTTCGATGTTGGCCGATGGTCGTTGAGCTGGGGGACGACTCGGGATGAACTCAATCAAGCGGCTGGACTGCAACTCGACGCGGGCCAGCTCAGGTCAGCGGCCGGAAGCGGAGAATCCATCAGATTTGCAGGTTTTGGCCTCAGCTGAATGAATGAAAGAAAAGAAAAACCCCATGAAACGCCGTTGGCAAAAATAACCACGGCCGTCGGGCATCGGCCAGCATGGCATAGCATAACGACTATAGGCGGGCAGGAACAGAGGTGAACCCTCCTCAGAGGCGGCAGCAAGCAGGGTCAGCGCAGTCGGTGTTAATAAAGGCATAGGATGCGAGCAAGCAGATCCTGGCGAGCACGACGACACCGCCCCCGAGCAAGGCGGGTGAAGGGTCAAAGGCGAGTCGCTCGCTCAAGCCGAGACGACGAATCTCGCGGCGCCATGGCCTCCGGGCACACCGTGCTATTGCAGCGTGTGTGTGGCTTGTCGTCGCGAGATTCGCTGCCAATGCAGCATCCGCCGGGAGGGCCCCCAAAAAAGAAGACCCGAGAGAGCGCAAGCTGCAGCATGACGGGCATGTACATGGTACAAGGACAAGGTCTCGTCGAGAGCAACGTCAAATGCGGCGGGCGGCGACGGCGGCGGCGGGCACGAGGCGAGGAGAGCCTGGGCTAGCTGGCATGGCATCGCATGGCAGGCGCATCGAAGCGCATCACATCGCATCGCATCGCATTGGCGAGGAAGGGAAAAGGCGTCGAGGCCCCAGTTCGCGGCGCCGGCGCCTGCGGGCGATTGGCTTCCGCCGCCACGCTATGAGGCAAGGGAGCCGAGAGAAGAGGGGCAACCGTTCCCCCGAAGGTGAAGCCGGGCGGGGCCCCCAATTGCCGTTTTGGGACATTCTTGCGAAGATATCAGATTGGCCAGGTGGGAGACGAAGCATGCCTCATGTCGAGTCAATATGTGCTACACCTACTTTTTGTTTCTTTTTTGCCTTTTGCCTACTTTTTCCTAATGGTACATGTATACGTATGTGTTATGTACCCAGCCAGGTGTGTGCGTGTGTATGTGTGTGTGTATGTGTGTGCGCGTGCGCCTGAATCGTGTATGAGTTCTATAGCCTGTGCTTGCAATGTACAAAAAAAAAAAAAAAAAAGCTCAGACCTAGGTTTTAGAAAAGTCGTCTTTTCTTTTCTGATGCTGCAACGTTTTGCTACGGTGACGCCCGCACCGCCAACTTGCTATTTACTCTTCCTCGTACACGTTTGACGTCGCATGTAATAGACGACTCTCGAGTAATTTTTTTTTCTTCGTTTTAAATTCAAAGTTGTTATTACCAAACAGATGGCAAAGCTCGTCCTGTAACATGCATGGGCAGCTCTCTCACCTGGAACACGTTTCTTTTTTCTCAGCTTTCCTTTCTTTCTGCCACACGCACGCAGAGCTGCATCCGGGATCGACTGCGAAGCCAAGATTACTTTCCTTTCTTTTTTTCTGAATGCATCGAGATGCTTGTCCCCAGCCAATAAGCCCGGGACCCGTCTTTTTAGGACAGCGGGCATCCTTGGATCACTTTTACATGGCTCGTCAATCTATTCCCACTCTGATGACGGCTCGCTTGGCCATTCGTATCCTGATATTGGTCCTCTTGCAGCGACTTTATGCTCCTCGATGTTTGTTGCCGGGCCTCAATTCTTTTTTTACACACAGCCAAAACACAGCGCAACGCAACGCACGCACATACACACATACACACATGCCATCCATCCACATACATCATACCTTGCGCACACGCTCCTACACACCTCAGCACTAGACCTTCAATCGAGCATGGGGCGTGCGTGTGCCTGTGTGCTCTTTGATGTCGTTTTACCCACCGTGTCTCTGCCACCGCCTCTCTATTCGTCCACGGACCTCGCCCGAGTGAGCAAAAAACGTTCATTCTTCCTCGACATGGCTTCGCTTGCTTGGGCTTCCCCCTTCTAGCCTTCTTCTCCCACGCTAGACCCTGGTTTCCCTTCATCATCCACAATCCGTCGCTCGACATTAGTTCTTCTCCACAGAGACGACAACTCACGCTTGCCACCCGATCTCCATCTTGCTCGAATCTCCACATGGCCTAGCTAAAGTTGCGTTGCCATAGTCCCCTTCCCCACCGTTGCCGCCCTTCTCTGCCTCTTCCTTTTTCCTCCCCCATTCAAGGATGCTCCATGACAACCCAAGCACCCTGCGCTTCTGCTGGCATTGCGCCGTCCCCCAAATGGCCGCCCTGTGGCCCGTTCTCCCTCTTGTTGCTCGAATGTCCTGTCTCGTCCTCTGACGCCCCTCCCATCCACCGTGTCATGGGCATCCATCACCAACATCAACCCCCCGATCTCTTGTTGACAGCGGCCCAACCCACTCGACCCCTGTTCCCCTCCTCACCTCCCACATGCACCCAAGCCTTGCCAATGCCGCCTTGTTAGAGACACATATATACCTGTTCAGAGGCGCCCTGCATGCCATGGCCCCAACCCAACCCGCGTGCAGTGGCTCCGTTGTTGCAGGCCCGAAGCCATACATACATACAGTGCCCCCCCATCGTCTCTCCCTCCCTGGCTCAACTCCCCTGCTGCCCGTTCCGCCTCCTCGGATCTCCATCCACCCAAGAGCCACAAATCCTACCACCTCCCAACTCAACCGTCTGATGTCCCTTCGTTACTTTCGCCTCAAGCAGCCTAGTGTCAATCTGTCAGAGCCCGCCCAGCGCCTCTCCACGCGCACTTACACTCACACATACATACCCAGCCCACAACCACTTCCATTCCTGGTCTGAATACCACCTCGCATACCCTCTTCCCATGCTCTTCACATAATCCCTCCCTCATCATGCGTTCGTCGACGGATTTTCTCTTCCCGTCTCCCTGCTCCTCCCTCTCCTCTGCCATTCCCGCCGCCGTCAACTCCTTGTACTCGTCCCGCGCCGCCGTATCGTCTCGCCGTATGGCCCCTCTGAAACCAAGCCCTGTGGTGCATGTATCTCTTGGGCATCTCAGCTCCGAACTGCTAGCTCTCATCTTTGAACAGGTACGCAGGGTCCCACTCTCAACCACCACCCGACATGTTAGTGCTAACACGTACGCTCCCAGCTTCGAGATGTCGACCTTCAGTCGCTGGAGTCTGTGCGCTTAGCCTCAAGGAGGTTTGATGCCATTGCAACGCCCATCGCCTACAAGTTCTTGACATTAAATGAGCGCCTCGTTGCCCCTGATGCCGAGGAGCGCTATCCTGATGCCCTTCGCCATATCTCTGCCCACACCACTCATGTTGTCGTACCTGGAAATCTCGACCGCGATGGAATTAACAGAATTCTCCTTTATATTCGGAGACTCTCATCAATACGGTACGTCGTGTGCTGATCCTCGCAGATCCTTTCGTTGCTGACCGGGTTCATAGGTGGCAATACTTTGACAAGAATTTCCATGGTGCCAACGTCTGGCTGCCATCAGACATTCTAAACCCAAGAAATCCACACCTAAGCAAAGCCAGGCTTTACGTCGAAAATCTACCTCTGAGCGAGACAGACAACCATCTTGGCGATTGCTACACCAACGCCATTCCTCCACACCTCCTCACCTCTCTCAAACTCACCAGCCCTTCCCCAACCCTCTCCACCCGCCTGGGCTCCGTAAAACAGCTCCTCCTCCAGTCTCCTCAACTCCGAACGCTGCAGTATGAGGACCGCGGCCAGGGAACGAGTTTCGATTTTGCACCAGGAGAGCGTCTGCCTCCTCTGAGCCATCTGCTATTACGATCCTACGACTGGAACCACTCTGCCGAGGACGTCAGGGACCACTGGATTTTTTCGCAGTTGGAATCTTTGGAGCTGGTCTCGGTGCCGGTGTTTAACTTCCTCTCGTCCGTTTCTTTCAACGACCTGGCTGGTCTACGCAAACTGCACGTAGATGATTACAGCCATCTTTCCGACAGGAGACAAGAGGCCACCAATGGCCTATATATACTAATCAAAAACCACGTCCGGGCCCTCGAGGTGCTCGACATTACCTGCCACACTCAGCTATTTCCTCTCGACGCAATTTTGACACATCGTCGTTCGCTCCAGGTGTTACGATTCCGAGACCACGTTGGGTTCGCGGACGATGATCGAAAGTGCCCGACACTCTGGGCGGGAGACTTGGAGATGCTGGCTCGACACTTGCCACTCGTCCACACACTAGAACTGGACATGGACGTGGATATGTGCAGCCCGGCCGACTTTCTCCGCTCTGTGTGCGTTTTCCCGTCTCTAGACACGCTCACCCTACACGTCCAGACCGTCGTGCGACCCCTCGAAGACATCCCCAACGGCGTAGACCGAGATTACGAGTCGGCCATGGGCATCTTCCGCTTTCTCGTTCAGGGTAGACAGCAGATGTTCGGCATCTCCTGGAAGCGCATCACCATCAACGTGGGAGGTTGGAAGCGCGTCATGGTGAGACGCCTGGGAGGCGCATGGCACCGACTGAACGAGATGGGCATCTACGCGGAAAGGTGCTTTGTGCTCGAGCGGGATGATCAGGGACGTCTGGGAGTTCGGGAAGACATGTGTCTGGAGAACTCGAGCCGCCGGGCCAGTCCCGCCCCTTGAAGTTTGACAGGAAACAAACCGACTGGCTCTAATTTTACACCCATTTTTTAAAGCAGCCAATATGGGTGATCCGAAGGGGAGCGGATGAACGGCCAAGATCGAAGATCGCTTCCTGAAAGGGTCACCAAAATTTTCTAACTTATACGACACCCTCGACTGAACTCAAAGCCGAGATTCAGCAGGGGGGGTGGTCGAAGGGCGCGTCCGGTCCAGACCGGCATTGACGTGGCCAAGGAGGGATCGGGATCTTCATTACTACTCCGGATGGAGATTTTTCGGCCTTAAAGACATGAAGGGACTGGGGAGATTGATGGACGGTGTCATGTTAAGAGTCAGGATTTGATAATATAGCCCAACAGGGATTTGGGTGTATCGAGGTACACGAAGTTACGCAGACACGACCATAGACAGTAGATAGTCTGCTCGTAAATAGAGCAAAAGATTGCAAAATCATAATTCACCTGTACCATATACCTCCCCGAGAAGTCTCGTCTGGTGCCGACACTGCCCTCCCGCGTCAGCAGCATCGCCAAAAGTGACTCCTCTCCTGCCTTGCAAACAAGGAACGCACCCTCACGCCTCACATAAACGTGGTGTACGTGGTTTTGAGACTCATACTTGCCGTGAACCGTGTACATGGCTGATATTGAGAAACCTGAAGCAGGGGCAAGATGGCATTTGTGTATCGTCACTCAATCCAAGACGAAGGTCAGCTTCGGATATACGATGCAATCCTTTGGGTGATTGTGCCGAGTAGACTTGCCCACCGCAGCAACTGCACGAGACGAAAAATAGAACAACTCAAAAAAAAAAAAAAAAAAAAAAAAAAAAACTAAATACTCCGACATACTCTATCCAGTCAGTAAATTGCTTTCATTCAGATATTACTACTAGCTATCATGGATATAAATGTTGAGAATCATCATCTTCTTGCAAGGCTGCTTACCCTGTAGCAACATGTCCAAATGACACATCCAAGAGCTACATATATATATATTCATAAATAGCGAGTGACATTTAGAAGCCCATGCCAGGGAAAATTCTACAAGGTTTCCTTGACATTGTCAAAATTATCAGGTAGGAGGGCGTGATGAGGCGTGACAATGTCCATGTCAGATGAATATGACTCCTTAGTGTTGAAAGGTTCAGTTCAGCCTCCCCGGCAAACCGCCCCGTTCCAACCTGTTCCTGTCAAGAAACCATGAACCCGGGAACCATCAAAGAACAATATCATGGCTCTCCTGTTAATAATCCTGCGACAGGGGTTGGTTGGGAAAGCTGTCAAAGATGAGAGCAACGTAGCACTGGCCCATGGTTCCTCCTGTAAGCAGTGAAGAAAATCTCCTCCAAGTATACAGGCCGCCAGCGCACAGCCAGTCTGACTGTCAGTTATTTTTAAATTTGTTTGTAATATTTATGTATTTTTTTTTCTTTCTGTCTCTCTCTTTATATTGAAAATTTATTTTATTTTAGAATTTAGTTTCAATTCAAGGATGATCCCGAGCCCAGTGTTACGACACGACACACGCACCACATGTGACTTGATTCTCAGTCATTCTCCCCACGCACCTTCCCGGCGGCCGAGTTTCCCGCTTTCAGGGAGGTCCGATGACGGGGACTCGACGTGGCGAGGGAAAGAACAAAACAACACACCCCCTTCTCCTCCTGGGTCCTCCTCTCCTGCTCCTTCCCTCCACTCCCCGCGGTAGGCTCCGGCCGATTCTACCTTCTTGTTCTCGCCTGTGTTTGGTGGGAAACAAAGATTACTTTTTTTTTTTTTTAAATCCAGCGGGGGGTGGAGGAGGAGAGGGTTTCGCCTCTAGGACACCAAGCTAGCTTGACCCGCACGGTCGCGGCAAAATAAAAAACAAAAAAACAACAAGGGACAAGAAAGCACACGCTTTCGCTCCTCGTCGCACCTCGTTGGCCAAACGCTCAAAGCGGACTAATGCGAGGCGTGGTGCGGCCGGCCCGGGAATCCGGGATCGCTCCACACTGTGTGAGAGGCGGGCGGGGCGCCTTGTTTCTAAGAGCCGCGTGGCCAGGTGCTATTGTCAAACATGGTCCCATTGTTCGTTTTTTGATTCCCGGCGGCGCGGGGCGAGGGGATCAAGAACGACGAGGCGAGCAGGTGGTTTGGGAGGCGGGCGCTTCGGCGGCGGGAAGCTATTCGGGTGGATGGGAGGGGCGGGAGGCGCAGCGAGAAGAGCGGTGTTGGTTTGCTGTTGCTGTTGGTTGGTTCTTGTGTCCAGCTGAACCGTTGGTCGGCGGCGCACGTCTGCAGAGGAGCAGGGGTGTCCCGTATGTAAGTCAGGCATGCAGCAAGCGGCGACGAACTAGCCTGGCCTGCGATAGCCTCATTGTTGTGACATTTGCGAAAAGTATCTGCGCGGGTGCGTGTAACGTGTCGCCAGAGGCCAGTCACCGATTCATTGACCCGCGCAATCAACCCTAGAGGGAGATACGCTGACGGCCCCGTGCCCAATCCCTTCGCCAAGCACGAGGTTAGCCCCCCGGCCGAGTGCCGACCAGCCCAGTCCATGTCAAAATCAAACAATATGGCCGCCGGCAATGGGCGCGAACACCCCCTCTCCAGAGACGTCACTTGCAAGTCATGAGGCCCAGACCCTCTCGGGCCATCCCGTGAACCGAGAGCCGATTCCCATGGGCTGGTGACTGCGCAAATGTCACATCTCGTCGTCCACGGGAAACCGCTAGCAAACGGCCGCCATGAGGGCGAAATCTCCGGTCCTTTGGCCGCCGCGGCGGCGCACAGATGAAGCAAGGACGGGGCAGAGGTGCATGGGCCATGGGGAATAGGAAACAGGAGATAAGGGGAGGGGTTCGTGAGCTTGGAGTGTGTCAACCTGTGACACATTGCTGAGTCCTACGGGTGAAGGATATCCAAGCAGCGGATGCCATGATGTCACAGTCGAAACGGGGGGGGGGGGGGGGGGGGGCCCAAGANCCCCCCCCCCCCCCCCCCCCCCCCCCCCCCCCCCCCCCCCCCCCCCCCCCCCCCCCCCCCCCCCCCCCCCCCCCCCCCCCCCCCCCCCCCCCCCCCCCCCCCCCCCCCCCCCCCCCCCCCCCCCCCCAGGATCAACCCTTCTTGGACCAGCGACGGTCAGACCTCCTCTCAGTCCAAGCCAATAGACACTAGCTACCAGCACCGGGCCCAACGAGATTATGAAGACCTTGATCCCTGCTCAAGCTTGCCCCGGATCAGGGCATTGGTGTTCCTTGTTCTAGGGTGTAGCCACGCCCTCAGGCCGCTGCCATGGCATGCATCCGCATTGCTTGATGCACTGGCCGTCGAAGTGTCAAGACAGCTTGACATTCTAAGAAAAGAACGTTACAAAGCACATCTTTCTTGTTTATATTGCACCTGGAGATTACGCTCCGGGGATACTTTTCCCTCCAGAGATAGCGTCGATTCGCCTGCTCGATCCTCGACAGGGAAGAGCTCGCTTACACTCGGCCGCATCCACGTTTAATTTGACAGGTAGCAAGGTTGAGCGTGCTGGTAGATGTCAAAACGGAGACAGCATCATTTTGCAATATGTCGTGTAGGGTAGCTTGTCCGAAAACCCTGTGGTTGGCACCATTTTTGAATCTGACCAAATCTTTGGTTCAGTGGTGGCTGGGGTATCTAGCTAGTAAGAAATTTGTGCGAGTCAAAGTCTGCCCTTGGCATGTAGTCTGGATTCTGAAGAATACCGGCAGAGTGACCATGGAGGTTTAACAAAGTGAAGTACTACGGGAAACTTGTGTGTGTTCCTTAGGATCAAAGACCTCGGTCAAAGCTTTAGAAGATGGTTTCCAAAGTCATAGAAGACGGGAAACTAGGATGCTTATACGCAAAAACATGTTATTTATCCTTTGATTTGGATAAATCGACATTGCACCACTCTTCTGGTAGCCATATGTTTGATTTCCATCGCAAAGACTCATGTATTATTCGAAACATCGATTGAAACTGTTTCCCATTGGGAAAGCTTGAGCCCGTGTTGGCAAGCTCTTGTTCGGTTTGCAAACAGCAATCGATTCGCTCGTCGGTTCGAATTCAAAGGCTTCTTGCTTGATATCAAGAGTCGAGAGATAATATTTTGATCAAGTGCCAAGTTGCTTGTCTTGTTTCCTACACGAGCCATGGTTAGAATTGGACGAATACGGCGAAGAGCCTCTCCCGTTGAGTCGATAGCAATCGACGGCTTGACCAAGGAAGAACGAGGTAGCTTCTCGTCTCGACTCAGGTCAGCTTGCTGAGCTCCCCCCTTTCTTTCTTTCAGCTTCTCAGCCACCGTTTGGACTTCAGCTGCTCGTGAGTAGAATCAACGGCAAGTTCCCTCTGACGTACTCGGTTGCCGCCACAGAATCAGCCCCGTGGTTGACAGGAGATGAAAACAAGGAGTCATGTGCAGTGGTGTGAATAAAGCCACGGGGCAGTAAAGGAGAAAGCCCCCAGGGTTCGCGACGACGATGATGATGATGGGACGCAAGATTACAAGCACACCTATGTGTAAACCAATAGTCAAAGCTCGGGAGAATGGAAGCAGAGAGCCCCTCTCCCCTCGCTTACAGCATCACCTCGTTCGTTGCCGTTGCCACCTCACTAGGGAAGCGTACCGAAACCCTCCCGACGCGCGTGTAAGCCTTCTCCAATAACGCTAGCCTACTGCCCATTGGAAGGAAACTTGTAGGCTTCCCGCGCCACGGGGGGCTTCAGCCTGGCACCAAAACATCCATCGTGAGGCTCTCGAACTGCCAAGACGAACGGGGCCAAACTGCATTTGGGAACCACTGTCAAGCCTCCTCGCAACAATCCCTCAACTTGGCAACGTTCCCTTTCTTTTTTTGCCATGGTTTGCCTTATTGATTGCCGGTGGCCGGCAATTCTCGCTCCATGCCATAATCGTACAGGTGTAAGCCTCGCCGACCCGACATCATGGACAAAGCCAGAGCCCGTGGCGTCAAAGTCTCCGTCCAACACTGGCGCCGCGCTTCGTGCCCACACAGTCGGTGCGCCGTAAAAGCTATTTCGTTTTCTACTTGTGCTCCGCCAAGCCCTCAGCCTGTCCTCGTGGCCGTCTCCGATAACCGAGTCAGGTCAGGGGGGCGTGAGAGTGGCTTGTGTGAGAGAAACGATTTCGGGAGCATGGTGCCACAAAGTCCAAGCAGCAGAGCGCTCCCGCGAGGAAGAACCCCGACGGGAAAATTTACTGGCCTCAGCGGATCGTAATTCATTTCTACTTGGTCCCGTCAGGTCGGTCCCGAGGCGCTGGCTGGCCCTTTGGCTGCTAATTCGGACTGAGCTGACGCCGAGATTTCTCAGGACGCAGGGCCGTGCCACCCCTTAATGGGTTGGGTTATGACGCCAGAATAGGGCGGAGAGGGTGTGTAGAAGCTTCCTTGGGGCGCGAGAGTGCTAGAGGGCTATCAGACAGGGAGGGGGAGAGGGAAGATGACGGTAATGGGTTCCTGCGTCAGCCCGCAAGGCAACGGACTGGGCTCTCCGTGAAGCAAGAAACGCAACAAACAGGGACCGTGGACGTCGTAGAGTTGGACGGCTCGTTGCGTTGCGTAGCCATCCCGCGATTCCCGTCCCCGGAAACAGCATGGCTCCCATTTTGCTCAATCCCCTCGCCCACTTGCCCAATCCTCCGGCCAAGATCCAAGCTTCTCTCCGTCCTAGTTTCTCACCCCGAAGGGAAACAATGAATTCAGCCGGCCCGTTCTTCGTCCCCACGATCGACGACTCGCCTCGCCTCGTCCCGTCGTACGACGGTTTTCTCCGAGAGTAGCCGAGAATGAATCTGGTCGTCTCAGCTGTTGCAACTGGTCCAAGAGGATTCCGGCTCCCCGTTCCTCCACGCCTCTGTAGTCTATAGACAGCTATATCCAGTTTCGTCTCGAACTCCTGCCGTCCTGCTCGCCTCGCCCTCGCCGTCCCTCGAACGATGAAGAAAAAAAAACGAGACACAATAATAAACATACGGATATCGTCATCCACATTCCAGTCGTGAGCCGCCGTTTGCGGTCGGGAACGATCTCGCCATGTTTCCCTTGCCCTCCCTTCGAGGGTGGCGCTGCGGAAAGGGCGGGGCGGTTCGCGATCTGGACGGAACTGTGATCAAGACCAGATCTTGATCACAGCTGGTGGCAAGTGGGAGAGGGGGGAAAAGGAGGGGGGCGTGTTGTCGCCTTGGAGGAGGAGGAAGAGGAGGAGAAAGGCGCCCCATTGTCTGGCCAAAAAACTCTCTTGCTTGCCAAGGTTCAACACGCCCTCGGGCGAGGCTTTCGTGGTTCCCGTGCGTCTGGAGCGGTCCCGGCAGAATGGAAAGCGAAAATAAAAAAGCCTGTGGCGACAAGCTCTTCTGCCATCAAGGGGTTGGACCTTGGGCCAAGTCGAAGCAAGGGGCGTGGGAGGTTCGCTGGACTCATGCTGACGGCAAGTAAAACCAAACAAGAAGGAACGTACGTATGTAGAAAGGGAAAAAGAGTAAGCACACCGAGCTTGTGCTCGTGCAATGCTCCACGTAGTACGATGTGGGCGTGAGAAATCAAACCGTCATGGGCCCGAGTACCAAGCATCTCGTCGGTTTTGTGTCCGTATCAACCCGCTTGTCCCTCTTGGTAGAATTGGGAAAAAGCCTACTTGCTGGTGTTGGTGTTGATGGATCATGGGCAATGGGCACTGAAACAGCTACACCAAGCTCTCGGGATCAGGATGGCATGGGCTGCAGTCGTAGCGGGGGTTCCTTTAATCTCGTTCGTACGTGACATTCTGCTCCTGCCTTCTCGCAATCCAGGCACTCGGCCTGTCTCACCCCCATCATCAGTGTGGCCCTCGCGTCGTCGACATTCCCCATACCTGAGCTCCCACGATGGCCTCAAACATAGAGAGAGAAACCTGAACGGGGTCCGCCCACGCCCTCCTGCTCCATACCGCCGCGCCTGAACCCGCATTCCAGCGCCCCAGGTATCCGGGAAGGACACTCCCTCTCTTGTGTCTCTCTCTATTGCCAACGCCGAGCTCGTTCCTGGGCGGGGAGGCCCGCCCTGCCATCTCTCTCTCCCTTCCTTCGGCAGCAGCCTTTTCCGTACTACTCGTGTGCTGGCTGTCTCTCATCTCTCCTCCTTCTACCAGGACGCACCTGGGAAGGGGGGAATCTTCATGTCCGGCGGGACTTCTGATAGTAGACGTGTCTGACAGTTTTTTTTGTTTCTCTCTGGAGGGTCAATCCTTTGTTGCGTATTCTTGGCCCACGCCCCCCTTCCCTCCCCATCCTCGCCCCCCCTTTTTTTTTCGCACCTTTTGGCGGTGTCTTGGGTTATCTACGCCTTGGTCCAAGGGCGAGGGAATCGATTTCTACCACCAATGATTGAAATTCAATGCTTCTAGATTTCAACCCAGGGAAATTCGAGATGGAATTACAAGAGTTCATTGGACAGCATCAAATAGCACTATTGGTAAATGGTTGCGGCCGCTTGTGTCGTCGGTCCCCCCCTTTTTGGGGCTACTTCGCGAGTAACTCCGTGGCACCTAAGCACTTGCTTAGAGGCTCTCTCTCTCTCTGTGTGTCACTCTCTGGCCAGCATCATCCCCATTGGCATGGCGTGACAACTGTTTTATTGTCCCCTCGGACGTGCGATATTGGCCTTCGGCCAGCCCTTCCCTTTGGGCCCGGCTCTCTGGCCGCTCGTGGGAAAATATACCCCATAGCGGTGACGGGCGTTTGGAAGCTGGCTTGTTCCTTGGAGACGGACTTCCTTTTCCCTTCTTCTCCTTCAGGCTACGGGGGTGGGAGGGGGACCCTTTAGGTCAGATGTAGACAAGTCCGCTGCTCGCACGTTCTCACACGTACGCAACGTAGGTAGACACTTGCACGCACGCTCGCTCGCTCGCACACACCACACCATTGCATCTTGCACGCCCCCTTTCTTCTCTGATCCTGCTCGCATTTCCCTCACCGCATCTGCATTACACATGCCGGAGGCAACAGTGCGTGAAAGGCCATCCTGTTCCGGGAGACCCAGCCTCGTAGACTGTCCAGACGGTCTGGGTACCGCACCCCGTTGGTAAGTTGTCCGGCCTGGTGCCCAAATGTTCTAGTTCGGGCTGTCAGAGCTCCTTTAGTTGCACGCCCAAGAGGGGACCGGAAATGTATAGCAATGGAGGCGAGGAAGAGGCTGAGAGAATTTTCGCCTTGTAGGGTTGGCGGTAGGTTTGTTCGTTCGTTGTAGGGGGACGGGGCCGATGGTGGTGTCGAGACGCTGCTGTTTGGTGAGGATCCAATGAGTGGCCAGCGATGGTATCGATTGCAAATGCAGGCAAGAGTTTCAGCCTGGGACAATGACAAATCTTAGATGATAAACCACAGGGAATTGTCCATCACAAAAACATGTCGGTCCTGTCATGTTTACAATCACCCATGTCCTTGTCTTTCCCTTCAGTCTGCTCTGCTCTCCTCCTGCTCTCTTTTCCCCACAAAGAATCACACACAACCATCTATCCCCTCATGCCATACCATCTTTGTCCAAACATACATGTAAACTCACACACATACATCCATACTTACATGCACTAACATGCCCATACGTGCAGAAGCAGGTCCTCGTCACCGCTCCCTCACTTACACTGTACCGGCAGGTACCCTCTTTTTGTCTGCCGGTACTCCTCTTTTTTTTAATTTTTTTTTTTTAGTCCCACCTCTCTCAGATGCTGTCCTTGGCCTCTGTATGGCTCAATTGCACGATCGATATACGCCAACATCTCTCTCACCATGCTTCATCACACGCCTGGTTCTCGACCCGGATGTACTTTTCGTAGCCATCCACTCGTGCTTGCTAATATGCTTTTCTGCCTGTTGCTCCATTCTTGTGCTTGTAGTGATTCTGGTGCTCCTCCCACACCCCTCCACCCCTCCTAGAATCTACCGAACGAAGCCCAAAACCCAATAACTCCATCAAAGCCCCCCAAGCACCAAGGGCCCCGTCCCCTCGCCCAGGAAAAAAAAAAAAAAAAACCTTACCGATTCCAACACGCCCCCCCTCTTCAATCTACTCACTCCTCATCCTCGTCGCTCTCGAACTCGTTCCCTCCTTGTTGCGTTTTCCGCCTCCTCCTCTCCGCCAGCGCCGCCGCGCCTGCCCACGCCTCGTCCGTGGCACCGTCACAAGTAGTGTACCGTTTTACCTTTGACGCCCTGCTCTTAAGCCCGGCCGTAGAGGACCCCGTTTGTCTAATTTTGTTGTTCCCACCCGAGAGGAGGAGGAGGGGGGAGGGCTCTCTCGTCTCCCTCGGGGGATCCCCGCGCGTGTGCCAGCGCCCGCAACCGGCCGGCGGTGCCCATGAAGCGGTACCCATAATGCGGTCCCCGTCGCCTTACCCACGCCATCGCGGACTCGGGCTCTGCCTGCATAGCTGCCGAGAACAGACCACGGATGAGCGAGCGAGCGAGTGAGTGAGTGCGTGAGTGAGTGAGTGAGGGGTGTGTGCAACCCGTGGGAATGGGGTAGGAAGGGATGGGATGGCTAGCAGGGCGTCGGCATGGACATGGACGTGAGAGACGGCTAACTGAGGTCGATGGAGGAGATCATCCGCTAGCCGGCCCAGGGCTACCTACCAACCACTGTTTGAGAACCTCTGTTCTGCCCTGACCCTGAGACGATGAGAAGGGAGAGGCAAATCGCCGGCTATGGCTGAATGAGTAGCCGCGGAGGTGAGGCAGACTAGGCAGTGTTCTATTCTAGGAAATTTATCATTGTAAATCAAAGCATGAGGCAAGTTCCTGTTCCATAGAGGATTTGTGTGAGACGGCTGAGATGAGGGGATGAATGGATGAAGCATTCAAGTAGAATCGATCTTGGGGGACCCTGTCAACACGGGCGAGAGGGGGTTTATAGTACAAGCTGCGTGATCGATAATAGAGTAAAAGCCAAATGGCGATGCCAATGTCAATGCCAATGCCAATGCTAATGACAATGCTGATATTCAACTGCCGTCGTTGTCAAATCCCAGACAGGCGGCTGATGAGATTCGATTCGGCTGCAAGCACCTGCCTCTCTCTCACTGCTGCAATGATCGCCGAGCACCAAAAATACGGCACCCATATTTCCGTCTTGGCCGTCCGTGGCAGCGCGCTGTCGGACCGGCGTCTAGTTCAAACCTCTGGAGACCTCTGGCGCGCGTAATCTACCGTTAATTACAATGCCCCCCCCTCCTCGCACACCTCCCCTTCCCCCCTCTCCGCCTACGTAACCGTCCGTCCCGTACCATGGTTCGCTAGAAAGACTAGAAAAGACACTAGCCAACTTACCCAGAGGGGAAGTAATTGCCCAAGAAGGCCAGCTCACTGATTCGCAGGGTGCCCTTTGGGGGGAGTGGACATGAATTCCTGTCAAGCCCAAACCAGACCAGTCACCAGCCGTGGTGGTGCGTGCATCAAGGTTGAGAGTCCAGTGCAGCAGCAGCCTGAGGTACAGTACAGTACAGCACAGCACGAGGCAGAAAAGCGCAGAAAAGCAAGGCAATGCAAAAGGTAAGGCAAGAAAAGAAGCAAGGCAGCAATGGCAATGTGCACGGCACGGCAACCACCACCACCATATGGGGCGTATGGCGGATGCGAGCTTGCCGCATCTCGCGACCATTTGCAATTACAAGGCCTGGCCATTATCAGCTTCCCGCCTGTACGTTTTGCTTTTGCAGTCTCTGTCTCACTGCGAGTTTGCGACTCTCGTTTACCAGTCTGAGAGGCGGCCTTAGTAAACCCATTATAGGTTTGCTTTGTCCAATGGTTTGATCTCGTCTTTCTCTTTTTCTTTTCTCTTTCTGTCCCCCCCCCCCCCCCCCAGTTATTGACCGTTCCGTGCGTGCTCTTGTTGACTTTGGGCTTACTTTCTCTACCCCGGCATCGTGTACCTTTTCTTCTTCCTCTTTGTCTTTTATTCTTTGTTCTCTATGTATATGATGCGTGGTGGTGCGTGAATGAGAGAGAGTCTGTGTGTGCGTGCGTGCGTGCGCATGTGCATGTCTCCCCTGTTTGTCTCTCTGAATATGGCAACATGTCAGCATTTTTGCCTTCAGCCTCGACTATCCGTTTGCAACATGGCATAACCAGCTAATACAATGCCGTTTAAACTAGCTCCCCAAGGCATCACCCAATCTTGTAAATCAATTCATGCCTCAGCCAGCCTCTGTGGACTGAGCTAATCCAAACAGCCGCATGGTGCTTACCTTAGCTCAGTCAATCAGGATCCATCCATCGTGGGTGTAATGTGCATTACCGACACTCTGTGTGGTAGTGGTGGTGGTGGTGGTTGTGGTGGTTGTATTAGTGGTGGTGGTATTATTAGCGGTTGTATTAGTGGTTGTATTAGTGGTGATAATAGTGGTGGCAGCTGTCTCTGCCACGCCGTCTTTTTTTTCTTTTTCTTTTCGTTCCTTTTTCTCCTCCAACCTTGCCACACTCGCTCCCACGCCCCCAATTATTTTGCGTGTGTGCGTGGGCGGCGCGTCATGTGCATCGACCGTCCTGCGGCCGTCCCCGTGCAGCAACTCCACTCTGTCCACACTCGAACGTCGAATCGACACCAAATCTACATGACCCCGGCCACCAGGTCCCCGCCGGACAGGGACCAGCCCCCGGCACCAACAGGCCCCCAATCCAATTCACTTTTCCCCTGTGGCCCTGCCCTGCCCTGCCCTGCGCTGTCCTGTTCTGTTTCTCTCCCTTCGCCCTTCTTTCTGTGTCCTTTCCTTTCTTGTCTCTGACTTTTTCTGCATCTGACTCTGACTCTCCATCTCTCTCTCCGCGTCCCTCTGTCCGCCCCACCCTTGTCTAATAGTGGCAAGAAAACCCGGTTTCCCACATCCATCGCAAACAATCCTGTCGGTTAGTAACATGGCCATGATGGTGGTGGTGGTGACATGTGCATCTAACAGCCTCGCTTCCTCCTGCTCTCCATGTGGCTGGCTTAAATCGGCAATGCCAATGCCAATGGATCCAGAAAAACCACAACCCCGTCCTTCCCTACCTGCCATGTCGCCATGTGGGTTCGCCCTATCCCTCCTTTGTGCCTCTCCGCTCTCCGGACTTAGCCCCAAGCCATGGCCGTAGCCCGTAGCCCATCGTCATTGCCATGGGCTTTACTGTGCTAGTGCGGTGCTACAGGCCCGGTAACCGCAGCCGCATCCTCCTCTTCCTTCTTCTCCTCCCTCGCTCCATGATCCTTGGGACCCATCAATCAAATGGCCAACGGCCCACGACCCATAACGGCCCACAGTCCAAAAGGCCATCCATCCCATCCCATCCCATCATGCCCTTGCTCACCCTCCGTATGGTCCCCATGCCTTTCCATATTCAATCACTCACTCCCCAGCCCTTGCTCCTTGCTCTTCGCCCCATTGCCCGCACCGCACCGCACCGCACCGTGGACCGACGGGACGAGACGAGCCAAAAAAAAAACCAAACCGACCAAGCCAAACTGACGACACACTTCGTAGCTCTCTCCAACGCCCATCCACCGAGTCCCGTTCAGCTCAGCCCGGTCCAGTCCCAGCCCAGCCCAACCGTTAACGCTATTGTTCCTCTTGTGTCAAGTCTTCATCTCACATGGCCATTTTTACCTCGTTTGCCTGCCCATGCATCCCGTCAGCCTCCCGCCTCCCGCTTCCCTTCCCAATTGTTCAATTGCTCCTCTCCCCCCCTGTTCGCTGCTTGTTCAGTTCCCTCGACTCCGTGTCGTGTCGTGTCGTGTCCTATCTCCCTCATATCCTGCCACTTTCATTTGGTCTGTGTGCCGTGCGTGCCTTCAAACCTGCCGGAACCCCTCGGGTGACACCTGACACCCTACCTTTTGCCTGGGGCCTCCACACCACCACCTCCTCCAGATCCCTTGATCCCTGGCTTTCCTTCTCCCTGCATCCCTGGTACCCCCTGGCCACTATCAACAAACAGGTACAGTAGTAGTGTTCGAGGTGCTTCCCAACCTCTAGCCATCCATTGGGTATCATTCATCCAAGTCAGATGTCTGAGAAGAGGGGAAGAAGGGGGAAAATACGTATTTCCAAAATTCAGCTCCAATTGATATTGAGGGGAATAATAGATATGGATATCGGGCATCAAAACGATTGATTATAACAGACATAAACAGTACCGTTCAAGCGTCAAACCGTCCCCCAATCACAGCCTTTCCCCGCCGTTGCCTAGCCTCGATTTTCCTGTTCATACCAGCCCGTAACCGTCCTGGGCTCCCGTTTCCCAACCAGCCTTTCATCAACACATGCCCGCGGAAGAGGCCGATGGCCCCTTTCCCTTTTCGCTTGCGCGAGTCGTCATACTAGTAGACAAGACAGGAAATCTTCCCAATAGAGAAACAATAAATAAAAAAACCAATCGCACCGCACCAAGCCGTCCCACCCACCCATCATCATAAGTCTGTAATACTGGCAGTAAAAAAAAAACCAAGAAATCATTAAACAAAAATAACAAAGCCGACCAAACTGAAGGCATTGACAAGGCGAGGGAACAAAAAACCATTTGGTGCCGTGAGGCATATCCGTCTTTCTTGGAAACAAAGTGACCGACCGATTATAAAGGTGCAACGGCCTAGAGCTGCTGCTTTTTTTTTTAGGCAAATTCCCAACGAGAAAGCAGGAGAGAAAACAGGGGGAAAACAAGGGAAGAAGGGATGCCGTCAAATCAGGCAACAGTAAACCAGAGGATTGGGGAAAAAAGACATGATGCCGAAACGTGGGGTTTGTTGCCAAACTGCGTCTTTCTCTAGATCGTGCACTGGTGTCCCGAATCGTCCACACAGTGGTCCCTCCTCCCAATTTTCTTTTTCGGCTTTTGTGATAAAAAAGGAAAAGAAAAAACTCGAACTCCAGTCGCTCCCTCTTTCTGTCGAGATGTTGGAAAAAAAAAAGCAAAAGATAAGTAAAAACGCATCGTCATTTCGTCGGTGGCCAGCCATCGGAATCCGTGCGGCCCATAAATTAAATCATAGAGCCTCGACTCGTCGCTTTGACCTGTCCGGCAGGGTCAATTCCTCGGGTTCGTTAACGGCTCACGTCTCGTCGAGCTCCGTTTTGGTTGGGCGGAGGCAAAGGTCGGTTAAGCCTGTCAATCATCGTCTTATCGATGTCGTTCTTGTCCACCAGGTTGCTGAGGCTCATAACAGATGAGTTGCCTCCCTGCGATTGCTGGCTCGGGGCCTGTCCCTGTCGAGCGGGAGTCGATGCTCCGCTGGAGCCGTTCTGGGCCGTTGGCGAACGACCACCGGGGGCAGATGCAGCGTAGCTTCCACCTGTGTTTTGCTGTGGCAGTGCACTACCTGCGGGGTTGCGCGGGCTTTGTCGAGCTCCGGCATATGGGGGGTAGCCGATTCCGCCTGGGCTGCTATGATTCGAGAATTCAGCTGGTGATCTCCTCCTAGGATCATCCTCTGCAGCTCCCCTTGGTGGAGGGAGTCTATACCCTTCATCCTGTTCCTCAGACGTCCTACGTCGACGTCTTCCAGCAACTTGGCTACCGTCATCGGTTCTAGCGTCTCCGTAAGACGAGAAAGATTCAGTCGGGGACTGCACTGGGGGAGGGTAAAAGTTTGCTGGCGGTGCTGGTGCTTGCCCAGCCCCCGGGTGCTGCTGGTAGGGCCCCGGCGGAGGGGGTGCTGGGACAGAGCTCGGGGCAAGAGGCTGGCCGTACGCGCCAAACAGCTGGGTGCCCGGTGGGACACCGCCAGGTACTGCAGAAACTGGGATAAACGCAGTCGAGCTGGACGAGGAAACAGGCTGGAAAATGCACTCTTGGTTCATTCGGGCACAATTTTGACACTTTCCACCTGGTGCACTCTGATAACCACTGCATCGAATCTGGAACTGGTCAGCTGGCATCGTACCAAGGGACCTACAGGGGGTAGCACGTACTTTTCGCTTTCGACAGTATCTGCAGGCAATCGATGTGCGCTGCCTGGGAGCTGCCTGTGTCAACTGAGGGGCCGCGCCGGGTGGAGGGTATTCGTAGACACCACTGGCGAGGTGAGTGCGGTAGTCACGGTAGCCATTTGGGGGAGGTCCTTGGGGAGGCTGTCCTCGGTAGCCGTAGTAGGCATCCGGGGCATAGGGCTCCTGGCTGTAACCTGCTGGAGGGGGAGGAGGGCGGCGGTCGTCATAGTAGCCGCCGCGCTGGTCTGGAGGCGGATAGGCCGAAGTTCGTGGATCAGACTGAGGTTGAAGTGGTGGAAGGTAAGGTGCCTGCTGTTGGCCTGGCTGCTGCTGCTGGGTTGGAGGTGGAGGCTGCTGCTGACCGGGTGGCGGGTAGCCATTTACAGCATTGGGCGAAGCATACCGAGGGTCGGTGGGATATCCGCGACCTGGAGCAGGTGGTGGCCCATAGCTTCGAGAATCATGAATAGAGGGAAGAGTAACTGAGGCGGCCATGGTGGATGGAGGTGCCTCTGAAGGTCGCTGCGTGTTATCTAGAGGTAGTGGCGGGTAGTGAGACTGGGTTCTTGGCTGGTTCTCCTCGGGGCGGTTGTGCTGAGGATACTCCTTTCGGTAGCTGTCGTCGGCCATGCTACGTTGATGTGCAAGGGGCCGCTGACGGGCGGGTGCAGGTGATCGAGATAGATCCGGAGGCTCGAGATGCGTAGTGATTAATGGTAGAGCTGCAAAAAAGCATTTGTGGGTGAGAAAAGTAATGGTGGTGGTGGTGGTGGTGGCGGCGGCGGCGGCAGTGGTAGTTGTAATAGTTGCCGTTGGAAGACCTCCCGTGTGGTCGGGGTGGCCGATGGTACCGAGTCAAGAATGAGTGTCTCGGTTGGAGATGAGGGCGAATTCCAGAAGACAAGATAGCCTACCAGGTCGGCCGTGGGGTTATGTTCCGAAGGATGAGAGAGGTGTCTCTGACGCAGAACGGGAAAGAGTGCGACGGGACAGGCCGAAGATTATATAGAGGTGAAACGAGGGATGATGGATGGGATCTGAGCCAGTGTGGGAAAGGATGAACCCCTAAGGCCAGGGCAAGCAGGGCAAGCAGGGCCAGACAATGTGCGGTGCAGCGCAGTGCGGCCCAGTGCGTGCAGAGCAGCGCAGCAGTGTTAATGCAGTGCGGCGGGTGTGCAGTGCAGTGCAGTGCAGCCCAGTGCAGCGCGGGTGGTGGTAATGGGAGGTTTGGGTTTTTGGGTCTGGGTCTGGGTCTGGGTCTGGGTCTGGGGATTTAAGGGAGGGGTGGGTTAGGAGGAAGCAGCGGTGGTAGTGGCAGGAAGAGGAAGCCAGGTTCCCAGATCCGGGGCAGAGAGGGAAGAGATGGACGTAGTAAGTGGTGAGTCGGCGGAGGAGATGATGTTAAAGGTGCAAGGTGCAAAAGGCAAGAAAGCCCTTGTACCTTTGTGTGATGGATGATGGGATGGGGCGGTCCAGAAAGGTCCGTCACGAGTTTTTGGGATTTTCTTCTCCCCCTTCCCACAAGGTAGTCGGTCCAGGGAAGCAGCAGAGGGTGCAGCCAGAGGGAGAGGGAAAGAGCGAGATGGAGAGAGGGCTGCGAGGGTAAAGAGGGTTAAGAGTAAGAAAGAAGGCGGAGGAGGAGTATGAGGGGGGTGTGTGCAAGGGAAAGAGAGGGGACGTGTGAGCAGGACTGCAGAAAGGATGGAAGTTTAGAGTGGGCAAGTGGCGGGGACAGAGGCGGGAATGTAATGGGACGGATGGCCCGGTGTCGTGCCGTTCCCAGGGAGCCGGCCCAGCTAGCACCTAGCAGTCTAGTGCCAAAACCCGCCGAGAAAGAGAGGAAAAAAAAAAAAAAAAAAAAAAAAGCGGCGAGGGGGGGGAGCCTGAAAGGGTGGGAGTGGCGCTATGAAAAAGGGCCAGGGCCAGGGCGTTTGCTCTGGCGTCAAGTCAAGGGCCAAAGGGACCAGAGACGGGACGGCACAGAACCGACTGGGGGGTGTGGACGACCACTGGCACCCAACACCGGAGCAAGGTCGCAGAGGCTTGTTAGGCGAGCTGCCGACCGGGGCTGCTCAGAGGCTTGGAAGCCCTCTTTTTTTTTTTTTTTTTTTTGGGAGGGGGCTTGTGGTTGTGAGGCTTTAGTAAACCAGAGATGATGGCGTTCGGGGCTCGGGGCTCGGGGCTCTGGGTCCCTTGCGGAGACGGTGACGGCGACGGCGCTCGAGGCTGTTGCCTCTTCCCAGGGTCTTGGGTCTCGAATAGCTATCTGTATGTTGGTAGGTTTTGCGGCTGCGGTTGGTAGTAGTGGTGTTCTTGTTATTGTTGTTCGTCACTCAACGCGCCCTGAGTGAGAAGGCTGCTGCAACCCGCAACCTCCGTCTCGAGTACAGGCTTTCTTTTCTTTCTCTTGTTTCTTTCTTTCCTTCTTTCTGCCTTCTTTCTTCTTTCTATGTACGGTGCAGGGAAATGAGGCAAAGGAGGCGACGCGATGCAAGGCAACATAAGGGCCAAGCGAGGGAATATGCCTACGCAAAACCCGTGTTAGACTTTTTCTACGAGCTGGAATGTCTGCCGACCACAACTCAACGGGGACGGCGCCTCCCTCGCAGTGTCTGTTCTGGCCCGTCCGGCTGTCTTGCTCCGCCAGTTGTCTCGCTGCGATGAGTGACTGGCTGATGACTCGTCACTGACTGGCAGTTCAAAGTGTACTTGGCCGTTGCCGACTTTACATTGCCCGCTGAGCTGGCCGATTGTTGGTTCACGCATTTTACATTCCCTTTCACCATGGCACCGCAACACGCTTGGGCGAAAGACCATGCACTGCAGCCTCGAAGGGGGACATCAAGCCTTGTCAAAACATGGATATCACGGGCCCAAAATGGTCACTCAGACAAGCAAGCGGATTGGAGGGAGGCCAGACGGTACCATGGCAGCATATGGCAAGGAATCGTTTGGGTTTTTCTCGTCATGCTCCTCGAGAACATTAAAAAAAATTCGGTAGGTTTGCCCACCGCTCGCCGCCCACCGCCACCGGCAGACACCTCTGGTGTCTTCAGCATACGCTGGTGGTGCGCGGCCAATGGCTGCTTGCTTGGCGGCTCGGGTTGATTCGAGCAGAGGGCTGAGGGGCCGAAGCAACTGACTGTAAACGTACCTGGGTAGCGAGATGCCGTTGGGTGGTGGTCTTTGCGGAGGGGAGAGGGAAAAGAGGTGAAGGGAAAAGCAAAAGGAAGATGACAGAAATGTGTGCGTGTGGGAGGGGCGTGTGGGAGCAATAGAAGTGGGCGAGTGTGACTTGTTGGTTGGATGTGTCGAGGCTTTGTCGTGCGTCTGTCCCAGTGGAATGGACGAGCTATGTCAAGGTCAGGCCAGGCCAGGCCAGGCATGGGCGGCGCCAGTTACAGCCAGTTGCAGTCAGGTGCAGGAAAGATGCCGGGCAGGTCCTGGGCGAGACAAGCAAAAAACAACGTACTGGGCCAGGCTGTCGGTTATGGGAGGGGGGCAGACGTCGCGCTCATGGAGCAGCACTCATGTGGCTCTGGGGCGTAGCTGCGGTGGGCTCACGGGTGTATCTGAGGTGGTTGATGTACTTGATCAGAAAGTTACCCGATCAGAACGGAGCTGCAGTCGCGGGCGGACCACACACGCAGCGCAGTGCGAGCGGGCGGCAGCGGTGGGTGGGCGGCGTGATGGTGGAGTCGGCGGCGACGGGTACAGTGAGGTCAGAGAGGTCAGAGAGGCTGAAAGAAAAAGCATGGCATGGTACGGATGGCGCAGTATTACGGTGTCACTGGGTACCCCGTGTGCTTCTATACATATCCCTGGGATGGGACACGCATGAAAAAAAGAAGCAAATAAGAAGAAGAAAAACGCAAAAGTGACCAAGGCACCTTGCTTTGCTTTCCTGGCACGATCGGCCGGACTCGGGCCAGGCCAGGAACGGAGGCACACAAGGAGCAGCGTTGACAGACAATTAACCGATACAGACCGGCGCTGGCGATGATGTCCTTACGTCGGCGCTCGCAAGAGGGAGGGGGGAACAGCCTCTAAAACAGGTGCTGGGCCCGCTAAACGAGGGAGGGTAAGGGAGGACGGAACGATTGGAGGGGGGTTCGTTGGGTACAGTGCGAGAGGTGCGTGTTAGTGTGGATGGTGGATGCGTGGACGTGCGTGTGAGTGTGTGAGCGTGGTGAGGGATTGATGGAGGGAGGATGCATTGGTGGTCAAATGGATGCGGGTGAACGAATCGAGAGTCAACAAAGAGCCCCGATCTGTTCCTAAACCGAGCTCTAGTCCAGAGCCGGACACCATCTCCAAAAGAAAAGAAGAAAAAAAGACGATGCTCACGATGGACGAGGAAACAAGCCCATATTGCATCTGCCCGACGGCGATGGGACCTGCTCCCGCTCGAGCATAACCATCGAGCGTGACGTGGAGCAGCATGTCGATCAGAGCCCCAATTCCAATCCAGATCCAAAGCCACCAGAGAAGAGCAGAAGCAAAAAAATTCATCTGCACTGCTGCAGCGTAAAACCAGACTGGTGAGATGGGCGTATGGCAGGTTGGATGGGTGCATCAATGGATGGGATGTGAGCGGTGCCGGTCAAGCTCCAAGTGGATTCGCCAATCAGCACTCGGTCAGGCGCTGCTGGGGCGCGCTTTCTTCTGGGACCTTCTTTGCTGGGGCCCTTTGGGGTCGGGTTCCTGTCACGGCCGGCGGGCTTGGGATTTTCCTGGACTGGCCTGGGAGGGCTCGGTCGCCGCTGCGTGGTCTGGGGTCCCGCGCTTGTTCCCGACAGCGGGTTGCAGAGGCGGCCGCAGAATGCGCGACCATTGTGTGCGAGTGTGTGTGGGTGTGAGTGCAAGGGTGTGGACCATGAGCCTGTAGAGTGGATGGGAACAGAGGGAGGGATGTGACGTGCGCGCAGGGGTGTCGCCCAGCGTGGGAGCATGTGGGCGTGTGTTGAGAGTGATGGGCACTGCGTTGGCCCGGGCGTGCACCTAAGCCGACCTGTACGTCAGTACAGTATTGGAACCTTCGGCGCACACATGCACACACGCACCACATGCCTACTTCACAATGACGATGGGGTTGGGCTTTGATGGGGGGAGGCGCCGGAGGCAAACAAACATGCCCTGGTACACATCGACGTGGATCATACCGCGGTCCTTGGGCCTTTGGCAAGGGCTTAGACGTGGGACTGGGTGCTGCTGTGGGGTTTGTCAGAACGCATTCGGCTAGTTGCCCACTTGCCCAATGTCTGCTGTCACTGATGCAGCCGTTCTCGACCGCTGGTGTCCGGTTGTTTCTGTCTCCTCCATCAAACTGTTGATCTTGGTACGACTGTTGGTTCTTGTCTTGTCTTGTCTAGCCCATTTTTTGGGCTGCTTGACACGCGGAGGCACGCCCTCGGCCACACCTACCAAGCTCGCCAATGTCCCTGCTGCCGTCGATGTGACCTACCGGTCAAGACAAAGCAATTTCGAGACAGAGAACAATAACGGCATCGAGACGATCCATGTGTAGTGCGCGGGCGCGAGTATGGATGTTCCTAATATTCTGCTTTTAATATAGTCCATTGCTGTTGCGCCAGCCATTTACTAGCTTCAATACCGGCAAATATTAACCATCCCAGTACCGATCTGGGGCTAGCTTCTCCTCTTGACCCATATGCGCCTGAACTCGACCTCAGTTAAAATCCAACCTACAACCACTGAGACTCGATCGTTGTCGTTGGTTTCTCATCGCCGTCGCCACTATTACAAGAAGCAAGTCTTGCAGCAAGCAAGGGAGGCCGCTTCAGGATTGTTTCTCGAGATCCGAAACTGTCTCATCTTAGCAAAACATGCCTACGATCGGGCTCCACGCCGGTCAAGGAAGATCAGAGACGTCCAATTTTTCTGTCCTGTTAGCAAACATCAACGTGCATACGCCGTATGGTTTTTATACACAAATCGCCGGGTCATATGGACGAAGTTGAGACTTGCAGTGGTTGATTGAGATTTTGAAACGCATCAAGGCGGTCAAGAGCCAGGCACCAGATTGATGAGCCCAAGGCGCATTTTTGCGAGCTTTAATATAAACGAAAAATGGAATGTCCACATATTCGATATCATCTCTGCCCAGGATAAGGACGAATGCTGACGGTCAGCCTCGCGCATCTGGCGCTGGCAACGAAGAACGGTCCGTTTAACAAAGAACTGAGGACTGACGCCTCTGCCTGGGACCCCAATGCTGGGGGTCGGGATTCACTGCCACCTCGCACCTCGCGACAGAGCGTGAGAGCCGCTAGAGGTCGCAACGGTACTGATGGTGTTGGCGATGCCCTTGTCTAGGACAGGGTACGTTTCCGGTACCTTGCGGCGAAGCGGGCGCAACAGGCAAAACTCTCCACTGGAGTTTTTGATTCAACAGCAGAGCAGGCGGTGACGTTTATCCATATCAAACACACTTGGCATCCGTACAATCTGAGTAGACACACCACGGTACGTACCGGTTGAAGGGCACTTAACTTGACGGGACCCCGCGACCAAGTGACGTGCCGCGCTCGTACAGTAGTGCGCGGCAGCAGCGCGCGCACGGGAGGGCGGGAGGTAGGGATGGCCACAAAGGACGTGAATACAACGCTGATGATAGAGGCTGAGACAAGGGATAGGCGCGGGGCGCTGGCCTGCAATGGTAAGTGTTGACATGTAATGTACTGCAGCTGCGGGAACCGAGGGGGTCATGGCGCCCACCCACTCACCGCCCGCCCCAGATGGGACGAAGACATCATGTCAGCACGGGAGAAGAGATGGTGGAAACGGCTTTGGGTCGGCGCCAAGATGCGGGAGCATGCGGGAAGCAATGAATGGGGATCGACTCTCGCCGTTCCATTGTGTTGGATCAGCTTTTTGTGGCGGACACGGGGCACTTCGTGATTCCGCCCAGTACCGATCCACAAACCGCCAAAATGGCAGGAATAATAGCTATTCTCTCTCATCGCTCCTGCACGCTTTTTTTTTTTTTTCTTTCGTCTTTTCTTTTTTCTGTGCCGACCCCGGTAGCCATTGTTGCCTTCCTCTGCAACAGGAGCATGCACAGCCCTTCTCTCCCCCGTTTCAATTTGATTTCATGCGCGCCCCTTGGACGGGACGTTGCCAAATCTCGTCCACCGACCGCCTCTCCAAAGATCTCCATGTACCCACTCCCGCCATATCCCGCCCCGTTGCGCTGTTAACGCTGAGTAACAACCAGAATGTCTTGCTCCCAAGACTCACCTCCGCTAGGATCATGCTGTGGATTTCGGGAATCTGACAGGTCACCCGTCCCTCGTGGGTCGGTAACCGCCAGTGGGCCTACTGTCCTGGGCCCAACAATCTGCCCTTGCTTTAATACTCCCGCACAGGAATGGGGTGTCTTGGGGCTTAGCCTTGGCTCTCTTCGCCTTACCCGCCCATCACTTGCATCTCCTACAGCACTGAAGCAGGCGATTCTTTGGCTAAGATACGTCGCCATGTCGCTACCGGTCACGGTTGCATGCAATGTGAAACTCCATGGCCCAGCCCCGGCGCCATACTCGATGTCTTTCTTCTGACACCACTCACCCTGGTCAGAGCTGGCGCCGGCCTATAGGTACTGCAGTGTTTAGCCACCATGCCCAGGTCAAGCGGCAAGCCCAGTACCTGCTAAAATGCACTTTCTTTCCGCCCGGTTTCAATTTCTGCTCAAAACCTCAAGATGCAGCCCTTGGCCTGAGGGTGGGTGGTAAAGTTGAAGGCCTAGACTGTGAGGCCCTCTTGTCTCGGAATAGCGCCAATCCCTTTCTTTTCTTGGCTGAGGAGGCAAGTGGGCAGGCAAGTTGGCCATCGCCAATGTCGGCGCACTGCAGGAAACTGCACCTTCATCCCATCCTACCCTGCATCAGCAACCAATTTGCGATGATACATTGTCCTGCCTTCGCCTGCAGCCCAATGGTCGTCGTGGTGCGTCCAACTGCAAATACCCTGGCCGCTACACTCCCAAGTCAGTGTCTCGCAACTATAATGACCTATCGACTGATTTGGCTTGGTCAGATGAGCGGGGGAGGGCTGGAATTTTTCCGTGGTGAGTGGAAGTGGTGCAATACCACCTCCTGCCTCAGGGGGGCCATTATCACCCACATCGTGTCGTTTTATGCAAATTCATCTGCAATGCCAGCACGCAGGCCGCCTCTAACGCCACGACGAAGCGACATCTTCGCAAATAATTTATCCCCCATCACAACCGAGTGCTGCCATTATGGGTGATGAAATGGGCCCCCGGCCTGAATCAAACCCCCACAGACCAGGCCCCCATGGTGGCATCTCCCGTCTGCATTGCGGTTCAACCCGCAACTCTGAAGATAGCGCCGGGTCTGACGGCCAGACTGGACGGTGAAACCCCAGCCTGTCCCCCGCCACAAGGTTACTGGTATGGAGTACCCAACTACTGCTCCGAGGGCTGACCCAGGTACCAGCTTGACCCGTCACTGCCACATTGGAGCTTTTGCGCTTTTGTGCGGGTTGTGCCCTGAGTTGGCGTCACCTTGGTAGCGGGCTCTAAGTGACAAGTGCCCACCCAACTCGTGGGCAATGTAGATCTGGCTCGGTTCCGTCCTTTGCCCCCCCCTTGACGCATTGTTTCCCTGACTGAGGCTTTCGAGGCTTGCCGTGGCTGACCAGTCACCAGCCAAACTGCACACAGTATTCGTACAACTCATCCCAGCAGCACGGATGCCATGCGCCTTAGATCGGGCTATTATTGCCTCTTGAGCCTGCCATACCCACTGAAATTAAGACTTCTTTTTTGGGGGTGTCTGATGCTGATCCACCCTCCCACCCTCCGCACTTTTCAGCTCTCTGGGAATGGTGGGTTGAAGCATCTTTTCCAATCCCCGTTATAATGCAACCCTCCTAGTGCTAGAGCACACTCGATATGGAAACGAGCGAGCAGGTGAATGGCGTCAATCAATTGGTTAGTTGGCTCGAATTTCCTCTTTCCCTATTTGCATTCAGGCTTGTCGCGGGCGGCTACGGACTCGGGTTCTGCCCCCATGAGATCTTCGTGTTGGACTCCTATGGTGCCCCCCGCAAGAACTCAAAGCGCCATCGCAATGCAGTCTGCCACCCCAATCACTGATTTGGATGGCGGGCGTCGGATATGCGTCAGCGCAAGCAAGGGTGTTCCGTACGCGCATGGTCCAATGGGCTTGGGAGGGGAGATAAATGATCAGCGTATGTAAGGTTTGACGTGTTGTAATGAGGCTGCAATCTGTAAACAGCTACACGTCTCGGGCCGTCAAAAAGCCCCAGATGTTTCTTTGAAAGAAGAAACCTCGCAGCCTCGTATTCACAACACACCGTCCCAACAAGCCCCGAGGCGGCGCTCGTGCATCGCGTCATTGTCAGACAAAACAATTGGCCTCCCGATTGCGGAGCTGACCGAATCACCAGTTCATAGCAAAAAAAAATATATATATACTTAGTACTGTGCTTGTCAGCAAACAGTGCATCAGTTGATCACGTCCGCCGCGATGCCCCGGGTTGGCCGCGGTCAAATGGTCATGCACTGCTAACGATAGCCAGATCGTTGTGCGTGCCGGAATCCGTTGTGTGTCACGAACCTTTCTGTGGAGCTTTACTACCGATTCTCTGGGAACGCGAAAAAAAAAATTGCTAAAAAACCTGGCCGCTCCCAACAACGGCCCTAGCCGGCGACTAACCGCAAACCAATCACCCACCAGCAATCGAATGGTCGCCCCTAGTCGAGCCCATGGTGCGGGAGGGGCTGCTGTTGGTGTTGGAGGTACTGAGCAATGAGAGACGATTCCAGGGGGTGTGTGTCTGATGCCATGCAGCACCCCAGTGACCGCTAACCAGCTGAAAGAGGAGAATGGTCACCGCTCATCTTCTGACGAGACATTGAACGAAGCAGGGCCCGGAGCTGGCACCAAAAACAAAAAAGGAACATGGTTGCTTCTGTTGTTTTTCCTTCTCCCCTGCCCACCATTTGGCACATTGCGATAAAGTCCACGGAGCTGATTGCGTCAGAGCGACCGCCATCACGGTCCAGACCCAAGTGACTTGGCTCGACTTTGCCGGGGTCATCCGTTGTCGGACAAGGATCAGGCATGCCCCGGGCCGTCCACAATTAGGCTCCTCCCGTCCCTACCGAGTCCTTCCACAGTGCATATCCGCATCTTCCATGTTTACCTGCGTGTCCCGTTTGAGCACGGCCGGCAGACCATGCGGGTGTCTTTGTGCACCTATGTTGGTATTGTGCAGCATGGCGAGCATTTCAGTGGACCCTAACGGGCAGTATTGGCTACCCCACCCAATCGTGTCAGCTTTATCGATGGTGTGGCATCCTCTCTCTCGACGCGACACCCAACCACCTCATACTGTGTACTGCATGCGAACCGAACATCGTGTTGGTAGTGGGGTTATCAAGTCCAAGGGCTGTGACGTCTCCCCGTCGTCAACGTGCATGCCTACACGCCACCGACTTGACGGGTGATCTTGGTCGTCGCTGCTATCCATCCTGTGGCACAGCCCTAGTTGTGTGCGCCATGGTGAAACACGTTGCATCTTTTGTATTTCACACTGGCTGGGGACTACTGCAATACCAACCGCTTTGTCGTGAGACCAATATGCAATGCCAAAGACTGCAACACACGCTTCTGCACTTTAGGTTGTCATTGTGCAAGGAATAGAGATGGATCACCTTGACTGCCGGGCAGAGTTAATGAACTCTGAGTGGAGAATTGAAAATGCACGTCTAGCCAACATCCCCCGCGCTTCAATCAGGTAGATTTTACACGAGGAGGAAACTGTTACCCAGCCGTCATCTTGGCAGAGACTGGTGAGGGAGAGAGACCCAGTGGTTGGCTACACAGGAGAGCCTCGGCTATCAACCTGGCCTGCAGGAGACAAGAGAACTACGCGCATCTCCGGCGATATACCATGTAACTTGGGTGGCGGACGGAGCCTGATGGGGCCCGCCTCTTCGAGCTGCGCATCGGGCCGCAAGGGCTGATCCGTCCGAGCACTGGGGAAGTGGTGTACCGTTCGGACGGGATCACTCGGACGACCCGGGAGACCACGTCAAGCCTACTTCACGTGGGAAGAGGAATCGGACCACTTGAGCTATTGTTGAGCGATATGCGCCAGCAGCATTATGCGGTTATATGTAGGCTTTTGTCCCGCGAAATGATGATGGCTTGTCGCATGCTGCCGCCTTCCGGGTGCTGCGGAGGAAAGAACCCAGAGTGGTGAGAGAAGAGATGTATCCCGTACTTAGTGGTAGGTACCGTACAGAGCTTTTGCTCCGTCGCTGATTTCTTTGGTTGCATCCAAGCCCGGAGGTTTGAGGCGGCACAGCCAAGCTGCAGCCATCATTGGCAGGCGGATGCAGATTGGTCACAGGGGCGGGCCAGGTCGCTGTGCGAAAGCCCCATGATCACTCACCCTGCAGCCTCGTTTCTGATTGAAGTAAAAGCCGCAGAAAGCGGTATGCTGCCGTGAGGATCCTGGCTGGCGATGTCTTCAAAAGCGACCAGTCCCATGTCGCCTATTGGGGTTGAAACCAATGCGGAGAAAGTGATGCATGGGCGGATTGGTTATCAGGCATCTGAGCAGTTTGTTGCTTCTGATCGTCCTCTTGGGGGTGGGGGGAGTTATCTTTTTTTTTTTTTTTTTTTTTTGCTTTTTATGAGCTGAGGTTCGTGGCAGCAGCTGCTGGGTGATCTTGGTGGAAAGTGAGACATGGATCTCAGGTTTGAAACTGGACTCTGGCCAGGCCATCCAGACTGGCAATCCGTGGTAGTGTGAACAAGACAAGCGTCGGAGAAGACGACGTGGGTACATATGCATGGTTTCAAGTGGAGAAGCTGATGCAGGAGTTCAGAAATGAGAGGTGAGAGAAGTGGCTCTGGGCGGATCTAGAGAGAAAACAGAATGAGGGACATTTCGCCGAGCGCGCTCTTGGGCGAGGCTGGAACCCTGGGGGTGAATAAGGTGTCCCAAGCAAGGGGTGATTGAAAGGTGCATGTCGGCAAGGCAAGCGTGCACCCCAAGCCTCTAAACGGGAATCTTGGTGTTGTCAGTCAAGTCAATCAGTCAGTCAATCGCTTGGCTGCCACACTGGTGGGCTGAACACGACTTGGCGCTGCCTACACGGTAACCAACTTACATCGCCCTCCAACTTCAGCGGGCGGGGGAGAAAAGAGAAGACACCGCTTGCGCAAGCTGTTGAGGTCAAATACAAGGGACCCCAGAACAGCAGCTCATCACGCCAACATGACCGGTCGGCGATGGCGAATTGATTTAACAATTGGATATCGAACCAGTTCTCGCTTCACTTGGGCTAGTTCGGTCGCTGGAGCGGTGCATGCGTGCGTGCGAGAGATTAGTTGAAGGGGCGCGTCTGAGGTTCAGCCAACTGGCACGATGATGCATATCCTTGCAGGCCCTGGTGAGCTTATCTTGGACGTTTGGGGACTATCAAAATCGAAGCAAGGCGACCTGTGGTCATTTGGCTTGGTGTGCCACTTGGCGGTGGGAATTGGCATTCCAGTGGGAAATTCACATGACCTCTGGCTCCTGCAGGGGAAGGGCCGAGATGGATCGGGAGTAGTAGCGAGCAACGTGGAAGAGCCGCGAGACCTGGGGAGAGGCGGCGGGCCTGTCCAGATGTGAGCTGTCTTTGTCTCTGGCGAGGCGGGCGAGGTGGCTGAGACTGGGATTTTCGACATGGGTAATTGGCTATGATGTGAGCTGACGAGGATGTCTTGGAGTACCGGAAAGTATATTGAAAGTTGGCAGGGAATTTTTTTTCCCCATCAACTGTGCCGGTTCGTTGTCGTGAGATGACGTCCTGGTTGGGGTACCTGAGGTACCTCCCCAGGGTTCTGCTCACCAGGTGAGAATGGGCTTCAGGCAGCAGTGTGCCGTCAAGCTTGCGAACCCAGTCGCCTCGCTCTCACTCTCACCCTGCGCAGCTATCCGGATAACCTCCCCTGGGCCTTTCCAGCGAGGATGGCTGAGTTCAGGCAAGGTGCCTACTTGGGTACTAATTTCTCGCGGCTTTACAGGGTACCGCTCGTGGTGTGGGTGGAAAACTGATAGCTGGTCAACAGGGTACCAACACCAGGCAGGGTAGTGACCGGGGTACATCCCGCTAGGTACCTTCTCACACAAGTCGCGTTTGATTTTCTTCCCTTTTGCCGTCATCAAAAGTACTGGCCCAACCAACTCACCACTTTCTCCTGCATCAGCCAAAACGATGCATCTCTTAGTAGAGACATGGGCCTCGCTCCCATCCACACTCAATTGATCCGCGCTGGACACCACCGGTTTGTCTTCGACTAGGCTAACGTGGTGTTGGTCTCTTTTGCTCTGCCAACGCCTCAAGGCCCTCCGACAGTGTCTTAATTTTTTTCTTACCTCTTGCTGTCCTGTTCGTTCCTTTTCCCTATATTCCAAGCAATTTAAAACAGGCCGACTATCAGAATGATCGCCGTTGACTAGTCGAAGATACCCATGCCACGGCTTGGAACGAGAGATTTGAAAACGGCCCGGCCCATGGAATTCCGTCCAATCCCTGCGATATGGCAGACACCACCGGCCATGCCCCGCTCCCTGTCCCTCAGGATCACTGATGGAACCTGCGAGCCCACCACTCTCACTCTCGCCCGAGACATTGCCTTTGTGATACGAGCTTTGCGCTGGCGGGGGTGAACTGAACCGGAGAGTCAAATAGCATACTTCTCGCAGATGGTCACTGCACGCTGGTCCGGTGCGGCACAAGAAAAAGGTCAATGGATGTGACATGGAAACCACTCCCTTGGTCCTCGCCAAGGGCAAGGATAATTCTTGGGTACGGGTTGCCACCAACACGCGCTTGGCGTCGCACCTGACGACATACCAACGTCGGAGCATTCGCCAACGGGGTCATTGGCATGTTTTACTGCTAGCTAAAGCCGGCAGGGTTGATTTCCCGCGAAGTCCGGTCGTGGATACCCTCTCAATGAGCGTGAGTTGGTCTGCTACGCTAGGCTCTCCACCTAGTGTACCCATATACCCGCCACACGGGATCTCGTCGGACGAGGCGGATGGTCCTATTGCGACGGCGCATATCGCCTGGGCTCAGCTCACACCGACACTTTTGCCTTTTCCAGACTGGGCGCTGTGCCGACCCGAGGCCTCGGGGTTGGCTCCAGGTGGCCACCATGAACTGAACCAGACCTGCCACCAGTGCCCAATTGTCACAAGCCTCGACCGGGTGCCCTTGATTGGGCTGCCCCAGACAAGGCTCGGTCCGCCAATCGCACACGTCCGCTCTCAGTCACGTGAACAAACTCTCATGCGGGCAATCCATGCAAGCTCGGGTAGGCTGCATCTGTCCCGCGACGGGCCCATTTTTCCCGGGGACCATGAGCTTTAGGACCAGCTGCCACGCTATCACGGACCTCCAGGACTTGTCAACTCCCGAGCCCAGCTCCGCCCTTTCATTCCGAGCTGGGGTGGACGAACTATCAGCTCAGCGGGGGGACGGGCAAAGGCCTCACCTGAACCCACAAGATCGACCCCTTGGCGCTGTCTTTGTTTAAGCACTGGAGGATGACGACCTGGAGGCAGGACGAGACCAAAGAGGAAAGGAGGAAAGGGGCATTTCTCACTGACCCAATTCACCCAACCTGCCTCGCAGAGAGCCTGCCACGTCGCAATTTCAAGGTGCGGCGCCCGTCACTTCGCGCCATGCCCGACTGCATGTCATCCTTGACTACCAACGACCAGAGTGACTTCTTACCACAGTGCGAGCACATGCATTGCACACCCGTCGTTTCTGTACCTCCTCAGTGACCAACGGTCACCCAATTATCTGGCAGTTGACCACTCGCATCTGAACTCGGGTATTGCACGGCGTTTTTCAGGGCTTTAAACTAGCTTTAGCAATTGCAAAATCGCTCCAGAGGCCTTTGCTGATCGGCTCCTTGCGGCTCAGCACACAAGTTGTTGGTGGGCGTTTTGGCTTCCCGGGCACACCACACCACCTGCACCAACAAGGCACTCCAGCAGCCAATTGCATTCACAACATGTCCCCCTCCCACTCTAATGGCAGTGACTACGTCCAACAGCTGCAGGGAGAATGGGAGAGAGAGTCAAGGGAGGACAACTTTGATGCAATTTGAGCACCACGAGACCCAGCGCCTATGCACGACGCCCTGCATGCGAAGTGTGTGGTGCGGCGCGGGTCTGGCGTGTTGTCTTCCTCTGCGGACCAGGGTCCCTGCAATATCACCCTGGGGCCGCGCGCACAACCGCACCAAGGCTAGCGATGCCGCCTGCGTTGCGCCCAACTTAGCGACCGCCACTCCGCACGCTGGCTCGCCCGGCTCCGACTGCAGCAGATGACTTGGAGGTGATGCTCGCTGAGTCCGCGCTGCGGGTCTCTGCCGCGGCGGCCAAGGGCCTCCCGCAATGGCGACACAATCCCACGCCGGAACTCGGCTTGAGAACGGTATTTCTGGGGGAGAAGTCGGTGTCACCTACGGCCGCCGTCGGGCATGTGAGGAGACTTGTTTCGGGGGGTGCATCGTTTGCCGTCGTGGCCCGGCAAACAAGGTGGCTGGAGGCTGGGCCAAGAGGATGGCAACGCCTTGCTGCTGCACCAAGCAACCAGCGGTGAGCGGGGGCGACCATTTGCTCGTCTGCATCCCGCTTGCAGCCCTCCTCGCACACAGACATTGCCTTTTCCACTGGGTTGCGTCTCGGTCGCTGATATGGTCACTTTAGGGAAGCCGCTCCTTGTTGTAATACAAGGTTGCAAGAGTGCAACTCCTTGTTGGGTCACAACCTTGTCAAGTAGTTGTCATTCTGGGCAAAATCCCCTTTCCAGCCCCTCATTCAACACCAGCACTTGCACCTGGAAGCTGGGCCCAAAAATGTTGCGGCTAACATCTGGGACATTCTTTTGTTTCAGAGCCACTTCTGGATTGGGGGGGTTTTCTTTTCTTTTTTAACAATTCTTTTTTTTTTTGTGTGTGTGTGTGTGTGTGTGTGTGTGTGTGTGTGTGCGGAGATCTCTTATTCACTCTGTCCTGTTTTTCATTTCATTTTTTTTTTTTTCCCTTCTCATCTTTTTTTTTCCTTGTCTCCTCTCTTATCCTTGTAGACGATGAAGAGATCGGCATATCTTTGTGTGATAATCCCCACCCTTCCCTTTGGGCTTTGTGCATGTCACGTACATGAGGATGGCATCTCGTACCACTGCCGTTGGGCGTCTGCATGGGCTACGGTCTCGGGCATGGCCACTGGGTTGCCATGCACAAAGTCCCGGCTTGCGGACCGGTGCGCTCGTGCAGGCGCAGGATCACCCGTGATCGACCCCTGGCAACTGGCTCGGTTACGGTGACAGAGCGGTACGTGCGCGTCAAGTCGAGTTGCCCATGTCACCGAGCGCACACCTGAGGGCGTTGTGCGTATGGAAGCTGGCCACGTTTGCCCAGAAAGCTGCAAGCGCTTCCTGCAAGGCGCGCTGCATCAGTCATTCGTTATGCTCCGACGCTACCGGCAAGTGTAGAGCTACCCCGGAGAGTGAGGGGGAGTTTGTTTGCTTGCTCTCAACGATGCGGGGCGACATAGTTGACCTTTCACGGACCATGATTGAATGTTGCGACGGGGCGGTTGCGTAAAGTCATGTGAAACCTCTGCATCTGCCGTGTCGCCTTTGCCCTCCCCCTCCCCCCCCTGTTGAATTTGTTTTTTAAAGCCAGCTATGTCTCCGATGCACATAGTGCGGTGCGTATTTGATATGCCCGAAGGGTTGTTAAGTTTGTAGTTTCCGAGCTTGGTTTATGTCCGATGAGAGAGCACCAACTCATAGTATCCGGAAAGTCTCCGTGAGCATGTTTATAAGAAGAAAAAAACGTCACGGCATGGAAAAGATAGAGTAAACCCGATGGACTACACATGAAGCTTCCCCAAACGGTTGCAAGCCGCCATCAGCACCCCAGAGGATCCTATTTGTCGTTGTCTTGGTATTCTGTAGCTACTTTTCTCGGCCGTTTCAACCGTCCCGACCGCTCGCCATGGCCGACGTCCTATCCACCAACCAAGCGTTCTTCAAGTAAGTTTCGATTAGCTGGTCGTCCCCCTCCCCCCTTCATCCAAGCTACTGCATGCTCGATGCTTCGGTGAGGAGCCGTCGTGTGTCACTGGTCAACGGCATCCGACACGTCACACCATGCTGCTCCTGCTCCGCCTGCTGCGTTTGCTGGGACCTTGACCCGCGCTCACAATGTGCCATTTCATTTCGCAGCAAGATCGCCGGCGAATACGACAAGAGGAACGCTGCCACCATTGCCCATCTCGAGCGGCAGATTCGAGCAAAGCTGCCCTTTATTGGCGTCAAGGAAGGCTCTAGATTTCTTGATTATGCCTGCGGCACCGGGATGCTTTCTCGGGTAAGTTCACTGCTGCCTTCTCGGGCAAGGGGAGCTTCGCTAACAGCTTGGGGTGTTGGTTGTAAAAAAAAACAGGTCTTGGCCCCGAGCGTGAAAGAGGGCATTGGCGTCGATGCCACTGAGAATATGGTTAAACTATATAACCAACAGGCTTGGGATCAGGTTAGAACCACTGCACCCCCCACCCCTTTCAGGCCGCGCGCTGTATACTCCGTCGCGGCTGGGGAAATAATGCCTTTTTTTTTTTTTTAAACTGACATGTACGGTGGTCCCCTTCTTGTTCGTGTAGATTACTTCCACGCCTAGGTCAGCGTACTGCGGCAACTTGGCCGACCCATCCGACCCAGCTCCGGCTGCCTTCGCAGACGCTAAGTTCTTTGAATTCGATCTCGCAGGGGTCGGTCTTGGGTGGCATCACTTTGACAATTGCGAGCTCGTGGCGAAGCGCCTGGTGGAGCGGCTCAAGCCCGGCGGCGTCCTGTTTATTGTGGATTTCGCCTCCCACGAAGCCGCGGACGAGCACACCCGCAGCCAGAGCGGCATCACGCACGATGGCTTCTCCGAGGCCCAAATCAAGGCCATGTTCGAGGGCGCCGGGGTGGGTGGGGACTTTGCCTTTGAGGAGCTTGCGGAGCCGATAGAATTCGCTGGCTTTGGAGAAGGAGGAGACGGGCATCAGCAGCAGCAGCAGCAGCTCCATCATCACCACCACCGACCTGGTCACGATCACGGCCACGGGCATGGGTATGGGCATGGGGAGCATGATCACGGTTTCCGACGTGCAGCATTCAAGAGGACTATTTTTGTTGCCCGCGGAACCAAAGTTTAAGCGGCCTGATTTCTATATAGAGCGAGCTTCTTTGGAGAGAGGGTAGCCGAGCCCGTCTCTCTATCAGCGTTGTTGGCTGCGCCCAGGGGGGTTACAAAGGGGCGGAGCTAGGTACATGCACACACATGCACTCACGCACACTGGCAAAAGTACGCATCAAGACAAGGCCTCACATTCGGGACTCGGGACGCGCGCGCGCGCGCGCGCGGGCTGCTGCATGATGCCTCCCCGGCTACACAGGGTTTGATAATTTTCGTATCCTTGGAAAGTAAATACAAGTTATCACGATGCATATTCAAACACGCAAACGCTACAAGTTGATTCCAAATAGGGGCCCCTCCCCAGCTCGTGCAGAGGAATGGATGGCAAGATGCAGAGAGAGACATGCCAGGCATCCAGTACAACAAATGCCTGCCGCTCGCACCGTCTTACCAACGATGAATCAAGCCCGCCAGACACTGTGCCCCTTGCCGTCTCCTTCTGCATACAATCACATTCACTCATGTAGGGCGATTTTGTTGGTGACAAATGCAACACAGCATCATGTAGTTGGGACGCTGCCAATCTGAGTCCATCGAGTGCAGAAACCAATGCATACTCGCCACCTCTCGCTTCTTGTCTTCTTTCCTTCTTTCACCACTTCCTTTTTTTTGTGTCTTGTCTTCTTCCACTTGAAATTCCTGGATGAGCAACAGTGACTGTCGGTCCAACTGGGCATTGGCTTCTGACGGCGCACAATGTCTTAACCTGCAGTCCGGCCGCCTGAGACGCCCCCTGGCCCCCATGCCGCTCTCCCTGTGGACACAAATCACCGATAAGTAGGAATGGAACAAAGCAACCGAGCTGCCGGAATACCGCGCCGCAGTCGACGCTGGCCCGTATACGAACCAATGAGGGATCGCCAACCCCCAGGGTGAACTCAGTCATTTCTGTCATCAGCGTACCCCCCGTGTTGAGCAGACGGCCCTTTTCCCACCACGCAGGTCTTGCCGCGGTTTGATTTCCTTGGCCAGTAGTAAAACCATGTCTCTCAAGGTCTCCATACCTCAGCTTTTGTGATGCCGGTGAGAAACTTCAGTCAAACATCGATAAAAAACCAAGGCGAAATACCCTAGCTTGGTGTTGAATATGCCGCCGAGGAACTGCGAGGTGGGTATGTTGTTGGTTGGTGTACAACATCGTATGATGACCTGCACCCACCCCCTGATTCAACAATGAAGATATCAAAGCACACGGGGTTGAGAAAATGATGGCTGGAAGTGATGAACGACGTGCTTGACTCCTACGGTGGTTGGCATACCCCCCCTTCGCTGGGTGGAGGTAGAGGGTGAAATTGGGAAAATAGACAGGCGAAGTTTTCATGGCAAACGCTGGAGGGCCCCCCATTCCCATATAGACGATAGAATTCACTTCCAATAATCTATCCAAAGTATCCTTTGTCACCGTATGCCTTCAGAATGTTGATCTAAATTGACCACCATCAACATTCGTCAATATCGACCACGAACGCGCCACCAAGCAGCAGAGCAGGCTCATCGATGCTGTGATGTTCATAGCTAAATCCTGTAAGCGCAAGTATCAAATGGCACGACGGAAAGATGAGTTACCTGAGTGTTCCAACGCCTCCAGCTTCCATTAGAAAGGTAGGCCCATCCTCAAGAGAATATCCCGCCCACCTCATAGCAAAGGCACGGAGAATGTGACCATGAGCCACGACAACCACATCACCATTAGCTGCCTTGTCGGTTGGCTTCCCAATAACAGGCTTGTGATAATTTTCACGAATTTCCTTGATCAGCCTGTCCAAGCGCTCTGTGACGTCGGCGGGACTCCTGATTTCTGGTCAGTCTGCGAGTCTCAACTTGAGAACTCTCCAAGTCTCTAAATGATTCAATGTATGATATTATCAGGGGGTAACTGACTCTCCTCCTGGACAACCGTCTCTCCAGATATCCCAAGTCCCCTCGTAGCCGTGCTCGGCCCTGATCTTGCGGATTTCAGCACTGGTGATGCCCTCGTAGTCGCCATAGTCCCATTCTCGAATATCTTCCGTGACCTCGATTTTGGCGGTACAGGGGAGTCCACTGTCAATTACCTCACCATGAGGCTTCCAAGGAAGAGGATCTTCTAATCCGAGATTCAGTAGCTCAAACGTCCGCTGGGCACGCTTGCGCGGAGAGACGTAGCTGAGGTTGTGTTAGTCTACATCTCAGTCTGTAGCACTGACTGGCCTCTTGGAATGGAATCAGAAAGAGAGGGAGTACAACGAGTGTGTGAAAGTACATGAGCATTGACTTGGTGAAAATGGTGATGCCGGAAAGGGACGCTGCTAAAAGTTACATTCGGAATGAAGCCGCGGCTGGTGAGATGTTTCTTCTACAAAGTCACAACAGGGGTTTACTGTTTCCGGCAATGACGACATGCACGCCCGTAGAGGCTGTAGATTTACTTACATATGAGCAATCTTTCTTGGGGAAATGAGTCGATCAGGGCCGACGAGCGCCTTTCCGGTGGCCTTCACTCGCTTTTCGCCATTTGCAGTGAGGGGGATATCGGTGCGGCCGGTGTGTCGGCCACTGAGAGACCACTCTGTCTCGCCATGGCGGACGATGAAGACGCGAGGGGTCGACATGGGCGTAGAGTAGCAGAGCAGAGCCGGGGGTGGGGATGCTTGTTTCGGTGGTGTGATGGGAGTATGCGGCCGGGAAAGAGGTTGATATGATCCTTGCCGATGTGATGGAGGAGTGAATCGGACAGGCGTCTGCAACCGATTTGGATTGGAACCTGGTATGCCACACATGAGTTGATGGCTCCAGAGGGATAGACGACGCCAAATTGGACCGCCCACAGCGGTTGGTTGGCATGATTATTTCAATCGAACATGCTGGGAACATGACTCACTCAGGTGACAGAAATATCAAGTATCTTGAAGAAAGCGAGATGAAGAAAACAAAGACGGGGGGACAGCTGGCTGCGAGATTTTTCTGTGTATAACGAGCTCAGCAGTGAGTATTAATCATTCGTCGTGGTGGTGTTGGTAATGCCCAAACCATCGAGGCAAGGATATGCCCATGTAAAACGACGCAACTTGGTGGGAGCGGGGAAAAAATTAGCCAAGGAAGCTCCAGATTGCACGCACTACCCTCCTCTAAGCACTCAAAAACTAGCAGAGTAATGACTTAGAAAGTGCTCCGTAATCATTTATACTTAGTTGTACCTGCCTTAGCCATCACTGACGCACTGGGTCGCTGGTTCGCCGATTGCCTTCCTCGCTCGCACCGGCGTTCTTTCCACATTTTTCCCTCGGGAGCTTGCCTGCCCCGCTTGCCCTTTCTCGTTCCCCGCTCGGCATCTTGGCTGGGGAGGAATGAGCTCGCCGAATTATATCACCAGGCCTGGTTTGATCAGACTTTGGGAAATGAAAAGAATACGTTATAGACGATGGCAAGATGATGCTTGACCTCAATTACTAGCCTTATGAGGCTGGTGCACGTGCGATTTGTACCTTGGGCCTACGCCATATTGGCCCAAGCTGTGATCGTCCTAGGGGAAACGCTCCAGATGGCGCAAATTTGTTGCGATTTCTCCTGAACACGAATCAAAGGACAGCGGTCCCATGCTTTCTAATTGGAATAATCAAACCTATCCCACGCCTGTTCCCAATCAACCACTGCTTCTCTCATCCGCTGACGCAATGAAATCGACAATTGCCCCTCATTCTCCACCATCTGAGGAAGCGAAATCTGCTGACTAACCTACAAGCATACGGCCGGCTTCAACCCACTCTCCCCGTTGTTGCCGGCCGGGGAGACAGCACCGGTCATCTTTTTTCGCGACGACTGTGACTCCGCCCTCCGCCTCCGCCTCCGCCTCCGCCTCCGATCCCGAACGAGCCCAAGCGTCACTAGGCGTTGCACAGCCGTCCCTGCTCTGGCCCATCTCACTGCCCTGGCGAAGTCTGAGCCCGATTCTCTTGTTGTGGTATCCAGGGCATGCCGCCCAGGCAGTGCTGCAGTTTCAAGATCTCGGGCTGCTGAGGACGATACGATTGGGCTCCTACCCTTCTCTGCGCACTGCGAATTCATACACGGTTACAATCGTCCACAATGGCCTACCAATGGACCAAGGCGCAAAAGATCCAGAGGGGTATCTGGGCTGCCGCTTTTGGTGCCTGCGTCTTCGTCGGAACCATAACCGGTGCGCAATTGAAGACAGACAAGGAAAAGGGAGCGGTAAACAACACAATGATTCCTCTGTGGCCTCGGTCTGTCGTGACAAAATTCTAATCGTGTAACTTAGGCCGTCACCCAATTTCGTGAAACCACGCCGGCCGATCAGATTGCTGTCCTCGAGGAGCAGAAACGAGCATTGTTGGATCAAAAGGCTGTATTACAACGGAAAATTGATGCGTTCCATGAGCGAGTAAAAGAGAGGGAGGAGGAGAAGGCAAATAAACTCCAAAAAACCAAATAACGAGAGTGCGGGAATATTGAATGGAGGAGGAATGCCCAGACGCATTCGACTGCATCTTGGAACCCCCCTACCCATTGAGCAGCAATTTGATGATGATGAGCATCTGTAAGCGGCGCAATTTTCAAAATCGGACATTCGGAAGACTTGTATATCGGAAGACTTGTATACCCCCCATAGACGGACCTGTATCATAGTGTAACATAACAAAACATACATCTTTATTCATCCATTCCGTCACTGCTTACGCCTGCTTTGAATGTGTCCGTAATCGCATATGATTATATCAAATATCCTCTCAAGAGCCTGCCAGCTCTGATCATCACCAACGCCTGCAGGCCAATTTTGTATGTGCCTCCCGAAAAATCCCGTCGTATGCCAGAGTTTACTCAATGGTTCCATCAGCGGAAGGGAGCGGGATAGCCTTGTACAGGAGAATCAGTGCCGAGTGAGACTCGCCACCACCGGAGAGGGTCTCAATCTTTTCGGCTGGTACTTCCGTCACCTTGTCGTCATTGAACCACCACCACTTGCCATCCTCCTCACCCTTCTTGCCAGTCTTGGGGTCGATGGGTGCAGTCTTCTTAACGTAAGAAGTGTAGTGGCCGCTGTCGGCGCTGGCACCTTGGTGGGTGACAACACCTCGGAGTTCGTACAAACCGGATTGGTTGGCACCATTGTCGTCACGAAGATCAGGGTTGATCAGGGCATTAAGCTCCTTCTTGGCAGCCAGAAGAGCAGCATCCCGCTCGGCGTCAACCTCGGCGTCTGTCTTGTATGTCTCCCCCATAACTGTGTCGCCATCTGCTGATTGTTCCGCCGGTTTCTCGGCCTCCTTCTTCTCCTTCTCGCTCGGGAGACCAGCACCGCCAGGAATGTCGGCGGCCACCTGCTCGTGAGTTCGCTTGCGTCGCTTGCGAGCACGCTCGATATCCTCCTCGTCTTTGCGAATCTCTCTGACCTTGTCACGAACGGGGATGAGGGCCTTCTTCAGCTCATCCGAGCAAAACTCGACAATGTCTAGCTCCTGGGGAAAAGTAACCTTGCGCATAATCTTGGCTTTCTTCTGGGTCTCTCGCTTCCAGAAGAACCGAACGAAGTGAACGGTCAGATACTTGGGTGCTCGGGAAATCTTGGATGTCTTGGTGTATACAGCATCGTGACCAAGAACATCTGACTTCTTCTCCAGCTTTTCCTCCAGGGCAGCAAGAATGCCGTCCCTCAAATGATTTGTAGTGCTGTCAATGTGGCAGTTGAGCTTGGAAAAGCTTTCCGTGCTAACAATGGCTTTCTCACCACCCTCAACGGCCTCCTTCTCATCGCACACCATCGAGGATGTGAATTCTCCATGCATGTAGTCTCTGACAAACGACCTTCCGGGGCCGATTTCAAGCTTCTCGCTCAGCTGGTGGACGATTTGGGACCAGGCCTCTTCGGCATCTTGTTGGGCAAAGCCATGGCCTGACTTGGACTTTTCGGCAAACTGGGGGAATACAATTCGAAGAGCGCTGAGAAAGCTCATGGGAGGAAAGGCATCCTGTGTCTCGCCCATTTTCTTGTAAAGGTTGGCGAGCTGGGCAGCAATGTCCACCGAGCCAACCCCAATCAGTCCGGATTCTGGGCCTGCCTGAGAGCCATACTTAGCCAAGGCATCTTGAAGCTCGGGGATAGCCTTGAGGGTTTGGAGTGTCGAGTTCAGGTAGCAGGTGTTGCCGAGGTTGGTGAGGCCAGCAGGAGTGGCGCCAACCTGCTGAGCTGCCTCCGCCTCGGTCATATCTTCGACAAATTTGATCTGCTCCTTGGGACGAACAATCTCGCCCCCGCCGGTGCCTGGGGTTCCCATCATCATGATGGTTTGGCCAGCCTTGAGGCCAAGCTTGCTCATGTCGGCATCATCCTTGAGCTGGCCACCCTTGAGAAGAATCTTTTGTCGCTCGGGCTCGACATTGGTCAAGCTGAACATTTGAAGCTTGAAGTCTTCTCCGGTCGAGTTGAGATCGATTTCGACATCGTATTTTTTGCCTTGGTGCTTGACGGTAACTGTGTGATTGCTGCTATTAGAAATTGGTCGCGGATGGATGGAGGGGTAACTGACCTGGTACAGACGCCATGATTGGATTGAGCGGGATGGAGGCTCTGAGGGCGCGAAGGGGGAGAGAAGAGGAGGGAGGAGGGAGGTCGAGTCAATAATGTTGCAGAGCCACTTGCAGGTTGATGTGATGCGATGGGATGCGAGCAAACGTGGAACTTGACGGAATTTGTTAGACGGAGGCAAGCTATCGGGACAGCGTCATCGTTGGTACCTAGCAGAAGTGGGAGGGTCTAGTGGGGAAAGCGGTGTACAGACTACTGAGTAACCATGTCTGTGGCTTTGCTCATGGCTTGCTCATGGGAGAGGGTGTGGCTCAGTAGTAGATGAAGAAATGTGGCGGCACCGTAAATGCGGCCACGTGATGTGTGGCTCATTGCTTGCCCAGCGCAGCACTCGTCATGGCCCCCACATGTTCAGCCAGCTGCCATCTTGAGGTGCCTGATGTGTCTATTCCAGACCCCGCCAGGCATAGCACCAGCCTTCTCACCTCGCAGCATCACCAACGACAAAGACCTGGGCTTCGGATAACCAGGAGCATCCACCATGGTATGCAATTCTTGCCGCCTTAACTGTCCGAGTTTCGCGCTAACCCTCGTCGCCCGCCGCCTAGTCTCAATCCCTACGGCCGTACCTCCAGTGTGTACGAAGCAGCTTGACAGCTGCTCTCACCCTCTCCAACTTCGCCTCACAGACGACCGAGCGACACAATGTCCCTGAGATCGAGGCCCAGACTTCTCCCGAGGTCCTTCTCACCCCGCTTACCATTGCGCGCAACGAAAACGAGCGCGTTCTGATTGAGCCCAGCATCAACTCCGTCCGCATCAGCATTAAGATCAAGCAGGCCGACGAGATTGAGCACATCTTGGTTCACAAGTTTACCCGATTTTTGACGCAGCGAGCCGAATCGTTCTTTATCCTGCGGAGGAAACCCATCAAGGTCCGTTGCATCCGACATGCTGCCCCCGTGTTGTCATCATGGACCCCCTGACTGACACCGCCGCTTTTGCAGGGATACGACATTTCCTTCTTAATAACCAACTTCCACACCGAGGAAATGCTCAAGCACAAGCTTGTAGACTTCATCATTCAATTCATGGAGGAGGTCGACAAGGAAATCTCCGAAATGAAGCTCTTCGTGAGTTAACCGTAGCCGCCCGTTTGGCTGGAGGAGACCCACTAATCGTGATGCGTAGTTGAACGCAAGAGCCCGATTCGTGGCCGAGTCTTTCCTCACACCCGTAAGAGAAACCAATTGACTCATTCTTGCGACCTCTCACTAACTGGAATGTCTAGTTTGACTAAAATAGCTACCTCAGCAGGTTTGAGGTCTGGAGTTTTGACTGGGAGGGGCTCTGACTTTTGTTCAGCTTTACATGACCAGTGACAAGGCGTCAACCTTGAAACACCGATTTCGGCCGGGTGTTAGAACGAGTTCTTCAAACTAAAACGAGTGGACGAGTTTGGGGACAGCGATAACTAGACATGAAGATCCACCAACCATTCCAAGCAGAAGTACAAACGAATTTGAAATTATATGCATCTCGCCCAACTCCCCGCTGATCATTGTGAAAACGGCCTGAATATATGTGCCAGCGACCTTACTTTCTCTCAATCATCCTCGTTTATTTTCTGGAAATCCACGTCTACTCGAAACCTGAGCAGAGAATCTGTATCTTCTCTTTATGGCTCCTTTGAGCCCTAAGATCCGCGCCGAACATGGATGTGTCGTAAACCAACTTTCCTTCCCCTAATCTCTAAGTCAATTGCTATTTCAATATAACAATTCAATAATTTGTAGCCGGATATTTTTTTGCAGCTCAAGTGTGAGACATGAAAATGACAGGCTTGCTTTTATCGCACAATCTATACCCATCGCCATCTTCTACCATGCAGCTTCGCCTTAGCAGAGAACATAACAACAATACTGTTGTTCAGCTAAATATCCCTTTTACAACCAAATACTTTTATTATGTATCCGTGGTTGGATTGTGAAATGATATCTAGTTGACTCGTTCGTGGTGATAGCTTCGTTGATAGTCTCTCAGCGTATATGGCTTTCGGTTTGTAAAGAAGAGTATGTTGAACTTGGCATCTCACCATGGGGTTTTTCTCCCTCTCTGGCAACCATTTTTCTTTCCTTCAAGTATTTTGAATCTTCTGGTGACTCTTCACAGTGCCACCACCTCAGCGATATGCGTGGCCTCCATCAGCAGCTGGCAGCCACTTGCCGGGAACCGCACTGAACCCAGCCGTTCACGCGCTGAAATGGAGAATTTTCCCCCTTAACCCTCACATCTCTGTTTCTATTTCTCCTCAAAACATCGCGGTCCCTTCATAAGCGGACTGCGCCGCTTCTTTGCATGATAGGCCCTCGCGACGACGCCGTCTGCTTTCCCAACAGTATTCATCAATACTCCGATCCGTACTTTTGGCTGCTCTCTGCCGAGTAATTCCGATGCTCTGAGGCCTTGTTTCACTATTCAGAAGTGAGAGCCCCGCACCTTAATTTCTCCCTTTTATTCTTCGTCCACTACTCGATCTATTGTTCTCTATTTCCTCACGTCCATTCTCACCTTGTCAATAAGGTAACTTAGGCCGAATCTGCAACCTTGAACACGGTTAAAAGAATCGTTTCGTCAATCTCCCTTGCTTTCTTCCCTGACCATCACCAAAGTTTCTCCAAGCTGCATGGTTTTCGCTAAAACGAAGAACACATCAACACCAAGTGGCAAACCACCATTGCTTTTTGTTGCGCTTAAACTCACTTACCGGTGAGTCCTGGCCATATTTCTCATTTGTGGTTCAAATATTGTTGCACGTTGGTTTATTCCGGAAACACCGCTGTGCAGTTTCTCATCCCGGCATCTCTCTCATCCGCATCTAGATACAAATGGATACGCCGGCAAGTTTGGGACAAAAACTAACCATTGTTTGTAGAAGTCGTCATAATGTCGTCCAACACAGGACAGTTTTGGGCACCCTCTAGGCGACCTGGCCCATTTACGGGGAACGAAACGGCCTTTGTGCCTATCGCCAATCAAGGTAATGTGCAAAGCATAGAATATTCCCCAGCAACAATGTTTCACTCAGACCCCAGTTCAGTGCTAATGTTATTCTTCTGAAGTGGGCCACACCTTTCAACCCGACACATCTGGTAACGGAAATGGTATTCCTATTCAGACCTCTCTGAATCCAGGATCTGAGTCTTGGGTATCGTCTGCCCAACAAGCGCTGGCCAACGTTCTTCAGGCGAGCCCGACTTTCCTTTTTTGCCGTTTCTGTGTTTCTAATTTCCCCTCAGGCTAGTCAAGCAAACAGCGGACCGAGCCCAGGCGCTGTTGCTTCTATAAACGATTTTGATAACGGCGAGAATTATACCGTCGCCCCTCCCAACAGCCCTGCTGCGAGTGTCGCGAATATCACGACCGCGGCCCCTTAGATCGGCGGCCAGGTCGTTGATACCCTCAACAACAACGGGGCATGTGCCAGCGTCGGCCCTGTATATGTCCACGGAGCACCTGTTCCTGTCAACGGAACTATCAATCCTCCTCAAGGGATGCCTGTTTATCGGCAAGCTGATGTCGGCTCCGCACAAGGGGCTATCAGCCATGCCACCTCGACGTATGGAATCATCCAGGGAGCTGGCGATGGCTTCAACGGTACCTCTTGCTCAGGTCAACTTGTCCCCACTGGATTCTCCGGAAATGTTGGGCAGGTCACCGCCAACGAGACTTTTGATCAATCCTACAGCACTACTGGAGCTGCTTATGCATCTGTTGGGCCTACGTCCAATGTCAACTACCAAGGCATGAGCAACCAGAGCAACGGCATTCATCATACTCAAAATGCTCTTCCTCCAACTGAAGCTTTGGTTGATTCCCGTTTTTGTCCATCCCAGGCTGTGCCGGTTCAATCTCCCTCATCTTCGGGCTCTTTCGTTCATGCTGGCGCTAACCAACAAGTTTCCTCCGCCCAGGCTCAAATTGGTATGATCCCCACGAGCAGTTCTTTCCATTCGCTACCTCAGAGCCAGTCCTTTCAAACAATCCCACAGAGCCAATCTGTTCAAGTTCTCCAACATCTCATGAGCCCAGGCCCTACCCCCCAGCACTTGAATGGCAACCTTCTAACCAGCCCCGACACTACGGGGAGACTCACCGAACCGCGCAACTATGCTCCTCGTACTTCTGGTCTTCCGGTAGGCAACATGCCACCGCCTAAATTTGGACTCGAGACCAATCAAAACTCGCCGCCTCAAACCAATTCCAAATCACAGGACCCGTTTATCTCTCCTCAAATGAACCAAGCACTTGTTCCTTATCAACCCATAAACGGTACACAGTCTGGCGCTCCAATGGGTAGTTTCATTCCTCCTTCTGCCCCGCGAAGCATGGCAGGCCCAAAGTCGGATAAACTAATGCATCTTACCAATACTCCCACTGGCCTGCCTTCGGTCGAAGCTGCTATGGATCCTGCCAACTTTCCTTTCGTTGATGGACCGCGTCAAGCATTGCCTCAGAACTATGGAGTGGTAAAATTGAAGAATGTTTGTTTCCCTACCCTTTTTACCTGTGGAGGAACTAGCATATTCTAATATTGCACAGATTCCTTTCGCCACCAAGCGTTCTGAAGTGATTGCCTTCTTGGGTCGAAACAGCAAGATTCTCAACGACTCAGAAGAACCCGTCCATATTATTATGGAACGTGCTACCAGCAAGACTATGGATGCTTATGTTGAATTCAATACACTTTCTGATGCTATGAAGGCTGCTGAACGACACCACAACAATACCCTTAGTGGTCGCGTCAGTCGTCTTGGCGACCGACCTGTCGAGGTTGAACTCTCCAGCCAGGCAAGCCTCATGAAAGACTTGTTCCCTATCGCTCGCGGCATTCTTTGGGATGGACCTAATCCTCAGTTCAAGCCAACAAACTCCAGGGAGCCTTGGGAGAATTTCAAGGGTTTTATCTCTTGCGAAGAAATGACTATGCTTGTCAAGCATGTCGAGGTCCCTCATCGAGTTCGTACTGCTAGCAAAACTGGTATTCAATCGCTGACCTTAGGATAGTCCCCATTCTCCAAGGAATGCCCTCAGCGCCCCTACGAATGCCTCATCAGCACTCTTCGCAAGTTTCCGTGGCATATGACAGAGCATATTACTATCATCCAGCGCCAGGCTGTCTACAAGGCTACTCGCGAGCTCATTTCCCTCCTGATGCAGGCCATGAAGAGGGGCGATGATGTTATAAATCTCAGCCCACAGCTCTTTAAGCGTGTTGTTGCTGCCAGTCTCGGTTGCAAGGGGTTTACCACCATGATGAAGGACGACCTCGCTGCTCTGTCCAACACAACTGACGAGACTGCGCAGGGGTTTGGGCAGCCTCTTTTCGCTGACGCATGGACTCATCAATACGCTCTCGCTCCGAAGGCAGGCATTCCTCTCGATGTTATTGAAGTAGGCATATTACTTGTTTGAAGACCCATTAGAAATGCTAACAGTGTAACAGTGGTACATCAGCCTCATCCGCGAACAGACACACAGGGACATGCTCGCGCGCCCGTTAACAGAACGAACCGTTTTCCAGGAAAAAGCCAAGGACACCAACATGCACTAGGGTTACTTTTGGGTTGAAGTTGGCTACATCCAAGGCCCGCGATTCGATCACATGTCCTTGGCTCAGTGCGCCCACGTTGAATTGTCGGCTATCGAGCGCATTCTTTTTCGTGCTCTCACGCGCGGCCAGTAATGGACGGATTGGAGGGTGTTGGCTTCTCTACGGAGCTCACGTACAGTGGGCCATTGCTCAACGGGGAGCATATTTGGGGGTGCTTTGATTTTGTGTTTGCAGGCTTTAGGTTTTGTTCCTCGGGTGGATATGGTGTCTTTGGCCTTTGCGATTCGCGATTGCGTTTGGGACAGGGGTATTTGGCATGCACTGAAGATCGTGGGCAACTTTACCATGGTCGGGTTCTGTTTTGGGGTCACTTTCCGATGGGTATCCAAATTGCCTGAGGTACGCGAAATGGATGATCGGGCTAGTTTAGGAGAAATGCTAGAGTAATTGAGACAGTAGTTTTGCTCATCAAACATGGGACAAGTCAGGCAAGCTTTCTGCCAGTTTGATCGCGTTTTAGTGCGACTGCGCCGCCGGTGAAATGGAGCACGACGTCGATCCAATTGAGAACGTGCCACTACTCAAACAGGAGCGATGGAACGCGGTCTCACGTGACGACGAGCAGGCATTGTTTTAAAAAGAAATTACCGTGATGGGTTTTTATTGTGCTGGGCCCTGGCAGAGATTAGGAGGTTGCATTCCCCGTATTGAATCAAGATGCTGGAGCAATAGAAAATTTCTGTTTGATGTGTCTTCATTAGCACGGAGACGACGGGGTCCAGCCTGGACGGACGGCCATCTCTATGCCGGGCCGCCCGCCTTGCAGTGCCTGTCGCGTCGCGGGGTAACTATCCCGATGGGATGGTAGGAAAATCGAGGCGTTGGCCGGCCGCAAAGCCAAAAGCCACTGGCCGCAATGGCGATCCCGACCCAGCTGCGCGGGCAAAGCGAGGCGGCGTGTTTTGTCGGGTGTGCCCGTCCAGAATCGTCTGTGAACACGTACCAAGATAATCAATCGGATTCATGCCGCATTGATGAGATGGCCGACGCGCCCCTTGGAGCACGGTGTTAATTATAGGGCAATGCATCGACGCAGCGCAGCTTGGTGGAATGCTGCCGAGCTCCCAGGGCCTGGGCTGGCGGCGGGGGGGAGGGTTGGAGTGGGCGCGGCTAGCAGGGGTTGCCGGCTGTCCAGTGTGTCGGGGGCCTAAGAGTCAAGCAGCCCCCCCAAGGACCCCTGAGCACTACCTAACAGCGCACTGATGCTCGATCCAATTCTAGCGGACGAAGGCGGGAAGAGCTCAGGCCTTTGGGTCCCCTAGCGGCCTCGCCCGCCTATCACAGCGCGGCCTAGCTAGCGTTGCCAAGCTTTCGTCTCCACCCGTTGCCGTTGGCGGATGCAAAACAATAAAGATTTTGGGCCCCCCTGCCAACGACGTCCAAGCAGGGCCCTAGAGCACTCTCTCTCATCTCCTGTCTCGCTCCATCGTACAAACATGCAACAGCCATCATCCCAGTAGCTTGTGCTGTTTTTACTTTTTTTCTTACTTGTTCCTCTCGTCTCGAGTCAAACGTCACCACGTTGTGTGAAAAAAAAAAAAACCAGTCCCGAAGAGTTGAAATACTCAGCCGACCTCTATTGTTCAAGACATCTCTATATTTTCTCCCATCCCTCTTTTTTTTCCCCTCTTGTCTACCTATCCAGGGGTGAAAAATAGTAATCACATCCTCTGTTGATTCTGCATTCGCCATCATCGAAAGCTCTGCAGTAGCTCAAACCATCACCACCCTCACTCAACCCCACACCCAAAATCTCATTCACAATGGCTGCCGAACAGGACAAGACCGTGGCTGCCGTCCCTGCGGAAACCCTTGCGGCTCCTGCGGCTCCTGCTGAGAAGCCCGCAGAAGAGACTGCTGCTGAGCCTGCTGAGCAAAAGCCTGCCGAGGGGAAGCCTGCTGAGGAGAAGCCTGCTGAGGAGAAACCCGCTGAGACGCCCGCTGAGAAGCCAGCTGAGAAGGCCGAAGAGAAACCTGCCGAGAAGCCTGCTGAAGCTCCCGTCGAAGCTCCCGCTGAAAGTCCTGCTGAGGCTCCCGCCCCTGCTCCTGCTCCTGTTGAGACGCCTCTCACCAAGTTGGGTGCTCGACTTGGCGACATCACGTCCAAGGCCGGCTACAGTGAGATGTGGGGTGTCGAGCTGCTCAGCCTTGACCACGTACCCACACAGGTTGTCCTGCAGAAGTTCCTTCGCGCCAACAACAATGATGTCGCTGGAGCTGAGAAGCAGCTTACTTCCGCTCTCGAGTGGCGCAAGAAGGTGCAGCCCGCCGCCCTTGTGACTCAGTCTTTTGACAAGAAGAAGTTCAATGATCTCGGCTTCGTCACCGTCCACAAAGCTGCCGACAACAAGGAGACTGTCATCACATGGAACATTTATGGCGCTGTCAAGGACAACAAGGCTACATTTGGAAATGTCGAGGAGTAAGTTCCACCTGCACCAAATTTATATTCGATGTACACGCAAAGCTAACCCGCCTTCTTGCAGGTTCATCAAGTGGCGTGCTGCCATTATGGAGCTGAGTGTCCAGAAGCTCAATCTTGCTGCTGTCACTGAGCCTATTCCCGAGGGCGGCGAGGACCCTTACCAGATGGTCCAGGTCCACGACTACCAGAACGTCAGCTTCTTCCGCATGGACCCCGCTGTCAAGGCTGCCAGCAAGGAGACCATTTCTGTCTTCTCCACGGCTTACCCCGAGCTGCTCTCTCACAAGTACTTTGTCAACGTCCCCGCCATCATGGGTTGGATGTTTGGTGCCATGAAGTTGTTCCTCGCCCCCGCCACCGTCCGCAAGTTCCACCCCATGTCCTCTGGAACTTCCCTCGTCAATGAGCTCAAGGCGATTGCCTCCTCGCTCCCCAAGGAGTACGGCGGTCAGGGCCCCAGCGTCAAGGAGGGTCTTGCCATTTCCTTGATTGACTCTGAGGAGTCCAAGCCTGCTGATAAGCCTGCCGAGGAGACCAAGCCCGAGGCCGCACTCGCAGATCGTACAAAGGCCGCTGAGGAGCCTAAGCCTGCTGCAGAGTCGAAGCCTGTTGAGGAGGTCAAGCTTGCAGAAGAGACTAAGCCCGTAGAGGAGTCTAAGCCCACTGAAGAGACCAAGCCCGAGGAGCCCAAGCCTGCTGAGGAGGCTAAGCCTGCCGAAGAGGCCAAGACTGCTTGAGCGTAAGGCTGAAGTGGATCCGGGGGTTGGATGAAGAATTTAATCTGGTTGATGGGAGGCAGGTTGATGGCTTGTTCCTTTGGGACGTGTTGGTGGAGAGGGCCACAGCTAGGCCAGCCCGGGTTGGTTCTGCAAGGCTCTCTAGTGGAACCGTGGGTTTGACCCGGGTTGTGGCCTACAAATGGGTCGTTGGGAGTGAGCGAGTGTGTGCGTGTCTGTTTATATGCTGCAAACAACAAATACCCCCGTCGATTTCGCGTGCGCGCCTGCAGAGTGGTGTATGGATCCCCACTCTGGACGCATTATTTGCCTAATTAGACATGAAATAGATGACTGTTCTTTTTTCTCTACATGCTTTCATTCCCTCTCCCTCAAAACCAAGCCCAAGTGATGTCCAAGTGGCGTCGTTCAATGTGATGGTGAAAAAAAATCGATGACGGCAAACAGAATGCCCTTCTAGTGCTTGAGTAGTCTCCTGCCGCTGTCCAGTCGAAATGGCGTGCCCCCTGACCCCGCGGATCGACGTTAACCCGGTCACTATACGTGATGAGGCGAGACCTCGATATCCCAAAAATATCCAACTGGTGTTTGTTGACGATTATACTAGACCATAATAGTCGAGCTCCCCCTACCGCAGCGGATGGTGCCCTCTTTGGGAAGTAGCTGAGGTGAGATGGCCGATCAAATGCGAACTGAGCCCTGTTGGGTGATATCGCTTCTTGATGCCACGTCGTTTCATCCAGCTGAGGATGAGATACAACCTGACGCCTCAGCTGGGTGTGAGTGATTTCCTACTCGTGGGATCAGAAGCCTCAGGCATTGAACGAGCGAGTGCTTTGAGAGTCTGCGCAGTTGTTGCCCCTGAACTCGCCAGTTTAGGTCGAGTGATCGATCACAGCCGAGTTTGGGTGTTTGAGCATGTTAGGCGCACACGGTGCGATTAATTTTTTTCAGACAATCTGGAGCTATTCCCGTTTTTTTTGGAAGGCTTGCTGCCCAAGGCTGACAAAGTCTACAAAATGGGGGCCGCTCGCGTGGCTGCGCAATGAGACGGGCGCGATGGGGGCTGTTGACTGATAACTGGTTGTGGTTGCGGGCAGCGGCAGAGATGAAGGAGGGCCAAAATGGGGTGATTCACAATCTAGCGCGGCCATAAATTACAACAAGAGACCCGAGGCAGAGTGCTTTTTCCTGGAGTGCTTTTACATGCTAGTTGGATGAGGGGGTGGTGAGGCCTTTGAGTGTTGGGGTCCCAGTTAGTCTCGGGAGTATCACGACAGGAACCCAGTTGTTGTGCGTCAGCATGGTTTTGCATATCGTCAGTATTAAATTAAAATTTAAAAAAAAAAAAAAAAAAAGGCAGTTGATTGTAATCGATGTCACAGCGATATAGAGAGACGTGGGCTCGCGTCTGCGAGGGCCAAGGTGGTGTGAGAGACGACATCTGTTTTACCAGTGTCGGGTTCCCGTTCTCGTACATTGTTAACCCGTTCAAGGACCCAGCCATTCCTTTTTTCTACAAAACAACCCCGGCCCGTCAACGCACTTGGGCCGGCACCTTTTCCCTTCTACACCTCACGTTACCTCGCTCTCAGCATATACCGCCCACCCGTGCTTCAGGGATTTTCGACTGTGTGAGCAGGAAGAGCGTGTTTGCGTGTGTGTGCCCTTAATTCCCTCTTGCTGCACCAACTTGGACACGGCCATCTTGGTCATTACCGCCTATTTCGCCTTTTCATTGTTTCCTCTTCTTTCCTGTCAATCATCCCTCGCTTATCACGGGGACAAACGCGAACCCTTTGTTCTTTTCGCGCTGGGTGGACCTTACCTAGTATTCACTTGGCAACACCAGGCACAGCATAATCACGATAGAGCGGGAACTGCGCCGTGCAAGAGAGAAAGAAAAATACCCAAAAAGAAATAAGAGGCATTCTTGTTTCTTGTTCAAAAAGAAACTCTGGCCCTTGCATCTGACTCCTTTTTTTCTCTTTCCATTCTTGTAAAACTCTCGCATTCACACGATTCCCGCCCCTCCTCGATCCCATCTTTGTTAATCCCCTTCCCCCCTTTTTTGTCCCCAACGCCATCCCGCGTTGTGTTGTTTATTGCCTATTAATTGCCGTGTCCCCCGGCGCGAGGGGGGCAAAAGCACAGGACACACGACACCCAGTGGAGGGACAAGACTAAGTTTTGCCGCTTTCTTACCCCCCCGGCTTCTCTGTGGTCTGGGTCTGGGCTTGCTGGTGTCTGAGAGTCTGACTGGGCGCGCCGCGTTTGCGTTTGCAACCAGAACCTGGCACTAAAAGTCGGCGTCCACGCCCACGCCCGCGCGCTACCACTGCCAACCCACCCTCACTCACTCTTTTCTAATTAATCTTCTCAACCCGCCGTCCCATCACGCCTCGACCCTGGGCCACGTCTGGATGACCTCGACTTGATATACGCGTCCATATCTCGTCAGCATCTCCTCTCATCCGCCATCATGGCTGTCGTTCTGTCGGCAGAGGGCAGCTTCGAGGCCGGCGTCACCGACGACTCGTCGAATCTCGCGTCGACCAGCTCCACGCCTCCCACCACCGTCGCCGACTCTGCCAGCCTGCACTCGGGCTCCCCCAAGCGCGAAGTTGTTCACGTCGCCGTTGAATCCGTCTCCGATGCTCTGTCCACCGATCCTGCTCCCTTGGAGCCTGATACTCTCGCCGTCCCCGTCGTCGTTGAGCCCGCTGACACGGACGCCGACACGCCCTCTATCCGCCCTCGCCGCTCCCGCCTGAGCGCACCCGTCTACAACCTCGCTCAATTGAGCGGCACTGCTGGCCACGGCAAGCGTCGCGCCAAGGGTGACATTGTTGCCGACCGCAGACGCACCATATCTGGCGATGTCCTGTCCGCACTAGCCTCCGGCGCGACTCCCAAGTCCAAGGCCGTCCGTGAGGGCATCGACGCGTTGGATCTGCAGTGGTCGCTCAATCAGCTCGGTTCTCCTCGCAGCCGTCGCCAAAATGCCAAGGCATCCCCCGCCAAGCGCTCCTCGTCGCGTCTTTCCGGCGCTGCGCCCGTTTCTGCTCTGGCCAACAAGCTTACCACGATTGGCAAGCGGAGTCGCAAGGCTGTTGACAAGGGAGTAACAACCATGTCGCGTGAGCTTCGCCGCCTACAGGACACCAAGGAATTTGCACACATCGACGATAAGCCCGTTGTCCACACCGTTTGGTCCAACGGAAAGTTCGTCGACCCCAAAGCACCTCGAACTGCCCCGCGCAAAAAGTCAATCCCCGAACCGGAAGAGCAGGAACCCGAGAAGGAAGAGCAAGAAGCTGTTGTCAATCCCAGAAAGCGCCGCGTCAAGAAGTACCTCGACAAGGGTCTATACTCGGGTCAGGACACACCAATTGACATCTCCAAAGGCTTGGCCCCAGGGGAGAAGAAGAGCCTGGCCCAGACCCCTGAGCTTATTCCTAGCGGCCGCGTGAATAAAACCATGCCTTTGCCCATGTTCGCGGGCCTGCGCACGCTCATCGCCGGTCGTGATTTCAAGCTCCCCTACCATGTCTGCAACCCGCTTCCTCCAGGTCAACCCAAGCCTGATGAGTGGAAGAAGATGACCAAGAGTATGAGCCTACTGATTTGCGCACTTGTATTGTCGTCGCTAACTATCTACCCTCAGACCGTTTTATTGGTGAATCCAAGGACCACTGGCGAAAGACACCGCACTTCCACGATCTGTCCAAATGCGTGTGCAAGCCCGAGGATGGATGCAGAGAGGACTGTCAAAACCGCACCATGTTATACGAATGTGACGATACAAACTGCAACATAGGCAAGCAGCATTGCTCCAACCGTGCGTTTGCTACGCTCAATGCTCGCCGAGCAAAGGGCGGCAAGTATCGCGTTGGAGTTGAAGTAATCAAGACCTCTGACCGCGGATACGGTGTGCGCAGCAACCGGTGCTTCAGGCCCAACCAAATCATTATGGAATACGCCGGCGAGATTATTACGGAGGACGAGTGTGAGCGTCGTATGACGGAGATTTACAAGGACAACGAAGTGAGTTTGGGGACATGTAATGTGCGGGTCGATCGCATTGCTAACTTTTTCGCGCAGTGCTACTATCTTATGAGCTTCGACCAGAACATGATTATCGACGCCACCACGGGCAGCATCGCTCGGTTCGTAAATCACAGCTGTAACCCTAATTGCAGGATGATCAAGTGGATCGTCTCGGGACAGCCTCGAATGGCCCTTTTTGCCGGCGACAAGCCCATCATGACTGGTGACGAATTAACCTATGATTATAACTTTGACCCATTTTCATCCAAGAACGTTCAGAAGTGCCTCTGCGGAGAGCCGAACTGTCGAGGCGTTCTGGGCCCCAAGCCTCGTGAGGTTAAACCGCCAAAGACGGATGTGAAGAAGGGCGTCAAGGCCAAGCTCAAGGCCGGCAAGCGCAAGCTCAAGGAACTGATTGGCGATGAGGCCGAGGCCGATGGAAACAAGACCAAGAAGCGCAAGATCCAGGCTGCGACGGGTGTCAAGCGATCTCTGTCCAGCGCCAAGACTGCGCTGGCATCCATCAAAAAAGGCATTGCAGCTGGAGCCACCAAGAAGGGCGCTGAAGGCAAGGCATCCCCGGATGTTGCTAAGAAGACAGTCGCGGGCAGTGTCAGCAGCAGAGGCAAGGCTTCAACGAAGCTGACACCCGTGAAGCGACGCGCCTCAACCGGTGCCATTCTTAAGAAGACGACAACGGCGAAGCGCATCATCAAGACTTATGGCAAGTCAGCACCATCGCCTCGCGGGCGTGCCTCATCTGGTCCCTCTGGCGTCACGCTCGGCAAGGCTTCTCCTGCTGCAAAGAAGGGCACGCCCGTAAAGAGGGCTGCGCCCATCAAGAAAACGCCCGGAAGCATCTCCAAGGCCGTGGCTAAGAAGAGGCTCTCTTCGGCTAAGAACCTGACGTCGCCTCGAAACGCCATCGACCTGTCTCGAGGCAACGAGATCCGTGTTGTGCCATCCGAGTAAATATGACGGGTGCTGAGGCGCAGAGGGAGACGCGGAAGTGGTGTACAAGTTGAACAGGAAGCAAGACACGACGTTGAAAGGGATGCCAGCTTGAAATGGACCGGCCGAGAGTGTCTCGGCTGGGAGGGCGGGAATCGGGGAGAGAAGGGGTGTGGGATTCAAGAGAGGCTTAGTACACAGCTCTCGTTTAACTGCTTCCCGCCGTCTTCCCTTTGCTATTCTCTTTATTTTATTTCATCTTCGTTACATGGCGTTGGGGCGAAGACCGACTGGCATTGTACATTACTCCAGGTGGCGGGCGGGTTGGGTTGTGAAGGGCATCTGCTTTTTTTGTATTTTCTTGTTTTGTTTTTGAGTTTTAGCAAATGAGATGAGCCTTGTTGTTACATTATTCGCTCGAGACTTGTTGATTCGACTCATCATGTGCGTGGTAGCCCCACGTCATTGTCCGAGACTTGCGCCGCTGTCAGTTTTCTCTCCTTTCCCATGCTACATGGGTCAAACCCGTCGAGGTTGCGGCTGAGAGGGGAATTTAGGCTAATGAGGTGTGCATGTCCCAAAGTGCCGTTCGGAAGTCGACCGATGATTCAATGATACCTCATATGCAGAGAACTTATCTGTCAACTCAGTCCAAACGCACTGTTCTTTTTTTCCCCTTCTCTTTCTCTTGTTGACCTAATACCAGGTTCTCGGCGTTTCAAGCAAGGGCTGGGCTCGGTGAGTTGAGGAGTGGAGCGGAAGCAGCAGACCCGCGCCCGCATACAGGTGACACCACGACCAAGCCCCCAAGGCTCTTTTCATGGGAATAGTAATCTTTGTTGTTGTCTCTTTTCACCAGCATATTTGAAGCCCTAAAATCTCACGATGGGGCCGGTCAAAAAAAAAAAAAAAAAAAAAAAAAAAAAAAAAAAAAGGAGGACCGCCTCGGGGCCGAAAACTCCGTGTCGACTTTGACCTGAGGAAATAGGAATAGGAACTGGGGCTAGGGGCTTCACCGCGCAGTCTAACGCAGGAACAGGCAAGAGAATTGCGATTTCAGGAAAGAAGCTGAGCGAGCTGAGGTTGTCGATTATCCTTCCAGAGCCCTAGTGCGTTTGGTTTGGTTACGGGGGTGCCGTGTACCCGATGATCCGACGCCGGGGGGAGGAAAAATTGGGAAATTGAGGGTGGACGGGCGCGTCAATGCATTCGGGGCGTGACGGCGTGTTTGGGATTAAGGCGAGCACCGAATGCTGCACATTGCGCTGGGTGCTGTGCGTCGGAGTCAGGACGGCACGCGCTACCTACCATGATGATTGATGGAGCGTTTCTTTAGTCTGGTTCGATGGCCGTTCCCCTGTTTTCTTCCTATTCTTTTCTTTCTCGCTTGCCAGATGCTTATTTCCGGAAGGCCCAGCCGCGTCTTGGGGTCGGCTCCGTAAGATGCATGCATTGATTGTCAGAAAAAAAAAGGGTGGGCGTTTGTGTGGTGCTGCCCTGATGTGCTGCTTGACGTAGCATAGGATGCTTGCCCTGGGGAACCAGCGACGTCACATCGTGCCTGCAGTGGGATGGGATGAGATAAAAAAAGAAGCTCGCAAGGGACAAAAAAAGAAGCAAAATGTATGCGTTCTGCCTTGACCGCCCCCCTCCCTCCCCGGTCACAGTCCCCCAGTCGTCCAAAAGATGATGATGTGCTATGGTGACCGCTTGCTGGATACGACGGGACGGACGGTTTTTTTCTTCTTTCTTGCTGCCAGGCGTACTCGCGGTTGTCAGTGCCGTCTCACAAATCTTCAGCCCGGGGAAGGCGGGCTTTCTGCGAGCCACCGTCGGTTGCTAAGACAAACCAGTATAGACAGGCAGGCAATTCGGGTTTGGCTAGTGCTATTTGCAGAGGAAGCGAGGTCGCGGAGCTGGGCGTGGGCGCCGGGTAAACGAGGCGGCGGCACTGTTGTTTCTGTCAAACACGCGAGTGTTTAAAAAACATGAAGCTGGGGGTCCCTCCACGATCTGGGCTCCACCCCTGAGGAGATCGGCTGCAAGGTACAAGCCTAAGAATGCCGGACCAGGGGCAATGCATGTGCACAGGTGGGATAGCGCTGGACGTGACCTTTCGTATTTTGGGCACAAAGGGTCGCTGGTGACCCTGTTTTTTTTAATACGACCTTTTTTTTTTTTTTACTAATTGAATTAATTGGCCCAATGTGGGATGTGAAGCGTGTGAACAACTTGTTCATAATTTCCCTCGTAGCTTGGTCTCAATAGTTCCGCCTCCAATAGGAACCACGGGCAGCAGTCGCCAGTGGATAGGTCAACTAAGATGGCGAGAGAGAGTCCCCCGCTGTCAATCTCCAAATCTCTCACCCATAAAACACCCCCCCGCCTCCTCAGGCCATGGCGGATGCCCCTCCTAGTCTATTGTTGGCTCTGGGGGGTTACATTGTATAGAGCGGACAAATGTTTCGTTTGGCTTGCAGCGTGAAGATTCTTTCTCTTCTGGGCTCCCGTTGTGTCGTCTCCTGTCGCCCTTGCATGCGCCATTGTTGAATGGCTGGTGCGGATGAAGATCGTCATGGCACACAATGTAAATCATTCACGGGCACACGGGCTCTGGGAGAGCAACGAGGCCGAATGCCATGGCGCTAGTCTCACTCTCCGCTCACCAACAGCTAGCCCTGAGGTGTCGGACAGCGGATGTTCAAGTTGCGCCACCCCTGTAGCCGATATTTCCAGAAGGTGACGGCTATATTTGTGCAGAGTCATGAGCCTGAAGCAGTGAATAGGTTGGAAAGGGGAGAAGGGAGGGGGAGAGGGGAAGGGGAGAGTGCTTGTGCTTGTGGATGATGTTGTTCCCGCGAATAAGCGTCCAGGGAATGGTCGGCATAGTCGGCACGGCAGTGCATTTGCTAAGCATAATTCAGCCCTTCACTGATGTTAAGCTTCCAGTTGTGGATTGATTCTGGCCCCAAAAAGGCTCGTAAGGTGCTCTCCAAAAGGACCCCAGGTGGCTCGCCGGGCTAGCACGCCCCACCAGCCCGCAAAAAGGGAATCGACCCAATTTCAGATGACCTGAGAGGAGAGATCGCCGTCGCTAGCTCAGTGCGGAGACTGCCGTTTTGTTCACACTCAGACACACACACGTCTCTGCTTTGCTTGATAGCCGTGAACTTTTCCAGTGCGGCAGCCAGCCCCAAGTGTGCGCCGTTCTGCATCCTGCTCGACGTTAAACGCTCGGAAAACCTGCCGCATGCTGCGCTGGCCAGCGAGGTGCGTATGCTCTGCCTCGCCCCTGGTGATCCGGTGATGCCTCGTGGGTTGGGCGGCCCGATCTAGTCGCAAAGTAATACCTGTTCATCAAAAACCAACGACGCTCGGCCCGCCCAATGGCCTCGTGTGGCGAGCATGGATCATGGTTCCCTCGCAGCCAAACCGAATACAGGGAGGGTCCTATGGGCTTTGGCCGCCCTGAGGCAATCAGCTTCGCCAGCCTCAGCGCCTGGTCGTTTCGAATCGCGTTGCTACCACGGCCTGCGGTGCTGACCGTACGGTGACAGCGACCAGCTTACGGCATGAAGTGGTGCCACGGCCAACCGCCGTCGTCTGTGCCAGTCCTGAAGTCGCCTGGTCCGCCGGCCTCCTTACCTGAGCTTGCAGCTGGCCCCGTTGATCCTCTCCACTCGTCTTGCGAATGGCACATCCACTCGGGTAGTTTCCAGGTCCGTCGCGACGCCGGGCCTCTGCACTGGGCGGGCGGTGGCCGTCTGGCTGGCCTGCGTCGAGCCACTCGACCGACGCCCTGGGTTGTTGCTGCTGCGGAGGTTGCCCACGGCGCATGGCTTAGGGACCAAATCTATTCCCGTCGCTGCTCTGGCTGGTTGTTTGTCGTGCAAAGGCATAATGAGTTGCTGCTGAGACCCACCCGCATCCGCGCCGCTCCCGCGCCCGCCACCACACACGCCCTCTTCAATGGCGCCGCACCCCCTCGTCAACCGCACCGCAGCCCTTATAACGCAACATAACACAGGGGCACAGACATGGGTGGCGCTATCAGGAAGCAAAAAAGAAACGTGCACGGCTCTGTGTCAAGTAAGCTGGGGCTATCTCATCCTGGTCCGGCGACGGTTCTTGGGTCCTTCATCCCGGATACACCAGGTCGTCGGATATGATTTAGGACCACTGGTATAACACGGCCCTTCTCCGTCACTCTCTCCCGTCATCAGATTCTCTCCCTTCTCATCGGGAATTGGTTGTCTTTTTCTAATTTTTTTTTTCCTTGTCCGAGTCACACAGTCGTTTCTGCCGATACCCTACCGAACAGAAGGCACTCATTTAACCACCTCGGAGACACACTCGTTCGCTTGTCTTGTTTACTATTGTTGTTATTCGCCAACTTTCTTTTCGTCTCGCCCTCGGGGCTATTTCACATACACACCATGTTGCCTAACCTATCTACTCTTGCGACTCTGGCGCTGGGCGCCGCGTCTCTCGTCTCCGCCCAATCACCATACCCTATCACCGGCGTTGGCTCTGTTGCCGTGAGGAAGAACATCAATGACCTCCAGAGCCAGGGAGGCCCAGCTTGGTGTGTCACTATTGGCCCGGAGAAGGGTCGCTTCGTCGGCTTACACTGAGACACAGGGACCTTTACATCCGAGCATTGAACGATATCCAGAACAACAGAAACATCGACGACCCCTTCTCTTTCTTCCAGGTTGCTGGCATCCACGGAAAGCCCTACATTGAGTGGGACGGAACCGGCGCCGGAGACAGTGATGGATGGCAGGGCTACTGCCCCCACGGTGTAAGCAAAAGCAGTGCGGGTTGTTCAGCTGTGTACAAGTACTGAACTGGCTTTCTTTTTTTTTTTTTTTAGGAGCGAATCTTCCTCACCTGGCACCGACCTTATGTTGTTCTCTTCGAGCAAATCCTCGTCGCTACTGCTCAGCGCCTGGCTCGGGAGTACCCTTCCAATGTTCGCAACAGCTACATCTCTGCTGCCAACTCCCTCCGATCCCCCTACTGGGATTGGGCCCTTCAGCAGGGTGTTCCCCAGGCCACTGTGCCCCAGCAGATCACCGTCACTGCTCCTAACTCTCAGGGCACTGGCACTCGACGCATCACCCTCAACAACCCTCTCTACTCGTTCCGTTTCCCTAGCGGAACCTTCAACGGTAACTACGGTGACATGACCTACAACGGCCAGCAACTCACCCGAACCTACCGATGCAATGCTCGTGGCCAGAGCTACCCTGCCACCGCCAACCAGGAGCTTGGCCAGCGTACCTACAAGCAGTGGGTGTATGATGCTTTCACCTCCAGCAGCACCTTTGACCAGTTTGCCTCTACTGCCGCCAACAACGGTGTCAGTCTTGAGCAGATCCACAACGCCATCCACTGGGATGCTGCTTGTGGCGGTCAGTTCCTGACTGCCGACTACTCTGGCTTCGATCCCATCTTGTAAGTGACGTCTTTGAAACGCGTAGAATTTTAGTCCAAGGCGCTAACAAGCCGACAGCATGCTTCACCACACCAACGTCGATCGCATGTGGGCCTACTGGCAGTCTATCCATCCGGACCAGGCTGTCTTCACCACCTCGTACTCTGGTGGCGCCCGTTGGTCTACCCCTTCGGGTACCACTATTTCTCCCAGCTCGCCCCTGGCTCCCTTCTACATGGATTCTTCCAACATGCACACCTCCAACTCGGTTGTCAACTTCACTCAGTTCGGATACACCTACGATCAGCTTGACCCCAGCAAGAGCCGCACCCAGCTCCAACAGGACGCCACCCGCCTCATCAACACCATGTATTCCAACGGCCAGACCATGAACCGCCGCGGCCTCAAGCTCAAGAAGCGCGGCAAGGACACCTACACCCGCTTCTTCGCCCACGTCGAGGTTGATGTCACTCAGGTTGAGAAGCCTTGCACTGTCAACGTTTATCTCGATGGAAAGCAGATTGATCAGCATATCGTCATGATGCAGCCTGCCAGCGGCACCTCCCACGGTGGTTACTCTATGGACAGTGCCATCAAGGCTGGTGTCGAGGATGGCCAGGAGGTTGACGATGTTCTCAAGTCAGTTCTCAGCAAGCTCACTGTTGCTGTTGTCAAGGTATGCTTTAACCTATTCCATGAATGTCCCAGCTGAGCTAACCAAATTTCCACGGCAGCATGACGGAACCAACTTGCCCGTTGACAAGATTCCCAGCCTGAAGCTCAACATCCAGCACGTCGAGGTCACTCCTGCTGAAAGCGACTGCTCGCTCCCTACTTACAACGACTCCAAGATGACTGCCGCCAAGATTGTCCAGCAGCCTTGCGGATGCGAGTCTACTGGTGACAGCTCTGGCAGTGCTCCTTCTTCTACTGCCCCTGCCTCTACTGCCCCTGCCTCCACTGGTGATTCTTCTGGTGACTACGCAGCTCCCACTTCCGCTGCCCCCGCTACCACTGGTGACTCCTCCGGCGAGTCTTCTGGTGACTATGCTACCTCCAGTGCTCCCACTGCTACTGGTGACTCTTCTGGTGCCGCTGCCACCGGCTCTGGCTCTGGCTCTGGTTACGCTGGCGGCAGCATTGGCGGAAACGCTGGCGGCAGCATCGGCGGAAGCGCTGGCGGCGGCATCAGCGGCAGTGTTGACGGTAACCTTGGTGGAAGCGTCGGCGGTTATGTCAATGGCATCCTTGGCGGCCATGGCGGCTTTGGCGTTGGATTCGGCAGGAAGCGACATGCTCGTGGCTAAGGGATTGGTCGAAGCCAAAAGGGAAAAGAGAAGAGAGAAGACGTGTCCTTTTTAGCAATGCGGCGCCTGCGAATTAATGTTGTGATTTTGCGCTTTATTTATGGGATCGACTACACTTCCTGGCTATAAAAGATGCTCATGTCATCTCTGTTAATAGTAGTTTTGATCTGAAAGGCCTTGGGCATGAATTCGTGTTCATAGATTGAATCGATTTCAATACTTATTACACACTGTAAACTTTTAACTAATTCAATATGTAATCTTCCTACGATGTAAGTTGACCATGGTCCCAACTCCGGTACACTTGAACGCAACATGTGTCTTGGGATGTCTGAGAAGATGCAGTCGAACATTGTCCTACATGGTCCTGAACCTCGGGCCTTAAACCATGGTGTCATGTGATGGAAATCAATACTGGTCCCTTGGATCTAATGTGATATCTGTGCGGTGCATGTTATGTGGAGTGCTTGGGTCACATTTTCGCCATGCGCTATAATTGCCACGCTGATGTGTTTCACCTGAACCGTTTCCGACCTGTGATCTATATTGGTCCAGCACCGGGGGAGCGAGCCATGGTGCGATGCTCTCCTATATCCTCTCATGCTCAAGGTCATATGTAAACTCCAGATGTTGTTCTCAGCGATTGAATCGATAAAACTCGAGGAGCCTGTTCATTGGACACGGTTCTGTGTTTACCCCAACTTCTCTTTGGATTCTAATCCCAAGAATAGTAAGCCCAGTTAGTTTATGGTTTATTCCGCGGACTCGCTTTTTTATTTTTATTTTATTGTGCTGTGGTCAAAGCCGTGCTCAAAGGGACCACCTGTATCACATTTATTTGCAGTTTCCGAAGGCATAGGAGATTGCCATCCGTATGGTTCTAATAATGCCTCTCATTGTAATATATTGTCATTGAGATTCATCTACATCGTACACTTGAGAATCCTAGCGGGAATGAATCTCCCAGGAGTACAAGGATCATAGCTGGGGTTAAATGCATCTGCCCTAGCGAAAAGACCAATGAACTCTTACTTCGGCATATGCGTTAACCTGATACTCCAATCAAAAATAATTAACAGTGATCGGGCGTTGCATCTGTCTAGAACTCACGCTTATGATTCCTAACTTTGGTACAGCCCCATTCAAGCTGTTGGTTCAACCAGGTGATTCAGAAACTATGCCACAGAGGTGGCATGCAAATAAATAGTGTTTAACAATAGGTTTGGTCGTGGAAATCTTTTCGCCCTGACCAAAAGACTGAGCTTGGTCTTCAAAGTAACGTCATGTGTGATTTTGCTGTGAAAGGAGTGGTGTAAAAATGTGTTTTCTCATATCAAAAAGCCTTAGGCCTTGAGCACGAATGCCGGGGGTTTAGCAGAACAGATCGAATCAATCCTAAGTTAGTAATAGAAATAATTCTGACAGATCGCAAATGAGGTTAACTGCCTTCTTGTTGCATTTATTGAATCCAAACTGCAACCACCAACCCCATTGTGCACATCTTTGGCGCAATGTCCAATAGCAGTCCAAGTTTGCTTTCACAAACCAAATACGAGTTTTCTCCTGTAGGTTTCTTAATACCTGGGGCTCCACTAACTCGGCGTGCGTGGATGTCGTTGATTTTGGGCTCAGATCACATGACACAACATACTCTTGGCTCTCAATTGCCTTTGCTCTGGTTGGTCCACTCTGTACCACAACCTCTTTTGCAACCCCAGAAACTCTTTTCACGATATGAAACATGGCATTCGAAATTGTTGTGCCCTCAAATGACGACGCCCCTGATGTGGCCAGTATCCACTTGGCTGCCATGGATGCCAACCTCCTGATGCACGCCCAGTTTCCCAACACCGAGGCTCGCGAGTTTCTCCGGGAATATCTCCGGAAAGACACAATCGATCACATTGTCGACGAGGACAAGGGAATTCTCATAGCACGGGATCCCGGCACCGGGAAGATAGCAAGCTTTGTCAAATGGAACCTTCAAAGGGAGAAGCGGCCCGGCGAGGAGGATGAGCCACACGAAGAGGAATTGCCGCAGTGCTGTCGGCGCGAGTACATTGACTCATACGCGAAACTCACCTGGCAGGCAAGGCGCCAGGTCCTGGGCAGCCAGGCGTACTGCCGTAAGTTACTCATTTTCTTTTTCCTCAGCCGAACTTGCCATAAGCGGAGCGGAGCGGGTCGGATCAGACTAGCCCGGGGCTCGCGCTGAACTCATGCATGAGTTGTCAATTCTGGATGAGGTGCGGTTGGTCAGCTCAAAGAGGTTTCCAGAGCCCAACTCAATCTGAAAGACGTGAGAGATTTCTTCGGCTTGCAGTTTTGGGGACACCCTGGAAAGAGGTCCCGGCACTAACGAACTTCTTTCTGCCAGACGTGACGTACTTGTGTACCCATCCCGAATGGAGCGGCCAAGGAGCGGCATCGGCATTATTAAAGGGCGTGCAGCAAAAGGCTGGCGCCGGCGGAGTTCCGGCAATCCTGGAGGCAACGATGAATGCCGTTACGTTTTACCAAAGGCTGGGCTTCGATATCCGCCAGGAATTAGAGATGATCCTGCCGCCACGTGGGTCGAGCGAACCAACGGAGCACTATGCTGAAAGGACGATGGTCTGGACGCAGTCGGTCCGCCCTTAATAATTAGTCGGCACACTTCCATGACATAGACGCAAACTCTGTTTTGCATGTCGGAAAATAACTATGAATAACAGGAATAGATCAAGGTGCCGGGAAAACCGAAAGATGCCTAATTCGGCCATGAATCTCGTGCAATGGCCATCAACGTACTGTTACATCCCCACATTCGCGTGGTGGGAGCGAGTCGGAGACATATGGAGCTTGGAGGTCCCTTGAATTATTGATGCTCAGAAAGCTGGGGCTCCACAAACCAGGATAGCGAAATGCTTGGTCGATGAGCTGGATACGAAGGAGCAAATTTCTCACTGAGAGCCATTGGGCCATGGGAAGGTTTGGAGAAGGGCTTCACCGCTTCTCGATCGACGAGCGACTGGGTCGAGGCGGGAGCCTTCCTAATATGTCGGCTGGCCCTACTTGTCTCATCCCAGGTAGAGGACGACGTCGTCGAGCCTCAAAAGTATCAGGGCCTCAAACCACTCAACCCGGACACAGATTGTTCTGGGGTGTAAGCGAACGATGATGCTTGGCGCCATGAGACGAGTCGGTCTGTGCAGGAGCACTGGCCGCCGGGCATGCTACGCACCCTGGTGCCCCCACGACACCCTGCCTGCAAGGCGAGCATGCTGGGTCAAAGATCGCAGCGAGGGGCGGATGGTTGCACCGGGTGAATTGGGTGGGTAGATGATGGTTTCAGCAGGCTAGGGCTGGCACGATAGGCGCGCATGCGGGACGCACTTACATTGAAGCCAAGCCCGGGGCCTACGTCAGGGACAAGGGATAGGGTTGAGGGGAGGCTTTTTTTTTCGTTGTCCCCGAAAAAAAGGAAGGGCGGAGGTCGTTCCGAAGGCCAATCATAGCCGGGGTATTTGGAGGGTATTTTCATGGGATGACCGTTTCGGTGCCGTTGGTGATGACGGCGACGGGAAACCGGCGTGCGGTGAAGCCGTGGGGAGAGCGTGGACAGGTGCCAAACGGGGAGATCGAGAGGGAGTATCAGAGTGGTTACTCATTGTGTTGCATCATGCATTCACGTCTTATCGGTCCATGACACGATACAACTGGGCGGGCAAAAGATGATGGTCAGTCTCCTGCCCGACCGGGAATTTGTTGATGGTAATGGAATATGGATGAGGTGGCTGGCGAGGGAGCGCCGGGCGGCATCGGAGCATGTCGGTCGAGTCGCACACAATCATGAGGCGTCCGATTTTAGGATAGTTTGCTCCTGCAAGAAAGGGACCGGGACGCGGCCGGGACGAGGTCGAGAGCGGTGGGCGGCTCCGGAACGACGGGGGATAGCGATTTGTGGTGTCAAAACCAGATGAGTGTCAGCAGATGGACTGCTCGAGAGGGAACAGACGGCATTCGAGAGACTAGGAATTCGAGTCGACGAGCAAGCTAGGGGTGCTAGCAAAATATGGGGAACAAACGAAACCGGTCAGCAATGGGGTCGGTCGATCGGTCGGGCGGTTGTCGGCCAAGTCGCCGCTCCAAATGGATATACGGATGGTGGACTGTCGATTGGATCTTGGGATATTCGGATAGGTAATGATTACCTACTTTATCCTTGACCGACTCCGCAGTTTGCAGCCTGATGAGATGCCGCGCGGTGCCGCGAGATGGCCACGGAGCACCTATGCGATGTGTGCTGCGCTGCGGATGCGACGTGATGTGGTTCTCTCATGTGTTCGTTGCATTGTTGCTGATGGAATTCAACCTCGGGTGGTTTTTCTTCTTCTTTCATGATCGAACGAGATGTGCAGTTTCACAACCAAGTTTCCGGCAAAAGGCGCTTCCGAGCTTGGACCAGACTTGTCGAGATTTTCGGTGTAATTTTCCATTACTGGCTGCAGGTGGATGACGATGGCGATGAAATCCAGTGGCTCTCCTGGAACTCGTTCGCTGCGACACCCGAAGACAGTCGAAGACAAGTCTCACCCGATGCCAGAGCCCCGGCAAAAGGTTAAATTAGCCGCCTGAAGCAGGGATGGGCTGTCTTGAGGGATGTGCAGGACAGCGGCTGGGCAGTGCGGTGCTACCACTGGCGGACACCTCGGTAAGGTTTGTTGGGCATCGAACCAGTGGTGCTGGTGCCCTGAGATGCCAGATTGTCGAGCAGGGCAGGGCCGCTGCCAACCATGATGCGCGCTGCAGTCCACTGAGAGCTGCCCTGTAACCGTACTGCGTTGCGCTGCACCTGCGCAACCACCACCACGGATGCACTTCTTGCTGCGGGTTGCGGGTTGCGGGCCCTCGGGTCTTTGGTCTAGGCCCATTCCATCTCTCCCCTCTCTCCCCCCTCCACACTTCACACCCCCCGGACGAGCCATTACGTTAGAGCAACTGCCGGACCATGCAGAATGAGGGAAGACATGGCCTCGAAGCCTTTTTCATTTGGTAATCGGCGTGCCTCTGCGCCCTCGGCCAAGCTTGTGTCGGGCAGGTACTGCATACACACTTTTTGCCACCGACTTGGCCGGCCGATCATGTCACTAAGACCTGGATGATGCATGTCCTGGGCGTTTTAGATGGGTTGCGACTGGTGGTTGGAGGTGCAAGAGGGTTTTGTTTCGTTGGTTCCTGTTTTTTGCATTTATCTTATGTACATATTATCTGTCTGTTCTTCTTATTACTGATTATCTTTTACCATTATGTATTTCTATCTCCTTTGCTCAAAGATAAGGCTGCTTTCGACTCACCCTCGATCCTTTTCACCTGTCAACGACCGATCCTGACCAACCAGACCTTGTCGGATGTACTCGCCCTGCTGCCTGCTAGGCCTTTTGCTCTTTTTTTTCGGCTACACTTGCTCGGCTCTGATTTGGCATGGCCCTCGCTTGGGGGACCGCCGGATCCGCCAACGACCAGTGCCTGGACGGCGCTCGAGGCAAAAGCGCGCGAACGGCATGGGGATGCGGATGGACCTGGGGATGCCATATGTCACTATTGGCCGCCATCACCGCGGGAAAATTCGACCATGGGCACCTGTACGTCCACAACGGGAGGGATCCATCTTCGTCGTTCCCCATCTTTTAGGTTGAGAGCTGATACAGGCCATGGCCAGATGAATGGTGAGGGAGAAACTTGCACACCCTCCTGCCCTCCCTTGCTGCTCTGCTTCCCCGGATACAACACCCGGGCTGTGTGTTATTCGGAGATTGAGCGAGCTGGGGGACCCTCCCTCTTTGTCGTACAAGGTTGGGGGTTTCTGCGAGTATGTGCCAGGTAGGTGTGCATCAGACATGCGACGATGATCACTGGATAGGGCATACTTCTGGAATGTCTCTCTCTCTGTGTGCCTCTCTCTTTCAGTTGGGTGGTGTCTGCGTTCAAAACGTCGACTAACACGGCTCAATACGGTTCTTTGCTTGATGCAATGCGGGTGCTGCGGCGGGGCGCTTCTGCCCACCAGTGCTGTGACGAAAACCCGACGGTCAAGAGACAAAATGGAACTTAACCCACCAACTGCGTGACGGTTCCCATTCTCGTCGGTAGCCTCCGCGTCCGCCAAGGTTTGGGTCGAAGCCAGGAAAGGCAACGGCAACGCAGAGTCAGGGTCCATCAAAGGCGGTGGCCCATGGCGTCAGTAATCGACGCCCGAGCTCTTTGGGTCTTGGGGGGGAGAAACTCCGGCTGTTTCCCTTTGACAAGGACAAGCAAGCAAGCTGTAACATCGACGCCTTTTTTTAGCCATGCAGCTCAGCGCAGTGCAGCGCGGGTGCGGGTGCGGTGAAGGCTCGCCAATGTGGGTTGACACTGCCACGCAGTAAATGGACAATAGCCAAAAGCCGGGGCGGCTGTCCCGTCCCCATGTCCATGACTCTTGGGGTCCTGTCACATCGGATCCGTCCAAAGAGCGCACACGTACAGCACAGCGCCGCACGGCCAAGGCAAAGGTAAGCTAGTTTTCCCCTCCTCCAATTGCCATTCCCGTTTCCATTCCCATCCACACCCCTCAAAGTGGCCCAACGCCTCTGCCTCTTTTAGGAGTGGATGTGCTTGCATCAGGAACTCCAGACCCTCTGAGGATACCTCCGCTTCTGCTGTATTCGGCCCTGGAACGCAGGTACCCTCGCTCACATGTCTGTCATTTCTCTTTCCGTCTCTCTTCTCTCCTCGTACCTACTAGGTAGTGCTGGGCTTTTTTTTTTTTTTTTTCTTTTCTCTTATTGTCTTCGACTCCCTCTAGTCGGGCCGTTTCTCTCTTCTCTTTCTTTGTTCCTTCTCGCTCTTCCTCTTCTCGTTCCTCTCTCTTCTCCCCGTGTGCCCCCTCTCTGGACCACGTCTCTTATCGCTGGGCACCACTCGACGTCACCGTAAACCACCGCCCCAGCTCTTGATGGCTTCTTGTTCTGCTTACACAGCGCCGAGTCAGCAACGACGTTGTAGGACGCCTGAGCGGGCAAACCTAGGGAGAGCACCCGTTTTTCAATGACGCCGATAGGTCTAGCTTATCTAGTCCTGGTCTCCATCGTTACCTGAAAGCAAGATCTCTCCATCCATCACCCGCGCGAGTGCATTATCGATATCAGTCCCTCACCCCTCCTACTACCCCGCCACACCCCTTCTTACTGCAAAGGGCAATTCGAAGTAGACTCGAATCATATCTCAATTGTCCGCCAAATCGAAGTCCAAACAAAGCAGCGCAGACGAGTAAATCAAGGCCCGAGCTGCACAGCATTCCAAGCCCACTTGCACCCCGGTTCCCCCAGGGTCCCTCCTCGAGTCGAGGGACGACAAGGGCCACTGACGCACCGAGTCTCCATCCATACTCTTTTTTTGTTCCTCGGCCTGCCTGTGCCCCTCTCTCATATCTCACACACACACACACACACACACACACACACACACACACACACGACCACGCACGCCTCTCGTCTGATACACCCCCCCTCTAACAGCGCAGCCAAACAATAGCAAGCAGCATCAGAGCAAGAAACAAAAAGATCAGCAGCAGCGGGCGCACTGGACTCCAGTTCACCAACCCCGGCGCAGCATCTTTATCGCCCGGCATACCGCCTGGTTTGCCCGCATCCTTGGCCGCGTCAAGTGCTTGTCACCAGCCTGTCTCGCAGCACCGCTCGCGGTTGCACGCTTTATCTCCTCGCCAGTAGGGCCGTAAGCCTGACGCCAGCAGGACATCGATTAATTACATACTGCAAACTCACTCGGGGACTACAGCCGGACATTGGTTTGACAACAAGGACACACGATCCCACTATCCCCGTCTGAGTGACCTCCCCGCTTGCCCGCCTTATCAGCTAACCCCCCGGTCTCCCGTCTGACGACGGTCTCCATCGGCGCCCATCTGCGCCCGCCATCCAAGCTTCCCTACCTTAGCATCCCGGCCGCTCGGATCCCACTCGTGGCTCACACATTGCTCATTCAACCACTTACATCCAGCCTTGGGCCGACTTACACAACTCTTCCATCTCTTATCTTTTTTTTCCTCCCCTTCGCATATCCTATCCCCATTCCCCCGTCCCATCCCTCTCCGCTTCCCCAGATTGTTATCTCGCACCAACCCGAGCCACAAGTCTCCCGGTGCTGAGCTGGACGGATCATCAATCTGGTTTGCATAACGTAGCTCTATTAGCTATTGTTAATCCTTTGGCTCGCTGCTCACTGGTCGTAGCTCCCAGGCACATTGCGTCACTGTCACTCCCTCGTGCGTGGGGCCCATCTTTTTTTGGTCAGTCATCGTTATCACCATCTCTAACTCAACCACTTCCGGTCGTGTGCGCGCCCCCTCCAAGCTTTATCGCTGGTGCCAACGCAACGAGAGCCCATTGAGCGGCTCCAACACTTGCGCGCCCGTTTATCCCGGGCAACGGGCGCTCCAGGCCTCCCCGCCCGCCATCCCAGAGGCCCAGCCTGCAACGCACAATCGCACTCTCGCGATCGTCCGGCGCTGGCTGCTTGACGCTCTGCAACACCACCACCACCGCAACCTCCACTCGATTGCCAGCCGCTGCTGAATGTCCCGGCATTGGATTGGATTCCCTTCCCTCGGAAATCCTGCCATCCGCCTCGGCGCCGCTCCCGCACCCTCCCCTCCTCGATTCACCCCCCGCCATCATGTCCCAGACCTCGTCTGTCCAGCGGACGGCGCCCATCGCCATTGCGCCCAAGCCACCCCGGCTGGAGCCCGCGGCTTATCGCCAGGATAGCTTCCATAGGCTCGAGATGGGACAGGGAAGCCTGCCAGCAGCCAACTCGGCATCGACCGAGCCCACCTCCATCAACGGCTCCCCGGTTCCGCCGTGCCTCGCATGTCGCTACTCGCGTGCCCACTGCGTCGTGAGCGACGACGAGGATGGCTGCGTCCCGTGCCAGGTCACAGGCTCCGAGTGCTCGCTAGCAATGAGCCCGCAGTCTCGCAAAAGGAAATTGAACGGCGACTCTGCGTCAGACGACTTGAACGGCAAGAGAAGGTCAGTTATTTGTACTTGTTCATCCGTCTCCGTCATCGCATCGCCATATCGTCTCCATAGGACATGCCATAGATCCCTATCGCATCCCGTGCCCGCCCACGAGACTCGTTCCCCACGCGGGCGAGCCTTGCTTGATTGCATTGCATGCGCTTCTTCCCCTTGCTTCTTGGCCTGGCCCACGACTTGTCGACCTTGCCCACATTTTAGTCCCAGCCCACACACCTTCACACCTCACACCTCTTCTGCCCGTGCGTGCGAGAACTTCTCTCGCGTGCTTCCCTCCTTCTTGACCGAGCTTCCCTCTCCCCAATCCCAATCCCACTGTTCTGCTACCTAAATCTCCGTCTGACTCGGGAAACCCTGCCATGCACGGCCCCTCCAGTCCTAGTCGCCCATCTAACATATGATTGGTCTCGTACAGTTCACCGGGTGTCGCATCTCGGCGTCGAAACCACAATTCTAGCCTCTCCAGCACCGCCGCTAGCAGTTCCTTCTTAGAGGAGATGGCCAATGTTGGCGGTCCGACCATGCTGAAGCGAACCCTGGGACTCCAGGACGATCGCTACAGCCAGTATATCGGTCCCACCACAGACTTCGAGCCCTCCCTCATCAACCTGTCTCCATTCGACCCGCACGACGAGAGTCTCCTGGCACGAGGTACCCTGCGCAAGGTGAGCGAAAACGACACCTTCTTGATGCTTCCCGACCACAACACGCCAGGTCACGAGCATGTGACGCAGGATGCCGATCATGTCGAATCCATTGTTGCACCTCACGGCCGGAAGCTGATCGACATATACTTCCGCGTCGTCCACCCCGGCTTCCCCATCATCCAGAAGCATGTGTTTCTCGAAAAGTACGAGCGCTCCCACCGCGAATTCTCCCCATCCCTCCTCGCTGCTGTCTACATCCTCGCCATCAATTGGTGGGAGCAGAGCGAGGAGCTCTGCCAATTCCCCCGGCCAAACGTCAAGGAGCTCGAGAGCATCGTCCGCACCACGCTGGAGGATGCCTGCTTCAGGCCCAAGCTGTCCACCATCCAGGCCGGTCTTCTGCTGTCACAACGGCCCGAGGGCGATCAGTGGGCCCCGACAGCCCAGCTGGTTGCGCTGGGCCACGAACTTGGATTGCACCTCGACTGCACGCACTGGAAGATTCCGCCGTGGGAAAAGGGTGTGAGAAAGCGCCTGGCTTGGGCGCTGTACATGCAGGACAAATGGGGTGCCCTCGTCCACGGCCGTCCGTCTCACATCTTTGCGTCCAACTGGGGGGTCCAGAACCTCACCGCGAACGACTTTCCCGACGTCGAGTGGGACGAAAACGATCACGAAGAGAAGATTGACATTGAGAGAGGGCGAATGCTGTTTATGAGAGTGGTGCAGCTGTCCGGAATTCTCTCCGAGATTCTCGACACGTTCTACACTCTGCAAGCGATGCAAACTGTTTCCAATGCGGGGGCCCAAGGCACGCAGCTCGTCCTTTCGTTGGCAAAGCCAATTCAACTAAAACTAAAAGAATGGTACGGCAGCCTGCCTCAGCTGCTCCGATTGGACTCGTCGTTCGCCGCCTCCAACCCTACCCCCAACCGGCTTTCAAGCATTGGGTACCTTCACCTGGCCTACTTTGCAGCAGAAATTACGCTACATCGTCGCATTATTAGATCGTTGGCTTCGCCATCCGCGGCGGTTGATCCTTATGTGCAGCATATTTGCCGCAGCGCAGCAAAGGCTCGTCTTATTTCTGCCATGGACTTTGTCAACCGTCTCACTCCCAGCCACCTCCGCGGTTTCTGGTACTTTGCTTCAAAAACAAATTTTGCACTTATTGGCACTTTCGGTTCTCTGCTCTGGGCTACATCGCCAGGGCGAGAGGAGGCCGACTGGTATCGACGACGTCTTGGGGAGTACCGCTGGACGCTATCGGTAAGCTCAAAACCTGGCGAGGGCACAGGTCTCACCCAGTTTGCCATGACAATGCTTGATATTTCCACGGGCTTGCTCAAGAAGCTACCCGAAAAACCATCCATGAGCCGAAACGGAAGCCTTGCCGAACTGTCCGCTTCGGCACCACCAGCATTCAACGGTGGCGGAATCCTCGACAGCCTGAGCAACCTCGGCAGCGCCGACGTTAGCGAAATGCACACCCCTCACAGCGAAGAAGATGATAGCAGTGACGACGACATGGAGGATGAATCCCTGCACATGGGCTGAAGGGAAGGTGGGAAAAAAGAAAACGAGGAGTTTTGATGTTCAACGGTGGTGCAACGACGAGGGAGCCTTGGTCATGGGTGTGGCCAGGACCCCGATATTTGGGGTGTTTTCGGAATGAAGAGATTTGGCTTCGGCATGCATTATTCAAGGCGTTCTGCCGATGTTACTCTATCGCATTATGGCACGGCAGAGGAGTTTTTGGGACATGTTTGTTGTCATCTTTTTTGGAACTTGTCTTTATTTTTTACCGGTTACGAGTTGGGTTTAGGAGCGAATGAATGATACCTTCTCAGCTGGACCTGGATGGAAGATGGGGCTCCGAGGCATTTTCAATTTTCATGTCAAGAAATTTGGGAAATGGACGGGGACAAGAATGAACGGGATATGACTTGGAACGAGAAATTTTTGGGTTGTATCGGACAGTATTACGATGATTTAGATTGTTACGAAGCTATGTCGAAGATATTAAAACGGTATCACTACCATGACGGGTTATCTTGATAAGTATGTGATTCCGAACCCCACGGTGACTTTGGTGAAACCGAAAACCCACTGCCTCTGAGCTATTACAATGCAAGGTCGACAAGAGTGAGCGCGACAGTCTTGTTACTCCTCAGTCGTCAGGCATAGTCATGCCGCTCGGCGCTTTAGAATCAGATGCGTCATCTCCACCATTTCCATCTGAACCCACTCACACCTGCGGCCTCGGGGCCACACGATCTTACACGTAGACCCACCCTTGATTCTAATTCGATGGGTTGCAATGGCTTTGTTTCTAATTCCGACAAAGGCAATGGGCGGTGGAGGTGATAAGGCTAGGGAAAATTCCGGGTGTTCGGAATCAAGAAGCCAGCTAGCCAGAGGGCCTAGAGTACTCGTAGCTTTTTAACCTGTTCCAAACCACAATGCAACGGTACGATATCTTGCAAATGCAGACTTTTGGTAATGAAGTCAAAATAACGGACATTTACGACCTCTACATTCTTTACCTCAGCCATAACGATGCCTCTGTACAGCCTCGTTCAGGCCTTCAATCCTTTTTATAGAAAAACAAAGCAAAGCATGGCCACTCACATATCTACGTCTACAGTTTTCCATACCCCCGTCCCCCCACCACTAACACCCTCTCCGAACCTTGCACAGCGACATCGGGACTGGGTCGGACGGAATCCCGGTCCAGTGGAATGAACAATTGGGCAGGTAAGGTTTTTTTTTGGGACGGGTTCGAGTAGTCCCTGCATTGGCGCGGCTATCGACAGCGCGTGAGGAAATGGTGTGACCGGGACGAACCGTTTACGTGTGGTTCGTGCCACAGTTCCCTGGTGTGGAGGGGCGGGAGGGAAGATGAGGGGTATGGGAAAGCCACGTGAGGGAGATTGGGCTTGGAGAAACGTGGCTTGCGGAGGAAACAAGTGTTGTTTATCTGTTGGTTCAACGGGGTTTGCGAGGGCGGATGCATTGGTGCACTGTGGAAGCTGGGGCGATGGGGTCGGTATGGGATGTCAGTGAACAGACCAAAAAATAGTGACTTGCTTGTCTCTGCAAGGGCTGCGCGTGAACAAAGTTGTAAGCGGCATCCTTACATAAGCAAAACTTAAAGGAAGCCTCTTGTGTATTATGTGAATGTATGTCGATTTTTTTACCCCACTCCCACATTGCAAATTGATCTAAAAAGCTCTCCCACATTCAACACACACGCAGGAAATAACTACGTCCGGCGCTGGAAATTAGCGACAAAATACAACTTTTCCTGGTAGTCTCCCGTTCGCTTTTGACGCTAGCCTCAAATTCGATGCAGTCAGCAACAATAGAAGGTATCAATTAGCTCCGGGTGTTATTTCACAATGGCAATGAGATCGCCACGACCGTCTTATTAGGCTGTTGTCGCAAAATGTGTCTAGTTCAGTGAGCATCAAAGTAAGCGTAGTATTAGAAGCCCTTCACGGACTCCGGTGCTAGTTCACTGATTCACTGTGGTGATAAGATCCAAAGGGCTACCTCGATCCAAGAATCCGACATTGGGAAGCTGAAGGCTACCTTAATCGGTAACCATCAGGTATTGATACTGAGGCCAATGTTGATCGATTTGTCGATACAGTAAGGGACGAGAAGTTCGTTGCGTACTACGATGATACTATGCAGTACCTGGTCATTGTTACGCCCAAGAACGAGAATCAAGCTGTGGCCAAGCTTGCTGCTCTGGCCATTGCCAAGTCTGGCTGGCTCGGTAATGTTATGAAGAATATCTTCACTGCCATCGGGAAGGATCAACTTAGCCTGGTTTAGACTGTCAGTGAGAAAGATGAGAACTTGGGCTGGCTTTTTGAAAAGTCAGATGGCAGCGTCGTCCCACACTTTGTTTATGACATTCGCTCCAAGGCTCTTGAACCCATATATAAGGACTTTGTAGCCAATGGAAGAACCATGCTTGGCAACTCTAACCTTGAAACACTCCTTCGCTAAGCCACTCATACTGATAGCGTCTCTCAACACCCGGGGCGTTCGTGCCTGGTCTATCCCGGCCCGAGTGTATGATCGGGGGTTACGTGGCAACACACTGCTTGGATTCCAGCTAATCTCCTATATCTCAACCTCCATGTTGATCTCGGATGTCTTCACTTTTGAGAAATTGGTAGCCGGAGGCTTCATGGCTACTAAGAGTACGATGAACTGTGAGAATCTGCTGTTGGAAAACATCTTCCCATCGAAATCTTCAAGGCCTTTCCCAAGGCCATTGTTGCCAATGCCTATAAACGGCTTGGGGGTTCTGGGGCCTTTATTGATCTTTTTACTAATTTTCGAGATAGCTAAGATGCTTAATTACTGTCTTTGCCCTGTTTTTTGTTCCCCGCAGTGCTTGGAAAGGACTGAACCTTTCTCTTGACATGATGGCGCTGAGTAGAGAATTGGCTAGCTGAGATCACGTTGATTTGCAATTGCTTCATATTTTCATCAGGTGGAAAGGGGCGAACAAACCAATGCTCCGTTGCTATCAAATATTTAAACGGAGGATACAGTGAAGAAATTCTTTGGTGCAGGATGTTGATGCAGGAGCAGGTGCAAACAAATTAAATTCACAAATAGGCATGTGCAGTGGGCAACTTGTAACCACTTGGAAAACACGCCAAATTAGACAGGTTGGGGTTCTTTGCAATGGGCACATAATTCACCTTTGTCCTTCGACTGCCCTTTTCTTGGGTACTATCGTCAATTGCTGCTCTTGCCAACTATGTGGCATCGTCACCATCGCTGTCGCCGCTGTCAACCCATTCTTCATCTTCGGTACGGCTCTGGCAATGTCATGTCTGTGGGTGGGATGTAAGTGAACAGACCAAATAGTGGTTTGCTGCTCGCTGCAGGGATGGACAGCCCGCGCTCGATTGTTACGGGAACGGTGCAAGGTCGTTGAGATAGACTTAAATTGACGGAGAAAAAGCATCATCCTGCCAAGAAAAGCTAATCCTATTTCGACGGCTCACCGTCGAGTAATAGATTCGGAACGTGTTGCACCGTTTTGTCGAAGCCAGGTTCAGGTGAGCAGGGCGCGATAATTGGTGCAAAAAAATTACCTTCTCACGGAGTCTCAAGGTGGTGTTTGGGTCGTTCCGAGGTCCTTGCACTGACCGTCTCCGCAAGCACCAGCCACAGAGAGCCACGGCACTAGCCACCCGTCAATTGGGCCAGCCCCCGGACGTTAGCTCCACGTGTTGCCCCTTCTGATGCAATGGCGCGTCTTGTTCCATGCCTCGCTGAAACACGGACGAAATCAACGGAGCTTCAGGTGCGGGCCATTTGAAGTAATCGGTCGATTCCCAATCTGAAGAGTTGTCCTTTTTCCGTTCGATATCCTTCTTTAGAGTTACTTTCCCCGGGTCATCGCCTTGTATTATATAGATTCCTCCTTTCCCCTCGTCTAGCTTGAGCGTTGTCCTCGCTAGGCTTGCCCACACGACGACCATGGCGCCCAAGAAGAAGTCATCGGCCACCAAGGCGGCTGGTTCGCCCGCCAATGGCCCGGCTAAGCAGGCCGAGAAGGAACTCAGGGACCTCGCGCAGAAGGCCAGGAACGATGGCTGGAACAAGAGCGCTCTCGGACAAGCGTCCATCTATCTCAGGGTCGCATCGGTGCTGGTCCTGCTGGGTGCTGCGTCGTACGCTTCGCAGCTGGGCCTATCGCCCGTCTTTGGCGGCATCCCCGCCAGCATCCCGCACATGCCCATCATCATAGCCGGCTGCTTCGTTGGCTGGGCTGGCAACGTGTTCCTGAGGAACGTGCTGCCCTTTTCCCCGAGCCAGCTGCTCCCGCTCTTTGCGCTGCACTTCCCAGTGGTGCAATTCTTCGGGAGCCGTTTCAGCGAGAAACTCGGATGCTGGTGGGGTCCTTTTGTCATTGAGGGCCTCACTCTGTTTCCTCTTGCTGTTGTATCCGCGGCGAGCGTGGCTGATCATCTGGAGGGTGCCGATCTGGAGGCACTGCCCAAGTTCTTTGCCGAGGCGGCGCCTGGTATTGGATCGTGGGCCTTCTTCAGGCTGGCAGAGGGCGTTATTGCATCGCAACTGCAGAGCGTTCTAGGACGCACATTTGTCTTCACCCGTGTTGGTCTGCAAATTCTCGTGGGAGCTCTGTACACCTTGCTTGCCCCGTCCAAGTTCCTCGTGTTGGCAATTCCGGCTCTGCTTCACACTGCTGTGATGAACCATCACGTCATGACACCCGCGGCTACGGATGCGCTCAACACCACTATGAAGGCTGAGAACTGGACACTTCTGGAGCGCCGTGAATCGGTCACTGGTTACGTTTCTGTCATTGAGGACATGGACAAGGGTGTTCGAGCTCTGCGATGTGATCACAGCCTTTTAGGAGGCGAATGGGTACGATACAAGGGGCCAATTATCGCCGAGCCTATTTATGGTGTTTTTGTCATGCTTGAGGCTGTGCGACTCATTGAGCGGGAGGTTCCTATCGCAGACAAAGACGCCAGCGCCCTTGTTGTGTAAGCAGTTTCAAGTTTCCCTGGATACTATATCACATTTGCTAACGCCTTTTATAGTGGCCTTGGTATCGGTACTACGCCCTCTGCTTTTGTCACTCATGGCATTAACACTACGGTTGTCGAGATTGACCCTGTGGTGCACGAGTTTGCAGAAAAGTACTTTGACCTCCGGCAGAACAACCCACCCGTCATTGCGGATGCCGTCAGCTACACTTCCAAGTTGGCCAGCGAAGCAACTACCAAATTTGACTACATTGTTCATGATGTGTTCACAGGTGGTGCGGAGCCCGCTGAGCTCTTCACCTTGGAGTTTTTCGAGGGTCTGAACGCCCTGCTCAAGGACGACGGTGTCATCGCCATTGTAAGTTTATCATCCCATAACTTATTATGAACTGTGATACTAACTTTTTCAGAACTATGCTGGTGACTTTGACGCTCCTACCCCCAAGAGGATCATCCGGACTATCACGACTGTTTTCCCTTCGTGCCGTGTATTCCGCGAGAGCCCCAAGGTTGATGCCAACGTCAAGGCATGGGGTAGTGATTTTATTAACATGATCGTTTTCTGCCAAAAGAACCCTGGCGAGCTTAAATTCCGCCAGCCAACTCGGGGCGACTTTATGGAGAGCCGCTCGCGACATGTATTCCTGGAGCCACGGCATGAGATCCCCCCTTCAGTATGGCTCGGTGATGACAAAAAACGCATTCTTAAAAAGAAGAACATTGATGCCGTGACGAAGCTGCACCAGAAGAGTGCAACCGGTCACTGGACCATCATGAGGACGGTTATTCCCGCCAAGATCTGGGAGCTATGGTGAATGGAAATTTAATTTTAAATCATGGGTAGAATATGTTATATATTGCACATTTAGGGCCAAAAAAGTATCCAGTGGATTATTATTTATGACAAATATCATACCAACTAGTACACTCGGCTAGTCACTCCTTCGTTCACCCGTGTAATGTTCCTTCGTCAATATCTGCCCCAACATCGCTCATTGGTCCTTGGCTGCGTCAAGAGAGAGCTCTTTGTTATCGTTGTTAAAATCTTTAGCGAATTCAGTGATGTATCCAGGCACATCAGTGCGATTGTACGGGCTCGCCACCGGCTCGCCCATAGTCTGGTGGATAGGCAAAACGCCGGTCCAGACAGTGTCTCGCATCTCCTCATTTTCCATATCGTGCTTGTCGTCGTGAGGCTGTCCAGCGCGGATCTTCGCACTGCCGGAAGCGATCTTGACCTTGAGAATTCCGGTGCTCTGGAGTTCGGCCTTAGTAGGCGGCAGACGAGTGTGACGCCAGCGGTCTGGGACGACGCTGTTGGTGATGAGTTCAATGGCGTACAGCCTCTCTGCTTCGTCCGTCACCAAGGTAGCGTGTCCGAAGAGCACGGCGGAACGGTAGTTGTAGCTGTGGGAGAAGGAGGAGATGGAGAGCACTAGGCCGTCCACGTTGGATGCAGCAACGCAGACGGGCATCCCCTTGGCATCCTCGCCCTCGGAATCCGCCCGACCAAGGTTCATCATGCGCGAGGAGACGTAGCCGTGGAGGTAGATGTCAAGGGGGTCGCCGAGGTCGGCGCTTGGGCGGTCAAAGGAGCCCATCTGGCCGATCATAGGGAGGATGACGGGGAAGGGCTGCGAGGGCGTGTTGAAGGATACATGGAGAATCTGGGTAGAGTTGACGATTCGATGGATGGTCTCGAGGGAGTAGGCACCGCGCTCATTGAGGCGCTTGACCGTGTTGGCCGCCTCCTTGGGGTACTCTAGATCGTAGCGGCCCATGGTTGGATTTGGGAGATGATGTCTTTTGCGACGTTGATGATGAGAAGTATACGAGAAGTGTAAGTGCGAGGATGCAGAGCAAGGTTTTATGTGCACGTCTGGTTTGTCTCAGTAGCCAATACTTAAACTCGAGGAGAGAGGGCAGACAGGTTTATATAGACAAATTTATTTATCACGAAAGGGAAAAAAAAAAAGCTGTTGCCATCACGTCGGGACCGAAGATGTCATGGCTGGCCCGGCTTTGTTAGAGACGGCGTCAGCAGCAGCAGCAGTGGAACAGCCCCAGATAGCTAGCAATCCCGGCGGAGGAGCTGTGTGACGAGCCACCCGATGACTGCGCTACGGGTATCCCATCTGTTGGACAGCTAAGCCCCGGACGTGTGAGTCCGCGTGTATGCATCCGCGCAAGGCAGGTCCTCTCGGGATGCTTGCGTGTGGTTATCCAGAAACCTGCCAAAGGTGAAGGATCCGTGGTGGTGCGGCTGGGCCGGTATCTGACCATCACGCGGGCGGCGATTGGCGAGTCATTTCGCAACAAGAGCTAGCCAAAAGCCACGAGAGAGAGAGGCTGCCGGAGCAGGAGGGGCAGCAAAGCGGGCGGCGTTGGCTCGCACGCGCCCGCTTTTTTTTCCTCTTAGCTGCAGATGGTTAGATGTTCATCTTGATTAATTGAAGGAAAAGCAAAAGAAGGGCCCACAGGGCCGGGCCTATGCATCCGAACTATGAGCTGCCATCGCGGAGTTGCCGTATAGATGAGAGACAGAAAACAGACGGCCCCGCCTCCGAAGCCTCGGAGCTTCAGCCCGAGATGATTCAGAGCACTTATCACAAGGCGGGCCGGAGGTTGGGCCTCCTCCGTTCTGGGGATGGTTTGGCTTTGTTTAGCACACGGTATCGGGCCGGTCAGAGTGGTGATGGACGACCGGGAGGGAGCCGGTATAGAAATAAGGAAGGTAAAGGGAGACGAAAGGGTTTTTTTCTTTCTTTTCGACGTGGTGGATGACATGTGATGATTGTCATGCTGAAGAAAGGGCAGAGGTCGTGTTTTTTGATTATTCATACGTGGGGTGTCGAATGGAATGCAGGCATCGAGGGTGGCATTGGCCATGAGGTTGGAATTACACAATTTAATTTTCTTGCCACTTCGATATCATTATCTCTAGACTAATACAAAATTTCGAGGTGTATATATTGCCTCACATCTCCTCTCAAAAAACTTGAGCTCCATACTTTTAATTGTAGGCTCCTTTTTTTGCCATCTATTTTGGGTTCCTTTAGGGTAGTGCCACAAAGGAACGCGGGATGGCGAAATCACAGCACCAGCTTGCGTCTGCTAAATTCTAAGAAGGCACCGGTGTTGGGCCCGGCCCTGAACAAGTAGGTGAAAAAAAACCGGTTCACTCTAAACTTTCCATTTCGTTTGGATGTGCGTACGTGGTGGTCACCGCCTGTCTTTAACATCACCAACAGGGAATACCGCCACACTCTCATTCACTTTGTTGTTTGCTACAGTTTTGCATGCCCAACATTGTTGGATGTGGCGCAGGCAATCTAATTGCTCTCGCAGTAGATTGTTGTGTGGCTGGCGCCAATATGTCCAAGACAGAGAACACTCTTGTCTCATTGGGTTTCACGACCAAATCATCCGTTGGTGTTCGTCCCCCCGTGCGCTTGTTGGGGATATACTGTGTATGCTGGATCAACACTGACGTAATAATCGACATGATGAAGAAAGTGTGTGTATGAATTACGAACACCAAAGTATATTCTGGGGAAACAACACGCCACCCCCTCCCTTAGGAACCATAAAACCGAGTCGGTATACGTCCAGGAAGCAATATTACCTCCAAATGAAACAGTGGCTAGCGTGAAGGGGGGAAGAAACCTGGAGGCTAAGTGGCCTAGTGTTTCTGTTGGGATCTGCCTCTCATCTTACATTTGAATGGCAGGCATGTATGCATGCTGCATATCATCGGCAAACAAATACTGCAGTGCAGCATCTTGCAAACTGTATGTAAGTAATCTGTTTGTGCAATAAAATTACAATTCAGCTCTGAGTCACTTGTCGGACCGGACGCGGCCTCCGATTATCGCATTTGCCCATCCAACAAATGAAGAAATTTGGAAAGAAAAAGAAACCATTTTACAAACCCTGTCGCACACAATTGGTGTTTATAAGAAGGGCCACAATCGTAATCCTCAATTGAGATCCAACCTTGATATTTCGAGGTCCGTGACCCGGCTGCTGCTCTCAACGACCGTGGGACAGCATTGGAACCCCCCGGCTATGACGTCGCAGGGCGGCTGCTATTAGCACCAAGCCCATGTGTTGGTGTGAGGGCCGCCGGTTGCCATGTTCCCGAAGGCGGGAAGACGGAAACGTGGAGGTGGAGGCGGCGGCGAAGCGGAAGCTGGGTTGGTACACCTACCTAAATAGAATACAACACCGGCCAGTGCGTGGAACAAAGCGCACAATTGGGCACCTGGACTGCTACCTAACAGCCCGGAATAGCCTGGACTGTCAAGTAAAGTTTGCAGTGAAGGCAGCTTCCGGAGGTGTGGGGAACCACGGCCACCACCATCAAAAGGTCGTGTGGTGACTCGTGACCTGGCGTCAAGTCAAAGCGAACCTTCGTTTCAAGTGTTGTAACGTATTCTAAGTCTATACCATCATTTCGAATTGATTTTATTTTTATTTTAGTATTTGGTATCACATTAATTTAGCCTTGAACCGGGTGCGCTATTTGGACATTGACCATCACGGAGAATCTTCCTTCCCCATACTCATCTGACCCTAAATCCAAGCAGGGTAGGGTCGTATCGGTGATGCAAGATGGACAGGGCCAGCCATGGCACCTCCACTTACACTGACAAATAGTCTAAAAGATGCCAAGAAGTTGATACATATCTGCACGTCTCGTCACAACTTTCCTTTTTTCTTCTTATCGCGGGGGTTTTTTTTTTCTCTCTCTCATGCGAGGCCTCCTATGGCTGATCGTGCCTGTTGCTGTTGCCATTGCTGTGATCATCGTTAGCATGTTTCGGGCGAAACGTGAGGGTTGATTGCCAGTGGCCATGCAGGTGCGTGACAGAATGCAGAACGAGGTGGCATCGTGACTTGGTGCCTAGCGCCAGTCATGTTGAGGTCGTCCGGTAGCATTCGTTGGCTCAACCAAAGCCAACAAAACAATTCGCAGAACGACATCTCATCTCTGCCAAGCGCAGGGCAATCAGCCATGTGCCATTCGCCATTACGCATCCCAGAATAACGCAGCCGTGGTCGCTGCGCACCCGAACCGTTCCTCGGGGAAGCTCTCAGCCTTTAACCCGTTTGGGCAATGGTACCCAGCAACCAAGCCCGCAGAACCCCGGTCTCCCGTTGCATGACGGGTGCAGCCGGGTGCGATGCCCACATTTGCTGGTGCCCCGACTCTCGGTCACAGTCCGAAGTTCGTGTCTAAGGCTGGGCTTCTTTTCTTCCTCTTGTCGCGCCCGACGTCAATTAATTTCTCCTCTTCTTCTTATTTTCCGAGTGTGCGTCGTCGTCGCCGGGTTTGGCGATTTGCCTCGCAGCGCTGCCGTGCTTCTGCTCGCGCCTGGCTGCTGCTCTCATTCTCGAACCGCCCCTCGACCTTGGCCATGGTTTTACATCAGACCTGAGTAGACGGGCGGGCCCACGCTCATGCTCTCTCATACACACCCCCGACCGACCACTGCTACTGCTACTGCTGCTGCTACCGCTACCGGGCTGGGCTGGGCTGCCCGTCCGCCGTCCCCATCCATCTCTCACCACCACAGGCGACGACACACGGCGGAAACTGGACGAAAATGGACACCCACGTCGCAAAACGGAGTCGGAGACGTGTGGGAGGTACCCCGTTTAAGAAGACGCGCTCACTTAGCCCTGCCGAGCTAGGCGCATCGCCTGCTCCGTGGCCGTTCGCCTCTGCTCATTTGGCGTCGTGACCACCGGTCGATCCGCTTCGTCTCAGGTGCTGGTGCTTCACCGTCGCGGGCCCATGCTTTTCCTCGACAGCCCAAGTTTCAGATGAAACAATGCCACCGACCACGCGCTAGCGGTTCGCCTCAGCTTTTGCGAATCCGCCCAATCATGCTCGCCAGTGCGCTTGATTTTCGTCAACCTGTCGAGCCAGCTCCAACACGGGCCTGCTCGACCTGAGGTTGTCGGTTAGAGCCTTCCCGACTCGTGCAAGTGCACCACCCCCTCAGCTTGCCTGCCACTCCAAGTCTTGCCGGCGCATCTGGGGCCCATGCTTGGATCGTCTGCTCAAGGATCTAGCTCATACAGTTGTGACATTAACTCGTCGAAACGCAACGCGTCTCTTCTTTTCTGTCTCTTCTTTCCTTTTGCAACTCTCCTTTTGTCACTTTTCGTCCCGGCCTATTCTGCCTTTCCAAAGGGTACCCGCCCGTAAGTGTTGCTTGCGGATACCGTCATGTTTTCCTTTATGCGATAGCTCTTTAATCCCTTTTCATCTAATACTTTCTTATTATTTCACTTCGCTCTTTTCTCATTGACTGGGATCTATTTTTGCTAACCCCGTCGGTGCATTGGACCATGTTCGATGCTGCGGCTGCCACCATGGCCAACTCAAGCAATACCCAGGCCTTGATTGCAGCCTTCGCATTGTAAGTCACTCTCGCCACCGCCCAACACACGGGTACAACATGCTGACCAAGACACAGCGGCATAGTTGTCAATGGCGCCACGGGCACTGCCTTTCACTACATCAAGGGTCATGCCTCGTCCCTCATGCGAGACGGCCTGAGGCTGGTCCTCGTTGCTTTTTTAATTACCTCCGCCCTGTGGGCGCAAACAGACTTCATTACTACCTTAATCAGCGTAAACTCTTCTTCGGGGTGCCAGGTCGCCATTGTCTTCGCATCAATATTCGACCAGATTGCCCGAGTATCTGTGCAACAAGCAGTCATATGGTCTATCAACCACCATGATCAAGTCTCGCGAACCGAATCCCTCGCTGCCCAAGGCGCCATTCTGCTTCGATTCATTCTGGGTGCCGTCTTCGTGGGACTGCAACGCCCGCAACTCGATATTGTCTGCATCACGAGCACCTCGGCTCCCGCTTTCGGCGTCGTCCTTTTCGTCACGGACTTGGTCTTTACGGTTGCCGTTCTGGCTCGCGCAATTTCATTCGGTCTTTTCAAGGATGCAAGGCAGGGAATCGCAGGCTCGAAGCGGAGTCGGGCAGCCCTGTTCACCATCGTTGGCTTCGGTATCTGGACGGCCGTGAGTTTTGACTGGGAGCATTGCCCAACGGATCTGGTATCTGACCAAAGTGATAGATGAGTATTCCCCTGATGCTGGGCATCAGATCGATCGACGTGATCGCCCGGACCGCAGTTCCAGCAGCGGGACTTTCCATTCTTATTGGTAATACTTGGAATTGATTAGATCCGATAACACTTACTCATCATCTCTAGGTGTTTTGACACTATTCAAAGACAGCCTTGCACCTTCCAAGGACAAGCCTACTGGCCGAGTTGAGGATGGAACGACACGAGACAACTATGCAACCCGACGATCCCACATCCGAGATATTTCCAATGCATCTACTGCGCGGCCACCTAGCCAATACCAGGAAGTGAAAAATCACGCTCAAGCGACATTCAAATCCGCATCGAAATTGGCGCTTCCTCTCATCTCAAACCCCAACGCTGGCCAGGCCGAAACCGGAATTGGGGGCGTTCCAGTTCAGGGTGCATTCTTCCCTCCGTTGAGAGCTCAGACGACGCCTGTTCGTTTGGACTCACGTCGGGATCTGTTCAAGAAGAAAGGACCGAGGCTGAAGATTTCGGTTCCGGTTATTACTCAGGAGAGCGAGAGGAAGCTCGAGGCAAAGATTCCGACTGTCGATTTGGATACTGCCGTGCAGAATGAGAGCGAGAGAGTGGCAGCGGGCAACATTTTTGCGCCTGCGATCCGACGGGCATCTCGCATGGAACTCCAACCACCGCCGATCCCCCCGAAGGCCGCCAACAGGGTATCGCAGTATTCTCTGATGTCGAAGGACGATGCTTCGCCGGCCCCAAGATCAGCCAAGGTGATGCCAACCCGAGATGCATCAGTTGCATCATGTTCTTCCGTCATGCTCTCTCCAGCGCTGGAGGAACTGAGAAGAAGATCTCCTCGACTGCCCGCATTTGCGCCCGGATCAAAAACGCCTGTGTCAAGGAACGCCTCCCCTCTTACGCCTCGGTCTGGCTCTCGATTTCGACGCAATGAGTCGCAGACAAGCTCTTCGCAACCAAGTTCTTCACATCCTAGCTCTGCTCAGCAATCGACGTCCTCATTGAACTCGAAGCCCTTGCCAGAAGGCCCGCCTTATCGTGTCACCAACTTCTCTTTGCCCGTGGACCCAAACAAATCAACCTCGTCGCTCAAGTTCCAAACTCATCCCTCAAGAGAAGAGGACTCAACTCCTAGAAGCATGCCTGCGCTGCCGATCTCTTTCACGAGCTCGCCAGCGCTGACACCTGCAAACAAGGGATCCCCAGGGAACCCTCGCGAAATCAGAAATAGATTGCTCGAGAAACAGAGCAAACGGGAGTCACAAGAGAAGAAGGTCATGTTCATGAAGAGAATCGAGTACAATGATCCAGATGCCGTGAGAAGCGTGATTGACTCAGTCAAGGACAGCCAGTCGAACAGATCGCTCTCAATCGCTTCGCCCAGAGCTATGTCGGTGCTGGACCGGCCACGGCCTATCCCGCGACTACCTGAAATCGACCGAGCTCTTTTCCCAGCAGAAGACTCACCAAACATGCACCAGCACAAGCGCTCAATCTCGAGCAACATTTCTAAGCTTAACATGCGGGTGGTCTGCCTGGGTGGGACGCAAAAGCTTGTTCCGATGCCGCCACCGCCGAGAAGCGCTGGGTTGCTGGCTTCTGCCCGGCCGGGCGACACGAGAAGCATGACGTTAAACGAGAAGATGGAGATGTTCTATCCTGGTTTTGGAAGCGCAAGATCAAGCATTGCGAGCAGCCAGAGGAGACGATCCCGGTCGGTTCCCGACGTTCCTATCCTATCAATGCTGCTAGACGAGAAGGCGGGGCCAGCATCCCCAGACAGTTTTACGCATCGAACAGACGGGTCGGTGAGGACATCGGTGGCTGCTCAGAGCATATCCCGCCTGCTCGAGGACTTTCCTGAGCCGCTAGCTAAGCAAGGCAAGAGTAACTTTCTGCAAGTCAAATCGGCAAAGCGGAAAAGTCTACCTAGGAACGGACCTGCTCAGCGATCCTCACCCACCCTCCCCGCCGAGGACACGAGCGTCTTGAGCGCCTTGAGTGCCTTGTCCCCTTTCAGCGAAGGCAAAAGCCGCGACGACGATGTGTCAACCAATTGGGGATCGATTCACTCTCCAGTCACCATTCTCAATGTTCAAAAAGCCCGAGCCGTGGACGTGCCAGCCGTCCCGAAAATGTACTTGGCAAAGAATGGGTCCGAAACCGCAACAGGCAGAGCTTCCCCACAACACCAGGACGGGACTGAGAAGGGCGAGGCGGCGCCGCCCGCCGCTGATGGCACCACCCCCGATGATGGTGCCAAGTCAACATCGGAAAATGCGCAGATTGCCCAAGATTCACAAGTGATTACAGGACATGGATGGCACCGTCGCGTCGGGCAACCGTGCCCGACATTTTCAGAGAGAGGCACGTCTGGCGCATCGCGAAAGGCGCCCCCGCCCGCACCGCTGCTGCTCAGAAGGACAAACAAGGTGCCAATGGCTGTTCAAGCCGAACACTCACCGCTGGAGTCTCCAAACCACGCACTAGCCATGATCCAAGAGCAACTCGACAAGCTCGAGCGTCCTAGCAGCGGATCGACCGGCAAACAGGAGCGGGACAGGATGACACTGCTGGCTAACCTTGAGACAGAGCTGGGCCAGCAGGAGATGCAGTGGCAGGGCCTCCGGAATACGCTAATGGCGGCAGACTTGCAGTGGTCGGACGAGAGCACCACAGATGCAGATTCGCTGCATGGTAGCGGCAGAGCGTCTCCTGCGACGCAATCGCAATTGGAGCAGATGGAGCAAACGGAAAAAGCAGCGGAGAGGCGAGTTGCCGCTGATCATGCACACACCCCCTCCTCTACAGACCCATGGCCATACCCCACCGAAGGCGGCATTTCGCAGCAACAGCTGGTCCAGGTCCAAACGGGCTACGTGGGCGACCGAGCAAAGTTGCCGGACCTGGAGGAAGAGTCGCAATCACTTTCATCAATCTCCCCGAAGTCTAAGCCCTCGTCGAGCGGTCCTGCCCCCCCAAGCATTAATGAGCTGGGGAGCGAATACGACGACCGCGCCAGGGTCGTGCAGACAGATCCTGCCAAGGCGCTATGGTGCCCCCTTCCTATGGCTGGTGCAACTGTGCCTGGGGCCGCGCAGACATTCCTATGGAACCCCCCGGTTGTTGTTAAGGTTGCTAAGGTTGCGGCTCTCGAGATGGCCAGCGACCGGACTGCCTCGGACGTGGCGCGGCGCCGCGTTAAAAAAGATATAGAAGCACTGACTATTGAGAGTTCGCGCCTGTGGGAGAAACCAGTATCCGAACGCCGGTTCTCGCACAACGTACTATGGCGACGATCAGCAACCCATTCCATTCCCAGCCCTAAGCCGGAGACAGAATTAACTGCAGCAGCGCCAGCGCCAGCGCCAGAGCCCGAGCAGGTCAACAGGCCAGCAGCGCGCAAGCCCCCACGACGGACCAAGCGTGTGACACTGCTTCCAGATATTCCAGAGAGCCCGAAACTCATTGACGATAGACGTGGAACCCTAGGCATTTTCAAATTTCCGTGGGGAGAGACATCAGACATTCCCAGCTTGCCGCCAAGACCTGTGAGCATGGTTGCGGCGGGCTACGGTGGGTTAGGACCGGTTTCCGCCTCCTTCTTCGAGGACTATGAGGCGCATGAGGACGGCGACAGCGACTATGGCAGCCTCTCGGATAGTGACTCTGGTGACAGTGACCTGGATGAGACAGCATTGTGGGAGATGGCCAGCCTTCTGAACCCCAGCCAAGAACGACGAAGCGATAATAGCGCCGAGGACCCGCCCCACCCGCGCGAAGAGGGGAGCGCTACCCGGCTTCCCCCCGACGAGGCGACCGAACCTGTGAGGAGGGATCATCCAGAAGATTTTTGGTTCACCACCACTAATTTCGCATCGTCAGACGCAGGACAGCCAAGGCCAGACCTAGGAGGAGAACCAGAGACCGAGCCGCAGCATCCACACCTGGGGGCTATGGTAAGGACCACACCCACCAGCAGTAGCAGCAGCAGCAGTAACAGCAACAACAGCAGCAGCGCCAGTAGGAGCGAGGCCAGTAGGAGCGAGGCCAGCGCGTCACCAGGTAGCGATCCAGGCCCCCACGCCACCGCGACCCCGAGGCACACGGACCAGGAGAGTCCTTGGCGGCTCCACGGAAGTTTTTTACAGGGCAGCGAAGGGACAAGCACGGACAAGGCCAATCTGTACTCGGCAACCGATGCCGCCAGGGCCCTGTCGCCGAAGGCCGAGCTTATTGACGACAGCGACCGCCACGGTGGTGCAGGTGGGGATGTTGAATCAATCAGCATGCCTGTGCCTCGACCTTGCTGTCGCTCACAGGCTGGCGCACCAATGACGACGGCCGAGTGCGCTCATGAGACAGGTGTTGCCCATGCAAGATTCCACGCCCCCGTCACATCTTTTGGCAGCCACCCCCAGGGCCCCCAGGACCCCAATGACGACCACCAACCCCGACCGGTGCAGGCGGCGTGGACATTGAACTCCGAGACGCCTCCCCGCCAGGTCCCAGTGCTTGCACCTTCCCCAAGGGTTTTACTGCCCTCCGCCGCTACCTCCGCCGCTACCTCCGCAGACGGCACGTCTATACAAACAGCTCCTGCCGCCTCCTCTGCTTTCCCTTCCAATCTTTCTCCTTCATCCCATCTCTCTGAATCGTCGCAATTCCTCGCCCAGTCCACCGTTCCCCAGCACTCAAATTCGCTCCGGAACGCCTACGAAATACTATTACTAGCTGGTCCGATGGCCATGTTGTGGTCCCCCCCAACCGCTCCCATCCTGCGCCCCTCCAAGGGGCTCTCTCAACCTGACGCCGCCATCTGGAACTCCTACAAACCCGTCGACGCAGCTGCGCGGGTTGTGCCCCGAAAGGCTGAACTCGCCAAGCTTGAAAGCTCTTCTCTCTGGACCCGCCCTGCCGCCAAGAAGCCCGAGGAGCCTTCCCACGATGGCCTCTGGGCTGTGAAGAAGCCCCAGCAGGCGGCTGCAACTCTGTCCGGCATGTGGCAGAAGCCCGTCGTCGTTGTGCCGGCTTCCTACGGTCTTACCCAGCCCGAGGCTGACAAATGGGCCGCCTACGTCTCAGCCCAGGATGAAACCCCCCGTGTTAAGCAACGAGAGGCTGAGCCCGCCAGCATTGAGAGCCAGTCGCTGTGGACCAAGCCTGCTGAGGTTATTGTCGTCAAGAAGAACGACAGCAAAAGTGGATCTCTCTGGACTTCTCCCAAGGCCACAACGGTCACTGCCGGTTTGTGGACACCTGCCCCCGAAACGGTGACCGAAGCCGAACCTGTGGGATTATTCAGCCTCAGCCATCGGCGCTCCGATTTCCGTACTTCCTCACTATCTCCGGCCGCGCTGCACATGGAGCGCAAGCCTCGGGCTCCGCTCGAGCCCTTTGCGGACTTTGGATTTGCGCGCCTCTGGAACCAGGCCTCTCTCTGGGATGCCGCCGCCGCCGCTGCCAAGGTCAAGGAGCAAAAGGAAATTGACGAACTGGTTCTCGAGGGTCTGTTCAGCCTGAAGCACCGCCGCAACACGTTCCGTACCACCTCGGAGCCACCCGCTGCCCTTGTCACCAAGACCAAGCCACGCATCTCGCTGGATGTCCTGCCGACGCTTACTTCAGATCGGCTCTGGTCCGTGCAGTCCCAGGCCCCTGCTCCTGTCGAGGTCGACTGGATCAGCATCTCTACGACCAAGTCGCGAACTGGCTCGCTCGCGTCTTCGACCGACGGGGAGTCGCTCAGCGCAACTCTCGCCTCGTCAGTCAGTTCCGGGGACTTTGCCGCCGCGGGCTCCAAGCTGGCCCGCCGCCCGGATGCGACCCCGGCGCAGTGGCTCGAGGCCCTGCAGGAGGCTATTCTTGCCAGCCGCATGGCGGCCGTTGAGGGCGACAAGGATCAGGCCCTTGATTCCGCCGACTCCCCATCTTCTGCTTATCAACTTTGGTCACTGCGTGAAGATGTGACGGACTCGGCCGACGATTCCAACTCGATGTGGAAACCCTCGTCCTCTCCCAGCAACCGGTACCTGGTTCTCACCGCGACACCCGGCGAGCTCGACGACGCGCAGCTCCGCGCCTCGTCGGGAACCCTGCGCCGCAACTCCAACTCGGCCGTGTCCCGGCCTCCGCCACCGGTCTTCCACGGATGCACGCACTCGGCATTCCTGCCCGCCGTCAGCGAGACACCTCGGGACTTTAGCACCCAAGGCCTCTGGTCTGCCGACGCTGCCGACATGGAGGCGCTGGAGGACGAGCGCGCCTGGCTCGACAAATCGCTGCAGGGCGTGGCCCTCGCCCAGCGTGCTTGATGCCGAGTCGACCTCGGCATATGGGCCTCGTGCCGCTAAGACCAGGCGGGGCTGCTCTGGCCTTTGGGGAACCCTCGGAATGAGGGGGCCCTGCACAGTAATAATTACAAAGCACGAGATCTAGCCGACAGGGGTGGAGCGGCATGATGACATGAAAACGATTGAGTCACTGGCAAGATTGCAAAAACTCGAAGGCAAACCTAAAACTGTTTTGTGTATGCGCATCACTGAATGCATGGATGACGGAAATAACTACAAGCGAATCTTTGTTTATTTGTTTTTTTTATTGGAGTTTAGGGGTTCTCTACTTGACAATAAGGTTTTCTACAACGCTATACCAAAACAAACCACGACACATTTGTACTAGCTAGTAAAAAAATAAATAAGGCAATAATATTTTTACGTACCATTCCGATTTGCGTCCGATTGCTTATGAATCCCATGGATTCGTAATATGTCCGTGGTGTCCGCGTAGCTTGGTGAGTTGGTTGCTGTAAGTCTTCTAAGCAGCGACTCGTACTGGGGCTGGCTCAATAATATTTTTTTTTCTTGCCCTGTGACGCCTGTGACGTAGCGTCGCACAGGGCGGGCTATGGTGTGATTTGCAAGATTTTTGTTGATTTTTAAGCCGGCTCGGTCTCCAAAGTCCGCTAACGGCGGTGCTTCTCCGCCCGCCCACACCCACCACACCCACTCACTCTTCACTTACCCGCCATCCACCCAAGCATCCATGACAGCGGCCATGCCCTGTCTGACAGCCTAGGGGTGGCGGTACCACAAAGATAGAAGAAAGCATCACGAAGCGCAAGTAAGCCGGCTAAAGAAGGGTAAAAGAGGTAGATTCAAGCGACAGGGGGAGGACGTAGACATGACAGGAGCCATGTTGACGTGGAGATGAGGCCACTGAGATTCCTGCCTGCCTGTCCGAAGACGCATTGTGTGATGCGATGTGATAGCGGAAATGCCTAGTAATTAGAAACGACTCGAAAACCTTCCGATGGGCCGAGAAACAGGTCTGGACCGAATGCCGCTGCGTCGCACCCCCTTTACTTTCCTTCTATTATCTCAATATTCTAGCATAGACCATCTAATCTAGAAGGGGGGGGGGGGGGGAACATATACCCTTCCTATTTGAGCAAAAGTCTGCTACACTACCAGAGGGGGAAAAAAAAGAGCTAGACCGACGGCCCGTTCTTTCTAGAAAGGGGGGTTGGATGGTTGGGCCAACCAACTGACTAAGATAAGGGGGGGAGAAGAGGAGAGCGCAATATCTATATCGAAATTGCATAGACCAACCGCTAGGGCTTGGCTTGTCCTCCTCCTATCTCTCTCACCGAAGTCTGGGGCGGGGGATTTGTTGTTATCTCGGTCAGGCCCTTGCAGATAGGAGCGAGCGAGCAGCTTAGTTTGAGGCTGTACAGCGCTCGCGTCCGGCGCCAAGAACGCCCACAACTGAGACTACTTTAAAACTATTTTGCCTAGCATGTGTCTTCGACAATGCAACGCTCGACTTTGCACTTTGTCCTTGCATATTTATTATGATGGACAATTTTTTTTCTACGCTTCCATCACACATTCTCTCTCACCGCAGTCAGGTCACGTCATCTTCACAAACATGTCACAAATAGTCACAAATAGTTCAGTTCATCCATCATGTGAGGGTCAGTTCAAGGTGATAGTGTAAAATCATCATGGCGTTAAGCTCTATCCATGCATGCAATCGTAAAGAACAAGAAACAGCGCACAACTGTACGCCCAATGCAATGTAAGACCCTTTCATCCTCTTCCACTACACCCGATCCATCCATATCCACTCCCTCGAAGCAAGGGAGGACAAGAAAAAACAAAACAAAAAAAACAGCCCATGTTGCCCCATTCCCAGTCCGCCTGTATGTTATCCCAAATCCCCTCCGCCCTCAAAAGAGTCGAAATCAAAAAATGTGAAACCCTTTAAAACAATCCATGCTTTTTTTTCTTGGCCAGGGTGTGTCTTGTCTTCTTCATGGGCGCCCGTTCCTCTTTTTCCTTCGGTGCTGTTTCTCCTCTGAACCACAACCCATGTCTCGCGGTGCGTGACCATGAACTTGTCGCGCCAAGAGAGAACAAGGCTGCTTCTCCGCGGCTGAGAAAAAAGGGACGTCATCTTCTCGAGCCCCGGAGAAACGGTGGCCACTGCCTACCCAAATCCCTCGTTTTTGTTTCCGTCCTCTGAGAAAATAATCGTGAGAGCCATTAAGTCGTGCCGACAAAAGAAACAAAAGGCACTGATGTAATAGTAGTAAAGGAGAGAAAAAGAAAAAAAAAAAGTAAAACGTGACGTTTCCTCATACCACAAAAGGAACAACACAAGAAAAAGAAATTTTGTTCAAAAGCAACCCTCACAAGTCATACCCGTGTGAACAAGTACCGGCAACCATCGCCGCAGCGTTTCTTTGTCCTGTCTACCTATTACTTGTGTATGGTTTCATTAAGGAAGCGTATCCTCGTCAAGGGCGTTGAGTATATAATTATGCTCAAGTGGGCCTCGTAAGTTCGTCCATCTGGCGTGCAAGTCTTGGCTGCATCACGTTAACGTGAGCCGTCATGCATGGATTCGTCACTGTCCACCGCCGTGGGAACTAGCAGCGGCCAGCGAGACCAGGCGTTGTCGGAAGAAAACCGTCTGCCAAAGAGGGAAAAAAACAAAGAGTCTTGATCCATGAAGCCGAGTAGTATCCAGACGGAGTCGGTGAAACTCGGACAAAGGTAGAACGCTGCCGTCATGCCGGGGCCTGTCAAGGTCGACCATCGTCTATCGAGGCGAGCGTACCCTTTTCTAGCCATGAATGCATGTGAAGAAAACCTCCCATAGGCCCCCAGACCGTCGCTATGCAAACAAAATTCCACAATATATTTTATACACGCTCATGCAAAACGCAGAGCTCTTGTTAACGGGCCTCCATCAAGTGCAGACCTAGCTCACTGTCATCATCTGCAATCGCTGAGGTAGGCCAGAGGGCGAGTTCTCGACGGATGTGCCCTCTCTAAGTGAATTATTCCCTCGGCTTCTGGCCACCCTTCGCGGTGGACTGGACCCCGGATCGTCAAAGACACGGATGAAGGCGGGGCTCGACTCGAGTTGGCGCTCTCGTCGAGGAGTGTGAGCAGGGCTCTGTGTAATCTGGTCCGCGCGGCGGACAATATCTGATAAGACGTCCCTCAGGTCACCGGCTCGTTTAACCAGCGCCTTGAGGCTATTAGTGTCAAAGTGCACCTTCCCATCATTAACAGGTGCTTGTTCGGGTTGTGGACGGTGCTGCATGGCCTCCATCACTGATCGGACAACGCCGGATACGTCGTTTGGTTTATGGTGTCGGTTTTCGGGCGTCCTTGGGCGACTCGATCGGCTCGGCGGGTGGCTTGCCTCTGCGGATGGCCAGTTGCCAAAAATATCATCTTCGGGGGAAAAGACTGATCGTCGCCTAGGAGAGTACCGCTCCCGTACCACGGTGGTTTTAGACATGGCGGGCTCATGACCATCAAACGCAGCGTCGAGTCGATCCATGGAGTGGGCATCGAAGCCTTCATCGCCAAAGGTCTGGTCAATCTCGAAGGCGTCAAAGTTGATCGAGGACGTGGACTTCGAATCATCATCCGTTTCCTCTGCGGAGTCCTCGTCTGGCGAAGCTAGGGCGATGATACCCTCGGCTTCCTCCCAGAAGTTCTTCTGGGGACCATCGAGCATATCCATCTCTCGGCCGTGGCGACAGAGACGCTTCAAATCGTTGACAAGGAGGGAAAATTCTCGAATGTGTCCTGAATGAGCCTTGACGCTTGGCTGGGTCGCGCGGATCGACTCTGGAACAGCAAACATCTTGTCGTCCTTGCCGCCGCCGCCCAAGCCTCCGCCACCAAACTCGAAGTCATCATCCCAATCCTCGCTGACAGTCTTGGTGCCCATGCCCCACGTGCCGTACTTGGCTCCGGTGGTTTTTTGGTCATCCGGGGAGTCGTGGACGACCGGCACGCTCTGGCTACGAACATGGGTCGGCGTGGGTCCCTTGCGGAGAACTGAGCGGCCACCTCTAGTGTCCATCTCTTGCTTTGCGTACGCAGTGCGCGGGCGCAGGGATTTTCCGCTGGTTGTGCTGTACTTCTCATGGGCTGGAGGCTCGCTCCAGTCAAACAGTGTGCTCAGAGGCCTTTCGTTGTGAGCGTCGCTGCCGTTAGTTCCGTTGCCGCTGATGTTGGCGAGGGCGAGACGGACGTTGGGGTTTATTTTCCTCGAGTTCACTGAGTTGCCTTTGGTGGGGGGCGACAGGGGGTTGCATGGGAAATCGTCATCCCGGGCCCAGTCCTCGTCAAAATCGTCATCAAAAGAAGTGCGGTTCATGTCTTTGCTGGGAATTGAAACATCACGGGGCGATGAGTCGGGTCTGAAACGAGGCCCCGACACATCTCTGCGGGTAAGGTTTGCCTCGTTGCGGTGAGCTGCGCGAACAGGTGTGGGGAGGCTCTCATCCTCTTCCATGATCCGGTCATCTTCGTCCCACGTCCTGCCGAGAATTTCCTGAATGGAGAGGCGCTTCGTCTTTCCGTTGCCGGCGGTGCTAGGAGGCGACTCGTCGTACATAGACTCCAAAGGCGTTTCAACCGCCCGTGCGCGACCGGATGCAACAGTCCGCACTGAATCAAACACAGTGTCACTCTTGAAGTCGGTATCATCATCATCTCCCGAAGTGCAGTCCCGAGTATCCTCGGAACTCTCCATGGTAGAGGCCCTGTCGTGGGCGGATGCTCTAAGTTGTGACATGGCAGTGGAGCTGGTAGAACTGCCAGAGGGCTGGTTTTGTCGGGGCTGGTAGAGAGTGGGCGCCCCGCCTGAAGACCCTAATCGTGACACATCCACCTGAAGGCTGGAGAGTCTGGAGGGCGGGGGGATGGGCGACGACGAGTTCCTTTTACGCGTTCGCAGCGCCGAGATGGTAGCTGAACCAAGCGCCAGCCCGGGCCTATTAGGTGACAATGGGGAGTTGGCCAATTCCAACGGCGAATTGGCTGACAGTTCTGCGCCGGGCTGCGCGCCAGTGAGTGGCTCTGACACATGTCGCTTATTTCCGGGCTTGGGCTCTGCGCCACGTTTGGGGCGCCGGAGGCTGCCCGAAGTCCTTGACACCCAGGTTCCTGCAGTTGCGAAAGGCATTGAAACGGATTTTCGCGGAGTTCTTGAGGGCGTGCCCTCGGAGGATAACGACGGTGATTCTTCCACGGAAGGAATTGGGAGACGGGTGGATTCACGAATATCTGCAGCAGGTAATAATGTTTGGGGCGCAGGGGCACCAGATACCATTCGCGGCTTAACAAGATGAGCCTTGTTGGAGGTCTCGTTGTCGCTCGCAAAGATGCGCTTCCAGAACACAACTCGGGTGTGCGGGCTGAGTTCGCCAAAACGGCCAGGGCTCGCCCGTGAACTGACGCTGGTTCGTTTGGAATGGAAATACGAAGTCCATCCGCTCCTTGGGGTAGACCGGGCAGGGGTGGTGATCGGGGTGGAAGCCAGGTGCTCGGTCGTCTGAGGGGTTTCGGTGCAGGGCGTGGTGGATGCCTCTGTCGGAGTTGTCGCCGCGGAATTAGCTCTAAATCTCTGGAGCGTAGCGGAGCGCTGATGGCTCGTCGCAGGTCGTCGCAGGGTGGGGAACTGGGACCTGGGTCGTCGTTGCGAGGCGGGGGTTTCTTCGTTGTACGGAGTCGACGTCGATCGCTTCACGAGCTTATTCGGAGGGAGTGAGGGGGTAGTAGGGCCCGAGGGTAGAATCGGGGCTGCAGAACCGTGAGAGAAGACGGAGGGAGTGTCGTGACCGATGCTGGATCGGGGTGTCTCGTGACGAGACGACGGTCGGAGGGACAAGCGTCTCATCCACGATCCATTAGACGAAATTGAGTCTCTGGACTCTGTAGGACCAGGCGACTCTGCTCGTCGGACAAAGGAGGACTTGCGGCTGCTGGCCCTTGTTGGTGTGGCCTGGGCCTGTGGTTGAGATTGGGGATGCGGTTGGGGTGGCCGTTGGTAGCGAGAGAGCGGAGGCCTCGATGATGTCGTGGGTCGCGGGAGGGTGTGGTAATGAGAGGCGCTGTGTTCGGCGGAGGTAGAGCTCGTCGCGGGGCGTGAGAAGAGGCTCGGTCGTGAACGAAAGGGCAGCTCGCGCTCAGTGGAGTTTCGTCTGCTGCGGGTGGCAGGTCGAGACGAGGGAGAGGATGTGTTAGGTTCGGTGGGCTGGCCAAACACCAAACCGCTGGCCGCTGCAGCAATGGCAGTGCCTGTTCCAACGAGCTGGAGGGCGGTTAACGAGTGGCCGCAAAAGGCAAGACGGGATACGAAAGCCACGGGAGGGTTTGAGGCGCCGAGGGAAGGGAGAGGGCAGGGAAAGTTTGTTGCGGAGGATGGGGATTTAATGTGGAGGTGGTGATGAGACGGGTGAGTGGACTAGAGGCGAGCGGCGTGTGTGAAGTTGACTACGGACGACGGACGGATCTGGAAGTGCGGAATGGGGTCCAACGGGTCCAACAACTTACACTCGGAACGGTCTGCATGATTGCGAGGGACTCTCAACTAAAACGAGAGAAGGCAGCGGCTAGCATTCTAGGGGAGGGTGACGGTGCTTCTGGAGACGGACGGGATTCTCATCGTCAAGCCATGGGCGGAGTGATTGAAATTAGTTGACGGGTGTAGCCCGAAAGTCGAAAAGAAGCGTTGTAGCGATGCAACCACACCCAAGGTTTTGCCCCAGAGGCCCGGGACTGGGACGGAGTTGGCTTGGAGGTTTGATCGAGGCAGAGGGCAAAAGAGGAACAAACAAAGGTCCAAGGGCTCGGCGCCGAAAGTGGTTGCGCGCGCGTTGGTTGGTGCTTTGGTTTCTTGGGGAACGAACAGACGAAGAAACAGGAAGTTTGGCCGAGAAAAAAACGAGCGACACCGAGTACGCGGTGGGGATGCGAGACGAAGGACGCGCGCGGGCGCAAGGTGAAGCAACCGCGTGCTGGAGATCTGGGAGCTGCCACCACAGAGAGGTCGCTGATGGCGTGTTTGTTTGACTGTGCGTGTGGGCGCGGGTGCGGGTGCGAGGAGGGGGGAGGGTGAGGGCCGTTTCGGATATGGAGATGCAAGCGCAGAGCAGCACAGCTGGAGATGGAGACGGGGACGGGACGAGGCCAGACCAAACTCGGAGAGAGACAGGAGGAAAGAGGAGAAGAAAAGGATTACAAGTCTGCGATATCTCGTCTCTTTTTTTGCTCCGCTGGGCGCTCTCTCGCAGGTCCCCTGGCCCTTGTTTGGTCCAAGGAGAAGTTGACTGGTCGTCAATGAAGAGCAGTAGACGCAATGCACGAGAACCAAGGAACCCACGGTGCCTGAGTACATGTAATGTACCAACTATTGCTCCATCCTGCGCAGCCCAGACCACTCCAAGCAAGCACAACCAGCATGCGGCACCCGCAACACCCACCCGAAAAAGACAGCCCGTGGACCAAAGCACCAACGGCCTGCGACCTGGAGATTGCAAGTGAGATTTGGGCGAGGACGGATCGTCTCTGCAGGGATAGGCATCAAGCCCGTCGGCCGGGGGGACCCCCCAGGACTGCAGCGGGCCAGCGCCCTCATTTACCCCCCCCCCCCCCCCCCCGCTCTCTGCGACTTGCTCTCGGGCCTCGTTGATCAAGGGCCCCCCTCAGGCCACTGTGCACAATAACTGCGCTATAGGTACCGCTGGGAGGACTGCTGCCGTTCTGTAGGCGAGCCCGGTACCCGTACCCTCCCCCTCCCGTGGCGCCCGTGTAGGTACTTTGCATACGGATGCAACGCCCCCCCGGAGCGCCGAGACGGCGGGGTCCAGGGTTTGCGTTGCTGCCCTTATTAGCGGGCGGAGCCACTGAGCGTCTAGCGCCGCTGCGGGCCTGTAGCGGGCGGCCCAAAACAACGCTGAGCTGCGTGTGGTCCTCTGGACTTGGGCGTTGAGGCGCTCGCGACAATCAGGTACGAGGTACTCGGGGCATGATTGGCCCAGGCGAGGCCAGAGGGGGCGCCTGGGGCTTACCGGTTGGGTCCGTCTCAGCAGCACGAGAGATTGAAGCTTCTGGATCGAGTGGAGGGCAGTAAACACATTCAATTTCGATTGACAGCGGACCTGCGTGCAACCTACAGTAGCCGCATGTGGATTGTCTTCGGCGTTGGTAAAAATAAAAAATTTTAAAATTGATTTGATGCTGGCGGCGCGCTCTCATGCAGCGCAACAGGAGAAAAAGGCAGACGACCAAGTCTGCTTAATGCCACCGAGATGAAGCAGACGCAGACACGAGACCGACATGTCAGCCCAGGCGCACGCGCGCTTCCTCACCCTCGGTGTCTGCCGACCTGTGCTTTTTCATGTGCCCTCTTCACCTTGGGGCATGGCCTGTGTCTTGTCAAGCCGTCTTTGCAGACCGGGCAGACCCAGTCAATATCAAGAAGGTACGGACGTACCGCTGCTCCGTTTGCACCAAGGAAAAAAATAAAAAAAGATCCCACGAAGCTAGACTGAGCCCAGTTCCGTTTGTACTTTTAGCGCTGCGGGCAGACCACCTATCAATTTGCCGTGACCCTCTCATCCATTGACGGCGGTACCACGACGCACAATTCGCAGGCGCTTCAATGCCAACGACCCTAAATAAAGCGAGGTGATTCGTACAATGCCAGGCTCACCACCCGTCCCGCGTGCGCCGGACACACAGACGCAGACAAACACACAAGACAAAAGTAAAGTAGGCGCTGCGCCCATCGCTCGCCAACAACCCTCCGGGGCCCCCTGGGAGGGAACACCTCCGGAGCGGGACATGTCACCGGGACTTCCTTGACTCGTTCGCCCGGGGGTTGCATCTTGGGCTATGCCTACAGCGGCATTTCTGCCATCAAGTGGTACCTGGGCGAAGAGAGACTTGCTGCTGATTGAGGGAAGAAAGTCCCCGGGGGGCCATCCCGTCCCAGGCCCATCGGGATTGTCGTTGCGGAAGCTAGGAGCTGGGGACTTGGGGAGCCCGGAAAGGGCTGACTGGTGAATGCGAGGAGCCATGTCAGGTCAGATGGAGGAATAGAGGATCCCGTTCCCTACTGTGCCCCATATGGACTTGCTTCTTTCCCCTCTTCCTCCACCCAGGGCATCATACATATGCAGCAGCGCTCTTACATCGTCACACAACTCGATTTTCCCGTGTTGCTTTTGAGTTCCCCGGGGTCCCGGAGGCGAGGTCGGCGCCACCTCCGACGGCCACGAGTTCCTGTTCCGGGGGCTGCTCAGTGCACAAAAGACCCCTTCCATTGTTGACCGAGAGGCAGCCCTGTTCTTGGCTCCTACGCCGTTGCTTGCGCAACGCAGGGAAGCACATACAAACAAGTAAAACCGCCGGCCTCTCCAGGTTTGTTATTGAAGCAAACAGGGCCGATATCACATCGTCAATAGCGCTGTGCAACCCCAGCACGACAATTTCATGTTTGAGAAATAATTATGATATGATGACGTCCAGGGCAGGCTAAGGGCAGATCTCGTGCCCTAAAACCTCGCCATCGACTTGGCGTTGAGTGATGCAATCCCATTTCGTCTGCAGCCGTCCAACGTGTGTACGAGGTACGATGTACATGCGCATGCGCCAAACCCTCTCTGGCGCCGTCGACGTCGCACAGCGGCCTGGGGTGTGCGTGGCTGTGGCCGTTGCGGCGCTTACCCTGACCTGGGTTTTTTCTAATCAATAAGGTGGTCTTGGCCCAGAGGAGAGGTCATTTGATTAGCATTCTGAAGTCGCCTGGCATAAGATGTGCGTTATAGCCCTACACCTGTTTGGGGCGTCATACTTGGGGACGGGACAAAGTTAAAAAAAGATGCCAGCGAGATTTCCTGCAGCTCAAGCGTCCCCATCGTGTCTCCTCGGGTGGCGAAAAATGGGTGTTGTACCTCTATTCTCATGTATATATCGTACATCGCCATTGCACAGCTTGTGATATTAGATCTGTCTGTCTGACAGCGCATACATGCACAGACACCAATTGCCTTCCATCTCGCCAATGATCTGTTAGCTTACATGTAATGTACGCTGACGTTGCTCCTGGTTCCATCTTGTGCGGCCAAAAAAAATAAAACTAGGGTCTTCAAACGGGCCTCATATGATCTGTGATTCGAGTTTAAAATTCGCTTTTGTTTTGATTTGCAAGCGACTCCGAGTGTCAACAAAACCGTCACGGGTGCATGGCATTAGCCGTGTACAATCCAACCCTTGAACGATTGTCACGGAGGTACTTCCCCACTACGGCCCCTGCACAAGTTGATCTTGTCACAACACCCAACCACAATTTCTAAGGTAAAAATAATTATAAAACCCCCCAGAGATTATCTTTAGAATAAAGTCATTTGGGTATTGTTTTGTTTATTCTTTAGCTCAAGATACTGAGACTGACAATCATTCAAGGGTTGTATTGTATATCCCATGTACAGCCCTCGGTACTCGACCGTTTAGTCGAGATACGGCTTTTCAGCTTGCTTCGCCAAACTCCACATTTCCTCCTTCGTTCTCAATTCATCCCTGAAGGTGTCCACGCTTGCCCCGCTTTCTAGCGTCCGGTTGATGGAGACCGGGCCAACATCAAAACAATCAACACAGCGAGCCACCGGGAAACAGGAACCTTCCGTCGAACCTTTCTTTTGTCAAGTTGATGTAATTATCAAGACACAAACATTGTGGTACCATGTCGCAGATGCAATCTATTTTATTTCACTTCCTCAATTAAATCTGTTCCTGATCATCTAACAACAGGTGCAAGGGGGCCCTGCTCGTCGTTGTTGCTCCGGAGCATTGTTATTCGTCGCCACACTGTTGCGTCATGCACCAATCGTTGCATTCTGGAGCGATGCAGGACATGGTCTTGCAGGGAGGAGCATATCTAAAATGGCCGGTGAAGGTGCGTCCTTCTCCAACCATGACTGTCTCTGAGTAATCGAGACTTCGGGGTCGCGGTCAGACACACAGCAAAGAAACAAACGCCCATGCCCGTTGGAGTGTACCCTCTCGTTCATGCTATGAGAGGCTTCGGCGGACACATCATTGTTCCCTCATAGCTGCTCGTAGCTTGCCTTAGTGCCACAGCCCCATCCAGCTATTTGAGGCGCCATCGACAGAACCGCTGATCACCCTACACCGGATAATAACAAAGCCTCTGTCCATTCCAGAAACAGTGCACCCGTATGTCGCACTCCTCGCGGTTGCGGCCTAGCCTGGATTTGTCCCTCGGCTTTACATCTGTAAGCAATGTCAAAGAAAAAGCAACACCCACAATCTTGCTCCCGCCCCCGGTAGTTATTCAAGCTCGCGAGTCTTAAAACGAGCAACAAAGAGGATTGTGGCCCCTGCTTGCACATCGCTAGAGGTGGGTTCTGTCGACACGCCACCTTGGATCGGAGTCGCCTTTGTTCCACGGCCATCGTCGTCAACAATCTCCGATCAGATCCAAGGCGCTTGCGCAGCCTAGTGGGTCATGATGTCCTTTGAGATGGGCGATGACTGCAAGGCGGGCACCATTGATATGTTCCAAATGAAATTTGTGCAAATCCACGCCGCAGCCCAGACGAGATCTTACCTAGCCGAGGCGGGTGTCCACCGGACGCCCGCCGGGCCCGCGATCCCAGGATCCTCTTCGACTTGAAGCTATGATCGATCAGGGATGGGAGCTCCTCTCGGAAGAGCTCATAACCCAGCCACGAACTGGTTTCTTGAGTTGAGTCTAACAGAGTACGGGACTCGTAACCGGGCCTGTAGACGTCAAAGAATACACCAGTTCAACCCAAACCTGAAACACGTCCCCATGGGAGGGGGGCGTCCTCTCTCTCCTCCAGTCATTGGATGCGTCTGTACCGGGTTATTCCTTGATCAATGCCGCTCCGGTACCAACGCACGAGCGGAGAGGTGTTGTCCTGTATCCATTGAGGTTTAAAAAAAAACAAGTCAGCCGCACCGATGCGAACCAGTCATTTGCCACTGGAACAATCCGAGTGTGTGGGTTTCGGAAAAGGAAATCTCATCGCCTCCATGACGTGCCCTGCTGTCAGCAATGCTTCCGGATCGAGTATTGAGCATCAATGTTCTCCAACTACGGCATGTGAAGCCAGCCTACCAATGAACAAAGATATCGGTCAATTGGCCAATCCCTGTAATTTCCACTCGATACAGGTATTCAGCTGAACCGATCAGCCTGTTCTGAAGGGGCCACGGATGCCGTTAGCGCTCACAGTTGCAGCTGATGCAACAGTTGGGATTCTCGTCTGGTGATAGCTCTTGGCTCAATGCCATGGGATGCTTGTCGACTGTCGACTTTCCACCCGGCCGGGCTTGGTACTATTTGCTTTGGGCAGCGAGCGACACTCCCGACGGCGCCCCCTCCTTCGACACCATGGAGGCCTTTGTTCCGGAGTGGCAGCTAGGTGGTCCCTGTTTCTGGTTTCGCCGGTCCTCTTTCTAGCGGGGAAAACACTCCCCACTGAGCACAATGGCAACAGCATACAATTGCATCATGATCGTGAAGGTCAAACTCGACAATGTCAATGCAGGGCCTGAAGATGACGCAGGTTGCAATCTCAGGCTCGGTATCGTGCAGCTACCGAGGACATGGACACGGCAATGCATGACCTGATGGAAAACACCATTGCTGACCAGCTAGCTGGATGCAAGCCCAGATTCAAGACATGCTATAACGACGCATGTCATTGGTAAAGTCAATGCCGCTCTTCTAGTAGGGTATTGTCGGGATCAAAACCGGGCTGTCTGACGAAAAGCTCTCGCCGAGCTGAAGTCGTTTGATTCTTGCAATCTAGACCATAGACGAGCTGTTCATTTTGCCAATTCTGGTATGAGCCCTACCTAAGCTTAGGTCGAATTGCCAATAGCGCAAACACAATGGGCCACAAAGTGGAGTGACTATGGTTGACACAATGGATGACGTGGGAAGGCCACCGCGTGCCCTTCTCTTCTCTCAGCTTCGCCCAGTGGCGCCTTTGAGAGCCCGTGGGAAGGCGCTCGCTGGCGAGAAAAGAGCGCGAGTTGCGATGTGAGACAGAGGACCATGGAGTGTTTCAGGCCCCCTTGTTCAGTGGGGGAGAAGTGCAGATGGCAGACTCAGACATCGGTCAGTTCAGCATTGGCTCGGCTCACAGGAATGCGTGGGACTTGTAAGTGAGAATGTGGCCCAGGCTCTGTCGTGCAGAACAAGCCTACTCTTTTGCATCGATCTTCGTAATGCGCACACTGCAGTGGATCTCTAATGCAGTGTTGTGCAGCATGGTTTGCATCTACTCTCGGACTACAGATCCTAGCAGATGCGACTGTGGATGCACGAGCCAGGACTCGGGATGGGCCTCTTGGACCAAAGCGAAGCGAAACTGCCCTTCCGGGCGTAAGGTAACAGCGCAGCCCAGACGAGTGAGGAGAAAAACATCCAGAAGTTGAGCAAATGTGACGTGACGCGGGATAACACGCGTCTTTGCGTGTCATGTTCGCGCATGAGTGTGAGCGATAACGGCCTTTCATTGGCTTGCCCAAGCCAAGCTGAGAGGCAACTGAAAACATGCAGCCAAGCCCTGTTTTTCTCGTAGCATTACACCTCATCACGAGGTTGCCCAATCCAAGGGCCCATGAGCGACATCAGGTTATGATAAGCGCACGAGGACCCTCCCGATGGGCTCGTTCATGGACAGGGTCGATGGCATCTCGCCAGTGCCCTTACCCTAAACCAGCAATGGATTGGCTCTCATAACGGGATGAAATCTCCACGAAAGGCTGCGAACCAGGCGAACCCTGAGATGTAGGCCGCGTCTGCGCATCTTGACTGGGAGTTGACTGCACCTTTCAGTAGGGATAATCGGATGATGGATGCATACTTGTTAATTTGGGCTAGGGGCTGCACAACAAATTCTGTATTTGGCGGAGGCAGCATCCTGGATTGTTGGACCCTCACCGCCAGTTTGCCCTCGTATTTAGTCTTGTCTCCTCTGGCCACAACGTCTCGCCATAATTATCCCCGCAAGCCAGAAACGCCCAGTAATCAATTGATGATGCTATTGCGAATAGTACTACTGCAGGAGGAAATTGAGCTTCACTATCGGATGCTCGAGGGCCCTTGACCGTCACACGACGTGTTGTTATTCCGAACGCCACAAAATTCCATTTTTTTTTTCTCAAGGCGTGTTGTTTTTGTTGCAGGTACAGGTGTCGGAGACTTTTTTTTTTTCCTCCTCAACTGAGACCCAGGCAGCGGCCCAAGCGGGATCCATAGAACAATACATGGAACAATTCGAATGGCACTGATTCTAAGCCCAATGTGCTATGCTCACAGCTGAGGCCTCTCACAATTCCCCCTTCATATGGCCACAGATCGGCACTCGGCGGGCTTAAGTGCCGACATGCCAGCGCCTGGCCGGTCCGATGCGGGCCGGCAACCCACAAAATTCAACGACCAAAGTCCACAGCCTTGGCGGGGCATGCCACCAGCCCGCAAAGCCAGAGCAAAACCAGACTGAGGGTACGCTTAGCATACCGTGAAGCCCGCTCGCGCAGTCCACCGTACCAGCTGCAGTCTCGAATTGCAGCGATTCCGATATTCTGGTCATCGGCTTGTCTTCTTTGAGTGTTGTTCCAAGCTCCCCGCCACTTTCTGCATCTTGAGCCAACCCCACGCCACACTTCAAAATGGAGGCTGATATCAGAGCTGTCCTGCCCAACATCGACCCTGTGGTCTCGGAGTACTCCGTGGGCTATCTGACACACGCTTCTACTGCTTGGTCCGATGAGGAGGATCCCACTGGACCCTCGCCGCTGTCCGAGGCAGCCTCGACCATCACTGAGCTGCTGCTCTCTGCATCCGGCGAGGTGGATGCCAAGGTAGAGGAGAAGATCAAGCAGCTCGTTGAGAAATGGGTCGACAAGTATACCGAGGCCAATGGAGGAGAGAGAAAGGGCCCCTCGCTTGTGAAGCGTCTCGACCAGACTATCCAGGTCAGCTCTCAACGTAACATGTCTTCGACTTTGGCCGTCGCCACTGGAGGCGTTGATCTCGAGTCTGCCAACGCCAGAAAGGTTGAGTCCAAGGTCGACCGCAAGAAGCTTGAAAAGGCGGAAAGGAAGATTGCCGCCAAGCAACAGAAGAAGGCCTTCAAGACTGTCGAGTATGAGGCATCCAGGCTGCTTGATCAACCCGAGGATGCCCAGTCTTATGAAGAGTTCTACATGGCCGTCAACCCTCTTCAGATGGGCGCCAGCTCAGCCAACAAGACAAAGGATATCAAGTTGGACAGCATCGATGTTTCCATTGGTGGAAACCGTATCCTCACGGACACCAACCTCACTCTCGCATATGGACACCGATACGGTCTCGTTGGTAACAACGGTGTTGGTAAATCCACGCTGCTCCGAGCTCTATCTCGAAGAGAGGTCGCTATTCCTTTGCACATTTCCATTCTTCACGTCGAGCAGGAGGTAAGGCGGCAATTTCTCCCACATATATGGCGCATAGCTGACTTTGCTGTTAGATTACTGGTGACGACACTCCGGCTCTGCAAGCTGTGCTTGATGCCGATGTCTGGCGCAAGGTTCTCCTCAAGGAGCAAGACGTAAGTTTTCCACCCCAAATTAGTATATTGCGCTCTGACAAGTATAGCAAATCACGGCACGCTTGGCAGAGTTGGAGAAGCAGCGAGCAGGTCTTGCCGATACCTCGGCAGATGCCGCTAGAATCGATCGCGACAGAGAAACTCAGGACAACAAGCTTGGAGATATTCAAGCTAAGCTGGCAGAAATGGAATCCGACAAAGCCGAGTCAAGAGCAGCCAGTATTCTCGCTGGTCTTGGTTTCTCTCCCGAGCGACAGCAGTATGCCACCAAGACCTTTTCCGGTGGTTGGAGAATGCGTCTGGCTCTTGCCCGAGCACTGTTTTGCGAACCTGATTTGCTACTTCTGGACGAACCGTCCAACATGTTGGACGTCCCCTCTATCACCTACCTTTCTGAGTATCTACAAACCTATCCCAGCACCGTCCTGGTCGTCTCTCACGATCGAGCATTCCTCAACGAAGTCGCCACCGACATTATCCACCAGCACTCACAGCGTCTTGACTACTACCGTGGTGCCAACTTCGACTCCTTCTACGCCACCCGTGAGGAGCGAAAGAAGGTGGCCAAGCGAGAGTACGAGAACCAGATGGTCCAGCGCGCCCATCTGCAGGCTTTCATCGACAAGTTCCGTTACAACGCCGCCAAGTCCTCGGAAGCTCAATCTCGTATCAAGAAGCTGGAGAAGATGCCCGTCTTGGAGCCACCCGAGGCCGAGTACAGCGTCAAATTTACCTTCCCCGAGGTGGAGAAGCTTTCTCCTCCTATCGTCCAGATGTCCGAAGTCACTTTTGGATACTCAAAGGACAATATTCTGTTGCGGGATGTTGATTTGGATGTTCAGCTTGATTCCCGTATTGGTATCGTTGGACCCAACGGTGCTGGTAAAACTACCATCCTCAAGCTTCTGGTTGGAAAGCTCGAGGCTTCTTCGGGTTTGATCACGCAGCATCCTCGTCTCCGCATCGGTTTCTTTGCCCAGCACCACGTCGACGCACTCGACCTGTCGACAAGCGCTGTGAGCTTCATGTCCAAGACGTACCCTGGTAGGACAGATGAAGAATACCGACGCCGACTGGGTGCTTTCGGTATCACTGGAACCACCGGTTTGCAGAAGATGGCACTGTTGTCTGGAGGTCAAAAGTCGCGTGTGGCTTTTGCCTGCCTGGCCCTTACGAACCCTCACATCTTGGTTCTGGACGAACCTTCTAACCATCTCGATATCGAGGCTATGGATGCGCTTGCGGAGGCTCTTAACGAATTCCAGGGTGGTGTGCTGATGGTATCTCACGACGTGACAATGCTACAGACCGTGTGCAAGTCATTGTGGGTGTGTGACGGTGGTACCGTTGAGAAGTTCCCTGGCGACGTGCAGGCGTACAAGAAGAGAATTGCAGCTCAGGCCAATGCAGCTGGTGTCGTCAAGGCTCACTAAGAGGTGCTGGGGATATCGTTGGGTATATGAATGAAAAACTAAAATACAAGTGCATCTTGTCTTAAGATCAATTTCAAATGTCGTGAGATATGAGACATTTCCTCAGCTTGCGTTCAATACAGTACGGTATCTTTACCATGCCGTAACCCCCTGGTTATCTCGGCCGCGCCCAGGGGAATGACATATCTTCAAGCCATGTTTCAGACATCAGGTTGCGCTGGTTCATAATGTGTAGGGTAGTTTGGTGTTTTTTTGGTGGAGCATCTGACTGGTGACTTTTACCAGGATTGAGCACTATTAAGCTAGGAAGACGGGAAAATCTCTGGGGTAATTTGATGCAGGCAATATGATGCTGGTGATCGCTGCGATACCTTGGGCATTCATATGGACCTTGCAATGGTTGGGTTCGAGGGATGACAACTGGTTCCCAATTGGGCTGTGGGCTGCTAGACGTGGCATCGTCGGCGGCGAGACACCGCCCAATGAGCGGCGAATAACTGCAGACGGCCCCTGTAGGTACCCAAGCAGAGACATCGACATCCCAATAGCATTTGGATAACTCACAAAGCAATACACGACGTACGGGGCATCAAGGAATGGTGAGATCAAAATACAAAGCAAATATAGTCACTTGACTGACTCAACGAGGTCGCAAGATGAGATGCAATGATAGTCGAAATTACCACGAGCCGTTGGTCCGTACAGTACAATTTACCGCCTCACTTCCCCCCCTTATCTTGACCCGGTAAACTGTAATGCTAATGTCGATCGTGCTCGTTGAGCCGTCTCCTGTCAAGTGAGTTGTGGGGCAAGCCTCTCGTGGCGCCCCGGGCCGTCAGTGGGAAATACGTGGCTGGCCTCCTGGCGGCCCTGGCACCTGGCCTGGGGGGAGTATTTTTTTTTTTGTTTGTTTGTTAGAGCGGCGCAAATACCACCCGTTTGACAGGCTCCCATAGGCCCGTGGTGAGACGTTGCGAGAACGGCTGCAACAACACAGACACAAGGCGACAGCAGCGTGCTAGAACAGCCTCTCGAAGTCCTGAATTACCGTCTGTAGAGCCCCGTAGCGTTTTCTCCTGTCCAATGCCTTCCCCGTGGTACGTTTCTGGCCAGATTTTTGGCTGGAGCCGGCGGGTTCCTTGCGTTGGCGCCTTGCCCTTCTGGGACGCGCACGGGCCAGGTGAAGTAAACAAGCGAAAGTGAGCCCCTCCCCTCGTCGCCCCTTCCCTTGCTGGTGGTGTTGCTGGCCTGCTGGGGCCCTGTCTTGCTGGCTCCCCCCCGGTGGCGGTGAACAATTTCACGTCCCGCTCCAACAAAAATCAACACTCCCCTTGAACGTGTCCGACCATCTTTTACCCACCCACTCCAGGCTTGAAAGCTAGCTCAGCTCTCGACAATCTTCCTCCTCCACACTCTTCTTCCTCCATCCACATCCAACCCAACTCCCATACCCCATCACCACAGCCAACATGCGTGAGATTGTAAGTTTTTTCCCGTCCTCGCACAGCATCGCCCTCAGAGCTCCCGAGACGCGTGCCTTTGTTGCTGCCCCTGATTCTACCCCGCCGCCCCGGTTTCCACCGCTTCGACGACAACAAAGCCGCAGCCTCACGAACATGACGAGATATCAGAACGAGATCGCTAACCGTGTGCTTCTTTTTCAATTATAGGTCCACCTCCAGACCGGTCAGTGCGTAAGTGCTTCTCTCGACTCCAGCAAGATTTTCACGACGAGATTCGCTGACAGTTGTCAATAGGGTAACCAAATTGGTGCTGCTTTCTGGCAGACCATCTCTGGCGAGCACGGTCTCGACAGCAATGGTGTCTACGCTGGTACCTCCGAGCTCCAGCTCGAGCGTATGAACGTCTACTTCAACGAGGTATGTGAAAACCACGCCGAGCACTCCCTTTACCGGGAAGCACAAGCAAACTGACACGCCGTGCAGGCTTCTGGCAACAAGTTCGTTCCTCGCGCTGTCCTCGTCGATCTTGAGCCCGGTACCATGGATGCCGTCCGTGCCGGTCCTTTCGGTCAGCTCTTCCGCCCCGACAACTTCGTTTTCGGTCAGTCCGGTGCTGGAAACAACTGGGCCAAGGGTCACTACACTGAGGGTGCTGAGCTCGTCGACAACGTCCTCGATGTTGTCCGTCGCGAGGCTGAGGGCTGTGACTGCCTCCAGGGTTTCCAGATCACCCACTCCCTGGGTGGTGGTACCGGTGCCGGTATGGGTACTCTGCTCATCTCCAAGATCCGTGAGGAGTTCCCCGACCGTATGATGGCCACCTTCTCCGTCGTTCCCTCCCCCAAGGTCTCCGACACCGTCGTCGAGCCCTACAACGCCACCCTCTCCGTCCACCAGCTGGTCGAGAACTCCGACGAGACCTTCTGTATCGATAACGAGGCTCTCTACGACATCTGCATGCGCACCCTGAAGCTGTCTAACCCCTCATACGGTGACCTGAACTACCTCGTCTCCGCTGTCATGTCTGGCGTCACCACCTGTCTGCGATTCCCCGGTCAGCTGAACTCTGACCTCCGCAAGCTGGCCGTCAACATGGTTCCCTTCCCTCGTCTCCACTTCTTCATGGTCGGTTTCGCTCCTCTGACCAGCCGTGGTGCTCACTCTTTCCGCGCTGTCAGCGTTCCTGAGCTCACCCAGCAGATGTTCGACCCCAAGAACATGATGGCTGCTTCCGATTTCCGCAACGGTCGCTACCTGACCTGCTCTGCTATCTTCCGTGGTAAGGTCGCCATGAAGGAGGTTGAGGACCAGATGCGCAGCGTCCAGAACAAGAACTCCACCTACTTCGTTGAGTGGATTCCCAACAACATCCAGACCGCTCTGTGCGCCATTCCTCCCCGTGGCCTCAAGATGTCCTCCACCTTCATCGGTAACTCTACCTCCATCCAGGAGCTCTTCAAGCGTGTCGGTGAGCAGTTCACTGCCATGTTCCGACGCAAGGCTTTCTTGCATTGGTACACTGGTGAGGGTATGGACGAGATGGAGTTCACTGAGGCCGAGTCTAACATGAACGATCTTGTCTCTGAGTACCAGCAGTACCAGGAAGCTGGTATTGACGAGGAGGAGGAGTACGACGAGGAGGAGCCTATTGAGGGCCACGAGGAGTAAATTTATGCCTAGCTCATCTGTTCTACGGTTTGGCTTGTCTGGGTGAAAAGAAAAGTCAGCCTTGATTAAGTTCTATTCGGGGTTGTAATTGATGAAAGGGGTTTAGATATCCTCTGCAATGGCCGTACAGTTCTAATGGCAATTGTACGAGACCAATTAGTTGATCAAAAGAAGTACGGATTGTACCAATCTAATAATTGTCTTTATGTTTTCGGTGAATGTTTCATATTTGGTGTGCTATACAGTGGTCATGTTGTGACCGTAGTTCGTAGACCATCACAAGATGCACATGGGGAGCGAGATAGCAGTCATGCTTGTCCCTCCACGCTGCATAGCACGACTGCTATCTTGCTCCCTAGGTGCATCTTGTGATAAATCAAGTAAGAACTGAAAAACCATCACAGGGCCCTTAAACACTCATCTCCCGAGAGATTAAAAAAAAAACAACCATTACATTAGTATCCGAAATAAACAATACGCATAGTACTTATCCACGACGGTGGGTTTATTCTGCTCGCCAATTCAACATATGATGGACTAGTTAATATTGTTTGATCGCAACACCATGCATGGTGAAGGAGATGGGGGATGAGGTTAAGGGCAGTTGGAAAGAAAGCTAAAAAAAAAACTAAAAAAAAACAGTTTGTGAGTCTCAAGTAGTCATATTTGAGCCTTCACTATTCACGGCATGATATTGCCCTGTAATCATCTGCTTGTAGTGGTTTCTAATTGGATGCAAATGTGTTACTATGTTACAGTCGCGGTGAGAAAGGGGGAGGTTCTACATGTCCAAAGGGTTGCGTCTAGAATCTCTCTTAGAGCCTCCATCCATCTACTCGACTGGAAAGTTTTGTGGTTTGAATCAGAAACGGAATAAAATAACTCAAGGCCCTGGTGTGTTTATTCTATAACAGCAAATTTAAACAAGCTAATCACTGGAATCGGAGAAAAGGATTTGGGGTATCGATCTAAGGTGGTGTGAATTGTGAGGCGATTCTAAGCTTTTGATTGAGTGGCTGGTGTAGTGGCTGGACTCCCCCCAATCGATGGAATGACCATTCCGGGATTTGTTTGGTACGTTTCTTCTCGTGGTTCTCGTCAGCACGTTTTCGACGGTTTCTAGGGGTTTGGTTTCGCCTGTCGGATTTCGAACTGCAGCTACTTCGCTGGCTCGATTGCACTGGTTCTACAGACGTTTTCTTGCGCTGAGATGCTAGTCTCGTTGTCTAAGGTGTCTCTCGGTCTTCTGCTAAGCGATGGTGGTTCCTATGCCGGGACTTTACTCGTATTCATCGAGGGCTCGGTTGAATAGAAGCTCTCATTGAACCGATAGAAAACGCGGTTATTGACGGCTGACGATACAAGAAAGAGAAGAAAGAGAATAGCGGTCATGGAAATTAAACGGTGAAGGTTGAAGAGAAAAACAATCTTGCTCATGAGCAGGGTTGAGCAACCGCCAAAGTCAATGCCAGGCAGACTGGGCTGGCAGCAGCTGTCGGATCAGCCGATTGACTTCCAAATGAGGAGTTTGGAATTTGAATTGTGTTTGCTAAACTCTACTGTTTATTTTATTGTTTAAACCAACTGCGAACGCCTTTGCCAAATCATGCAATCATTTATTTTACAGAATAAATATGGGAATACACTATTTTAAGTGGAACTAATCCATTCGTTGGTACTTGACAACTGGTTGTCCGCATGTGGTCACGTGTATGATGACTAAGCACCAAAAAGTCGAGCTTTGAGCTGCATTTTGACCCATGAGCCTGCCACCGACACGCACCCATTGACCCTCGTGCCAACGATTGGGTCGACTCAATGGCTGGCATGTTTGCTCCCAGTCGGGGGAAGGCCTTTGGTCATGCCATTTCCGCGGCGTCAGCCCCGGTGACGATCCCCCGGTTCCTCGCGCCCGCCTGGCAAAATGCGACATCACGTACGACCTCAGCGGCTCTTTTCTCCACGACGTCGAAACGACCCTCGAAGCTGGGCCGCACGCCCATCTCGGTGCCCCCCGGCGTGGAGATTACCATCGGCGAACCAAAGGCCAAGAAGGACATGACCTCATACAAGAAGATCTATAAGAAGATCATTACGGTCAAGGGACCTCTGGGTACGTTTTTTGCACTGGCCGGAATCAGCCGATGGGTGGATATATAAGGCATTGAATATGTTTTATACTGACTTTCCGGCTAGGAACTCTGGATCTCGAGATCCCCGACTTTGTCGATGTCAAGCACGACGAGGAAAACCGCATGGCTATTTTGAGCGTTCAGGATTCGGACATCAAGGAACAGAGGGAGATGTGGGGTGAGTTTTGGCCCCTCTGCTATGACTTCTCAGGAGGCACGCTCTCTAACACGGAATCTTTCACACAACAGGCACTTCATGGGCATACTTGAGGAATTACATCATGGGTGTTTCGGAAGGTCACACAGCAATCCTGCGTCTCGTCGGTGTCGGTTACCGAGCTAGTGTTGAGGAACGTGGCGCCAAGGAGGAGTTCCCTGGTCAGCGCTTTCTGTGCCTCAAGCTTGGATTCACGCACCCCGTCGAGGAGGGAATCCCCAAGGGCGTCACAGTTACGACGCCCTCGCCCACCCGAATCCTGGTTGAGGGCATTGACCGCGAGGTTCTCATGTCGTTTGCCGGACGTGTGCGCAAGTGGCGCCCCCCGGAGCCTTACAAGGGCAAGGGTGTTTTCATTAACGACCAGACGATTAGACTGAAGCAGAAGAAGATCAAATAAACGGGAAGAAATTTTGTACGAGGTATTTTGGTTGGTATTGGTATGTGGTTATACCGATGGCCAACTCGGCGGGACGCTTTTTGCGTGTGTATTCTAGTCTCGTGTACAGACGTGTACTATCTGTCATGGCATATATAAAAAAAAAGACACTTTGGGTTACTCGCTCGTCATAGAATGCTCTTGCTTTCCCTTTGCGCCTCTTTACCCAGCTTTCTTTATTTTCTTCCGCCTCTTTGACTTCCGCCTCTTTGAGGTCTATTTTTTCTTGTTTGGTTTTCTTATTCTACATTCAAGCCTGCTTTGCGCTGAGCACCTCCTGGACCGCAGCCAAGACCTTGCCATGAACGGCAACCGGGGCAGCAATAACACCCTTGTTGTTGGCAAGGGTTCGGCCGACACTGAAATCAAGACGCTTGCCGTGGATGTCAGTGACCTGGCCACCGGCCTCGCGAACGATGAGGTCGCCGGCGGCGTGATCCCAGATCTTCTCCTGGTAGGTGGCCTTGACGGGCAGGCGGAGGTAGATGTCGCCAGCGCCGCGGGCAATAGAACCGTACTTGGCCTGGCTGTCCATGCGGACGCTGGGCTCGGTGATGCCGAGCTTCTGGGAGATGAGAGCCTGGTCGTCGTGGGCGGAGTGGCCAGCCTCGACGCTCTCGCAGAAGGTGGCGCGGGAGAGGTCCTCGAGGGGTCGCATGGAGATGGACTTTTCGGGGGCGAGGGCACCAGCGGTCAGAGGTCGGCTGGTGGCACCGTGGCCCTGGACAGCGGAGAAGACGACACCGCGACCCTCGTCGGTAGCATTGGTGCCAATGTCGGCCGTCAGACGGGCTGTGTCGTCGACGGGAAGGTTGGGGCAGCCGAGGACACCGACCTTGACGTCGCCATCGACCATGAGGCCAAGGCACACGGCGTACTGGCCGCCGCGCAGGAAGCCCTTGGTTCCGTCAATGGGGTCAATGGTCCAGATGCGACCGGCGGCACCGCCGGGGCTGTTGCCGCGGTCAATAAGCTCCAGCATGGAGTCGGCGTCGGCAATGGGGCCGCCGAGGAGGTCCTCGGAGGCGGTGTCGTCGAGCTTGGTGGAGCTGACGAGGTCCCAGATGGTCTGCTTCAGCTCGGCATTCTCGCGCAGCTGGGCGGCCTCTTCCTCGGCGACGATGGCGTCGTTGGGGAAGTGCTTCTGGAGGGCGGCGATGATGAGGGCCTGGGCGCCAAAGTCGCCAATGGTGACGGGGCTCTTGTCGTTCTTGTCGACGGTGCCCTTGGCCTTCTCGTGGAAGACGCGCTTGGTCAGGATGGCGGCCCGCTGGACGGCCAGCTGGGCAATCTGGAGCTCCGAGGCGTAGGCGGGGGCGGCCATTGTGGACGAGGAGGAGAGGAAGTGGGCAGAGAGCTGGCGGAGGCGGGGGAGGATGGACGGCGAGAGTAGGATAGCCAGGGTGAGGAGCAGCAGAGACGAGAGGAGGAAGCGAGGGCTGTATAAGGGCATCAGAATGCCGGGACGCAGCGGGTCGTCGGGCGGGTCGTCGCAGTCGTGTGGGAGAGTTTTGGGCGCGCGCGTGTGTGTGTGGGGAGTGTGTATGAGACGGACGAGACGAGGTGACGATAGCGGAGGGGGCGGGGGTGACGTGGAAGAGAGCGCGGGATGGCCCGTGGGAGCGGTGTTTTACAATGCGTAAGAAATAGCAGGGTTGGGATAACGCAATTGAGGCCTGTAATTCATTCTACGTCTGCGTCTGGCGTGTGTCATGGCCATGTCTCGCTTACACCGTCTCTCATGACATGACGGGGGGACGCCTGCGTGTAATTGCCCCTCCATTTGTGTCCCCCGACCGCGCAGACGATGCCGCCATGAGGGGCAGCTCCCACTTGGCTTGGCAGCCGCCTTGCACTAACATTTTTTTTTGTCTGCCCCGCGCCGAGCACGCCATTCGCCAGTCTGATTGGTCCGCCGTTTCAAGGAACCTGAACAGCGCCTTTCATCGGCGTGTGCTCTCCAACCTCATCCCAGCCAGCTTCACCAAAAAGTACGCCAATTCCTCCACCACCTCTTGCTCCCCAGAAAAGAAGGATAAAAAAACAACAACAATGTCTTCATCACCCGCCTCTCTCCGCTCGCTCTACCGCTCTATCCTCCGGGAACTCCCTCCTCGCCCTGTCCTCGCCTCACCGCGCTCGCCGCTGCACGCAAAGCTGCGCGAGACCTTCACCTCCAACACCGCCACGGCCACAAGCCCCGACGCCCGCGCCCAAGCTGCCGCCCAGGCCGTCGCCTACCTCCGATCCCAGCGCATGTACGCCACGCTGCTGGAGCGCTACAACCCCGGCATGGGCATGGACGAGGAGGAGCGTGTGCGGCTGACGGCCAGGCGAGTCGGTATGGATCTGCCGGTCGAGTACAAATAAAAAGGACGAATGAACGGATTTGGCATATCGCCCAGCGAATGCACGCCCTCAATTATGTGTGAAATACGACACTTTACGGCATGCGAACGATGGTATTTGCAAAGCTTGGGCAACCACGAGAAGATTTTAGAGTCGGGATGCTCCATGAACCGACTCGGACACCGGCACTACATTACGAAATGGCTTGTAAAAACAACGCAACTGGCGGGGCTAGGATAAAGGGTGGGAAAAAGAAGAACAGAAATGTTCAAACGCAACGGGGGAGGAGAACCGCTAGAGTCCTGGCTATATTCTTGTACGATCAGATGTACAGTACAACTCTTGAATGATGATCAACGTAATACTTTGCTACATGGGATCCCTGCACCGACCATATATTTCAGTATTTTTGAGCTAAAATAAGCAAAAACAATACCCAAGAGAGATATTTAGCTAAAAATTTATGGGTTTTTAAGGTTTTTGTTGGAATCATTCTTATTTTCAAGATTATCATTATTTTAGCCAAGATTGACATCATCATATAGTAACAATGGTAGAAGAACTGTCTCTATTGCAGTTATTCAAATGCTAGATCATATAAAATAGAAACATCTGAATCGCTGCTACAAATGTAGTCTTTTAAAATGTAAGAATGATTCCGTACCATCGTATCTCATTTATATAATAGGGCGCGTACTGGTAATGACCTTGACTGAAAAAAAAAGTATGTACAAGAATTTATAGTCCAGATGCCAAAAGCCCATGTCGAGGCTATGAAGGGGTATCAACGTCTTGCTTTGTTCTGTCCCGCCTCCTTTCCTTTCCCATTCTTTTGCGATTTTTGTATGTGTAAAAAAAACCTGACGCGTGTGCATGTTTCTTCGTCTAAACCCCGCCTACACCTCCGTCCTCGAGTGACTCGTCCCATCCGCCCGTCTGGAGAAGCCACTCGCCCAGACGTTCCTTGACGTGCGTCATGTTCCCTCCCAGAGAGCTCTTCCACTGGTCTTGAACCACCCGAACCTTCTCCTTGAGGTCCTCTGTCAGGCGGTGATCCTCGCTCTGCCGCATCTGCAGGGCGCGGGAGTTGCGCTCCTCAACGGGGATGGGCTTGCCATCGGGCTCCTCGGCTTGCGTCTCCAGGACCTTGCACTTGGCGTTGACGACAGCCTCCTTGACCTCGTGCAGCAGGCAGAGCAAATTCGTGTGCGATTCGATGAACTGGTACGTGCTCTTCTCGGCGTGGAGGAGCAAGCTGAAAAGGTACTGCATCGGATGTGCGTGGTACGACGGGTTCTCGTCATACTCGGCAGCGGGAATCTGAATCTGGAAGCCTTCGAGATCCAGCGGGATACTGTCCAGCAGCTCGCACAGCGGCGGCGCAATGTCCCAAAACGCCGAAAGCTGCAGAGCCACTCCTCGTTCCACGGCTTCCTCCAGCACAGATCGGAAGTCTCGCGCCCGGTTGAGAACCTCGTTGGCGAACGCGTACTGTCGTCTCGATAAATCTTCGGCGAAGAAGGCTTCGGCTGACTTGAGCTTCTCGGTGTTGCCTGACAAGCGGTAAGGAGTCATGACAACTTCGGAATAACGGCCGTTGCGGTCGGAGAGGAGATCGTAGATGGCTCGGTGTAGAGACTCGCGTGCTTCGAAGATCCACTTGAGCAAGGTTAGTTTCTCCAGCAACTCTGGCTTGTCATCTCCCTCCTCTTGCGGCATGTCAGCATCATTCTCTCCGTTGTCAAAGAGGTGGCGAGCCAAGTTGTCGAATAAGTCAGTAGCGCGGCCGATGCGACCCATCAGCAACTCGTTGAGCGGCAGGACTACTTCATTCTGGAACAATTCGTATTCCTTCTTTCCTTGCTCCTTCTCCCGGCTAACCTCGTCGTTCTTGGCGTCCGCCTCGATAGCAGCTGCATCCGCATAGCCAATTTTCCCAGCGCCGATATCCTGTTGCAGATTCAATCGAAGAGCCGCCCTACGATCGGCCTGTGCCTTGGTAAACTGTTCGCGACGCTTGGCACTCTCAGCAGCAAATTTCTCCTTGGCCACGGTGACTTCTGATATCTCGCTCAGCGCTCGAACTGCGGTTCGAATCTCGGTCAACTCGGGATGATTGTTGTTCACAGCCGGGTGATGTCTTGGATAAGGCGGTGGCATGGTGACAAGGCGGGACACATCAAGATGGTCCCGATCCTGATAAGAGGAAACCGGACTCGATCCCAAAGGAGTTTGTTGAAAGTGCATGGGCTGCGGTGTCAAACTTGGCGATGCATCATGCCAGCCCGTTTTCTCAGGCGGATATTCCGAAGAAGAACTGGGCTCGCTGGGGCCTCCGTAGTTGCCAGCCTGCTGGTCATCCTCGATCCATTGAGTCTTTGGTACGCCCATGTACTTAGACTCTCGTTTTGATCTCTCCATGCGAGATGGCTCCCCCTGAGAATCCGCCTCCCACCAGCGACTTGGGGGCCGTCCACGGGAACTGCCATTCTCATAATTGTCGCTTACGCTCATGCTAAGGATGGGTGATAGTGAAGGCATATAGTTGCCCGACGACCAGTTTCCGGGAGCTGCACTGCCGCCTGGTGATGCTGGGATGCCTGCTGAACCAGGAGCTGACTGGGTATTTCCTTCTGGTGCTTGCGCTGACCCAAACGAGTTGCAACGAGAGCGTGCAGGCTCCGCCGAACCTGGAGTAAGCCCATCCTGGGAAGTATTTGACGCGCGCCGGACAGCAGGAACCATAGGTCGGAATAGATCCCGAGTGAGGTCGAAGATCTCTGACCCCATTGCTCCAATAGCATTAGAATATCTTTCTCTCCTAATCCTCGATTCGCTAACAATAAAGTCCGCAAACAAACGCACGCGTTCCGCATCTGATGGGGCCGTCGCCTCCTTCGCGGCGAATGCCTGGAATCGTTCAATAGTACCGGTCGAAAACTGTTCGGCAGTTTGCGTAATTATCAGGTGTTTTGAGATGGGAAGTGACGCAGAAGTGGGTGGACGAGATGAGTCTCGAGCTCGCGAGCCTGATGCAGAACGGGTGTGTGGAGGAGGAGTTGGGAGAGCCTTAGGGGCCACGGCTGCTGAGCTGCTGCCGCCACCATATTGCGCTTGCTTGGATGGGTATGGTGAGAAGGGCGGGGTTCCCGTATCCAGCTGAGGAAGCTTGCCAGAGGAGACTGCTCTGGGCGTCGAGTGTCGGGAGTCCATGTTGAGCGAGTCGCCAGTCTTGAGCGAGAGCTCAGGGTGTGGCCTCCCAGCGCTGCGTGGAGTTGATCTTCCAATAGTTGGTTTGCGAGTGAGACCGCTGGAACCAGCACCGGAACCAGAACCGTCGGGTACTACGATATCTGAGATAGGATTTGGTTGGACTCTTTCATCAATGGAACCGCGAACGCTTTGGCGGGTTCGACTCTCAGTTCGCCTCTGAATGATTGTTTTATCACGGCGCACGGCACCGGTTCGGTTCAAAGCAGTAGCGTTGGGTGAGGCAGACGAGGGACCAGCTTCAGTGTGCTGGCTTGAGCTACTAGTGCTTCCACTTGCGCTTGCGCTTACGCTGGAAGTATCAATCGTTAGGCCGGGGGATCGACCTCGAGCCGGAGCAGCTGGCGGAGTTGGTGCAGCGAGTGTAGCTGGTGCAGCTGATCCGTTCTCAGTATCAACCCAATCTGCTGGGGTTGGCGGGACAGGCCCTAATGTGGTTACACCAGCAGGAGGAGGACGTCGAGTGGGAGGAGACAAGATAGGTGTCGTAGTCCGGTCCGCCGCTTGTACACTTTGCGATCTGGAGCTTGCTGGAGGTGGCCCAGGTGGTGGTGGTGGAAGAGGCATCCCTGGTCCCCACCGAGTTTGCGACGACGACCTTGACCGAGCTGATGTTGGAGTCTCAATCGCGCCAGCCGAGGCAGCTCTGCGCGCAGCCGGAGGCCCAGTTTGAATATACATCGGCATAGGAGGAATTGGCTCCTGCGGTGACGGCTGTATTGTTGTCTGAACAAACATGCTTTGTCTGTGTGGGTGAATGGCCGGGACTGGAGGGTGGTCTTGAGGACTTGCGTTATGCTCATTGGCATCTCTTCGGCGGCTCAATGAAGATAACCCGAAGCGACGATCTCGAGAAGGGCCTCGCCCAACAGTCCCTGGGGGAGGTGGGAAGGCTTGGGGCTCTGGGGAAGGTCGGTGCATAAGCGGATTGATTCTCGGCGGCGGCGTCGAGGCCGAAGGAGTAACGGGGTTATAGACATTGGTCACCGGCTGCTGCTGTTGACTTCTCGGTGGGCTATACGGCGGCGGCGGCGGGGGAGGTGACACTGAGATGTTAGTCTTGGGTTCGACATTGGGATCAATGTACACCACACGGCATTGGGCTTACATTGGGCGTCTCCAGCGTACTGGATTGACCGATCCGGGCCACCAGCGGACGGGGCGACCCATTCTTGAGGATTGTAGCGCTGAATGGTGCTGGATGGGGTGATGGCGGACTGGAGATGAGAGGGGGTCATGGACACGGCAGAGATGGGCGTGTTGAGAGGGTTGTTGTATATGCCGAGCGAAGTTGTAGTTATAGGATTAAGGCCAAGACGGAGGCGCGAGGGGTCCCGAGGAGAAGTCATGGTGACAGAATGGGGACTAGTTGAGATGTCTTTTCTTAGAAACCAGAAGGTCACGACCTTGTCCGGGGTTTGACGCCAGAGGTGACAGAGCCGGGCGATCAGCAATGGCGTCAAAGCCAACCACTCGGCACCTACACAAACAGAACTAGCACTGGGCACCCTGTCGCCCGCGCGCGAGCGGGATCAGCGGCTGTGGTGCTGGCAGCAATGGGCGTGGCCCACGATGCGGCGTGTTGGGGTTGTGCAGGTTTGGCTGTCACAGGTGTGCCGGCGCGCGCGCGCGGAGGATGAGGGATGAGACGATGCTCAGACGAGAGGGGAACCAGACTCCGGCACAATGTCGACAAGAGACCAACGGCGAGCGGCGGAACCAGGAGCTCGTTGTGTCAACTCTTTCTGTGCCCCACGCGCGCGCGTGAGTGTGGGCGCTGACCTGCGAGCAGTAGTCGGGGAGCTGTAGGCCGGACGCCTCAAAAACCCACAGGGCTGCTGCGAGTGGCCAGGGTGTCGGATTTATTCGTCCAGGTTCACACAAGCCATCAAGCAGCTCTGCAAGAGGGCGAGGAGTGCGAGTTTTGAGCGAAGAGAGAGGCTGGGAATTGAGCGACCCCGCGGCTGGTCAAGGTGGGATCGTATGCCTGATGATGGTCTTGGCGGCGGCCACGGGGATAAAAGGCAAGGACCAAAAAGCCAGAGATAGATGAGCGAGGAGCGAGAATAAAGCCCCCCAGGCCCTTGCTTGGGTGGAGAGGAAAAGTTACTGCCAACAGACGAGGGTTGGGTTGGGGGTGTCATGTCACTTTAGGTGGGACAGTCGAAGGCGATGGTGATAACGCGAGATCTTCCTGGCTGGTAGCAACCCACCGCCCACAACCATTGCGCGCACAACCCACACATGGCATACAGAGAGTCGGTACTGTCCCCTTCTGGGACTCGGTGGGCGACCCTGCATGCCACATGCTACGCCGGTACCTCCCAAACGCAAGCGTGTCGGCGGCGGCGACTTCGAAATCCCTTCCCTGGGGACTGCGAGCTAGGATATGGCCAGCCAAGGACGGGGCCACGTCCCTTGCCCTGGTCCAGTTCCATCGTCCGGTGCCGCAACCCCAGACGGGTTTTCTTTTTTTTGCACCGTCTGCCATCTTCAGAACGTCATTGGCAAAAGTCTGTGCATGTCCCTCCCGTCCCGCCGCCAATGTCATTCACTCGCATGCCATGTACAGTACTGACTGGCCCAACGCCTACTTGCAGAATCCCCTGAGCTGAGGGACGAGTCACCTTCGCCCAGCAGGATGTGAAGATCCTTGCAGCATGCTTTAGCTTTCCTATCCCGCCCGTCCCCTCCATGATCCTTTCCGTTCCAGGCAGGGAACCGTCGCGGATGACTGAGTGGATTCTTTCAAGGTCAAAACAGAGTGCGTCCGCCACGCCCCAGTTTCTCTTCTGCTCGTCCATGAACCCGCCCCGCTGGTGCCAGACGTGGTGGGACAAGTGGCCAGCTCTCTCCTTCTATTGGGCTGACGCGCCGCACTCTAGTTCTATTCTTAGCCATCCTCATGATGAACAGGGGTTACCATTGGCTGCCTCCGTCTGGCCATGCGGGTGAATGTGGACGTCGGCGCTTAATGGTGTCCCATGGTTCCGCCCATCACATCCCATCCAGGCAAAGATTGCACTGTGAGCCGATGGATTGGGGTCATCGACGGAAAACGGCAATGCCAAAAGGGCAACACTCGCATCCTTCCTCATTCTTGCACAGACTCTTCACGCATCTGCCGCCCCATTGCGGCGAGCTCAAGTGCAAGGGTTAGCCTCGTGGCGGTCACCGCTTGTCCACCGGAGAATTTGTTAGCGAGACGGGGCAAGAAAAGAAAAGAAGGACAGGAAAAGCACAAAAGAAACGGTTATCAGGCCACCGGACCGTGCTAAAGGTACACGCGCCTATGACTACCGCATCTGCTCAGCATTGTCCTCCTTCGCTTGTCCGTCCCTTCTTCTTCGATCAACTAGATCAACGGGATACAGAGTTCCGGATGGTGGGTCCTTGCACCTCCTACGATCGGAACCAACGGCGCCTTCCAATGGGTTAGATATTCTCGAGAGTTTCTAGGAGCCAAAAAATCGCGGATCGACGAGTGGCCGGGGTGGGTGACCTATTTCAGGAACCAGCTGACCCTCCCCGCTTCCGGATATTGCTCCCCCTCCTCCATAAAGCTTTGTGGCGGACCCCCTCGCTCCCATTTACGCCGTGACGATGCCTTCGTTTGTAAAACTAAACGCTCGGTCCGTTAGCAAACCCAGGCCCTAGCTTATCATCCTCCATCCGACTCGTCACTTCATCGCGGAGTTTATGGGGCCGCAAGGTCGGAACCCGGTCCAGCCGAGTGGCCACTGATATTTATAGATGTGAGGCGCTTGTCGCGTATCTCGGTTCTGACGCGGCACCAACCAACCGCAATAGATTCAGTGCAGGCAAGGGATCCAACTCGATGATTTCAGAAGGATTGACTGCAAAATCCCATGCATTATTCTCCGCGCGGTGAGCTGTCCAATGGTCGATATGGACATGCTGTTGAAATACCTGCGTGTTCTACGCAATCCATTCATTGAGATCCTTTTGGCTTTCTAAAATTTAACAGACGGCCGCCAACAAACAGCCGTGAGTAATGAAACACACATGTCCTTGTCCTGGCTAGATACCCTATACCGCTATTGTAAACAAAGAGTTTGCCGCTGAGGAAATACCTAGTCATTGACATGCCTGTTTCATGACTAGTCGCAGGAGGAGGAAGAGGAGCTGGAGACAAAACTCATATATCATATTTTGGGGTATTTGATAAGAAATTTGGCAGCTTCCGCTCCCGATCCGATCGAGTCGAGAAACAGTTGGTTGCAGGCCTTGATGCCGCTACCAATATTGCGCCAAATTTAGAACCCAACCTGGTAGAGCGTTAGCAGCATGGATTTTTCGAATTCAGCGGCCATTGCGCAAATCGCCAAAGCATTTAGCACTGAAACTTCTGATCCTTCCGAGATTTACTTCTGACGGTGCAACCCGAGCCTCAAGCGAAATCTCGATCTCAGTTGCATTAGGACGAGGCTGGGTTTGGCCTCAGGAAATGAGCCCCACATTAGCAAAGGTGGGGCACAAGGCTCAAGCAAAATTCTAGAGGGTTCTGATTCTTTCACTTCTCCATTCTTCATCTATTCCCCTTCTCCTCCAAAACTGCAAATTTCTTTTCTTCTCTCTCTTTCATTCTTTTCACCCACTCCAATCTCTTTGACCACTCCGCCTCAGCAGCCTCACGCATTTGTAAGTACCATTATGAGCTTTTTTACTGCTTCAGCGCCCCTCTGTTTTCATGCAGCTGCATTCCATGATGAGATAATCAGCTGGCACCAGTCATAGAGTGACTTGTACTCCCTTCATTGATGACCTATATGCTGTGGTCTAAGACCATTTCTGACATTGCAATTGCAAAATCTTGATTTTTTTCACCAGTCTTCTGCTACATTTGCGTTGAGTACTCAAGCTAACGGTGCCCTATCAAGCTTTAGACACTTTCCCCGCTTCCCGTCGCTCCTCGAGCCCCCCGATTTCACAATGGTTCTGCACAACCCCAATAACTGGCACTGGGTCAACAAGGACGTGTCAGCATGGGCTAAGCAGTGGTTTGAGGACAACCTGCTCAAGGTCGAGGCCGAGAATGGCGATGTTAAGGCCAAGATCAGCAAGATTCAGAGCATGGATGGTGATGTTGATGTCAGCCAGCGTAAAGGCAAGGTCATCACCATCTTCGACGTGAAGGTTGTCTTGGAATACTCCGGTAAGGCAATGCCGTGTGCTTAATGTCGCTGTCGGGAGCTGACCTGTCCCATAGGTTCTGCCCCCGGAGAGGACGACGTGTCCGGTACCATTACTGTGCCTGAGGTCGCCCACGACACCGAAGAGGATGAGTACGTGGTACGTGATGCTCCCTTCGTCCTTGTGCCTTCGGTGTTTTGTCGTAGAATATAGCTAAGGGCCTCGTAGTTTGACGTAGATATTTTTGCCGAGTCCAAGGAGAAGCAGCCCGTCAAGGACCTGGTCAGGTCCAAGATCGTGCCCCAGCTCCGTGAGCAGTTCCAGAAGCTCGCTCCAGCTCTCATTGCTGAGCACGGCAAGGATATCCAGCACGCCCCTGGTTCCAACCCGTCTAGCGGCTTCACGACTCCCAGGACCATGCCCCAGAACACCCCAGCTCCCAAGTCTACTCCCACTGTCTCTGCGCAGACCAGCAGCGGTGGTGTCGTTAATACCACAACCGTGACCGACAACGAGGAGTTCCGTACTACTGCCGACGAGTTGTACGAGACATTCATTGACCCCAACCGCTTGGCCGCTTTCACTCGATCCCCCCCCAAGGTTTTCGAGGGCGCCAAGACGGGCGGCAAGTTTGAGCTCTTTGGCGGAAACGTCTCTGGCGAGTACCTTGAGCTGGAGAAGCCCAAGAAGCTCGTGCAGAGCTGGCGCCTGAGCCAGTGGCCTGCTGGCCACTACTCCAAGCTCCAGATCGAGTTTGATCAGAACGATGTCGACCACGTTACCGTCATGCGCGTCACCTGGGAGGGTGTCCCTGTTGGCCAGGAGGAAATTACCAAGCGCAACTGGGTCGAGTACTACGTCAAGAGCATCAAGACAACCTTTGGGTAAGCCGTACCATCCGTGGTAATGAATTTTTCCACTGACATGTATCAACTAGCTTTGGTACCATCTTGTAAAAGGTTATATGGAAAGGGTGGAATGGAGTCAAGGAGTCCGGGGTGATGGTAGACTTATGGAATGGAGGTGCCCTGCATGAGGGTAGTACCGGGGGATGGTATTGCTACCGTGGTGGAGGATGGAAGACGCGAGCCCGTCAACGGTCTGCGAAAGGCCGAGAGGCGCGCGAATATGATGACTACGAGAGAATTGAATAACGAATAAACGGAACATGCCTCGCCCACAGGCCCCGAATACGAGCCATCAATGGATGAAATGTGCTGCGAAGGGAACGGGCTGACTTTCGTTGCAAAATTTGGTTGGATGTTTATATGTACCATTAACACCCATAAGATGACTGGCACTTACGCTTTGCTTCTACTTTGTTCGACGTCGCCGTTCGACAGCAGGCTCGTCTCCCCTGCTACCGAATTTGTAGTTTGACACAAAGACATCAGCAAGGTTGTCCCAGAAGCCCATATCATACAAGTTCTCCACATCCCTCAAACTCCATATTCTTTCCCATGGCCCATCTCCTGGTATACGACCGTTCTCTCTGGGTGGCTGCCCGTCTATTGTAGTGATCAAGATATGCTCTGGCTCAACGGGCCAGCGAGTACAGGGCGGTTCGATTTGAGGGTTCTTGGACCAATTAGTAGGCGCTGGACGGCGAAAAGCATAACCGTCCTGCATATCCTCCTTCCACTCAGTCCACTTAAGTGTTTCGTTGGTCGTGGTGCCACAGTACACCAAGTAGAGCGAGTAGATGAGGAGGCCCCAGACGAGGGGGGAAGTTAGAAGAGCAAGGAGTGTGATAGCACCGATGTTGACATTGTCCTGGATTCCCCAGCCCCATGTGCCGAGATAATCATCCCAGGACATGTCTTTGGATGGTCTAATAGTCCAGCTCGGATCTCTCTCTTTAATACGCTCCACGAGGACCGAAAGTCCAAGGAGGCCACCATAAGTGCACAGCAGAGCAGTGGACATGAGAAGGAGGAGAAACCAGTGCTGGTTCCCGTAACCGACGCACGAGTTGATAAAAATACAGTGGTGATCTGTCTTAGCGACACACCGCTTGCATACGCTGCAGTGCTTGGAACGGGCGGGTTTGAGAATGCGGCATGTCCGGCATTCATGGCCGGGGCGGAAAAGGGTGTGATCATATGGATAAAGGGAAAGATGATAGTTGACGTTTTCCGGCGTAATATAGCCAGGATCGCTTGCGCAAGCCAGGTACAGAAATGTGTATGGCATAGCGACGGTTATGGCCGCGGTGAACTTGGTGAAGGCACCAATTTTTGGCCATATTTGTGGGAGATACAAGTATTCTGAGCCAACCAGGAGAACAACAAAGAATCCCTGAAGCGGTTAGTATATAGGTCTGCGGCGAAGCGTAATGGTTCTTGAGAAGACGTACCACAACAGTCCAGTGCCGATCATGCATTATGTAGGTACCGAATCTCGCCAAATACCGCGATACCCGGCCGCCAGTGAGAATCTTGTCAATGGCCAATATGGCCTGTGGTATCTGAACCCATAGTAACCTATGCAGCTTTCCAATAGGAGTTCGTCTTTACGGACAAGCGAAGTCAGTATCAGCCTTTTGATCTATGTAGAGCCAAGGCCTACCTCAATGCAGGTAATCTCCCAAAAAAGGCCACAAAGACCATGAATGAGATGAAGAGAATAAGATATACGGCCGCCCTGAAAGACATTTTGTTCGGTATTCGCCCACAGACTTATACGTAACCACGGCACAGCCAAAGCGATTCCAAGGGTCAAGGATGCGCTACCTGTGAGAACTCGGCAACAGAGTTATATAAGTTGGGGCTCAAAGACTCTCTCTAGACAGCCATGACAAATGAAAATGAAGCCAAAAACCCTGGACTTCCGCCTTCGTGGTTTGACGGGACAACAAACTCTCGAAATGCAGAACTCAAAGAATACGTCGCTTGTGGCTTTGCGCCCCGTCAGCACAGCAGGCGGCGAGACAAGGAACCCGCATATGCTTATATCCGAAGCCAATGCACGGATAACTGGGTAAGTATGGCGACTTCTTCCCTGTAGCACGTGATTGCGCGACGGAGAAGACCACGCGCTCCTTTGACTTTGAGGGAGATGATACGGAGCCAGACAAAGATCAAACTAATGCGAAAAAAACGAGAGGGGAGCGCCTTGGTCAAAGACCTTGAGTCTGAAGAGCCGTAGTTTTTACTTGTTTTTCCCTCTGGTGTTTTTTTTTAGACCCATATCCCCAGGATATCGGTGCTCCGGTAAGATCCCCGCGACAGTTTGGCGCCCAACACCATCAACCCTGGACGCGATTGATGCGGCCCATCCTAAAGTGGCAGCCAGTCATCTGTCAAGATGGCGGCAGTGACGTATGATGGTGTCGCGAGCGCTGAAGGAGGAAACATTTTCAAGGGAATGAATTTCTGGGTAGCGCAACGTATCCCATCCAGAACTCATTTTATTGAACAGATTGAGGTGCGTTTTCTGCATTATCCTTCTGGCGTCGCTCAATATCTGACCTCCAATAGTCCAACGGCGGAAAGGTAGTGCCTCTTGAGAAGCAGGCCGATATTCTTATCGCAGACCATGCCAGGTCAAAATTCGCACCTCAAGGTTCTTACTCATGGAAGTACATCGAGGACTCTGTGAAAAATGGCATCGCCCAGCTGAAGGATCGCTACCTGATTGGGCTCGACCCAACACTGCCGAGACCGGCAGGGGGAGGCGCTGGCGCCAAAACCACTCGAACCCCTTTCACCAAAGCTGATGATCAAGCACTGGCGAAGTGGGTGCTCACTCACGGGACGGATCGAGCAGGAAATAAAATGTACCAAGAGTTTGCAGCCCAGGTATGAAGAATAGAGCAGCAGGGGTGGGGAATGCTGACGCTAACACTGATATAGAACCCTCGGCATACGTGGCAGTCATGGCGAGACCGCTTTGTCAAGAAGTTACAAAATCTCCCAAGGGAAACGCTGCAAAAGATGGCTGATTTGGCTCCTGAACAACCTGTTGTCATAGAGGGTGATCGGGTAGGAGAAGATCCCCAGGCTACACCCCAAGAACCTGCGAAGCAGTCTACTCCTCAGCCTCGCAAGAGGAGAGAAGCACGCCAAACCAAAAGAGTAACACCGCCGGAACCAAGCCCTTCGCCAGTTCCTGAACCTATTCCCCAGGTCACGAAAGAGATCCAATCCAATGGCCAGCAACCCATCGAAAACTCAGATGAGCGTGGTTCGGATTATGTGACCATGATGAATGTGTTCTATCAAGATCTGAATGAATACATAGTTGCAACCGAGACCGACATTAAACTGCAGCCTAAGATTTTAGGTCGGACGATTGAGCTTTACGACCTTTCTGTGGCAGTCCAGAGAATATGGCAAGAAAGCGGCCCAGGAGCGCTGGATGAGCATGACTGGGCTCAAGTCGCGGAATCGCTTGGTTTCTCGCCCCAAGACGCAGATGCCTTATCTCAATTACGGCAGTGCTTTGACGAGAGTTTGGCGGAGTTCCTGGATGCGATTGAGGACTACAATCCAGACGGTGAAGTTGAAGCAGAAGCCGAAGTTGAGCTTGGTGGCCAGGCGCACAGTTCTCCGCACCAGCAGGATGGTTTCTTAGAAGGTCAGGAACTTGGCCAGCCACAGGAAAGTGATTGGGTCGAGGAATCGCCTTCTCACCAAGCCCTAGTGAGACACCAACAGAATTATATACGGTCGTCACCGCCGATTAGAACGAAGCGACCCCTGGATCAGCTACCACTGACCTCATCAGGGCCGCTAACCAAGAGGTCACGGTTTGATAAACAGGCAGTGATCCCGTCTACCCCAGACCTAGAGGTCGGTGAGGGTCGGCGAGTTCCCTCCACTCAATTCTTGTCGCCGACCATCCGAAAGAGTCTAATGCGTCAAGACTATGTGGATGCCAGCGAAGCATCGCAGCAACTTCCGCCCCTGCCCCCGGTAGATGATGATGAGCTGGAGGAAGATGTCGAAGAGGAAGAAGATCCAGAACCAGAGGTTCAAGAACTACCACAGAAAACTACCGTGCAACTGTCCCCCTTACTGGATACAGGAGGTGCTGCTATTGAGAATACACCGTCTCAACAGCTCCGCTTCGAATCTCTGAACCCCAGCCCCATTCCATTCAGTCTCGAAAGGCCATCTCAAACGAAAAAGAGAGTATTTGGAAGATCTATTTCCAACCCTGTCCAGGCTTCAGGGGCTGGCCCGTCAAATCAACATCAAGAGCCAACCACAAGACGAACGATAACCCCTTCAGCGAACCTCTCGACCGCTGCCGCAAAAAGCACCCAAGCTCCGAGGCGCTCACTCCCTTCTACTTTCAAATCTGAAAACGCGACTCACGAGTCTGCTTCCCACCAAAAACCAGCTGTTCCATCGCCAACTGTTGCCCTCCCAAAACAACAAAAGGAAAAAGCACACTCCGTGCCCCAACCTACCCCATCCGCATCGAACCGCCGCGATATTGATCATTGGATAAAGTATTACGAGCGCCTCGGTTTCTCACGCCCCGTCATCATCGAGGGCCTTAAGTGCACAACCCTTACGCCTGGCGCTCAAGCTAGTATCGCGATGCAGAATATTCAGCTGGGAAAAGGTGTGCCTCCCAACTACGAGGGCATCTGGACAGATCGCGACGACACCGATCTTCTGTTCATCGGCTCTATTGATTTTAGCCGGGAGCCAGTTGGACCAGTCGAAGAGCGACAGTACAGGAGGGCCCAAAAAGCAGCGAAGCGGCTTAATATGAAACACAAAGAGAGAAGGGTTCAATTGAGAAAGGCATTTCTTGAAGCGCAAAGCATGGCTGAACAGGATGGCGAGGCGAGTGAGTAGGACATCATCCGCTGGCTTTATTCGATTTCATGACATAGGCTTCCTGTATGCTTTATGATTATTACCTAGTTTTATTTCTTTTGTTTTAGCGTTGGGAGTAGGGCCGGTAGAAACCTTTGAAAGGCGTTATTTTGTGAGTTCGGGTTGGAAGCAGGATACCCAAGTATAGTTTGTTAGATTGGAAACGGGATCAAAACTGTAACTGGTCCCAGGCATGTGCAATTTTTATTTCCCCGAGCACGTTCAAGAAACTAGAATGAACTGTAGTATCGCTACCTAAGACGTTAGATGAGGTGATTTAACGCCTAATCGCAAATTTGATCGCCGCCTCTAAGAACGCTTTTCTCAGTGCAATCCCATTGACCCAAGGTTTCCGAATACCAAATTTCCCACTCCATGTTTGAGCCCATAGTTGGAGAAATATAAACAACCCAAAGCGCCTCCTATAGTTCCCAATTGCAGTATCTTGCTTGGAGATATCGATACCCCCAGGTTCCTTTGTCAAAAGAAGTTAATTGAAATCGTGAATGGTCTTGTAAAAATACTGCTCAGTAGTGATATTATTGAGGTTATCCGAAAATTCACTTTTGCTTAAGCCATGGTGTCTAAAAAGAGATTCCGTAAATGCCAAGATGATGTTTTTGTGTCTGGCCATGTTGGAGACAATGAAGCCGGCGAATTCACCTGTGCCAGAGTAAGCAAATGCCCGTCTAATTTGTAGTGAATGCGACAAACCTATGACAGCAAGCCAGAGATTACGTCCGATGGACGGCTGGAGCCCGTAGGAGCCCAAAATAAGAGATGCTGCTGGGAAGACGAAATGTGGCCACAGGTTATAAAAGCTTAGGCCACCGAAAATAGAATACCCAAATTTCTTGGCAGAGGTGTTGGCAGCTTCAAGAGCATCCATGATTTCCTCTGCTTTTTGTTGTGCTTCGCTGAGGCGCTCCTCGTGGTGACCAAACTTGTCAAGCAAATCGTCCGCGATGGCTCCGAGCTTCTCCATCCCCTATGAAGGATTAGTTAGTAACACCAATGTTAAGTTGTCAACTCACAGCCTCTATTTTAGCTTGATTCCGCAAAATCTCTAGGGTTTGTGTTTGTGTTGCATCCTACACTGGGTAAGTTGGGCAACTTCACAATACAGGGTCCAACTCACCATCTGGGCTTGGAGGGAGATGGAAGACGCCAGTGCCGCGGCAAAGACGGCTGTGATTGATTCCAACTCTCTAGTTGTAGCTTGTGATACGTCTTGAAGAGCGACGTCATACGAAGCAGCGACTCCTGCAGTCGTATCCATGGTTGTGCGAAGGAGCAATGTCAAGATTTGCTGCAAGTTTTTAGCATCCTCGAGGCCTCCTTTGACGAACTCATCAGACTCCTGATCGCATGTCAGTGCCGTAATTCGGATTTGATCTGTCTAAACCCACCTTAACATGGTTATGCAATTGATTTTCGACAAGTTTCCCAATGGCATCAATTTGAGCTCTGAGCTGGTCAACTTCAGCGGCAAAATTATTGATAGAACCCGTCGTGCCATGGAGAATGAAGTTGATGGATTCAAGTCTTTTTTCAAGCTCGGACTCGATTTGGGTGGTCAATCTCTCGAGAATTTTAGTGACTCGCTGGTACAGATGAATGTTATGAGCTTCAGATATGTTAGAATCAAAGCCAGAAGGAGAAGTTGTATCTCAAACCTTTCTCGTTGTCTGCTCTAGCAACTTCACAGAATCTCAGCGCTTTGTGGCGGTAACTGACCCAAGTATTCCATGCCGAATCGGACTGCGCAAGCCCCTCCAAACAGTCGTCGATCTCGTGCGTCGAAACATGGAGCTGTGGATGCTTAGGGATAGGAAGTGCAGCCAAAGTAACCTCGCGAAATTTGGAGCAGGCGGAAGGGATTACGAAGCTCCCTCTCTCGAGATCACAAATGGCAAGACTGGCTGCGTACGAGTCGACGAAATCCCTCGCCGCTCTTCCGCTGTCTAAATGGACAGTGGCTTCGTCCTGGCCGTCGAGAAGTTGGCAGTTGTTGACCAGTAGTCGCGCAGCAATACGGTGACAGAGGGGCTCGGATTCCAATTCTTCAAGTTCATTGAGAGCGATGGTGTACATGTTGGATAGTCTTTGCTCCGGAGGGTTGGCTTGAGGGGAAACGTTACCAGGTGCCGGCGGGTGCACCAAGGCTCCTACTCCTTATTACGCGGTCAGTTTTTTTACCACAAGCTGCGCAGGGTGCTTCGCACCATTGACGCGTCGCTCCAGGCCCTACATGAAGCTCTGGCCGCCATCTTGGAAGAAGGAGAGGAAGAGGAGAAGACGGAGAAGGGAAAGCCCTTTTTGCAGCATATTCTGCAGCTTGTCGAACACTGCCTCCGGGCTTGAAACAAGGTGGCGCCGAAACCTGATCTTGACCTCAATTTTGTGGTCTGCTGAAGCATAAACGGAGAGCGGCTAATTTTTCGCGACTTGGAAGTGTTAAAGGGAGGTTGGAAGGCGAAGGCGTGAAAGGGGCATCGCGAGCTGACTTTAGAGGAAGGAACAGAAAGTGGGAGCAGAAGATTTCTCAATCGCCAAAAAACGCCCGCCCAGTGGAATACCCCCCAGCAAACCAAACAGATCAGAAAAAGCAAACGGATCAATTTGCAAGCCCTAGTTGTAGAATTTAGTTTCGCCATGAAAATCACGCTTTTCTCCAGTCTACCACTTTTTTTCAATTCACTCTCGCCCGACTACGCTATATTTGATCGCAGCTTAAAGAGAGAATGGCTTATCTCCAAGCTTCCGAGGTCTTGCGGAAGATTTTACTCACTGACCATGGTATAAAACTTGCGTTGGATTGTGGCGCGCGAAAGCAAGACTAAGGCGATCACAAAGCCTGCATCCTCTCAGGATGAAAAACAAGCATCACAACCGAGATGTCCATCCTATTCAAACACCCACATTCATTCAGATCAGCCATTTGTTTGCATCACTATTTTTACTGATATTAGTACATTGGTCACAGGAACTTATCCCTTGTTTGCACCCACGCGTTATCTCCAAACGAGTATTTCATGTTTAGCTAGGGTGCTACTCTGCACATCTTTCAGGGCAAATTGCGGCGCTTGTTCACTTGCCATGTATGTAATTTATCGGGGACTCGACACGAACAGAATTACCGAGCTGTATGAATACAACTAGCCGGATAGGCTAGTTTGCTTGAGATGGTATTCTCATGTCCTCATCCATCTGTCATCATTACGCATCTCGGCTAACAGCTACCCACTCCCACCAAGTTTCAAGTGCTGCGCATTCCCACCCATTTGGGCTGTGCTCATTGGCAGGCTATGTGGTCCTAACCAGAACATGTATGCGGCCGTACTCGAATTTCGGCTCCAAGCAATTTAAGCTTATAGAGTTGCTTTTTAAGCCATGGAAGGGGATTGAATACGACTGCGCGAATCACGCCTTCTCTATTATGTATACAAACGTTCGCGGCATCTCAATCCACATCGAAATTCAGCGGCCGGATATCACGCATGCCTGACAACCCAGCTTGCAGGAGACACATGCAGCTGTGCATGCAGCCTGCCGGTAATTAATGCATGGTTACGTGTTGATTTCTCTTGCCTATCAAGTTCGATTGGCCAAGGGCAGATGTATCGAGACATTGAGTAACATAAGCGAGGTAGATGGGGTACTCACTGGGCAACGGCTTGCCAACACCCCGAGTCGCACAAAAGGAGTGCCTGTCCAAGCGCACGAAAGAAAATACTGCAGAGTACATGTGGATCAAGAAGCGTCATCATAAGCGGAAGAAAATAACCCGCCCACCTGCTATACTAATTTTTTTTTAAAAGTGATTCGCACAGATTATATCTTATACTACAATTCTAACATACTATTCTTTAGCATCTCTGCATCGTGCATCATGGCTTCTTCTCCCCGCTTACCAACGGTGCGGAAACGTACCTCGGTGGTAGGACGAGAAGCTTGTCTATTGGAGACAACATACAACAGCCTATGAGAAAACTAAAACCCAACACGGTTGTACGGCATAGCGTTAAAGCAACCTGCATGCCTAGATGCAAAAAGTACGGGGTCGCCGCAGAAGTCGGGGCGATCAACGGCCAATAGCAGAAGAGCGAAAGGTCGCGCTGCGCAGCCAGCTGAGAGGATTTTGTGAGCTGTCATCCCCCCCGTGTCGTTTTCGATTGTTCACTAGCAACAATCATCACCAATGTCGCTAGGTCATCAGCCGGTTCGCATCAATGCCGAGCAAACTAATCTAGTTCCGCCAATCGCGATATTCAAAGGGTATGCTGCAGGGCGTCGCATCCAGCACGCCAACCGTTCGGAGATAGCGACGAGCTTTAGGTTGCTCTGGCTCTGAGCAAAGATTCGCTACCTTACCCGTTGGTCGGGTGGGGCGCCCCTGACCATCCTCTCGCAAGCTCGGGGTTGGTCACAAAAATGCCGGACAGCCACAAAAATACCGGACAGCTCAATTTTTTCTAATTATCTTCTATAATTATAGAGCTATATCCCTTAAAATACCCCGCTGAATTTCAATATTCTATAAATTTTAGGAAAATCTAAGGATTCTAATTATATAGTTATATATTAGATTTAATATGTAAAATGCTTAGCTGTATTAAATTTAAAGATTGCACTAATAGATTTACATGTAACTTATTAAGAGATTTGATTCTCCGGATTTTTGTAGCTGTCCGCATTTTTGTGACCAACCTCGACCTTTCGAGAGAATGGTTGGGCGCCCCACCCGACCAACGGGCACCGGAAAATGTTTGCAGGTTTATTCCCGGGACGGCACTTACATCAAAGTGAGCAGTACCGCGCGGAGGCGGGAGGCCGCGCAATTCAGCGGTGAGATATGCGCGAGGATCAGCATCAAGCATGCGCAACAGTCAGAGACACACGGGATGCTGCGCCGGTAACCACGTTTGGCAGGTCGCGCAGGTGTGGTGGTGATTTTTGACTGATAGTGCCCAGGATTTGGAGCGTCTGGGCCTTTTTTTTTTTTTTTCTGGGTCGAGAATGGTTATCAAGCCCGATTCCGATTTCTCACGCGACCCAACAGATGTATCCAATCGAGCGAAATGTCGACGCTACCCTGGATGTACAGAGAAAACGCCAACCTCTATCATTGCTGCCGCCCCAGACAAAAGGCCATCAACCGCATTTTATGGCTGACGGGGACGACTCGGCCCCTCCCCAGGCCCAATTGCACCCCTTGCTTATGGCTGTCTACCCCGTTTGCACTCAGCGACCCGCCAGCCGACAGGGTCCTGCCATGGCGCTTCCCTTGCCGAGGATCGGGACAGTGGTGGCCCATCGTACGGTCTTGAGCTCTTGACCCACTGCAGAGATCAAGCCCCGTCAACACTGACCGGCTGCGCTCCCAGCATTGGCATTTTTCCAGCGCTCCGGCTCTTCGCCCTCTGAGACGTAGAGCGGTCAGTGACAGGACGGGACACGCAGGGAGGAGAGGTGCGTCAAGGACCTTGTTTGTCTGGAACAACGAACTGCAGCCGTGCGCCGTGAATGTCATCTTGACGGCGACACAGGGGTCCCCCGCCACCTCCTCCTCTCGTGCTTTGATGCAGGGAGACTAGCACCCAAGACGCGCCCCTAGCACAAGCCCAAGGGCAGTTGCCGTTTGGCGGCGACGGTTACTGCACGCGGGTGTCGGGCCCGTTGGGGTCCGTGGTGATTCGCTGGCTTGTCCCACCGAGCCTCTCACGACATCGCGACAGCGTTCGACCAGTCCTCGGCGTCGAGTATCACTCTTTCCCGTGTACTCGACAAAGCGGAATCACTCATCAGCTGGCGGCGTGCGCTGTTATTAGACAGCGCCCCGAATGCTGTTCAGAGCAAACAAAAAGGAACGAGGGCGAAAATTCTGTCCTGACGTAGCACAGTCAAGGAGGCAGAATTTGTTTGATCAAAGGTCAGCTATTAGGCCGGCCTTGACGATCGTATGGAAAGTTTTGACTGTCATAACCAAAAAATCACCATTTCTAGCAAATCCCTCGAGGGAAAAAAGGTATTTGAGCAGTTTTGGAAGATCCCCCGTCGCCCTGGGTGGCCGGCCAAACTCACACAGGCGACAGGACTGCGACGAACGAGACTCTGTCAGGAGTCAAACGCTGTACCAAACCGAACAAGATCGTACACCTCCGCTACAATGTGTGTACAAGTTGATAAGCAGTGGATTTGTGGCCACTACGGATTCCACAGCATCAACTGGTGCAAGGAGGCACTTAAGAAGTGCAAGGGAACTCCAGCTGTGCACGAGATCATCTACATGGCAGATAAATGTGACGACTGCATTCGGAAGGACACTCTCCCGGCCCCGCTCACCATGAACTGAGAATGCAGGACGAGATGCATTGTGGAAGGGTAACATGTACAAGGAGCACGACACTGAGCCAAAACAGGATCGCGGAGCACATGTCAGTATGATGGGTTTCTTTTGCTGCACCGGTGAACACTAAATCTTGACCGGTAAATCGCATTGAGTTAGATTTCCGGAACGAACGCATTGAAACAGTAAAGTGCCACGATGCTATCAGCAGATGCAAGTGACAGGTTAGAAGAAACGACCAGGGGGGGCAGCCTCCCCAGGGCAAAGAGAAGTGAAGAATGTGAAAATAAGAATATAACTGCCCTGATCCCCGGAACTGCATTTTTTTGCACACACCAAAACCTCGCCGGTCCCTGGACATTCAGGAGATCCACACCCAAGCACACATTAACGCACAAGACGAGCTGCCTCGTCACTACCAAGAACTGAGACATAACGGTACATGGGACGACGCAGGCTTAGGGGTGTCTATCTACCGGGCCAGTGCCAGTTTTCGCCGTCCCACGGCCGCGAGTACATCGGGTTGGCGGTTCTGGTGTGGTAGTGACCGGCCAGGAAGCATGGGCAGGCTGAGCTGAGGGTCTCGCAATCGCCACACAGCTCTTGGATATCTCCCGGCCAGCCGCAGCTGTGCTTTCCCCCATATCCCTTGGAGAAGACGGAGTGGCAAAGGCTTGTGGCCGAGGCCAGCTTCTGTGCGTCTCCAGTGCTCAGCGTGCCAAAGGCATACCAGCAATCCCCAAACCGACAGTCGTCGGGTGAAACCCTGGTGATCTTTGATTCGTCGGCGTCTTTGGTTCGGCCAGGCTGGACCTTGTGCTGGCTCTGGGGGACATCAGGATTCTTGCCACCTTTTAGGGGCAGTTTGCTCGTCGGCGCGGCCTCAGGATCGGCGGTAGGCAACGGGGCAGGCCTGACGGAGCCGTCCTTGGACATGATACAGTACCATGTGTGAGGGGCGATCTTATTCTTGCAGCCCTTTTCGCCGCCAACGGCCGGGTTGATCCGGAAGAATTCTGCACGATCGATGTGCGCAGCGGAAATGATAACGTTGCAGTCTTCGCCTACACCGGCTAGATGGAACTGAGCGCAGGCAGGATATGAAGGTTGGAGAATTGGACCCGTCGTGTTGATTGGCACGCCTGCTGCTGTGGCGAGAATCGAGTGCCGGGTGAAGGCGGCAGAAATGATGACTCGGAGCAAGGTTTTCATGATTGGATGCCCCTCAGTGGTCTGGTCCAGCGGTGATGTACGATATTGGGTAGAGAGGACGCACTCTATAGGAGACTGTAGTTGACGACATTTCGAGGACTTTGGTCAATAACTCGAATTTATACCAGTAGCACGACGGCGTAGTTGGGTTTGAAGCATTCGAATACCGTGTTTCAAGAAGTTGGAAATGGTGCTCAATAACAGTTGATAACTACTCATACGCGACAATTTGCAGATTCAAGTAACGGAGCATGGTAGGTGACGACAAAGGTTCTTGGTAGTCCTTTTGTCGGACCCTGGACAAGGACCTAGTCTAGTTAGAGCGTAAACCAAGTTACAGGTCGCAATGAGGATTGGCTTCTTTGTCTAGAAATAGATCCGACAAGCGCCGATCATTCTCGAGCCCCAATGGAAGGCCGGGGTCAGGCGGGAATAACATGAATCTGTATTCGTATATATATGATGGTATCGCCGCACTGGGACAAAGAGCACGGGGTTGCGGTTCGTTGCACATGCCGATGCACAAGTATAGGGTCGTCCGGAGTTCAGGCGGATCGCATTGCAGACGATGGACTCGCGAGATTTGCGTGCGCACATGCTGCACATCAGGCCTGGGGGTGCCCTTGGAGCACGCGCATGGCCAACGACGGGGAGGAATATATGTACGATGGAGGCGACGTACCTTGACGGGACAAAAAAACACACAACCCCCACTCAGCCACGGGAAGCAGACTCGGGACGAGTCGAGAACGTGGACTGGCCAACCGCCTGTCGCGCCGAACCGAGACAGTGAGGGCGAGTTTGAATCGGGGCCCACCAGGAGGGGCGTGTCCAACGGCCTCAATGGGGAGAGGAGGGAGGCGTGTGGCTCGAAAAAATGGTGTCAAAAATGGTCAAGTCGGAATGCAAAGCGGGGGGCTAGAACGAGGCTGCGAGCTTCCAGGCCTTCGGCCGTTGCGCTAAGAGATGGTGACAGTTTGGTGTGGCGATCCATGGCTGGGCCTCTGAGGTGATGTCGTTGAAAGCTTGAGTTTGGTAGCCAGCAGTGGCCCTTCCCTTCCCTTGGGGGACCACCATTTCTGAAGGGCTTCTTCTTGGGGGCAGATTGAATGTTTATTTCGGGGTTACTTCCCACAGGCCAGCCCGTTGATTGTTGTTTTTCTTTTTTCTACAAGGCGGGCACAGGGCTCGACCCCCCAGCACCACGCAGAGCACAGGTACATTCCATCGTCTCCAGGGTCCCCCAGGCTTGACCGGGGCAGCGGGATTCGGGCCAATGGCAGGGCGCGCTGTGTCCCTCCTCAACGCAGCCAATTGCCTCCAGCCTTGGCCATCGTACAATTCCCCTCCGCAGCCTCGTCCATCATACGATCTCGACAGGCAGTGAACAATTTCTGCTACGCCAGGGTTCAGGGCCCCTGGGGTCGACGGGCAGCCATGTTCAAAGTCACGCCATTGCGGCCGACAAACATCACGACGTCTTCCCGGCAGTGTCTCTTTTTTTTTCCCCCTTTGCTTGTGCTTGTGCTGTGCTGTCCCCTACCTACAGTCGCCCTCTTTCCCCCTAACCTTACCTACTACCCACCCACCACCAACACCAAAAGTCATCAGACAGAGCACGACCCCAAGCAAATACGACCAGAAACGGGTCCCATCCCAACTCAACTTGACTCCGGACACGCACCGCACACCTCACCTGCCCACACAAAGCGGAATATCCGGTTTTCACCTTGCCTTGCCGTCTCCTTGGCGTCCTCTTGCCTCCCTGTCCCCCGCGTCTATCCTCTTCACTCTGCGAATTGGGAGCCGCATTCTGTCCCACCCCCGGTCGTCTCGCTGTCGACTGATACTCATCCGCAAAACCTTTCTCTCTCGATCCCGTGGTTTGGCCAACCTTGCCGGCCTCATCGACACCCCCGACTTTGTCCTCTGCAGTCGCCCTCACCGCGCCGCTCCAAAGTCGCCGTATCTGCTCTGCTTCGTCGCTTCTCCCGACACCACTCCATCTCACCAAACCTGCTTCATTCTTAGCGACACCCCACCTCGCTGGCTATCCCGTCTCCAATCTCCCCATCTCCGCCCGCCCGCCATCCTCGTCAGCCGTCAGCATCAGAAACTGGTCCTCCCGAAAAACATTTCCTCTCCGTCCTCTTGCTTTTTTAATAGCGATTCGTACAGACGTAGTGTGCAACAGCCGCTGCGTCGCCTTCCGAAACCTCCCGCGTCGAATTTCATCAACTCCCTCACTCCCCGCCACGGGACGACGTCTTGTTCGATTAGTCCGCCACCTTCCCGGATGAACCAGCTATCCCGCTGAGACAATCAGCCTTGGTCGTATTATCTCATCGTCACGGTTATTAATTTTTACACGAATTGAGCTGGCCAGACCCGTTTTCGGGCCGCTGACACGAGATCCCCCAATCCAAGACATCTTAACGGCCTCTGCGGGTCTGGGGATGCCGTGTTAGCATGGATCCCAATCTCCTCAGCTTCTTCTCGGTGCCAAACAACCAGACACTCAATCCGGTTGATCAAAATGCCGAATCTTCTTCCAGTGCCGTTCCTCAGCAGCAGCAGGATCCCACATCATGGCAACCGACCAGCTTTGACGATGACATGGGCCTCTCGGACCGGACATCCGGGCCGTCGGGAGGCAACATGAATTCCTTCGACAACAATTCGACCGCACCAAGCGATATATCATTCACACAAGCGCCGATGATTTCTCCGTATACACAGCACAAAGCAGTACTTCCCACAAGAGGACACCCACGGCAGCACATGCAACGAAGAAAGGACTTGCATGACAGGAAGCGCACAAAGGTTGACACCGACTCTGCTTTGGAGTCTTTGGATTATTGGGTTCAGTTTGATGATGATGATGTCGATAGAGCGGGAAGCTTTGAGATTGATTTTTCCAAACGTTTCGAGGTTGTGAATCAGAGCCGGTTCGTACTTTTTTTTCAATCCCCCCACCCGGATGTGGACATGGCTGATTTTCCAAAGACCCCCAAGCTATGTCTCAAGTTCAACTACACCAGGTCTAGGTACAAATATTTATGCTACAGCGCCCGCGTTTAAGGGCGCCGAATTTTTCGACGACAATGCGCTCGACAACGCGCTATCCGATGATGAGGACGGAATCGACTCGATTAATCTGGAGGAGCAGCTGTCCAAGATTGAGACAATGCCTCCACCGGAAGTCCCCCCGCGAGAAGGCCTCTATTCCACGCCCCTGAGCTGGGAGAAGCCTGAGCCAGGCCTGCGGATGGAGCAACCCTTTGCATTCGGAGAAAGTTTCGGTGGCATTCCAGGCGGATATCAGCAGGCAATGCCTGGCGTTGGAAACCAAGTCAACCAAGTCCTGAGCAATGAGGAGCAACGACGACTTCTAGCAATTGCCATGAACACTGGCCGAACACCGGCAAGCTTCATGCCACCAAGTGGTTTTGGCCTGGGGTTCGGGGCTGGTTTGGGCAACGGTCTGCCGCCGGAGTTTAATGCCAGCATTGATTCCATTCTTGGAGTCAACAGCCAGAGCCAGAGCCAGAACCAGACACTAACACCAGCCAGCAGCTCCAAGGCCGGGCCGGAGATCAAGCGCGAGACTTCTTCCAACGATGGAGGTAGCTCAGCTGCATTGAGCTCCTCCCGACCGCAGGTTCATCACAGCGATACCGATGGCACTTTGGACAAGGGCAAAGACAAGGCCAAGGCTGGCGATCGGACGGCACATAACGATATTGAGCGGAAATACAGAACAAACCTCAAGGACAAGATTTCGGAGCTGCGCGACGCTGTCCCTGCGCTCAAGTCTATCCCCGAGGAGGGCATGGATGACGATGATGCTTCAAATCCACAAAGAGCTCCCAAAGTGAGCAAGGTCAGTCTTTAACTACCCTCTTGGCCATTGCGGCGAGTTTGCTTCCTTGATTCACTATTACTAACATGCACTTCCAGGGAACCGTATTAACAAAGGCGACCGAATATATTCAATATCTGGAACGCCGCAACAAGGCCATCATGAAGGAGCATCAGGAGTTGGCCCGGCGACTTCAGGCATTCGAGCAACTACTTAGCGCCTCGGCTCGACAGCCGTTCTTGATGCCCAACCACAGCCGAACCCTCTTTGACCCCAGAGGCTTCTGCTAAAATAGACCATGTTTCGTTCCCAGGGTGCTTGGGATTGTGTATAAATATACCCCGGCGATGACTCGTGCTGTTGTTCACACTGCTCATCCTGTTTCAACGTACATATATGTTTTTTTATTTTGGTTTTCTTTCTTTTTTTTGCCTGTTCATTTTTTTTTTTTTACTTACTTTTTGTCTCGGCCTCTCGGCTTCGAATACTGGAGAGCTTGGTGTGTGCTTCTCGCTTATGTACGGTCTGTTTTGGCTGGTAGCGCCTCCCTTGCGTGCATGAAATAGAGCGACGGACAATGAGATGTTATATGGGCTGTTATTTGTATTAGATGCGAAGATCATGTTTCACAACGCATCTGAGGGGGGGTCTCAGAGGGTTATTTCCAGGACTGATCTTCAGGTGAGAATCACCCTAGAGCGGAACGGCTTGCAAACGAGATATACACTCTACGATTGGGCGGGGTTCGAAAAATACCCGGCAGGGTGGGCTTGGGCTATGGGGTGATTTTGGTTGTTTTGGTGTGCTCGATTCGACAATTCGTATAGCCGGGAGGCGAGCGGAGGAGTTTTATGACGGAACATGATGACAAGTCGGGTGATATAACATAGCGGTTATATGAATCAATCACGGATTGCTCCGTCTAATCATTTACCATGTTCATTTTTCATTTCATTTCATACAGGTGTTGTACACTTGTTCGTCTCTATGTAATCATGATATACGTTTATCGTAGGGCCTCAATATCGGCCACTTCCTTGACGGCCTCCGTCGTGAGGATGTAAGGCGAGTCGTCGTCAACACATACGCTGTCCTCGATTCGGATACCCATGCCTCTGAACGCGGCGGGCCACTTTTCACTGTGGGGGACGTAAATGCCAGGCTCAATGGTGACGCAGTGGCCGCGACGCAGGATCTCGCGGCGGCTGTACCCAGGGCAATCGTGCACATCAAGACCGATATAGTGGCCAACGTGGTGGGGGAACAGCTGGTCAATGTTGCTCATAGACACGTCAAAACCAATGGAGCGCAACTGATCCACGAGGCCGCGCGCGGTAATGTTGTGAATATCCTCCAGGGACATGCGGGCGCTCTCACGACACAGCGACACGCTCGTCCGCTGGACCTTGAGGATGGCCTCGTAGAGATCACGCTGAGCAGCAGTGAACTTACCCGAAGCAGGCCACGTGCGTGAGATGTCCGTGATGTAGGTGCCATACTCACCACCGGCATCGATTAGAATCAGTTCATCTTGGTTGAAGGTATTATTGTTCACGGTATAGTGAATGCAGTTGGCACGATCCCCGCCAGCAACCACGGGGATATAAGCTGGGCCGTCACAGCCATTCACGATAAATTGGTAGTCGAGGAATGCGTGCAAGTCCTTTTCCCGCTTCCACGGTTGACGCATCGCGTCGGTGATGGCGCGCCCAGATATCTGGCCAGCCAAACGCATGTTGGTGACCTCGGCCGGGCTCTTGATGACGCGCAGCTTGTTCATGACTGAGTAGAGAGGTGTACGGTTCGGTCTGGAGCTGCGGCCAGAGAAGAAACCCAGGAGCCAACTGGCAGCACTGCTGCGAGAGGGCTGGAAGTCGGCATACACGAGCTTCGCTGACTCGAGCTGCTTGGACAGTATGGCCTCGGCCTGGTCGATGGAGTAGGCCTCGTCGGCGTTGAATACGTCACGGGCGGCGTCTACTCCGTTGCGGTAGCCATTCCATTGCTCCTCGCGAGGGTTCTTGGGCTTGACGAACATGCGAAAGACATAGTCTCCCAACTTGGGACCCGTCTTCTCGATGACGGCGATGGCCTCACCCTCCTGCCAGCCCGTCAAGTAGAGAAAGTTGGACTCTTGACGATATGGATGGAAGACGGCTCCGGATTTGTATTGCAGCGAGGCGGCGTGTAGGATGGCTATACTGCCTTCGGTCATGGAGTCGGCGAGGGCGGCACGTCGATCGGCATATTCTTGGGCTGTGATACCAGGTGTCACTGTATGGGAGATCGATCATGGGTCAGCAGGGTGCAGGGGCATCGTGAACAGGCCATTGACCCTTCCAGGGGATACGCACGTTCACCAGGTTGAAGAATATGAGGATGGGTCTCGTAGACGGGCTGACCGAAGCGGAGTTCGGCTGCGGAAACTGTGGCATAGTTGCGACATCGTACTGGGGCATGCCGGCGAGAACGGGTGGCGGGTGAAATGGGCCGAGACGTCGCTAAAGAAGATGGCTTCAGCGTCGAAGACGAGGCTGTTCGAACTCGGGACGCGGTTCGGAGAGGGAGGCAAAGGTGCGAATCTAGGCCCCGGAATGGAGCTCGAGGGAGCTTCATTTTAGGGTAGATCGGGGATTGTTTCTGGGTGAGATGATATGAGCATGACAGACAGAAAAAAAAAAATCTTCGGCCGGATCGTGGAGCAGAACGGAAGCGAGAAGTGGATTAGGGGTCCAAAAACAGGGATCAAGCAAGCATGCCAATAGATCAATGCCATTGTTTAAGGATGGAATTCATCTCGTCTCGTCTCGTACTTACAATTGGGGCAATCCCTTGGAGTGCTTGTGGTAGGTGTACGTATCGATCCAAGTCAGAGATCCGAGCGGCGCGGCTATCTAGGGTGGGCTGGCAGTTTGTCAGGGTCCTTGGTTGGCGGCCGAGGCTACGCTCCCGAAGCCGAACCAGGCTACCACGTCACAACAAAGCAATTGACCAACAGGTGAGGCGGATGAAGAGAAACCAAAAAAAAGGATGCGAGTCATCCTGTGTGCTCGGGTGCATGGGGAGAGGGTGACCGGCATACGGGAAGAGAAGAGACCAATTGTCAACGCAATGCACATGCAGCTATTGCCGCAGATGGCCGTGAGGACGAAACACGTCAATGTCGACTGGTTGGCTTGAGCTTTAATTCTCAACGACAGGCTAACTACAGATACGGACGAAGCAGGGAACGGTGTTGAAGAGTGATGCGCAGTTTGCAGGTGCAAGAAGGAAGTTCACGATGGTGACATGGGCTTGCATATGCGTGCATCCTGGGAATTGCAGATGGAGAAGAAAAGAAGTCGGCCAGGAAGAAGGTGGATTCGAGGAAAAGGAAAGAAAAACAAAAACAACAATACACAAAAGAAGATTTGACAGGATAATTGCGCACTATCCCATGCTCACCTGAGCCGAGCCGAGCTCCTGGAGATTAGTTTCCCAGGCGCGTGGATCACAGTGGCTGCAGGGCGGCGGTGATACAGTACGCATTTGTTTTTCTTTCTTTGTCTCCGGCGGCAGCAGAGTCGCATTGTCAGCAGTTTTCGGAAATGGCTGGCCCCATCCCGCTGTTGTTTTTTGTCCTCTTTGGTGCTGGTAGTTCAGGTGGTTGCTGGGTGCAGCCGCTCCGGTCCGTGCGTGTTTTTGGCACTGCGGCCGAAGCGGGCATAGCGCTGTTGTGCCAAGCGCGAAAGAGTCTCTAACAAACAGTCCTCGCTCGCACACGCAAAACCACGTCCGCTAACCACGCAAAACCCAAACCCAGACCCAGACCCAGACCCAGCCAGGCCAGGCGACCACCACACACAAAAACATCGTCCGTCTCGTGCTTGCAAAAGCCTTGCTTTCCCTCTACTCCTTCTTTCCTCTCCCTCCGCCTCTCTCTCTCTGGTCGCTCGCCTCGCCCATCGCTCATGTCCTGGCAGCCTCTCTGACCTTCGTTTTTGCCCCCTCCCCTCTCTGTCACCTAGCCGATTTTTTGACGTGTCGGGCCCTCCGCGTCGCGTGCTGCTCAAAAGCTCCTCCCAGCCCCTCCTCGTCACCACCCCCAAAAACAACCACACCCGCCCACCACGCCATCAACGCCCACCCTAACCCACCCCCAGCGTGATTTGCGTGCTCTGCTCTGGTTTGCTAGCCTCTCCAGAGCATGTTGACGGTTTAGTTTTATGGCAACCGTATCTCTATCACCAAAGCCCGCTCCCATCTCGGCCATGTCCTCGAGACGGGGCCCGCTGACAAACAACCCCAATGTCGCCAATTCGCCCTTGAGAGGTGCCTCTGCTCTGGCTGGCTACGCGAAGCCTAGGCGTTCCTACGCCACCATGCAGCGCGAGGAGGCCTATGGCCAGCCTCCGCCTATGAAGAAGCAGGTTCTTGAGAATGGAAGCCAGCGTGCGGTGCGGTCGCCCACTCGGCCTGCACGCCCAATGGTTCTCACCACACGTTCAACAACGCGTCCCCAGACCAAGGAGCGCTCATCACGGACCGTCTCTACCTCGAGAAATGCACAGGATATCGACACCGAGAAGGAGGTGTGGAAGAAGCACCACCGGGCCAAATTCCCCAAAATGGTCTTCTATTTCGAGAGTATCCCAGATGATATTCGGGCCAGACTAACGAAGCGAGTCACCTATCTCGGTGCTGTATGTTATGCCCTCTCCCCCTGGCTACCGAAATTCGCAGATGCTAACTGTTGCACGCAGCGCCAGGAACCTTTCTTCTCCATTGCCGTTACACACGTCGTCACCACCCGATCGATACCGCCCGAGACATCAGAGACCGAGGTTGACCCAGAGCCTCAGCCTCGTCACCACGAGGAGCCCGAACCCGAAGAACAGCCCCAAACTATTAACCCATCCTTGCTGGACCGAACTGGCGAGGCTCGCCGTCGACTCTTGTTCGATTTCCGAAACGCCCCTTCACGATCAAACCAACTCGATGACCCCACAAAACGAAGCAAAGCCCGAAACAACGATGTGTTGCACAAGGCCCGCGAGATGGGCAAGAAGATTTGGTCCCTGGACAAGTTTCAGACGATGCTGTCGGTGCTTCTTGAATCCGAGATCCAGAGCAACTCGTACAGCAGTCGGTCTGCAAACACCCGCGCCCACTATGGAGCTTCCAAGGGCTCCCATGAGTCAAACCTTCTTCAGCTTCTACACAACGAGCGCCTCAACGGCCCCTCGGACCGTGACCCCACCGCAGTGAACAGGGAACTGTGCTACTTCAAGGGTCCCCATATTTATATCTGGGATATAGATGAGAAGCAAAAGCCTATCATGGTTCGGGAGTACCCCAAGGTGGCAAACAAGGCAGATGGCGAATGGCCTCAGTTCCGAAGTGTGGGCAACGGCCGTTGCCCCTTCGTAGAAGAGATTGAGGTCCCGGACAAGGAACATCGCCGGCACAGAGAGCAAGAAAAGGCTCGTGCTGCTAAGCGTGAAGACGCGAAGCGAGAGGATCCTGTCCCCATCTTGAAGCCTCCGCAGATCCCCGTGCCAAAGCCTGTGACAGGCAAGCGATCATTGGGAGAAATGGAAGATGGTCATAACAAGATGCGCGCCGTGACACCAACCGAAGTCTTCAACCCGGCCAAGGTAACCTTGTCGAAGCAGGCAGATGGACGACAGCAGAATGCCTTCACAAGCCGTGCAAGCACTGCTCGGCTTTTTGCTGGCGAGCCCGTGGCGTCGGGTGTGCAGCCATCCAACATCACCTCAGCCATTCGCTCTCAGATGATCTCATCCACCTCTGGAGTCAACGGAGCCAAGGCTGGAACCAGCAAAGAAATGCATGGCCTTCAGCGAAAGGTGCTGCAGAAGGCTGCACCTGCATCCCACGATGTTAGCTCCCGTCGCCTCGCCGAGGTGTCTATGGATGTCGCATCTAGCAGATCGACAACCATGGGTCGACATACGTCCCGTCCTGCAGAAATCCAGGATGACGAAAGCCAGAAGACGACAGATAGCCGAGAGCGAAAGACTCAGTCACAGTCGCTGAAGAGCAAGAAGGATCTCAAGCCAGGTTACTGCGAGAACTGCCAGGACAAGTTCCGCGACTTTGATGAGGTAAGTCTTTACATGCGAGGAAAATATTCGGACACTGTCTAACCAAGTATTCCAGCACATTCTATCACGAAAACATCGCAAATTTGCCGAAAATGATGACAACTGGACAGAGCTGGATTCCCTACTGGTTCAGCTAAAGCGCATGCCCAAGTACTCATCCGGAGGGGATGAGGAAGACGGGTGGTATTAAATTGCGCATCCTACAACCAATGCCGTCCACAATGGACTTTTTCTCACTATACGAACTCACAATCCAATTTCGGCTCCAAACAGAATCACTTGAGCCCTACCACGGCTTTTTTTTTTAACTCTTTAGCTCAGTGGACTCATGACAATGGTCCCTCATTGAGTTGAGGGTCCATTTTCAGGTCCATTTTGCACCCTTCGGTCCAGATTACGATCTGTAGAACAGAACAAAACAGCAATGAAGATACCTTGTGGTTTGGTTACGCAGTGGTTACTGGCGCATTACCCGAGCAGTCTTTCGTCCTTGAGACGATTAATCTTCGTTACTTACTTTTCTTCGTTTCCCGCTATATGAACTGCATGCGACGGCGTCTAGCGGCATGGTTTGGTACTTCTTTTTTTCACTTCTCATTCTTGTTTGTTCTTCTCCACCCGACACTGCATATATACACTAAGGGGCGTTTGTCACGGTCTATTTACAAACTTGAGAGAAACCCAGGCGGCATAGGATTGCATGGTTCCAGGACTGAGATGATTTTGTTTTTTTGGGAGAACCGGAGAGGCATCGGTAGTTGAATGGAAGGATACAAGGCCAGGCGGCAGCCTGAGACATGGCCGAATGACGTAGATATACGGTTATCATATGTATATGTAGCCTACATGTTACAATAACGAATTGTTTAAACAACTCTCGGGATATGTGCTGTGACCAAGTCCTGTTGAAAGTTTTTGGTTAAGAGCTAGTCCCTTACACAGCCGAGCGAGATGAGGTATCATCGCATGTGTATAAGGTAGGTATGTTGCAAAGAGTAAAGTGGGTTTCAGAGTTTATGTGGTCGCGTCGATACTGGCGACTGCATTGTCTGTGTCTGAGGGACGCGTCACAATTACGTTGGCGTTCCATGAGACATGCAAGAATTGACTGGGTTAATGGTGACTTGAATCGGGAATAGGCTTAAAACACCGCCGTAAGTTGATTCAGACGAGCTGACTTCGGTTTTGGAGCTACACTACTCTGCTGATCAAGAACATGTCAGCCATTTTGCATGTGATCAAGGGCATAACATGGGTTATATAGCAACAGTGAACTTGAGAGTTTTGAGTGATTGCCCTTGAATGGCTCGTCCGATGCTTGCTCGTGGCACTCATGTAGTAGCACTCACGTCACGGAAGGCAATGTGACGACTAGACTCACCACATTGGATGATGGTATTTTCCTCCAAGGTAGGCGTGGCTCTTGTCTGGTATGACCTGTGCTTTCCCCTTAACTTGCTGTTAGATATCAAGAAGCCGTTAGCGTCCCGACAAAGTGGGAGGTCATATAATTAAACTGATACATCATTTTTCCGATGACGTCGGGTGCTTGATCGTGGCGCAACACGGCGGCGTCTAGCTCGTCCAGCGGAGAAGGGGGAAATTCCTCGCAGTGCCCGTCTGATGTCAGTTTAAAGAGGGGGGCATAAAACGGCGATTTTTTTTTTTAGTGAAGTCGTGTCTGAGGCCGCCACACAAACTCTCGGACCCGATTCGCCGTCGAGACTAACCACAAAGCGGGATCTTCTTGCCCCTAATGTGGCGCTGACGGAGTAAAGGACGGAGCGATCGACAAAGGTGATTGATGGGCTCGGATTGCAGCAAATTTCGAGGAAATAAGGGCCAGAAACATGGGTTTGGGATGGTTCTCGGGCTAAGCCAGGTCAAGGCTGGAGTGAATAACCTTTGCTCGAGACTATCTGCCTGCAGCTGGCGCATCTGCCGCCATGGCTGTTGCGCAAGGGGCGTCGTGGCCTTTTTTCACCGCTTCTTGTTCTTGCTCTTCGTCCGTGTTGCTGAGACAGAAGGCGGACAATGAGTGCAAAATACTCGCACAGAAGATTGGTTCTTTCGCCCTTCCACGTCTTGGATCAATTTAGGTGACACAACCACGTTTGAAACACTGTCTTCCTTTCCACTTCCAGCCACTGACTCTGATTCATTATATCTTTTGCTCTCCCTGCCTCCTCTTCCCTTTGATCTTCCACCATCTCATAAGAAAATTTCAACACCGGCAGTTTGGGAGACCCATCTCTTTACCTCCCCCCACACTCCACTTATCCCAGTTTAATTCAACGACGTCTCGGCATTGCGAAGAAGAAGACAATTACACAAACATACATGTCTACTTAAAACATCAAATTTTACCATGACTGCCTCCGATGTTTCTGCTCACGCGGCCGCTACGTTGGAGATTTGGCGGCGCCTGCGAGATCTGAAGAACGGCAAGGCTAAAATAGTCCTGGACGGAAACAATCTTGACATCCCCTCTCTCATTGCTGTGGCCCGCCATGGCGTCAAGCCAGAAATAAAAGATGACGAGGAGACCCGCCGTCGTATCAATTTGAGCGTGGATGCCCTCAACAATTATCTCGCCAACCAATATGTCGTATACGGAGTGAACACGGGCTTTGGAGGCAGCGCAGATGTACGCACTGAAGACTTGATAGAAACCCAGATTGGTCTTTTGCAACATACTCAGAGCGCTATCATCACCTCGCTGGACAAGGATCCCAGCAGCAACTCGCAGCGCGAGCCATACCATGTCATGCCGCCGGAGTGGGTGCGTGGTGCTATGCTCGCTCGTGCGAATCAAAACTTGCGTGGTCAGAGTGCTGTTAGGCTCGAGATCCTTCAGCGGCTGATAAAGCTACTGCACAATCAAATTACTCCCATGGTACCCTTGCGAGGTACCATTTCAGCCTCTGGTGATCTCATGCCCCTTTCATACATTGCTGGTGCGGTCGTAGGCAACCCAGACATCTTTGTACAAGTTGGCCAGGGCCCATTGGCCAAGGTCATGCCCTCTCCAGAAGCCCTTCAAAACAGCGGCATCTCATCAGCTGAACTTGGGCCAAAGGAGGGGCTCGCTCTCATCAACGGAACCGCGCCCTCCGTCTCTCTTGGGAGCATCGTGCTCCATGATGCACAGAAGCTCGCTGTACTCGCTCAGATGCTGACGGCATTTGCCTCAGAAAGTTTGGGCGGAAATGTCGAGTGGTCGACCCCTTTCATTCATGCCGTGCGACCGCATGCTGGCCAGATTGAGGCTGCGGCCAATATTCGAAACTTTTTGAAAGGCTCCAAGTTTGTTGTTGGCCTCGATGACAGAAAGAGATCCGGAGATGGACTGTGGCAGGACCGTTATTCCATAAGAACCAGTCCCCAGTGGATGGGCCCATATCTCGAAGATCTCCTTCTGGCACAAAGGCAGATTTCAGTGGAGCTAAATTCCACATCCGATAACCCTCTGGTTGATGCATCAGAAGTAGACGGAAAAGCTGCAGGAGAGGTATATTCTGGCGGAAACTTCCAGGCTGTTGCTGTGACTTCGGCCATGGACAAAACTCGGTTGGCCCTGCAGATGATTGGGCGCATGCTCTTCTCGCAAGTTAGCGAGATCATTCACCCTTCGACAAACAACGGCCTCGAAGCCAACTTGAACGTGAGCGACAAGGAGAATTTTACCATGAAAGGAATTGATGTGAATATGGCCGCATACATGTCAGAATTGGCTGCTCTTGCTCACCCCGTATCGGCCCACGTCATGTCTGCTGAGATGCACAACCAAGGCATCAACTCACTTGCCTTGATCTCAGCTCGTCGCACTTTGGAGGCCGTGGATTTAGTTGCTCACATGTGTGCATGCCACATTTACGTCTCGTGCCAGGCGGTTGAGCTTCGTGCCACCCACAAACTGTTTCTCCAGACACTCAGAGACCAAGTTCTCATGGATACAACACAGAATGGGCCATTCCATGCTTTCGGACTGACTGTGAAAGAGGTTAAAGAGCTTGCCGAACTCGCTTTCCACGTGATCGAGTGTGCTTGGTACGCACAAAACGCAGGCAGCTGGAAGAATCGTGTGTTGCCGACGGTGGACGCTGCAATGGCGCCTGTCACACAGTACCTGTCCACTCAGAGCAAAGAGTGTTCCATCTCCACTCTTGCTGTATTCCGGGCAACATTCCACAAGGCTGTTGTGGAAACATCATCGTCTATTTTTTATCCCAACATGGCTGTCAAGCCTGTGGATGTGGCCACGAAACTCGGTGACGGGTCGTCTCATCTGTATACTTGGGTTAGATCGAAACTAGGCGTGCCGACCCAGTGCGGCATTGATGACGACCCGCTTTACAGTGTTCACATGGGACGACCAACAGAAAACAAGAAGACGATTGGAAGCTGGGTAAGCATTGTTTACGAGAGCTTAAAGGGAAATCTGATGGATATGGTTATGGAGAGCATGGAGACTTCGCGAGCAGCACCTCGAACACCCGAAGAATTTGAAGAGCTGTGCAAGGTGATGCAGGAAAAGTATTAAGCAGCGGAAAGCGGAAAACAGCATGACTCGCTTGATGTATTGCTATGAGATCGAAGACCTACATGAATCCCGACTCATGATGGGTGGTTTACTTACGGGGCGTCGTTTAGTATATTAATTGTGACTTTTTTGACCACTTTCGGGCTTCATAAGTGTAGCGGATTTTTGACGTTTTAGTCGTGTGCCCCTCTTGTTACTTCCAAACCTGAGCCAGAAGCTCAGTAGCATTGTGGTGAAAAAAAAAACCACCCTGTTAAGTTTGTTATGAAATAATACGGTCGGCTCATAAATAAACGTACTGTTTTCGCCTCCATTGCCAGTTGGCAAGTCAATGGTCAGGATGTTATTGGAAGACGTCAATGGCCAATTGGGGGATCCCAATAATCATCTGGGCAACTGTTTTTGGCGGGCCGGCTATTGTCAAGAAAAGCGGTCCTAAGGAAGCACGCTTGGGCCGCAAGATCACGTGCAGATATTACTAATCCAGGAAAGCGAATCAGAGAGCACCCAATTCTGATCGTGCTCTGGGCTGCCGCAATATTCCGAATCAAAGCTTCTCTTACGATCGCAGGAACGACACCTCAATTGAAACCACCACTCGCCGTTGTGAATCCTTCCGCCAGTCGCAATGGGTATCTGGGACGCCTTTTCTGATATTGTCGAGGCCGTGACGCCATGGAGCGTCGTTGAGGCCGAGGCTCCTGCCGAGGAGCCCAAGGTACGAGCCTTTTTTCCCTCGGGGGGAGCAGATTTCTCCCCTCTGCCGACGGGATCCATTGGAAACCATTCGAGCGCGCCCAACGCCGGGAATCCAACCGCCGATCCCGTAGCTGCAATTGAGCCATGCTGACGAGTGCGACAGGAGGAGCCCGAGGCTGAGGAGCCCGAGGAGGAGGAGGAAGAGGAAGAGGATGAGGAGGAAGATGAGGATGACGAGGAGGAGCTTGTCGACCCCAAGGATGTTCTCGAGGAAGGTTAGTCACACATTTCCACCGCAACTTATGCGCACAAACATCCCTTGTATCTCGACCGCCGGGAACGATTTCGGCTGCACGGCCATGTATATCCTGAGTGGGATGGTCCGGGAGGGTCAAATCGTGGGAGCCATCGCTGACGACAAGAACAACAGAGTGCCGAGAGTCCGCTCAGTGCGCCCCCGCCAAGCACCACTTCGATGAGTGTGTCGAGCGTGTCCACCAGCAGGAGAGCGAGGGTGGTGCCAAGGAGGACTGCGTTGAGGAGTGTAAGTTCCCTCGGCTTGGAAATGCGCCGCCAAATGGAGTCATCATGACTGCGGCGGTGACACCCGTTCGACGTCCAGCCATTGGCACACGAGGCTAACCTGACAACAGTCTTCCACCTTGCTCACTGCGCCACTGCCTGTGCTGCCCCCAAGCTCTGGGCTAAGCTTCGCTAAACACCTCACGACCAAACCCCACCATCCGATTCGACGCGATTCGTACCCACTAGATGACGATGAACCTGTCGAAAAGTCACCTGTTTGCCGGGACGAGGCAACGGCTGCTCTTGCAGCACATGGGGTGTCACCTGTACGAAATGCTAGCCTGTCCATCGCCGGTGTTTTAGAGCACCGTCCGAGAGCGGTGGCCGTCTTTGTATCATACGCTGCAACGCCCTGAATAGAGTTTTTCTTACTACACGCTGTCCCTCGTCATTTTCGGATCTGAAGCCATGTGTGCTTGACCATCACCATGCAGAGTTGTTTGAAATAGAACCGTCACGCAAACCATGAACCGACCTCCCTGCTCCCATTCCCACTATTTGTGATACTTTCATTTCTGCTAATACACTTCCTCCATTGGAAGGAGCATGCCGTAGTGTGGCGATTTGGGAAAATTCTAGACGCGGTTCTTGGAAATCGATCGAGTTGACGTACGAGAAAGCAAGCATCGTCCATTTTGGTTTCAGGGCGATACAGAATGCTAATGCCAATCAATGTTTGAAAGATCTTTCACATGGTCAGGTCAGTTTGGACAGTTTCATAATTTGCTCTCGTTCCGGAGCTTTGCAAGGCAAGGCCATGGACCCAAGGTTCGTATCTGCATACTCATTGAAGTTGACATGTTTGGCTTTACCTTGTTTTAATGGCCGGTATCTACAGTCCACGCTTTGCCATCACTTATCTCAGACCTCGGAAGCTCGGTTGAGGGGGGGCTTGAGTTGATTTAGTGCTCTGCAATGACAGATGGCTGCAAGCGGAATGAATGTGCAAGGGTGAGAGGTTATGGAAGAAAATGGCACTGCTGAATTGGGCGACAGGCATAAATCAACCAAGGAAACGATGAATTTTATTGCAGCGTTTGAATAATGAACCAAGATCCAATGCCTACGAAGTTAACTTATTCTTGTCGATCATTGGGGATCATTGCAAGCTCGAGACGAGGCGAAGCACTTCGGTACGACGTATGGAACATTCCAAGTGTCAAGCGGCGGCTGGATTCAGCGGCAGTGGCAGGCAGGGCCGGGGAGGATATAATGGATTTGTTAAGGTGCATTGGAACGGGAAGGTCATTTTCTCGCATCCGAAAAACCGCTTGGGCGCGGGATCGATTTCACAAGCAGATGAACACACGGCACTGTATTGGCTGCAAGTAGGCAAAAGGCCGATGCCCACTCTGCATCGGTACGCAGATAGAGTATCCCGGTCGCGAGATATTTTGTTTCTCATTGTTTTCTCTCACGTACAAACTGACCACGAGACCCTCGCGGGCTGCATGGGACCCGGGGATGGTCTATATCTTGCTGGAGGGCTGAAGCTAGGACAGCCCCCCTCCTCCCCCCCCCTCATCCTGTTCGTTGAGGGGTCGGGGGAGCTGGGCCTCGAATCCGGAATGGAGCGATGCTGGACTCGCGGCGGATGTGACTTGGGCAGGGCTATCAAGCAGGGATGCGTCTTGAAGGAGAAACCTGTGTTGAACGAGGTGGTGCGGTGGTATGCCCGCAAGGAGGAACGGGGAGCTTGGGTGGTGCGAAGATGGAACTGGGTTGGTCCTGTCCTGTCCTGCATCTAGACGCTTTTGGTTGTCATATTTTCTTTTTTTCGACGACCACTCATCATACCACTGCGGCTGAACATATTTCCCCGTCTTGGGTTGATGGCGATCTGAGATGCGGGATCTACGAGAGCATAGATCACTACAGTGGGGGAACGATGATGGGATTTCTTTTTGGCTCCTTAGCTCGCGGGCTAGAACAGACGGGTATACGGCATGGAAGCGAGGACAAAGGGCACGGCCTCGACTGGCCACCATCATGTGGGAGGCGAGTGGTGGGAGGGTGGACTCGCGAACCGAGGTGGCTAAATCGGGCAACGCTGGTCCGGTGGATGGAACCCTCGAGGATTCGACCTGAAGGGGGACCCCCCGCAACGGGCCTGGTGCAGCACAGTTGGAGACAGGACGACGACCAGTTGCGTGTACAGCCAGACGTCGTTGGTTATCTATCTTTTTTTTTCCTGGCTTGCTTGCGAGGGAACCATCATGGGTTCGGCACCGAGCGATTGGGTGGATGAATTGGCTGGCCCGGCCGATGCATTTTCATACAATAATACAGCCCGCATCCCCCCTCCCATCTCATACACTTCCCTTCCGGACAATGTCATCGCTTCTCCATCCTCACCAGCCGAGTCCTCTCTATGAATAGAAGTCTGACTGGCTTTCTCGCCCAGCAGCATCGCCAACCAATAGGACCACCATCTCCCCTGGCCACATTTGAGCTTATCGGGCGACGTCTGACGAAAGACGCCCTTTTCTGCAACGACCGACGACGAAGCAGCACAACCCGTCAGCGGGGGGAAATCCGAATTTCCAAGTCGCGCGGTATCACGAAGCAGTGCGACTATTTTCCCCCTGGACCACAGACCCCGTTCCAGGGCGGCGAGTGAGGAGAAGGTTTTGAAACATAGCGGCAAAGGCGAGCCGGCTTAAACCTGGTTCAGGCCCCTCTCCATCTATCAAGCGGTTTGCTAGTGCGAGAAGCGAAAAACATAAGTGTTTTTTTTTTGGTATCTTTTTGCGCCTCCAAAGTACGTATAGCTTAGTAGTAGCTGATCGACAGCTGTCTGCCACCTGGTCAGCGCTGACGGCGCCGCATTAATAGGGTCGCGTGTTTACAGTCGCAAACACGTCTCATTTTCTCTCCTCCTCCCTTTAACATCGTCGTCACCAGCGTCGGCGATCCGACCTTCATCTTCTTTCACCCCCAGGCTGCTGCCCTACCAGCAGGTCTGTCTATTTCCTTCATTCTATTTTCCCTCTTCTTCGTCGCTCACAGTCGCACACGCACTGCAACACGTGCGAAACTGAGACCACTCCCCCCCCCCCCGGTTTTTTTCGTTACCACCACGATCCCTGAATCACAATTACAGACCAAGGCAATCGCCCCACGTTCCTCTGGCGGGAAGCTTCTTGGGGCTTTATTTGATTAATACAACACCCACCCCCTCCCTTTTCCCCCCTCGGCAATCGACGAAGGGACCCTCCTCCTACTTGACTGGATCCTCGTCTAACTCCGCGCTCTCCACTTTGCGAATATCCCGTCGAGTTCGCTTTCGCTCTTTTTTTTTTACCCGTATGCCTCAAGACGAGAAGGCGATCGAACAGGAGGAGCAGGAGCCGCAGCAGCAGCAGAATAAGCCGCAACAACAGGAGCAGGAGCCGGAGCCAGAGCAGGATAAGAAGCAGAAGCAGAGTGGCGCTCGCCGTTTTCTCGATTCCATTACAGCCATGGCCGCCGATGACGTCGAGACCAACGGCCGTTTCTGGAGCAAGCAGAAGCTTGGATCTACGGATTATACCCTCCAGGAACGCAGCGTCGAGGCTGGTTCGCGAGATGGAGATGGTAGCGGCAGTGTGAACGAGGGAAACTCGACCGAGTATCGTACCTATAAGCGCCGGTGGTTTGGGCTGGCCCAGCTGACGCTTATGAACATCATTGTTTCTTGGGATGTAAGTCGCCTAAGCTTTTTCGCTCTTTGATGATGGGCCACTCCCTCGAGCTGTGCTAACACTTACACACGGTAGTGGATGACTTTTGCTCCCGTCTCTTCTCACGCTGCATCCTACTACAACGTGTCCGAGTCGACCATCAATTGGATTAGCACCGCCTTCTTCCTGTCCTTTGTCGCTGTCTTCCCGATCAGCATCGCCGTCCTGCACCGCGGGCCCAAGATCGCTTTCATGGTTTCGGCCCTGCTCATCCTCATCGGGAACTGGATCCGCTACGCCGGCTCCAACAAGTCCAGCGGCGGCCACATTGCCCACGCCATGGCCGGCGAGATTGTCATTGGCTTCGCTCAGCCCTTTATTCTCGCTGCGCCGACCAGGTACTCGGATCTGTGGTTCACTGACCGTGGCCGCGTTGCCGCAACTGCTCTGACCAGCTTGGCCAATCCCTTTGGAGCCGCCTTGGGACAGTTGATTACGCCTCTGTGGGTGAGCAAGCCCAGCGATATGTCCAACATGGTGCTTTACGTCTCCATCATTGTAAGTCCTTTCTCCCAGTTCTGCTCATTCAGTTTTTTTTACTTACATGCATCGCTGTCAAGTCCACTGTCTGCGCTTTCCCGGCTCTCTTTGTTCCCGCCAAACCTCCTACACCCGTCGGGCCTGCTTCCGAGACGCCCAAGCTCACTCTGCGAGCCTCAGTTAGCGCTCTCACTCAATCCCTCGAGCTTTGGCTTATCCTCATCCCATTCGCCATATATGTCGGATTTTTCAATTCCATCTCGTCCTTGCTCAACCAGATGCTAAATCCATATGGCTTTTCCGACGACCAGGCTGGAATCGGCGGTGCTGTTCTCATCGTCGTGGGTCTCGTTGCCTCTGCTATCTCGTCTCCCATTATCGACCGCACAAAGTCGTTCCTCCTCACCATCAAGCTTCTCGTCCCGGTCATCGCGCTCTCTTACCTTGCCTTTATCTGGATGCCCCAGACCCGCGAGATTGCCGGACCTTACGTCGTCCTCGCCGTTCTAGGTGCCTCATCATTTTCTCTCGTTCCCGTTGCTCTCGAATATCTCATTGAGCTCAGCCACCCTCTCAGCCCCGAAGTCACCTCCACCATCGCCTGGGCCGGCGGCCAACTCTTTGGTGCCATATTTACCATCGTCAGCGATGCTCTGGTGGCCGGACACGACGCCAATCCCCCGAAGAACATGAAGAAGGCCCTCATCTTCCAGGCCGCCATCGCTCTTGCTGTTGTACCCCTCCCTCTTTGCCTGGGCCTGTTTGGTCGTCATGAAAATGTCGCTCTTCGCCGTGTCCGCTCTGATAAGGAGGCTCGGCCGCGCAATACAGTCACCACAGTGGAATCTTGATATCGCGCGACGACATGTCTTTGTAGAGGGATTTTGCTGGGGGGACCTGCGAGTTTCCACAATGAAATGAATGGGGTGGGATAGGAATGGGAATAATAATTAATGTCTGTAAAATATGTATAACTGTAAGTCATGCGCGCCGTTGCCGCATTATACCCATTGAGCTGTAGCAGCTCTGCCTTTTGGCTTTGCAAATAAAACAATTCATCATATCTCCCTTATGGCGCACAGTCCTTTTCCCTTTGAACCACTTATTCCGTCCAGTGTCATTTATCCATGCTTTTTATGCCTTGCTGAGGCCGAGAATCGATTCCCACTCGCGCCTCAACTCTTCCATCTTCTTCCAGCACTCGGCTCCAAGCGACTCGAACTCAACAATGTCGCTCTTTGTGGCGTTGGGAGCACCCAGCTTCCTGCCAATCTTCTTGTTGAGGAAGCCCAAGGTAGTATCCGCGTTAGGGTCCTCTACTTTGCCTTCCCAGCCCCATCCTTCGACCTCAGTCTTCTTCACGTCCTCTTCGAGCTTGTGGTTGCAACTGCTGCCCCACTTGACGCGCTCGGCGTTTAGTTCATCGAGGGTTTCCTGTTCCTGCAGAGCAATCCAGGCGGTAGACTTGGCTCCTTTGTAGCTGTCAACGCCATGCCAGGGAGAGCCGAGCCAGCGAGCCACGGCGAGGGCCATCGTGTATGCCCACATGAGGAACCAAGGGACAGGGAAGAGCGTGCTAGCAACAATGCCAGGGTGAGTTAGGTACACCTTGGGTCGAATTGGCTTCTGCTCGGCCTCCTCAGGGTCGTCGATGGTGAGGAAGGGCGTTGAGTAGGGTTTGGAGGAAGGCAGACTGGCGGTTAGGGAGAGAATATCGGTGAGTCTCTTAGCAGATTCATAGGGGCCTTCGCCAGCGAAGCACTGGAAATCGGAAATATCAAATGATTTGCGGATAGCCTCGAGACTGCTTGACCAGACGATGCGACCGGGGGCTTCGTTTTCGGAGCGACGGCTGAGAAGAGGAAGAAGCTTGTGGGCGAGGACGTAGTGCCCGAAGACGCAAGCGGAGAAGACCTCGCCGAGAAGGGGCTTGGCGGGCTTTTGATAGGGGTTAGCAATCATCTACTAAGTACAAGGGCGGGGAAGGGGGATGAATACGTAGTTGTATTGTGACCGTTCGTTCAGGATGCAAGTCGGGAGAGCAATCTTGAACGAGGGCCAAGTGACGGACTGCAGGAGGCCCTGGGTCAAGATAACCCAGACAGCCTTGGGGTAGTTGCATCCCGACCAGCCGCCGTACGCAGCATTGAACACGACGCTATCTAATCTTGGGATTCGCACGTTGCGCAGGTATTCGTCCTCGAGGCCCTCGGGGTTGCTCACGGGCTCGTGAACCAGACGGTCGGCGAAGGCGTAGATGCCACGGATATCGCAGAGGTCGAGCTGCAGACTGAGGATGTGGATTCTCTTGACCGTGTCTTGCCACCGGTAGCCATCACCGACTCGGGATTGTAGCGATTTGGATGTCTGGGCGGCGTGCTGGGCGTAGGCGCGCAGGGAGCTGATGGTCTGCAGGGACTTGGACTTGGAGCGGGTGGTGGGAAGGATGATGAGGTGGGATGTAAGGGATCGGGTCGCGAGGAATTCGTCAATGAGGCGTTCTCCGATGCCGAGGCCAATGCCACTAACATGCAGGTGTCAGTATGGATGCAGCAGAGGGACAGGAGGTGCGGGCGGGGAAGGGTCTTATACCTGTTGGCACCTGTAATTAGGACAAAGAGCTGCTCGTGGGCAGGGGCGGCGTCCCAGGGCGCCTGGGCGGGAGCCAATTGAGAGCCCATTGGATCGAGGGTCGATTTCTGATGTTGTGAGGATCTGTAGCGGTGCGATAGGAGACGGAGCTTGTGGTGCAGCCGGAATACGTAATTGCGAAGCGGTGTCGTTTTAATTTATGGTCGACGCGTTGGGGAAGCTTCCGGGTGGATTCATCAACGGCTTCTCGGCTCCACGTGATGCTCCTCTAATCGTGCCCCAATCGCATACAACCTAGTCACACAGAATGCAAACTACCCTTTGCTTGTCTTTGAACGGCATTCCTCTATGGATTCAGTTTCAATGTGGCGCTGCACTATCTGCACTCAAACACATGTCTCTCACGAATCAAGTATCAGAGCAACCCGCAATAAGAATGCGAACAATGTCCGTATACGAATACGTCAGCTTCACCCCACCACCTCCAACCAACACCCCAGTCATTCAACTCCCCTAACCCATCTCCCAGTTGTGGGGCGGCTTCTTGGGTCCCGAGTCGCCTCATCTTGCGCGCTCGGATGCAATGGCATCCGAAAGGAAAATGCACCCAACAATCTTTGTGTGTGATTTGTTATAAGTTATTAAAATGACGTGTCCAAAATATGGAGTCACTTCGCAACACGCCTAAATGTAGATAATACCAAGAGTTCTACTTATTTGAAGCCTAACATTCCTTCTGTGGTTTCGTTGTATAGAACTCTCGGACAGAAGCACTCGGTAATGATAGAATCATGGCGCCAATTGTATCAATCATAATAATCATTATTGGTTCTTGTTATCTCATTACAATGCCTAGGAAATCTCCATCATCGTATCAACCAACAACTTGCTGAATCAAATGCCATGTTTCCCCTTGCAGTAAACTCCATAGAGATCATCATCGCTTTTGCCTTCTCCTCGTCTTTGGGCAGATGGCCCAAACAACACTCCAATTTTTCGAGTGCCATTCAATTTGGCACTACATTACTCTCGAGACTTGTTAACGCCCTCTCGCACCGCCTCCAGAATGAGATCCTTGGCCAACTCAACGCCATCCTGAGTGCCGATGATCTCAATGGCCTCATCCTTGGCCTGGTCTCGAGGCACCTGGATCTTGCAGTTGCTCTGCTTGCGGATTGTGTTGACCTTGGAACCGTTCGGGCCAATCACGTGGCGGTAGGTTCGAGGATCAGGCAAGACGAGGTAGCCGGTGGCATCGTTCTTCTTGGCCTGCTCAATGGCCTTGACGATAGCCTCCTTGGCCTTGGCCACATTCTCAGAGGTACCACGCAGGACCCAAGGAATCTCGCCTTCTTCGCCAGAGGAGATCTGTACAACCTTCCATGAGTGGGCATCCGAGTTGGCACCCTCATCATCCGTGATCAGTGGCAGGGAACCAACGTTGGAGCGGGAAGAGGTGTCAGGCTTGGCAGGAAGAGCCTGGCCAGCATGGTCGACAGTGACGTGATGGTTGTTGCGCAGCTGGCGGAAAAACTGACCACCGTTTGAGATGGAGTGGTGCAGGTTGCGGGGAACCTGGAGTGTCTCGCCCTGCTGGGCCTTGACCAGGGACAGGATGTGCTCCTTAGCCTCAGCCACGTTCTCAGGGCGACCAGTCACCTTGACTCCAGTCTTGCCGTCGCCCTGGCGAGGGACATCAATGCTGACGGTGAATTTGGTCTCGAGCTGGCGCTTGACATCACCTCCGCGGCCGATAAGGGAGCGGTGGTTGTCAATGGGCACATCGACAATCTCGGTGACCTGACTCTCGCGCTCAGAGACAATCTCCTGAATGCGCTCAATGATCTTCTCAACGACGTCGGTGCGACCCTCAATTTTGATGGTGTTTCCATCTGCCTCTTGCTTGGGGAACTGAATGGTGCGGGCAAGCTCACGTCGATCGTCAGAACCGCCAGCCTTGACGACAATATCACGGAGGTTGGCACCTGTATACAGTTAGTGATAGCTTCTCGATAGGGAGAAAAAAAAAAGTAAAAAACATACCGCTGGCACCAATCAGAGCCTTGTGGTGCTTCTTCTCAACATCCAGAGTGCGAACCACGGTGTCGTCGAAGACAGCGCGCTTCTCCTCCAAAATCTTCTTCGCCTTGGCGACCTGTGCGGCAGTACCCTTCAGCTGAATCTCAACAATAGGGGTGTCTCGGTCAGCAGGCACGTCGATCTTGCAGCCGGTGGCTTGTCGCAACTCGTCAAGAGCGGCACCGCCCTGGCCGATGAGGGATCCAACCTGTTTCTGCTGAACCGGAACAGTGGCGGTGGCAGAGTGCTCCTCGAGGTACTTGTAGAGAGAGAAGAGCTCATCGCGGGCCTCATCAGCACCCTTCTTGGGGCCGCGGATCATGACCTCGTCCGCAGGCTGCTGTCGGCGGGGCTTTCCGGTTTCGCTGGCAGCATCTGCGTTGGACTGGTCGTCCGCAGCGTTCTTGGCGGATCGGGGGAAGAAGATCAAAACCTTGTAGCGAGTCTGAAGACGGTTGATCTGGCTACCCTGAGAGCCGATAAGCTCTCGGTGGTACTTGGGATCGATCTTCAAGACGTGGGTTGTCTCGTCAGCCAGGGTGCGAGAGAGACCCTGGATGTGAGAGCGGGCGGACTCAGCCTTGGCCTTGGGACCTTTGAGCTCGACCTTGCCGTCCTGGACCTGAATCTCGACGTCGAACCGGTCGCGCAGCTCTCGGATGTTGCTGCCACCCTTGCCGATCAGGTGGTTGGCAAACTTCTGAGGGAAATCAAAGGTGAGAGTGAAGCCACGCTCCTTCTCATCCTCCTTCTCCTGCTCCACGAAAGCGGCGGCCTTGGCATGGAGCGACTTGACGGCCGACTCGGGACCACGGAGAGTAATTGTGGTTCCGACCTTGGTGACACGGACAGGAATCTGGTCGTTCGAGCGGCTTTCCTGCTCCTTCTTAATAAAACGTCGAAGTCTCTCATGGAACTTCAGGGGGACATCGAGGGATGCAGTAGTAATCTGCTCCTGCTTGTTGATAAGCTCAAGAATGTGCTTCTCAGCTTCCTGAAGACCCTTTTGGAAAGCCTTGATCTCAGCATCGGTGGGCTTGTTGCGGGGGAGCTGGAAGGGACCCTCAGCCGGGTCAGGACCCTCGAAGACCAGGAGAACGGGAGCATCGGGCTGAGAAGCCTCTGGAACAACAACCTGAACACCGTAATCCTGCTTGACTCTGGGGGTGACATCATTTCGGATATGTTGGTGGAAGAAAGGGTCAATGGGGATTGTGGCCATACGAGAGGGAGGCTGAGCATTGATCAAGCCAGTAATCTCGGACTGGGCGCGAATGGCATTCTTTCCCTCACGGGAGTAAAGCTCCCAGGGAAGGGCGCCATCCTGAGAGAAGGGGGTGTTGATGTGAGTGTTGTAAAGTTTCTCGAGACGCTCAATCTCCTTGCGGTGACGGAGGTAGCGGGTGACGTATCCAGCGTGGGCAGCAGCGCCGCTGGGGGCGTTGCGGTGGAAGCGACCAATGTCAAGGTTGGACATTTGCATACCCATGGCGAGATCCATGGCCTTCTCCAAACCAGCCTGGACCTGATCGGCGGGACCGATCACGGTCACGGTGTCGTCATCCTCATCAGTGGGCAAAATAATAGCACATCCGGTGTCGGCGAAGAAATCCTCAGTGGGGATACCTCGGTCGCCAATGATGAACTGGTGACGACCTCGCTGGATGGAGAGCTGCTCGGCCTCGAGCTGTCGGTGGAGCTCGGCAACCTGGCGCTCGATCTCGGCGCGGACCTTCTGGACAGCGGCACGGTCACCAGCGAGCTGAATGTGGTTCTCGTCATGGCCAGCTGGCACAAAGACGGGTCGCTGACCAGGAGCAGGAGCGACGGGGGCCGGAGCGGAAGTGTAGGCTTGATGAGGGGGGACACGGATCTGAATTCCATTGTTCTCCTCCAGGGCATTGGCAAGAGAGTTTCCGGGACCTGCAATGAATGGGTAGAAAGCAGCAGGGATGCCGCGAATCTTGGTCTGAGCATTGGCAGATCTCTCGCCAGCAATCTTGAGAATCTCGTTGCGGGCAGAGGCAGCAGAGAGCGCATTGCCTTCGACAACGACGTCAATAGTGGCATCGTCATCGTCGTCAATGGGCTGGTTCTCATCAACCTTGGGCAATTGAATCTTGGCGCCAGTCTTCTCCTGGAGAGCCTTGATCATAGATCCACCCTTGCCGATAATGTGGGCGCGAGTGGACTGGGGAATCTCAACTGTGATGGTTTGCTGTGGGTTGGTTAGCGGTGTGGCAAGGAGGAGTGGGACGGTATATGGGCTTACCTTGGTTCCGATTTGAGAAACAAGGTCCTTGAGTGCCTGTTGAGCAACGTCTTGAGGACCAGTGGCATCAAATTTGAGGCGACCGTTGGAGGAAGTGGCCATGCTGATGGTGGCGCGGGACTTGCGGTTGATATCCTTGATGATATCAGGGATGGGCCTCCTGAGTTGGTTTCGGGGCATGATGAACTGAGGCTCAAGGGTGACAGTCTCGACATTGCGACCGGGAATGAACATGGAAGGAGTGGCATTTTGGGGAGTAGCAGCTCCGGAGGCCGGGGTCGAAGAGCGCGAGGGACCGTTGGATGCAGCACCGTTAGACTTGCCGTTGGCGGTGTTCTTTGCTCCCCAGATGGGCGCCACGTTGGCGCTCTTGCCCTTGGGAGCGCCGAGTTCGGGGAACAATTCGTGAGATTGAGTATCGAGAGCAGTCTTGGGACCCTGAGCCTGCTTTCCAGCGGCCTTGGAGCTGATGGGGGCAGCCCAGGAACCAGAGGCATCGTTGGTGGGCTTTGGGAGATCCTCATCCGGCGCATCCTCAACGGTGACATGATGAGGAGCCTCAGCGTGCTTCTGAAGAAGCTTCTGGGCGGCAGAGAGCTCACCAACGTTGTTGGCGTCGACGGGGGTCTCGGTAGCCATGATTGAGGTGTTGTTTCGATGTGGCGACGTTGGAAAGGGGAAGCGTGAACGGTTGGGATCAGGCGATGCCGGGATCGACTGTGGAGAGCTCGTTAGAATCAAATCATGCCAACTACGTCTGCACTTGGGCGACGGCGCGACAATCGGAAACAATGGAAAAAAGGATGGACATACGGAGTCTAATAGCTGCTTAAAGCGCAGAAGCTTGCAGCCAGCGGGTGCTGGGATGATGTGGCGGGATGCGAGAGCTCAAGACAGGCGGGAGACGACAAATGACCAGATGCTGCAGAGTCTGAGGTCTCTAGAACATGGTGCAAGAAACCAACAGACGACGATAACCAGTAACCAGGAGGAACAACCAGAGATGTGGCAGAGACCGGGGGGCGGGGAGAAGCGGATGAAGATGAGAAGTTGAAGTGTCAAGTTGGAGGTTGGAGGTTGAAGAGGGTGAGGTGGAAGTTTCTCCAAACTACCCGGAGTTCTAGGCTCTAAGCCGCCCTGGCAGACCGTCACTTTTTTTTTCCCTAGTAGGGAATCATGGGGGGTCGCGAGTCACTACCGACCTCCCTAGGTATGGAGCCAACTACTCTGAAAGTCCGTCTAAAAGGACACCTACGGTACTTTTTTTTTTTCTGCCTTTGCCTGGACGGATAGAGCCCCCTAGAACTTACGCGAAGCTTGGTTGACCGGAGCTACCAGACAACCCGACAGCCAAGAAGCCGCCGAACCAGCAACGGTCAACGACGGGTTAGCAGGACAGCTGTCAGTGGGTCCATTGTCTCCCTTCGGGACTGGTTCATCCATGCTGTCCAAAAATGGAAAACCGGGAACCATGGGTATTGGTCACGAGACCTGGCATGTGACTCTTCACCATCGAGTCTTTCTGGGGAATTTCAGGCTCAATTGCGCGATCTTGGGAGTGAGATGGGCCATGCGAAAGGCCACGTGAAATGAAATGGTCTTACCTAGCTTGGGCATTGCTTACCGCCAGCTCGGTTGAATTCTCGCTCCAGATCCCGTTCTGCTCGTGGGTTTTGGTCAACCTGCACCCTTCAGCGCCCGCCACTGGCTCGCTTGCCAACGCATGCATCCGTCCCTGGTTATTGTAGAGGATGCTGAGAGGCGTGTCACCGAGGCACACATGTGCTGCTACTTATCTCAATTGGCAACGTTAAGGAACGGCCGAAAGTGACGCAATCTTGGTCAGAAATTTCCCCAGTCATGCTTGGAAATGGAAGCCTTCTGGGGTGTAAACATGTGTTCTAAGGGGCCAACCCGCCCATGAGTGGTTGGATCAGTCCCGTCTAGCCTGAGAGAACGCGGTCTGTGCAGATTGGTTAATTGTGGGGTCGCATTTGAGTATGCCATGGTCCAACAAGCGTGTCTGCAGAGATCGCAAGCCACCAACCAAACCCAATGTCTCTCATACAGGAACGTTGCACTCGGCAGTGGGTGAGGTGTACCGCTATGTCTGTCCCCTCTTTCCTCCCCTGCCATGCAAAGGGTCATGGCCATACCCAACAGATTCGGAAATTTTACAATGGCAAGTAAATGATGATACTGGGATGGCTCGCTGGTTTTGTAGGGAAATGCCAGCACTCTGCGACAATGTGGGTTGGGTTGAACGTAGATGGATGCGGGTCTCGTCCGAATTTCTGGATTAGCCCTGGGAAGTGGTCTCATGTGGTGCCAAGGAGAAAATAGTTGCAATCTCCGCTCGGCCAGATTGAGGCTATGACAGGTTGTCAGTGCACGATGATCCCGTGTCCCGCGGGCCGCAATGATCAGGGTTTTTCGCGATTGTTCCAAGCGCCTATCTTGGGGGAGGGGGGCTGCCGTACAGCAACTTCCCATGAGGACGGTGGACTCGGAAGGGACCCTGAAGGTTCGAAACGGAGGTGAGATGCCAACCGCACGCCCCTCTGGAATCGGAAAATTGGCTGCCAAACGGAGAAAACGCAAGTGGCGCTCTCAAGGCGTAATCTGAGAGCATTGAATTTTTGAAATGCGACCGAACCCTCTCTGTTTCCTGATCTGAGCTTTCTGCACCTAGCCCCTCCTGCGACACCAGTGATTGCATCGCTTGGCTACTGCAGGTACGGATTCAGATGGCATGCGACACGGCACGGAACGGGAGGGGAGGGGAGCCTGACGACTCGAGCACACACCCGCGGTACTTGGCCAAGTACTGTGCGCAGTAGGCTGGCACTCGCTAATTAATATCATGTACGTGATAATGTCGTAGAACGACAGCTTCGTTGGGCTTGCGACGTGGGGCTCTGCTTGGGGTAACACTCGGTTCCAGCGAGGGGCAACCGCAGGAGAGCATCACGACATTGCTTAGCCGTGTAGGACGGCGAGATTGATCTCGGGGACCAAGAGGTTTATCGAGTGGCGGCTTGGGTGCGGATGGCTCAAACGAGCACGCACGCGGCATCCCAACGACGGCTGAACTACCAGCGCAGGATTTGATATCGCTATCACCGAAGGCGCCAAGGGGGGCCAGTGCCGAGGGTGGGCACGCCGATTTCGACGATACACGAGACGGCGACATCAACGCCGGACGACAGATGTGTGTCAAAAAGAAAGTAGTGCAGGCCAGGGCTCGTGAAAAGGGTCACCCCAGACAGCTGGATGCGCCACTGAAAGTTGCTCATCGAGATGCAGGTCGCGCGGTGGAGACGATGGTAGGTGTGGAGGACGACAGATGGTGTTGCATTTGCTGAGCGTTTGTCATTTGAGCGGAATCGCAGAAAAGAGGGAATCCTTGCATATACTATCTTTCAATGGTACGGTAGGCTGTAGCTAAAGTTGAGAGACCCAAAATGTTCGAATGATTGGGCGGCATTGACCAACCGTGAGCGACAAAGAGAGAATGCAGTCGCCGTTGGATGGTGTGGGACAATCCCTTGTATTGCGTTGGCTCGGTCTGCAGGTAAGCGATGTGATAGGATCTCGTTCAACGTGGACCGAAAATAAGTGCGAGGACAAGATGATCGACAGAGGAATTTGCAATTGCTGGCAACACAGGAGGTCACAGACGAGACAAGTTTGAAGCGGCCTAAGTTGAAGCGACGAGTATGAGCATCAGCGCTGGCTACGTCTGGCGGGCCCAAGATCATGTATGTCTCGCATCGCCAGGCCGGACGAGCGCCCGGGCCCAATCGAGAGGGCTGAAATGCCCATGTCCCGCCGCGTGCTAGGTCCCGGGGAGAAAGATTGTGTGGACTGGGGAACTGAGGCGGACGCCCCCCCCTTGTGGCGTGAAACGTCAAAGGGTCCCCGTCCCGGATGGCGAGAGCTGAATTGATTCACCTAATTCCCGGAGTGCAGTCTTGGAATGGGTTACTTGCATGCAATTGGGGCATATTTTGATGAGCGGTTACGACGCCGGGAGTCAATTCGTCTCCGGGCAGGACAGAGCATGGGTGAAGCCTGACGGTCACCGTAAGCATGGGCATATAGGCGCCTCTGGCGACGCGGGGATCCAAGACGAGACAACATGAGACGAAGCCTTGGACTGGCAGGCTCAGTCGGTAGCATGCAATGGAGTCGGGATTGTGCCAGGAAGGGATCGGATAATGAAGCGAGTTAGTCCATAGGTTAAGCCAAAAAGCAAGGTCCAGCATTCATGAGATGATGGGGAAGCTAAGGACCAGCGGCCCCATACTCGTCACGTCTCTCCAATGCTGCATCACTGCAAGTCTGTAACCTGCTTCAGCCTCCGGGCTCAACGTTGCGGTTCCCGATGGCAGCCCCCAAGAAATCGGCCCCACAAGGCCTTGGCCCAGCGTCAAATGAATGACGGTAATGGATGGGCGATTTTGCCGACAGCTGTTGGCAGGTAAAAGAAAATAAGGGAAAAATGAAAAGAGCCGAGCCGAGCCAGAGCGATATACAGCCGCCGCATAACCTTCGTGCCGCGTGCTTGGACTGGCTCACAAGTCAGCCATGGCCAGCGGCAGTTCGGAGAGTGCCACATCAGTACGGAGCCCAGGGCAAGCTTACACGGTCCCACCGGCCACGAGCTGGCGAAGGAGGACGAGGAGACGCGGCGGCCAGCCCATTGGCGCTCTAGATGCGGTCGTCGGTACTGGTCCAGCTGTATGTCCCCGTATACAAGTAACGTGTAATACGTACATATGACAAAGCCATCCCATTTGGTCGGCTGGTAACATGGCTGCACCGCGTATGGGTAGCAGCCGGTCTAAGATTGACCAAGGACCATGAACCCCATCCAGCCTTGTCCATACTGCAACTACGGGAGACTTTGGAGCCATTGAGTGCTCTGACCCCCCTCCAACACTTCTCCAACACAGTCTTGTCTTCAGCATCGAAGTTGCGAGATCCTGGGTCATGCTCCACCCACACATCCACTCACGCCCGCACCTGGTGCGTTTGCTACGCGCTTAAACTGGGCGTGGGACCGACACACTTGATCACGGACTTGTGGGACTGGCATTGGCACTGGTGCTGGCACCTTTCGGTGGCAGACTGCTGTTATAAACCCACGCCCCCCTGCCACGACCCTATTTTCCCCAAGTCACTAGAGCGCGCATGAGAGGACGGCGCCCAGAAAGCCTTAGACAGCGCAGGCATGCTTCCGAGACAAGGTGGAGGACGAAGGACGGAGAAGAACGAAGAAATGTAAGACTTTAGGATACACAAGACTAGGCAAGTTATAGAGCTTCGGCAAACCAGTTGCACTCGAGGTGGAACTCATCAAGCTGGCTTAAAGGGTCAAGCAAGGTACGGTGCAGCGCAGCGCGGCGACTGCACAGTCCACCACAGTGTGTGCATTGACTGGCTCATGCGGATGGGCAGAAGAGGGCCAGGCGTCTTGTCGCCGTTCATCATGGCATGAAAGGCTAAACCAAAGGAACAGAACCCTTGGTCCAGAATCAAGACGCCTCCCCTTTGCAGCCGACTGACGAGGCACCGAGTTGGGTCCGCACGCATGTATGCCGTTCGACTCGAGCAATTCGGCGTCCTCGTCACCCCTGACCAACATGTGTCAAGACGACGGCTCGCCAGCCAGCAGAGGCGACACAGCCCCCTCGGTCTGCATCTCGCTGCGTCCCATCCCCGGGACGCCAGCCAGCAAGGCACTAGGGCAGAGAGGCATCAAGCGCGAATCGCTGACCACATATTGCGCGACGGGACGAGCAACAAAGCCAGAGAACCCCCGATCAAGACCCCCGTAAACTCTGACCGGACACTTGCACATCATGTTGTTGCAGCTGTGCGTCCATGGCAGAGCACGTCGATGCGAGGCAGGGTTACCCAAGAGACGCCAAAAGCCAAAAGCCAAGACGAGCATCCAACCAGTGCACCGGTCCAGCCACCATGTGTTGCTCAGTTGGCCCTCACACTGTCAAGTCGCGCCAACGGCCCGAGGAAAGGTGTGGGAAGAGGTGCCAGTGTGAGTGGTGGGTGTAGGCCCTTGACCCTTGGCCCTTTGGGGGGGGGGGGGGAGGGGGAAGAGGCAAGGAGAGAGGGCGCGCGGCCATGCCAGGACACACTCTCTCACCTCTTCAGGTCGCTCCAAGGGAGTTAGGCACAATGTTCCTGGGCTTTGCCGGGGTTGCTGTTGGTACCTCCGGGTTCAGTGTGCTGGCCTCGGTGGGTGCGAGTACCTCCCTACCCATATTTGGTCGCCCACATGGCTCAAGGTACCAAACGCAGCCTAGCCCGGATAGGCCAGGGAGGTGGAGGGATTCACACTCCCGGAGCGGCAAAACACGTCTCCCACGGACCCTGCTCCATCGCACTTACGCCTGGCCTGGGTTCTGAATGAATGCCCAAAGCACACCGCACCAGTACCAGACGAGGAGAGGGATTCCGGGCGTAGTTCGTAGACTCGAGCAGAGGCGTAGCAGGCAAGAAACCAATTCATGCCGTGGACCAGCCTGCTAAGTCCTCAACGCGTCCACTGATGGCTCCGAGTATCGATTCGGATTCGCGCCAGGCCTGGTCGGGTTCAATTCTTCGCATCCCACTTCGAACACGGGCCATATATCCAAACTCATCCCCTACATCATTGCTCCCCCTCCCCACTCGTATCTCTCGTCGGTTGCTGTCGTGTTTTTCTCCATCCCCTTTCTCGTTTCCTTCATTTGTTTTTAATCATCTAGACTGCGCAAGGCTGGGGTTCGACCGTCGGCATCTCGCGCCAGATAAGTTGGGTAGCCCGCATTTGCGCATTTCGCTTCACCCATCATCACTCACCACCACCTCGCCATCAACCACGCTTGGCTACTCGTCAGCACCACTACCCGCGCCGGCGCAGCGCAACCAAGGCACGACGCAGGGCGACACAGCACGACACAGCACGATACAACATAGCACAGCACAGTACAGAATCAATACGAATCAGCGCCCGGCAGACGCATACAGCAGCAGGAAAAAACAAGCATCTGGTGAGTTCTGGTTGCCGATTCTGATCTTGTTCCGAACATGGCTGGACGCCCGTTTCATTGCCCTCGATCCGCCCGCACCCCATCCCAGAGCTTCCCACCACCCCCATCCATCGTCCCCCGTCACTCAATCCGCCCGCATTCCCGCATTCCATCCATCTCGCCCTCTCACACCTGCACCTTACATTACCTACCACATACCGGCAACCCGCATCGCACTGCATAGGTGCTACCTGGTCGCGCGGGTGTACCTCTGTACCTGTGTACCCGTGTACCTCCGTACCGTACCATCGTACACGCTACGCTACCCTCTCCCCAGACAGCCTAGCATTTTGGCGTACGCAGTACTTCCCACTTGGCCCCTCTCGTCGCCCCTCCCATCTCCCCTCCACCCCCCATCTGGCAGCCCACCTTGGCCGCCCTTGGTGGTCCCGCGTCAAGCACTCGACCGTTCAGCGGCCAGCGCCTCGCTGTGGCCAACCGCTTCTTCCCTGTTCCCCAAGTCGCAGTTCCCGGTTCCAAGTTCCCAGTCATCCCAGTCCAAATTGAAAGAAGAAAAAAAAAAAAAAAAGCACACACGCTTACCAGTCAAGGCCCCCCCCCCCCCCCCAGCACCATCCGAGCACAGGCGCATCCCAGAGCCACCAGAACACAGGCAAAAAAAAGCACCAAGCAAAGGTACAGCCAAAAGCACAAGCAGCAGCCAGGCCCGCCCGCCCGCACTGCACTGCGTCGGAATCTGGCTTTGTTGGCTCTGGCCGTGGCCGCCAAACCCGCCGCCATTTCCTCCTCGCACACCCTGCTGCCCTCTTGACCCATTGTCTGCATAGCCGTCTGAGACCTTTTTTTAGCCAAGCCTGCCGCCTGCTGGATCATGGACGGCCTAGGGTCTACCTCTTCTTCTGCTTCTACCGGCCATTCCCACCGTCGCAAACTCGTCAAGAAGCCGCCTCCCTCTTCACATCACTATACCCGCTCTTCTTCTGGTTTCGATGGTGGTGCCGGTTACGACGCCGATTCACTCGGAAGCAAACGCAGCTCCCAGAGTCTGAGACGAGCCCCCAGTGCTCCCCCAGCCCGCTCCAACCCCGCGACCGCGTCAGGACATCCTAACGCCAACACCTTTCGATCGAACCCATCACCCAACTTGGCCCCGGGCGACTTTAAGTCGTCCAACCCTTGGGCTCCCGTGCCTCGCAATAATCGCCTCTCCGACTCATATCGTCCTCTTAGCAAGGCCGCCCCCGACGACCTGATCGGCGCCCCATTCGACGGCGCCGCCATCCTGAATCGTATCGAGTCGACCAAGGTCCCAAGCCCCCAGGGCCCCGGCCACCGCCACAACCATCATTCCCCGCTGCTCAAGTCCGGCCCCGATTCACACCACGCGAGTCCCGTCCTCCGAAACTCTACCAGCTTCACCGCAATGGATCAACCTTTGTCGGAAAAAGTTCTTGGGCCGAGAGCTCCTACAGACGGTTCCATGGGCAATACAAAGCGATATTCAGACGATGGCAGAGAGCCCAAGTCTGCAGTCCTTCGCAAGAAGTCGGGCTTCTCTGGCTTCATGAATAGCTTAGTCGGCTCGCCCAAGAAACCCGTCATTTCTGCCCCAGAAAACCCCGTTCACGTCACCCATGTTGGCTACGACAGCACAACAGGCCAATTTACCGTCAGTATCCCCTGGCCCATCATCCCACGACGGTCCCCAGGCCAGTTTATTTTTTGTATTTTGTTTTTGCTAACAAGTGCAACAGGGCCTGCCGAAGGAGTGGCAACGGCTGATCAACGAAAGCGGCATCCCCGAGAAGGAAAGGCGAGAGAATCCCCAGACAATGGTTGATATTTTGCAGTTCTACAAGGAAACCCAAGAGCGACCTGCCGAGGATCAGAGCCTCGAGAAGTTCCACCATGCTGGCGCCCAGTACGCGACCAACTCTCCTGCAAATGCAGCATCTCCGGGCATGTACCCGTCAAATTATTTGGGTATGTCACCAACCAGTCCATCCGCGGAACCCAGGTTTCCAACTGTCAATCATGAAGGAAGTTTTGAGAACCCCCGAGCACCCCCGCCCGTTCCCCGAGGCCAGACCCAAGGCAAGGATCTCATGCCCAGCCGACCCGCGCCAAAGCCGCCCATCAGCATGAACAACCGCCATCACCCCACGGGTGGCTACACCGCGAAAGACTCAGGCATTGGTATGTCACAGTCCGATGAACCCTACGGCACCAAGGACATCAGCCCCATGCTCCCCGAAGAACATCGCTCAAGGTCAAACTCACGCGTCCAAGGCACCGCGCCCTATGCCCCCTCAACCCCTCAGCAAACCCAGTCGGCCCAGGCACAAGCCGCGGCGTACCAGCAGCAGCTCATGCAGCAGCAGCAGGAACAGGCGCTGGCCCAGGCCCAGGCTGCCATGTCTGGTGGAATTGGCCGAGCGCCCAGCAAGAGGACGCCTCACTCCCAGAACCCAGGAGCCATCGGACAGGCTCACGCCCCTTACCCGCGCGCCCCCGAATCCAATGGCGTTGCCAACGCCCCCCGCCAGCAGCCGCAGCAGCAACAGCAAGGACCCGGAGCCGTTCCTGGAGCCAGGCCCCGACACCGCGCTCGTCAGAGCAACGCCATTGACGTTGTCGCTTCGCTCAAGCGCATCTGCAGCGAGGGCGATCCTCGCGACATCTATCGCGGATTTAACAAGATTGGCCAGGGTGCCTCTGGCGGCGTCTTTACTGGCCACGAGCGCGGCACCAACAGACTGGTTGCCATTAAGCAGATGAACCTCGAACAGCAACCTAAGAAGGACCTGATTATCAACGAGATTCTCGTCATGAAGGACAGCTCGCACCCCAACATTGTAAACTTTATCGACAGCTACCTCTGCGGTGGAGAGCTGTGGGTAGTGATGGAGTTCATGGAAGGTGGCAGCCTTACGGATGTTGTCACCTTCAACATCATGTCTGAGGGTCAGATTGCCTCGGTGTGTCGCGAGACGCTGAAGGGTCTGCAGCACCTGCACTCCAAGGGCGTCATCCACCGTGATATTAAATCGGATAACATTCTACTCTCCATGGAAGGCAATATTAAGCTCAGTACGTGGCTCACCGTTGCGCAACTTTAATTGTTTTGGTTTTTTCTTTTTCTTTTTCAGGCACCGAACGCTAACAGAAAGGCAGCTGACTTTGGCTTTTGCGCTACCATCAACGAAGCTCAGAACAAGCGAACGACGATGGTGGGAACACCGTACTGGATGGCCCCCGAAGTGGTCACTAGAAAGGAATACGGCCGCAAGGTCGATATCTGGTCCCTTGGCATCATGGCCATCGAGATGATCGAGGGCGAGCCGCCATATCTCACAGAATCTCCGCTGCGCGCCCTCTGGCTGATTGCGACCAACGGAACTCCACAAATTAAGAATGAGCAAGATCTTTCGCCTGTCTTCAAGGACTTCCTTCACTTTGCCTTGAAGGTGGATCCCGAGAAGCGAGCAAGCGCTCATGATTTGCTCCGAGTAAGTTTTCAACGTTCCGCACCACAGTTATGGCATGTGCTAACCACGCAAACCAACAGCACGAGTTCATGAAGCTGTGCGTCGATCTTGCACAACTATCGCCACTAGTTCGAGCCGCCCGGGAACAGAGAGCGCAAGAGAAGGCTCGCAAGGGACAATAGGCTGTTCCATGCGGCATTCACAATCGTCAAGCGGTTCCCAGATTGTGTGGGAGAGGTGGTCGGCTAATGAGATCGTGGCGACGATAAGGCGATTCGACCCCTGCTGCAACCCGCAATGCCAAAGGAATTCCCACCTTAGGGCAGATTGGATACGATGACATGGACGAGAGCGCTGTTAATCCGCAAGCGTGACCAGTCGAACAAGGCGTCCCTGGCGGATTTAGGCCCCTCGATTCTCAACCATCTAACGACGACTTTCGAAAAATTTGTTTTCGATCACCTTACCATAGCAGGCCTTGCATGTTTGAAGTTTGAGTTGATACTGACTGATGCCGCGCCGAGGAACTCGGACTGGCGCGCGTGACGATGCTGAAGAAGAAGAAGAAGAAAAGAACAATGACCCGAGCACAAAGTGCGAACAGGCGAAGCGGAGACGACGCCGAGAAGCACATAGATACTATGACACACGCTGGATATACCCCCCCTGCATACGAACATGTTACTTCGGCCGAGTTACCTTGAGACGGGTCTATGATGGTACTAGACCGCACTCTTCTTCTCAGCTCCAATCATAAAAGACGTTGTTTTTGTTAATTCTCCTGCCCCACAAAGTCTCACAGTGTTTGCGTGGTTAGATGTGTTATGAAAAGGTCAAAAAATGGCACGTTTGTTTTTCTCTTCATGACGTTATCGAACTAAAAATCCATCATCCATCCTACCGCCCCCAGTGGTATAGAAGGCTAGCCAGCCCATGCAAATGATATAAGCAAAAAAACGCCCCGAGAATGCCCGCCACCCAGAACGCATCTGGTGATGCTAATTAAGACGAGGATTGTTGTGGTGGAAGATGCCCTGCTCCCAGTTCTGGTAGATGGTGCTCATCTGGTGACGGAGCTTGACGCCCTCGCCCCTCGCAGCCTGCATGCCGGTGGCGACGCTGGCCTTGACGCTGCCAAGCATGGCCTTGGTGCCGAGGGCGGCCGGCTTGGGGTGGTGCTTGAGCTTGTCGGTACCTGTGGAGGTGGAGGAGGAGTGGAAGTGGAGCGACTGGCAGACCGATTGGCGGATCGAGGCGGCGGCCTGGTGAGTGGTGGTCGAGGCCCGAAGCAGGGCGGGACTGAGTCGGTTGCGCAGCTTGCGAGCAATGCGGACGGGGAGGGAGCACATGTACTTCATGGTGGTGGTTGTTGGAAGGGGTTCGTTTAAAGAAGATGTGTGTTGGAGAGTGGTCGCGTGAGCGTGGGAGAACTGAGAGGCGTTTGGTGGTGGTGGTGGAGGAGGAGGAGGAGGAGGAGGAGGAGGAAGTTGTGTGATATATGGGCCGAGGAGGCTGGCTGATAGCAGATAAAAGATAAATTGGATGGGTCGTTGCTCTCAGACTATCGAAATCTGGACCAGCTCGTTCTTGTGCGAGAGGAGAACTCGGAATGATACGACGGAAGCTTCTCGTCGAGGCGGTGACAGAGATGTGTTGTTATTGTACGAGGACGACTCCCGGAGGCGTCTAAGTTGAGCCGACTCGGGCACAAGAAGAAGGGTACTCAGCACACACAAAGAAAGAAGATGTCCAGCACGAAAGGCAGAAGAAGAATCAATTCCCCTCACTTTCTCTCATGAACTCGACTCGGTTCCAAAAAAAAAAAAGAGGTTGGGAACCGGAGGGGAGAGGGGTGAGGAAGCGCGCCTGGTTTTGTTCTTGAACCTAGCATCATCCTGCCCCCCCTCCCCGCTGCTGCTACTGCGATGTAGTCTAGCGGACCCAGGGCCAAGACGGCCTGGTCGACCGGCGGTGCGCTCCGGAGGAGCAAAAGCGGCGGGGACCAAGCTGCACGAGAGAGGGGAACAGCGGCTTGCGGCCGCAAGCTTGGTTGCTTTGAATCCCTGCCATTGGGGCCGATTGCGTGTGCGGTAACGTGGATTCTTAGCTTTTTAGTTCCTTTCCTCTTTTTCTTTTTTCCTTTTCGTCGTAGGCGAGCAAGCCAGAGAAGCACGTCAGGCCTGCGTTGCATGTAAGCGAAAAAGGGGGGCCGTTGGGCGGTGCTAGAGGTAGGTAGGTAGGTAGGTAGGTAGGTAGGTAGGTGGGGGGGCACGGACGGGCGACCGCAGATCAGTGCAACCAAGGAGAAAAAGTGTGTTTGCCTTGAAAGGCGGTGTCTCGTCTCGGACGATGGCTGGGAAAGAGAGGCAGGCAGATTGATTGACTGGGTGCGGGATGCCGCGTGGTGTTTTGGAGCAGGAATAATAATAGCATCTTATGTTGTTTTTGGCTATTTAATTTTTTTTGAACTTGATTTTTCTTTTCTTTTCTGAAGACAGATTTGGTACCAGAAATGTATCAGATGCCATGCACGATTCAAAGACAAGAAAATAAGGATTTCAATTCTCACCGTCCTTTTTTCTCTCTCTTCTCCTACTCTGTCCCTGAATCATTCATCTCCTCTCTCTCCCCTCTTCTGACAGGCCACTGATTCCCGCTGTGCGTGTCACCATCAGTCGATATCTGGCTCCACAATTGGCTCTGCGGCGTCACGGCGGGTTGGTTATTGGCAAGCAAACAGAAAGCGGTGAGTAAAGGGACGCGTCGCGACGGCCAGCCAGGCTAGTAGTGGTGAATTACTGGTTTTTGTTGCGTGGACTGGTGCACGATTGCGGCGTAGCCATGGTATGAGACACCAAAGGGGGGGATTGCCTCTTTCATGAGGTCGGCTCCGAGCCTATTGGCTGGAGCTTAGCCAATCTGGGTCAGGAATTCAACCTCAGATCATGCTCGTGGACATGTGTGAATCAGTCAAGTAGAATTCACTAGTAAACATCAAAGTCATTGAATCACCAGCAGGGAACTGTAAAGTTGAGTAGAGCCAACTGGCCATTAGAAAAAAGTCTTTTCGTTCGATATCAACTCTCTATCTCCCTGTCGCCCGTACATCTAGCGTAGTGTCTTCTCTATCGTACCATCCCAGCCACCTCTCTATTGAAATACTTCCACATGCTTTCCATGTCCATCCTGATTTTTTCATCGAAGAAACTCTCTTCATTATCCTTGAACTCCTAACTGACCTGAGAAAAAAAAAAAAAAAGAAATTATGGCAACGAATCCACCTCGGCAGCGTGGATCGTCTTGTGTTGTGTATGTGTATGCATCAATACCCGGACACTCATACTCGTGCCTAAGTTCCATCATCATAATCGCCTATGAGGCGAATCCAAAAGTACAAAGTGACATGGTTCTATCCAAGCCAGCATGTGAGTTGCTTAGTAGCAGGTGTAGCCACCGTCGATGATGCAGTTGGCACCAGTCATGAACTTGGAAGAGTCCGAAGCTAGGAAGACGCAGAGGCCGTTGAGCTCGTCAACGTTGCCGAGGCGGTTCTGGGGAGTAAGGGACTTCCAGATCTTCTTCTGGGCGTCGAGGGCGGGGACGCGGTTGAGGGCAGTGTCCATGTAACCGGGGGAGATGCAGTTGACACGGATGTCGTACTTGGCCCACTCGGCAGCCAGAGACTTGCCGAGCTGGATGACACCAGCCTTGGAGGCGTTGTAGCAGCTCTGCTCCTGGGGGTAGTTGACGATGGAGCCAGACATGGAGGCGACCAGGACAATGGAGCCGGGCTTGCCAGCGGCCATCATGGCACGGCCGACAGCCTGAGACATGAGGAAGGAGCCGTTCAGGTTGATGTCAATGAGACGGCGGAACATGGCGGGGTCGTAGGTCTCGGCCTTGATGTTGGAGTCGGCGATACCAGCCGAGTTGACAAGGACATCGGGGGCACCGTGGAGCTCGACAACGCTGTCGACAGCAGCGTTGATGGCAGCACCGTCACGAACATCGACCTTGAAGAAGGAAACGGGAAGACCAGTCTTCTCGTGAAGCTCAGCAGCAGACTCGTCACCGAGCTCCTGGTTGGCATCGAAGATGATGATGGCCTTGGCACCAGCCTCGGCACAGGCGCGAGCCATGTAGTTGCCAAGACCACGGGCACCACCAGTGACGATGATGGTCTTGCCGTAGACGGACATGTTCTTCATGGTCTGGGGAAGGGCATCGTAGACCTTCTTGCTGAGGGGGGTGACAACGTCGTTGTCAGCGGGGGGGACAGGGCTGTCGTGGGGAACACGGGCAGCGCCCTCAGGGACCTGGACGGTGTGCTTGTCGCCCTGGCCAGCACCGTAGACGGTGACAGGAACCTCTTTCTCACGAACAACGCTCTTCTTGTTCGCGGTGTCAGTGACACGGTTGATGCGGGTGGCGGAAAAGAAACGAGCGGAGGAAGCAGCAGGGCGAACTGCAGGAGCAGCAGCTCGGGAGAGGCGAAGGACGTTGCGGGCAGCGGCAGACATTGTGATGGTTGGGAGGTGAAGTGTAACGAAGGATGTAAGACAGGGAAGAGGTGAGGGTGGGAGAGGGTATTTAACCAAGAGAGAGGTGGCGGATAGAGGTTGAAGAAGCAGAGTTGAGTCGACACGAGGACGTGTAGATATAGGTAATGCTCTGGCCCAAGATAGATAGTGGGGCGGACCTCAAGGCTGGGGGCGAACTTTTTTTTCTAGGGGGGGAGGGGGGGTGGAGGGGGAAAGCCGCTACTGCAGATTTTAGCGTGGCGGGATGTCCGTAAGGCAAAGCTTCACAATCAGCTCAGCTAGGGCGAGATCTGGACTGCGGTTGAGGATTGCGGGCCTGACTTGCAATGCGTGTCGATCTGGATACCGAATTCTGAACCGTACGGTTACAAAGACGGTAGTGGAGAGGGGGAGAGGGAAAAGGTTTTTTTTGTCTGGGGGAGTGTGCAGGTGCTAGGTGACGGCAGAAGACCTGATACTATCTTCAAGGCTCCTCAATAGCGACGCCAGAACGGCAACTTATGCAGCGAGATAATAGCGAAGGCGGGGGGACAGAAGAACAATGGAAGAATCCGAGTTGTAGAATTCGGACCCGAACAGGTGGCAAATGCTTGTTTAGGTGTGGCTCAAATCTGCAACTAAGGATCTAATTAGCCTTGAGGACTCGCCGTCTGGGGGTTTCATTGCGATGAATGGGCGTGTTGGGGCCGCGGAGGAAACAATGCTCCGTCCGCATAGCAGCGGCCGCGGCCACGATGGCGAGGACTTGTGCAAAAACATACCAGCGGTTTCTCGAGCTTGAGAGCTTAGGGAACGATGGGTCTGGAGGTGGGAGGACGATGTGAAATGTGGGTGATCAATTCAATCATGCTAATGACGGCGACCCGTTTATATACTAGAAGGTGGAGAAAAATACGCTGACCGTTGCTGAGAGGGAGGGTCACCGTCGGTGTAAAACGGTGAGCGTTATGGGTGGGCGAGGGTGAGGGTGTTGCTAAAAACATTGCACATGCCTTTGCCCTTTGGATCCGGGGCCCGATGTCGCTTGGGCCAGGGTTCCCTCCACCAAGATGCGACTGGATGGAGCCCGTGTCTGGTCACAAGATCCAGCGCAGGGGCGCCCAGGGGTGCAAGAAGCAACCAAATTCTGTTTGTCAGACGCGAAAGAGATGCCATGCTTTGAAAAGGTGGGGGGTTGAGCAGAGCAAAGAGCATGCGTCTCGGTGATACGGCCATGGGGAAGCCTCCAGATGCTTCCGACTGGAGTTCTGGCGATGGGGGAGTCTGGCGATGGGGGGTGGTTGGTGGATGCTCTGCGGTGCCATGCGGTGCCGTGTACCGTCCTTCAACGCAACACTGTGCCTGTCAACCATCCGGATTCCGTCGTAGCGCTGTCTTCCCCGTCCGTTCCCTCCCTTTGGCTCGCCGAGCTAGCTAGCGAGTGTTTGTGCTTTCCCACTCCATATGTTGTTGAGGAGACGGCTCAGAGCACTGAGGGGCCTGCGGAGCGTCTGGGGAGGGTCTGAGGCTCCCAAGAGTCTAGCGACGAATGGGTCTTAGGCCGCTATCCAATTCTCCCTATCCGGCCCAACCAGTCCAAAGCGCCTTCTGTGCTCGGCAGGCTTATTTTTGCATAGGCGTATGTTGTGAGGAACCAGCAACAAAGACGCGCCATCAAACGTCCTGTCCAGGTAGACTCAATCACATGGCCAACTCGCTGGGGTGCCCTATCCCTCCTCCCTTCATCCCACCCACGCCTAACCGGGCCGGGTCTACCAGGACAGGATAGAAAACGCAGGAAGGAAGGGGAAGAAAAAAAAAAACCTGGTGTGGTGGTTGAGATTGAGTGGACAGCTAGGGTGGGTTGGTCCGACTTGTCCTGCCACGCTTTTCCGTCCAGACCTGCGTACGGGGTATGCTGCTAGCCTCCTGTCGCATCTGCTCACCTTTCGTCTCATCACACCTTGATCAATTCAGACACACCACGGTGCGCCGCATCACATCACCGTCACAGACACTCCCTGCCTCTGGTTCGCCCAGCATTAAGGTAGGTTCCGTCACCAGCGACGAAAGCCGTGCGTCAGCCCCCGTGGCCGAGCGAAGCACCCAGAACGAGCAGAGCATCTCTTGGCTGTTCATTGGCAGCTAGTCCAGTGAGGCCGGCGAGAAACCAGGCAAGCCATTCATCAAACAAAATTTTTTTGTCTTGTCAGGCATGAGACGATGACCATCCATCCCATCATGCTGGCAAGCCCCTTGTCCTGGCTTGTGTGGACGGTGTTCAGATGACCTGGTGGTGCCGCCACACACACTCGCTCTCACGCATATACGGCGGGCTCCGCCCAGGCCAATTCCTGTTTTTCAGTCGCGGACTCCCTTTCGGCGCGAATGGCCTCCCCTCCAAAGGGACGCTATCGATGCCCACCTCAGGGACGATCAGCCTGCTGCCGCGCCCCATTCCGTGGAGAGCTATGGCGGGGGCCTGGCCCGGGCTTCATAGCTCCCGGGGAAGCCATCGCAGGGCCTCGGGCCCACCAACTCTGAGGGGCTCATGGGGGAGGGACAGGGGGAGCTCTCTCGGTACCTGCCACCATCCCTACTGAACCCACCAGCCGGCGCGCTCGTATCCACTCAATCACCCACGCCAACACGGCCCTGCCAGAAAACTTTGAGCCGACCTGGGCGAAGCATTGCTGGAGGAATTCGCTGCGTGGCGAGCAGAAGCAAATCCCCTGCTCGTACCCGGTCGCATTTCCGTCTAATTTTGGAGTGCCGTGTCGCCTTTTGTCTTTTCGGTATGCAGCTGACCGTCCGTCCGTCAGATATGAGACCTGGACAGGAGACAGCGGCCAACCAGAAACCCACGTCAAGGGCCGTGATGACGACGCTGGGACGGGCTGGACACCTTGTATCTTGTATTCACACCACGGCTACGGTCAAGGTCGTCGCACAGCAGCGTGCGCCAGCCGCGACCAGACCGCATACGTGCTGTGCCTGCTACAAATCTTCTTCATCCGAGTCGCGCTCTCTTCCGCTCAAAACTAGGTCACACCCGTAGGGGCTTGCAGTAGTCGAGGGAGGATTGAGTGGTCCCAATTGGCCCCCCATCTTGTCCAGGCAGACAAATTTCTTTACGAAGCAGATTCCCTACACCCTCCATCCCACCCACCACACCGCCCATCCCGAGTCAGCACCCATCCAATTCGACAGAGAAAAAAATTCATGTGCAGGCCAGATGCAATAGTTTTCGGTCAGGGGTGTTTGACATGGCAATTTGCATGTTCCGGGTCTATGCTCCGCGGGCTCGTCCCCCGAGACCAAAAGTCCGTTCACCTGGGGCTGTTACGGTGTATGCTGTATGCCGCCCCAGGTCCCGGTCAGAAACTTCATAGTCAATGGCGTGGGGTGCTCATGTCCCGGGCGCATCGACTAGGCCGCGCCTCACCGAGATAGCACAGCTCATTTAACGCACACCATCATGTGGACATGGTGTCTTTTCTTCCATCCCCGCCAGACCAGCATCATCCAACGACAGCGGCCACGGCCGACACGGGGGAGCCGGAAATGGAGCAGGCTCTGATCCCGCTGAGACGGTTTTCCGTCCCAACGCGTTGGGCAGTTTACATGAGTCTGCAAGGAAATGAGTCAGCCAGCGCCGCCAAGCATCCTCTTCATCTGCTTTTCGTCTTCGCATTGCAAACCCAGCTGGGCTAATCTTGCCATTTGGGGTTGGTAAGGAGACGCAGCCAGCCCGTCATGGAGCCTCTTGGCTCGTTTCTGAACTGTTTGCGATCGGCCGCTACCCAGCCATGCACGGACAATGACAAAGACCTTGATATCAATCGATTGCACAAAGAGCGAGCAACAAGGCAGGGTTAGTCGCATTCCACCTTGCCGGAAGACACAACGCTAACCCTCAGATTGCCAAGACAACCTTAACGCCAGCCCGAGATTGGCCCACTCGCGCGGACCCGATTCCATTTTTTCCCCCACTCTGAGATTTTTTCCCCTTCCCTTGCTATCCCCTACTTGATTAGTTCTCAGCTTGCGTGGCAGACAAAGATAGCTGTCCGAAACAAAGGAGAGTTGAAAACGGTGACCAAAAAGGTAGGTTGGCAGGCCAGTGGGGTTTTGTTAAATCCTGTGCTGCGAGATCGGCTGAGTGACTATGCACCCCCCTGAACTCAAGCGTGGGCCAGAGCCAAGCCATGACAAGAGGAAATGAGTTGGCCATGGTCATTGATACCGCCCAATTCGAACACGCTGTGGCAGTTGACCTGCTATGGCGACTGGCCTCGTTTGCCACCTCATCATAGTCGCCAGTATCACGTCACTCGGTCGTCCTGGACAAAACACGGCGTCGCGCATCCGGGTCGTGCTGCTTGTATTCCCATTTACACGGCAGGCCTTGTAGCGGTGTACATGCGGACAAAGAATTGAGCAAATGGCACATGCCAAAATGCCTTGTTCCTAGTCATATCTCGCCCTGGATACCCTCAACAATGCCAAATCCGCAGGTGTGGCCGTCTTGGCAGGTCTGGGCCATCAGACGATGCTCCCTGTGCTGGAGAGGAATTTCGCGGGGCATTTGCGCCTCCATCTGCATGCCCGCATCGTGGATGAGCCTACTCACCCTGGCGGCTGCTGCATGCATTTCACACATTGCAGCTTCGGCCAAAATCCATATCTAGAATTGGTCCCTGAGATGGGGGTCAAGCGGTAGACAAAGTCCGTTGTTGATGGCAGCTGCTTCGTCGTCCCCATCAAACCCAAACATGGATTGTCGTTAGCTTAAGCTGCGCACGCAATTGACAGCGACTAGGCGATCGACTTAATGGGGAATTCCCCAGAGTGGCACCCAAACACTATTGCCCCACTATCGTGAATCTGCTGCCCTGGTGTCGGTAGTAGGTCATGACCCCGGACGGTCCACGTGCTGGTACTAGCACTTGCAACTGATGCTAGCCGGCTCCATCTCAACAAAGTCGATTGAAGAAGCAAGAATACAAGTCTTGGCCTCGCACGCCACCACCAAAAAAAAAAAAAAAAGCTCTTGATATCAAACAAAGTTGAGCGGGGATAGGCAACACACTCGCGCACTCGACCTGCATAAACCACGATGCCGTGCGACGGGTAGCTCAACGGGGGTGAACTCCGGGCAGATGGTGTCGAAGGACAGCGCGGCTCTTGTCCAAGCCAACCCGACCACGAGGTTGGAACTCAAGGTGGGTGTGGTGGTGGTCTTTGTGGTGGTGTGCTGATGATCCCCTCAGGGTGACTTCGAGGTGACCCTGGAGTGGCCCTGGTGGTGGGGTGCTCCCACATGGTTCCAGAATGTCTGCAGAAGCATCGTGTGGTGGGCTGGCGCCGTCGCAGATATGCACCCTGGGCTGCAGAGGGACCGCCGTGGTGCCTATCCCATTGAATGTGCGAAGGGAGCAGGGAGGTACCACGCTAAATTTTGTCCAATAATATATTACAAGCCTTGAAAATCACTGCTTGTAATGTGTGTTTTTGTGGAGTAGATACCTCACTGCTCCCTTCGCACATTCAATGGGATCCGTAGCGTGCACGGTCCTGACTCCAAGAGCCCGGGGTATAAGTGCCATTTTCCCGGACTGCCCATGCCATCCACGAGAATGAGCCGCCGAACTCGACAAGCCACACCATTTCGCGCGCCTAGCATCACGGCCGTCTCCGCGCGGACTTCCAACGTCCGCCCTGCTATCCGAGAGACGGGTACCGGGACCCCTGAAAAAAAGAAAGGCCGACAAAGAAGAAAAAGAAATCTGGGGACCGGCCCGGCTCGGTGCAGATACCGTTCCGCCGCTGTCAGGTTCAGGGACACCTTCCGGCCCGGTTACCAGGGCGCTTACTAGAGGTTATCAGGTGCATGTTATCAGATCACCATGTCAGATGCTCAGATGCCGTTTACTTTTCGAGATCGATCTGAATCCATTGGTACGCTGCGGAAACACTCTTGGTAACAAATTTGAAGGGAAAAAAATAACCGATACACCCCATTCGCCAATGCACGACTATCTAACCCACAAGGCGCGTCGAGACGCACCATCCATGGCAATCGCCTAAGCCTCAGTCTCTAGCCCGCCGACCCCATTCTCGCCCTCATCCAACACCATCCAGCTAGACTAAACCAGCCAACCCGTACCAAACGCCGGCGGGCAGGGTATTATCACGCAAGCCAATCCACACAATTAATCGAGCAATGCAAACGCATAGCTCCTCCCATCATCACTATCTTGTAACCCCTCCCCTGGCCTTCCTCTCGTCCGTGAACGACTTCTCCCTCGTTCACACCCGCTGTTAGCTGAATGCGTTCGCCCTTTGCTACGCATCTTGCTCACCGCTCCTCGTGTACCCAGATAATCAGTCCTGATCTGGCAGAGGCGGTTAATCAAAATACTTTGCTTTTGAGAAATGTACTACCTCAAGGTAGGTTGCGATCTTGCCACCCGGCAGCTCAAGAACCGGTCAAGGGGGCTTCGCGTATCGACTTCTGGCAGCCGGCCAAGTCAGTGTCTAACCCACGCAAGCTCGCCACCAGTCTACCATTGCTGTCCCCACATGCCCATTTAATGGTCTTGGTTATCATCGGTTCGGATGAGATCCAGAAGCGAGGTGATATACGGGCTCTAAGAATTTGTTAGCTCTGACATGATGTAATCGATCCCAAAACGGGAAGCAAAGACGTAAGCAACATACCAATGCTCGGTTCTCGGCCAGAATCTCGAACAATCGCGGCAGAATCGGTCGGAAAAGAGTTTCATTCCATCCTCCAGATTCTCCGCTCCTCGCTTGGATCTTGAGGAGCTCGTCCTCGGCCTCCGTCTTGACCACATTGCGGGCAATGTTGCGCAGGATCAGAGCCGCACTAAGCGGGATGCCGGCGGCCTGCGGGGGAGCATTAGGATTCCGCTCGTCCCGAACCGTCATCGTCTCCTCGTATGTCACAGTCATAGTCTTGGCAGGGATAGCCCAAGGTCGGCCTGGCTGGCGGGCCTTGGCATCTGAGGTTGGCAGTATGGATGAAATGTGCGTGTTGATGTGTCGAGCAAAGTCCTGGAGATACAACTTGGTCGGGCTTGCAAACCTGCTGCACTCGCCCCAGGTACAAACGAATTCCTTCTCAGTGTTGTCGTATTGATCGCTCTCGTTCTTCTTCTCACCCAGATGACTCGTGATAATATGATCCCACATCTGCTTGGCGGTAAGGAAGAAGTGACCGCACTTTTCATTCTTGTTGGCAGGGTTAGAGGCCCAGAGACATCGACCATACTCTCGGCCATCGATGCTCAGTGGTCGAGGACGGGCACGGATGCCATGGATAATAAACTTTTGCTGATGGTCGCCAGGTTCGCGAAGCACTTGCGCATTAGAATCCTTGTAGACTGATGTGCTGTTCCTAATGAAGTCTGCAGGTGTAATGAGTGCTTGTCCAATAGCCTTGAGCGGGCTAACAAAGGCATTCTGGTATGCCTGCCATGCAGCCAGTTGTGTAACAAAAGAATCACTGTCCTCCTCGAAGAAGCTGCGCACCCAGTGGTGAACACGTTCGGGCTCCTCAAGCTTTAGCATTTCCTGGAGCAGATCCTCGGGCATCGGAGCAATGTCATCACGGGCAGGAAGCTTCTGTTCGGGAGCAAGAATCAACTCTCGCTGAACTTTGCGGGCACCGTGGGCAAGCAGCCGTGTGAGCTGGTCAACCAAGTTTTCGGGTGTCAGGGAGCGGACCAGGTTATCGACATTTGGTACGACTGCAGTGTACTGGTAAAGGAAATCGAGACAAGCATCAGTGAGCTCGTCGTCGTTTAAGAGGAGCCAGCTGGCAAGTCTTTGCAAGACCGGGCCAGGAACATTACCCAGCGTGTTTGTAGCCTCGAGATTCATGGAGATTCGGCCAAGAGCACGAAGGGCAGTCAAAATGGTTCCACGGTCCTCAGATGTCATTTGCTCTAGCAAAACCTTGTAAAGAGGATCGTCTGAATCCAACACCATAAACGGTGTGAGCTGTTCAGCGATATCGAGGGTCAAGTGCTTCACTTCGACAAGGGAGTCCCTGTGTGGCAGACAAAGGATGATGCAAATGAGATCCTTGAGGGGGTAGAAGTCGGACATGTTGTGGGCGTTCTCTGGGAGTGTTACCATGTTTCGAATAGTCAGAACCGCCTCGGTGATCAGAACCATGTCATCGGAATATGCCTCGGTCTGAAGAACCTCGGGGGTATCCTTCTCAATGAGACTCTGAATCCGCTCCAAGATATCCTGGGTCCCGTTGTTTCCATCCAGCACGCCAATATCGCTGCTTTCAAAAACTGGGTCCCAAGAAATTGTCCAGTTGACATGGTAAAAGAGACTTCCAATTTCTAAAGCCTTCTCCACTAGCCCTTCAGCGAGGCCAGGGAAAGAGTCGAACTTGTACTTATCACCTCGTTCGAAAGAGATCTTGACAAGATGGTTAAGCGCAAACGCCTGCTCCTCCGGAATGTTGGATCGCAGTGCATTAAGGCAACGCATGTAAATGTTGGGGCCATCGAAGCCAGCTATGTCGTGTCAGCTTGCTACAAGCATAAAAGAAACATACAAACAAAACTTACTGCCCGGCTGCATGGGCTGACGAGGATCAACCATACGCTGATTCTGGCGGGGTCTCTGGAATTCATTGGGTGCATTGCTCGGGGTGGCTACCGCACGCAGCTGTAGAGGTTTGAGATATCGAGGTTGATACGAAGTGACCAGATGAGACGTGTTCTCGTTCGGGGGGTGGTAGAGGATCGAAGGACCTCGGTTGCCTTGGTGGCCCTGTGGTTGGGGCATTGGGGGCATGCCTTGCTGGTGCGAAGGGGTTTGAGGGGGGTTTGAGGCAGGTGAGTTCTGATGGCTAGCCTGCTGTTGCGCCGAATGTCTCGTGGTTCGGGATGGGCCAGTGTCGGGTTGAAAGATAACTCGTTGAGGTGGTGCTTCACGCAGCCCGCGAGATGCGCGGGCACTAGCCGCAGCATCAGGTACAGGACGCTCGCGTGCAGGTGTACCATCGTCTCCAGAAGCAGCTGAGTCCCCACCGCCGATGTTGCTTTCGCGCTTGCCGCGGAAGTTCTCACGAGTACGCGACAGGAGCCCGGCACCCTTGGCGGTGACATCCTCCAGAATTTCCTTTGGCGGCGGCTCTTTTCCGTGGACGGTGCTAATCTCATAAGCAGCAAGATTCTTGTAGAACTTTTCCTTCAGAGAGAAAGCGGTCGAGGCCTCATTGTTTGAGTAGATGCCAAGCTCCGAGGCCATGCGCCGCCAGGCCAGCTTCTCCTCCGAGACCTTGTCATAACCTCCGTTTGCGACGATGTGGTTGAAAACCTTCATAAGGTCGAGATGCGTCGATCCAACCTTCGGCTCTGGGTCGAGTGTAGTGCCACGCTTGTTGTGGTACTCGCGCAACCGATTCATGAAGTCCTCATACTCGGTGGTGCGGTCGATGGTGTGCGCCGGCGTTTCCTGGCGTACTGGAGCCATCGTGTCGGCAGCTCTGGTCCGCAGAGGATCGGGAAGGTTTGCGCCAATTCAATCGAGACTATCGAAAGCCGGGAGAGATGCGCGGTTGCAATTGCGCTCAGGGAGTATAGAATTATCGTTGAAGCTGGTCGTCGTGCCAAGTCGCGTCGCAGACCAACGCAGTATCGAACTCGACGGCGCGATGAGAGGCGCCCCCGTCGGATGCAGAATCTGGCCAACACAAAACCCCCAGGGGAATGCCAGAGCTCGTGGAGATGTAGTTCTGCGCTGGAGTACTTATCGATGTTCCACCTAGTCCAGGTCGGCTGGCTGGGGTCACTCGTAGCAGGAGCTGCGCGCGCCGCCGCCTCGAAAATCGCCAGGATACGCGGTGATCTTATCTTCACGTGACCCATCACAACCCCTGCCAATCGGGTTGGTTCCCTGCAAAACGTCTTTTCAGGTACGAACCGTCTTCACCTACCCCAGATTCTTGTTAGGTTTGTCTGTTTCTTATGGGAAAGAGCGAGGTGCGCCTTGTAATGCAAGTCGTCGTAGACTGGGGTGCCTGAGGTTTGCCATAGTGTTCATCTAGTCATCCGCCGTCAAAATTTTCTAGTTAATGGTATCAATTCATCTTACCAACATCGCCATTCACCCGTGAATAGTTTAGTCAACACTTTTGAGAGAAAAACTCCCTGCTCGTGATGCCCGGTCCGCCGACGCCAGTCTCAGACTGTCTTCTCAGTCGGTTAGAAATCCGCGACGGAGGCTCAACCAGGGTCTATCACTCTTCTCGACCCAACAACATTTTCGCATTGACACTAGAGGGTGAGCGATCCATTAATGCCAATTCAAGTACCTTGATTTTCCTCATCCATCATGGGGCTCGCCAATTAGTGCGTATTTATATGATTCACTAGCTTGTTTATCAACTTTAACACTAAGCAGATATCTATTCGGCTTCACGATCTCCTCAAAAATTCTCAATCTTCTGTCAATCTAATCAGCACCAGACCTGAGCAACACGAAATATACATCAGAATCCCCAGGAAGGACCAGGCCATTCTCGCCCAGTTAGAGGAGAAGAGAGATTTCAATATGGCGGTTTACATGCTGAAGAGGTCCAATCTTCATATCAGCCAGACTATCCCTCCGGCATTCTCGACAGTAACCGCGACAGCGACACCCAGAACCTTCCCGAATGCAACATTTGGCTTTCGGACAGCTTCGGTGCCCGGGACACGCCTCTCCTCTATTACGGATCTTCCTCCATCATATTCGTCTACACACAATGATCCTAGCCAGAGCATCTCCTTCACCGAACTTCTAAATAACCCACCTCCGTCTTCTAGTTCTCAGCCAGTACCAGCACGTCACTCTTGGCCTCCGCAGAGGATTCATTCTCTTCCGGTATATTTATCCGAATCTGCTAGTGCTCCATTCAATTCGGATGCTATCTGTCAACAACCAAACACTCCAAGCCTGATACTTAGCCGAAGTAATAGCCAAGTCCATCCACCTCGCATAGCGTCTCCATTGAGACAGTCATTCGGCCCTGAAGAAATGTCAAGGCAACCATTATTCTGGAGAACCGAGTCTAATCCGCAGCTAACCCCTACTTGTGTCGATCAGAGTCTCGGCCAAACTCCTTTGAAATCTATCACGCCTGTTTCTTCCTCTGAAAATGAGCACTACCAAATCTGCTCCGCAGGGACTCGGGTCCAAGAAGAGCACGAAAGATCTACTTCAGCAGATTTCTTAAATGAAAGAACTAGAGACAGCGCAGAACCTATTTCTATCGAGCCAACTCAGAATTTCCGAGATCTCATGCCAAAACCCCGAAAGTTGCCCTTCAATCCCGCGCCAAGGAACCCTAAATCCAGGAGAGAGCCAGTTGAGACCCCAAGGGCGGAATCCCACAACTTGCCCCGCAAAAGAAAAGCAACCGAGAGTATTGACAGTGTGTTGAATACTGGCAAGTCGAGTGATGGATCAATTCCAATCTCTGGCGAGATAATTGCATCTACAGAGCGCGTGTCGAGGTTTCCTGCAAACAAAGAAGGGCAGGTTGACACAACGCCGCCGGAATCCACATCTTATCCACACCGGTGTCAGCCACCGCCCAATTTAACAAGGAACCAGCTATCAGTGTTGGCCATGGATACCGATACCCTGCGTCATCTAAATCAAGCCACATCACAATTATTCGATCAATACGTTGAGGATGTACAGGGTGGGAAAAATAAAGGGAATCTTGCAAAATTCTATGCAGAGAGGATTACGACTGCCCGTACGGCGTTTTGGTTAGCGAGGTTGGAAGAAAACATGTCATTTCGTCAGTGGCATTCATCATCATAATTCGATTGTGCTATGTCGGCGACATAGTGGACTTCCTCGCGTAGGTGATTCCACTGCTTTTCTATCCTAAATGGAAGGCATACCTGTCGAGGGATTATAATCTGTATTCACACATTTCGGCCCCTGATTTCCTTGCGTACTTGCCTATCTTTTGGTCCAGTGCGTATTGTATGGATTTGACGCAGGGAAAGACTGGATTTACTCTGGGAAAGAGCGGAGCATCAGAATATGAGCGTTGTCCCCATTGATTTCGTCCCTAAAACTCACCCACTTCATGGTTTTGATTCAAGCACTCATCTTACCAGGCAGAGACGCTACCTCTCCAACAGAACTTGCTCTGATATTCTCCATGCGTTGGCAACTTATCATATACTATTCCTTTTTCATCATGCCCGTGACACGATTTTCTAGCCGCAAAGTCATTCTCAATCTCTTTGGGGGTATGGATCTTGACAAAGTCGAGAAGCTTGTCCACGAGCCCGGTGTTCGGATTTTCCGCCTTTGTCATGATCAAGGGCCCCGGCTCCCACATCACATTCTCGAATGTGCAGAATTTAAAAATCGCGACATCATAATCAGGAGTATTCAGCAAAGCCGATGCACGAAAAATAGCTGCAAGCTCAAGTTTTGCATCCCAACCAACAAGCACCGGGGCATACGTGCTAAGGTGTGCAAGCTCATGCGGGACTTGGCTCGAGGCGAGAGCCGTGGACAGACCACATCTCAGAGGTTTCGTGTCGCCAAGGTCAAGGAAGAACCACAAGAAGCGGTCTGGTATCTGTCGCAGTGCTCCTAGACAAGCATGGCAGCTATTTCCACGACAAAGAAACCGGGTGCGCCTAACCAATTGAAGTATGGAAACAGGATTTGGAACAGCTTAATAGAGCGACTTTACTTTTTCTGCAAGTTAATGGGCCACTGAACGATTCGAAGGAGTTGTGTTTACTGTATGGATTTGGAGGGTTGGATTGGGATCCAGCGGGCCAAGCAACCACGACTGTCTAATGTACATTCATCTCGAAGGGAGAAAAAAGCCACCTGGGTCGCCATCCAGCTAGCAGAACTAGAGAAGGCTTGGAGAGACATCGTCATGCCTCAGTAATGAATCGAAGCTTTTCTTTGCTTGCTTTAGTGGGGGATCCGCTTTCATGTTTAGGTGATTGTTCATGATCCTTCTTGACCATGTGTGATCATCTTTCCGCCCTCCGTGCGTAAGGGAGAATGGACCGAAAGAAAATTGAGCCAGGAGATAAGGATTGAGTTTGGTTTTTTTTTTTAAAAAAAAAAAATACGAACATGTCTGTGATATTCGTAAAACAGAATACACGTATACCAACATGGCCTAGTCCAAAGCAAGAATACGAAACCCGATGGTGTGTTACACTGACGAGAACATCACAATATAAGAAATTTGTGTTACGATAAGCATAAACTACAGTTGCATAACTGGACAAGGCTAAGACAAGAGATATAGTAAACAAAAAAGGCAAGAGATGCACAGGGTATGAAGAGTCCAGCCCAATCCTCAACACGCAATCCCAGAGAAAAAGTCCGTTTCCAAGGGTGTATACCTCTAGGCAGCCATAATTTCATTTCCCGGATTTCCTTCCGTTCCTCCTCTTAAAATTCCGCATGCTTGGTGGATTTGGTTTGGTAAAAAATGTTTCGGTGAGAATGTTGAGGATGTCCATAGAATTGGATGATGTGTAAGGTCATAGAATCGGGGTGGTCATAACGTCGAGTTTTTTGTGAATGACGGTTCACTCGGAGATGAAGGTCATATTTCAAGACAGGTTTTCGGGATTGCATTTCCAGGTACAATCTACTGGTTACTCCTTCAGCTTGACGTAGTTACTGGGGAAAATGCCCTCCTTGTTGCCAAGTCGGCCAGTCCTAAAATCGTATTAGTATTGGAGAGAGTTACATGGTGAGAGTCGATACATACCACCAATCGTTGTCGCTTTCGGTGCGCTTAAGAATGGTAATGACATCACCCTTCTTAAATCCGAGATCGCCGGGTTGGTCAGCGTCGAAGTTGTACACTGCGACAGCCTCATCCTTCTTAAGCATCGCCTGCTTGGCCGCAAAATTGGGCTTGGGAGCTGCTGGTCGACCAGGTCCGACTTTCTTCTCACTTGAAGAAACGTTATCTCTATAAACGTATCCATCGTTGCTGCCGAAAGTACTGGCGCGAGAGGGATTGCCAAAGCTACCGGGTCGGTCGTAGACATCGTCCTGCCATGTAGTTGATCGCTTGGGCGCGCCGAACCCATCGTCGCGAGCCACACCCTCGCCGTATGCAGAACCCCGTCGGCCGTTCCAAACAACATCATCATGACGATCGTCATACACAGGCTGGTCGTTGTACATAGAATCGCCAGAGGAGCCTCCGCGCATGCCGCTAAATACCCTGGTGTTGAGAACGCTCATTAAGGAATCGGCCTGGGGCGGAGGGCGCACATTTCCCATTAGGAGCTGCTGAGCAGTGTATCGAGTTCCATACATCTTCTCATTGGCATCGCGACGCTCAATAATGGCAGAACCCTCGAGCGAGACACCGGCGAACAAGCCCTTGGTCTTGGAGTAACTGAAGATTCCGGCCACACTTCTAAGTGAGGCAGCGCCGGCGGCTTCGGCATTGCGACCGACGGGGCCAGCGGCGAGGGAGACGTTGCCTCCGAGGGTCAGGGAACCGGCCTGGGCAAAAGTCTTGACGGCATTGGCATCATTGAGAATAAAGACAAAGTCGGTAAGCTCGAAACCGATCTGACCACCGAAGCCGGCACCAGCAGTGGCGATAGCGCTGGGTGCGCTCCAGGAACCGTCGGGGAGACGAGCGACGACGAGGCCGCTACCGAATCGACCGGAACCGAGGAAGCCGGCTTTAAGGACAGTAATGATTGCGAGGCCCTGGGCGTTTGCGAGAATGGATGGGGGAATGACCTTTTCGGGACCGAAGGCCTGGCTGGGAGTAATGAAGGCAGAGAGAATCTTGCCGCACTTTCTGCACTCCGCTGGACAATCAGCGCGTTAGCAAAGAACGGGCGCAAGGGGCATCTCGTTGCACGGCGCAAAAGCTGGCGGCGGTTGGGCCTAAGCTCGGGGGCAGAGGGAGAGGGGTAGGGGATTGTGAGGGAGAATGCGCCATGAGGGGCACAGGTCGGGAAGTCGGGACTTACACGCCATAGACGACGGGAGGGGGTTGTTGATGCCCATGATGGCGGGGTTGCAGGCGACTGCGCCGGAATCTCACAGGAGGGTGCGTGTGTTTCGGACGAGCGAAGCTATGGCTGGAGGATTGCTGGAGGAGGGAGCCCAGGCACCACAAGATATATGAGCTGAGAGCGTGTTATGAGGATGGGTATGGCGGTTGGGTGGGGTTGAGCGGCAGCTCGGAGCAGAGCGTCACCACCAAATCCTGGAGGGTGGCCCTTGTAGGCCTGGGCTTGGCTGGTGGATCAGGCTCTGGGGGAGACGGACACGAGACAGAGCTGCGAGGGGATAAAAAATTTCGAGTCGCGCACAAAGCTGTCGGGTCTGGATATGAATATTCTCGTTGCGCTGGAGGCAAGCAGGGCCACAAGGCAGCAGAGGGCGAAAGCTTAAAGGGAAAATGATGATAAAGCAGCTGCTGCGCCAGGGTCCCCTCGCGCCCATGACGGACGGAGATGATGACCAGCAGGACGACGTAAGTGCGCTCAGTGGTTGTGGCGCAGCGCTTCCCGGCCTCCCGAGGCTGCCGTTGCAGGAAGTCGCCCGCCTGTAAGACAGCGAGTGGGGGGGACCGTCCAACGTCGATGGAGAGGCCTAGCCCGTCCTGTACATGATGCACTTTGCCCATACGAGGGCGCCAAGCTGCTGGGGGAGACCATTGGCGCTCCCTCAGCCGCCGTCACGCAGCCAGAGTCTTCTGACATTCGGTGACAGCCTGCAGCGGTCCTGGGCCCTGCGGAGGAGCGTATGACGGCGGAGACGACGACCCCTAGAAGCCCAATGATAGCTGCCCCATTGGGCGTCACTTCCAAGGAACAAGGACCTGGAACCCGCCACGGATGAAAATTTACTGGGTACTATATACCATTAGCTGCCCCTCCTTCGCCCGTCCCTGCCGTTGATCTGAGAGCAAGCTGTGGCGGTGCAGCCCAGTATACTGCTTTTTTTTTGGCCCTTTCTCTTTGGGGAGTGTCTGTCTGTTCTCGGTAAACGCGACAGTGACATCCTGGGGGGCCGGCTTGAAGAACCAGCCGGTACGTACCCCTTCCTTGTACAGCGGCAGACAGACGTCCACGTCATTGGCTCAAGTTTCGCCGCCGCCATCATTGCTGCACCAGACAGCAGCCCCTTTCATGATTCTGTACAATACCCGGCGTATCGTTCAACTCGTCGCGCAACCACAACCCCACAATCGGCCGTGTCGCTTCCATTCGCATTAGCTCCGTCTTGAATCCATCTGCCGATCTCCCTCCGGCCTTGAAGCCTTTCTCCCGCCCACATCGCTCCTCCGCCGTCCTTCCCTCCCCCGTCTTAAACCAGCCTCCACCCCCGAAACCCCGACGTCAGCGATTGAAGCGACCACGACGGCGCACCTCGGCACCTCAAACGACGCAGAACTCGGCGCACATTCACCCATAAACCTCTTCATCACTCGCCCATCATGTCGGAAGCCTATGAGCGCGAGCGCCAGAACAACGCTCGCCTGGACGAGCTCTCCGCCAAGGTTTCGGCCCTCCGCGGTGTCACCATCGACATTTACGACAACGCTCGCGCCCAGGATGTCATCGACAACACCGTACGCCATCACCGCCCGTGTTCATATCTCCTGCTCTCATTCTAACCTGCTCGTCTAGTCCGACACATTCTCCTCCATGTCCAGCGGCCTCAAGGGCTCCGCCAACCGCCTGACCCGAATGGCCGCATCCGGCAACCGAGTCGCCATCCTCAAGCTCTCAGGCATAATCATCGGCGTGTTCCTGGTCCTCTACTACGGCTTCAAGTTGATTTTCTAAGCGACGAGGCTGGGCCATCTTGCTCGCTTCATCGAGCAACGCTATGGATATCATGGCATGATGCTGCATTGCGCACGACGAAATATGGAATGTGTCAGAAAGGAAATCGTCCAGGCATGGGGGGCTATCACGATATATTTTTTTCGGAGAACGACGGAACTAGAAATGTCGCTCCCAGAACGAGCGGGTCGGGGCATTCGTTAGACGAGGCGTTCACCCTATTTATACAGGGTCGGATTGACCCAGGATTGGTTTATGTACAGATGGATTCGGGTAAGCCACACGGGAGGCTGGTGTCCACCTCAGCAGGTTTATACTCGCAGGGTCATGTTATATCAAGAAAGCACTATTGGCATTTGGGTGTTGGCGTTGGTTGCAAACTATACAGATATACACCGCATAATATCCTCATAATCCCATGCGCCCCCCCGCGTGAAAGAGAGCCATCGCAAAGCAAAGCCTTGCTGGATTCAGCATTCAAGTTTCCCCCTTTTTTAACCATCTACATGGACTCCTAACATGCAAACTGCCCCCAAGATGCGCTCATTTTCGTTATCATCAAACATATCACATCCTCCCTCACTATCCTCGTTTGCTTTCGTGATATATCTAGATGCCGGAACCCTCTCATCTACTGCCACACATTGTTGAACAAATCTTCGTCAGCGCCGAAGCCGCCAGAAGCCTTGTTACCCGCTCCAGTCGTAGTAGTCGAGGGGCCCGAAGTCCATCCTCCGAATTCCTCATCAGCCGCCACCTTAGGCTGGGGGTTAAATCCTCCAGAAGCACCGGGGACGATAGGGGTGTTGGCAAAGGAGCCGCCAGAGTTGCCCCAGCCAAAGTCGTTGGTCGAAGGCTTGGGAAGCCCAGGGCTCTTCTGGGCTGCAGCAGGAGCTGGCGCGGGGGCGGGGGCGGCAGGGGTGCTCCATTCGCTTGAGCCCCAGACATCAGAGCCTGAGAATCCGCCCATGGAGCTGGTTGCGGTTGTGGTGGTAGCTGGAGTGGGAGCTGCGGGAGGCGATTGAGGAGAGGACAGGTTGAATACGGAGCCTAAAGTCGATGGCATAGTCGGGTTCGAAGGGGGAGGTGGGGAGGTCTGGGACACAGGGGCAGAGAGATCAAAGAGGTCGCCCATGGCAGAGGATTGGGCTGGCTTCGCTGGCACAGGAGCAGGGGATGCAAAGTCACCGAAGCCACCCAGAGAAAAGTTGGAGGACTGCTTCTGATGCGAGGGAGCAGCAGGCTGGGCGGGCTTGGAGTCAAAGAAGCTACCTCCTCCGAGTCCACCGAAAGCATTGCTGCTGCTAGATGTGCTGGAGGTCATTCGACTGCCGAGGCTGGCAAATGGATCCGGGGCCGCCGGCTTGGGAGCGGGGGCACTGCCAATGCTCAAGCTGCTAAAAGCATCGTTGAAGCCGCCAATGGATCCCTGAGACTGGTGACCCATGGTGGGGGAGCCCATACCTCCGAAGTTCTGTGCAGGCTGTTGGGGAGGGGCCTGTGGTCGAGGAGCAGTCGCATAGAGAGACAGAATCGACTGCTTCAGATCGGGGCGAGACTGGCCACTCGATGTGTTGGTGCCGGTCGTGCTTGCTGGACGAGGAGGAGGCGCCGGCTCACCGAAGAAGTCGAGTCCCAGCAGAGAGTCCTTTGTGCTGGTAGTTCGAGGGGGCGCGGGATCGGCCTTGGGGGGCACTTTGGTGGCGATAGGTGCAGCGCTGCTCGATCGGACGGGAATAGGATCTCCGCCGATTAGATCGCCTGTTGGAGGTTGAATGACATTCTTGGGGGCGCTCGACTGACCCAAAGAGGCCTTGCGGAGCGACTCCTTGCGCTGTATCACTTGCTTCTCCTTGACCAGGCTCAGGGGTACGTCGTCATCGCCGTCGACATCGAGGGTAGAAGGGTCGGGCATGGGGCCGTCCATGACCCATCGCTTGAGTTCATACTTCGTGCGGATAAAGTTCTCGATCTTGGCTTCGGAGGGAGCGTGGCCAGCAGCGAGTTTGGCCTCCCAGTACTTGTTGGCGCGCGCATTGCCCCAGCTCAGGATGCTCTGTAGCTGCTCGTCGGTCCAGGAGTCAAGGTCCACCGACTTGACTCGGCTAATATGTGTTCCCATGCCGCGGTGAATACCTGAGCATCGGATGCAGATGAAGACGCCGAGGTTCCAGCTGGCCCATCGCGGATCTGCAAGGTGTCGCATGTCAGTCATGGAGTCGGGAGCGGTCCCTCGCACAAGGCCGGGAGTGGAATCCAATGATATCACGTACGCTTGTTCCTCTTGCAATCAGCGCAGACCTTGTTGGTCTCCAACTTCAGGAGGCTCTTGATGGTAGCTTGGTTTTGCGCTGCCCGCTCGGCGGCGGGGTTGGGTGCCCTCCTTGACATAGCGGTGGGAGCGGGAGTATTTCGTGGGAGAAGGCGTCGGTCGGTGAGTGGTGCTGTCGAGTGGGAGGAGGATGATCTTGTAGGAAGAAATTGGGTGCGGGTCGAGAGAAGGGCACCTCAAGGGGCTCGAGACTGTGAAAGTGGCAACCTGGCGAGGGTCGGCCGTTGTGTCTCGAGTTGGGTAACTAAGGAGGTGCCAAGGTGGTCAGTGGCGGGTATCAGTAATTACCAAGGCCTGAAGCTAGGACTGCTAGGCACATCACTTTAGCTTAATCGGAGACGAACAATGCTTGATCCTGGCGCTGCGGGACAGCGACATTGGGCACCTCGACCTCACCAGCCACAGCCTGAACCTGACAGTGATGAGGAACCTGAGGCAGCAAACATGTGGGTAGGGGGTCATACCCAGAACATAGGTACCTAATATATACTCGCTGCCTTGAAGGCATCCATCATGACATCTCCGAAAACAACACGAATTCTTTCCATTTCGTAGGCAGTACTAGCAATTGGCGGCATTGATTTGCCCCTTTCATTCTAACTATGGAATTGCTTTGGAAGATAGCGTATTGCCGCTAAAAAAGCTGCGCCCGTCAGATTCCATCCACACTCATGTAGCCGCTCAGCATCCTCATTCCCTTGATGGCCGGAGTGTGGCTGTAGATGTGGCTGGGCACTAGGAAGAATTGATGATGTAACTCTACTGACTTGCAAATCCCAAGATTCCACATCATGAAAGCCCCCCCATTTTTCCTCATCGCCTCCCTAACTCGGCTCCAACTAGCCCGCTGAGCCCGATGACGTGGTGCGGATGTTTATCGTCGCTGAAAGAACTAGCCGCAGGCCAGAGTCCCAGATAAAGAGATTGTATAAATGGATAGGGTGAACAAACTTGGTGACTAATTTATTCCCAATCGCTACTAATATGCAAGATTGCATCTTTAGAAATCATCATGGTTAGTTGACTGCATGTCGCGTGCTCGGCTCGAAACCAGTACCCAATCGCAGATTATTTCAGATCTTACAACTAAAATGTAAGGGAGCAAAGGCGATGTGAAGGAAACGTGTTTGCTTCTGTAGGCGTGATGAGGAATCTCTCAAAGCAGTGATTCCCAAGAGCAACCTTTAACAATTGGGCCCTAAGAAAAAATAAAGAAGAAAAATAGTGACGATGATAAAAGGAGCATTAGAAATTTCATCTCTCAACCTCAACTGCTCACTTTTTTCGGGTCCCTATGCACACCACAGCCTTACATCATCGACAACTTGTCCCCAGAAGAAGTATTCTGAATCCGTACAAGGATAAAGTATGTGTAATGAACACCTGCCTTGGATTGTTCTTATTTACTTACTTCAATAGAAATTTCAGCAATCATTGACGCGGCGAGAAAGGCCCAATGGTCCCCTCACCATCGCCTTCGAAGGGCGCCACAGCTAAACGCCCTTCAGCCAGCGACGCTGCTGTGTCGGAGAGACCTGAGAAGACGCAGGCCACCACCAAATCGATATCTGGTCTAAATTCCACCAACAACTCGTCTGCAGTAAATGAACGCCATGTGCGATCTACAGCAATTAGGAGTAAGAGCCCCGTTAGTCGGATCAACAACCGTTCGGCGAGGCAATCCAATTATGGCAATTCAGTATCTTCTACGAAACCTTGCAATGAAGTCATCCCCAACGCCAGGTCGGACCGCCAGTCAGACACCACATGTCAAACAAATTCTTCATCTAGTGGAGACCAACAACTCGAAAAACGAGCTGCGATGGACATGGGACAGCTAGACGGCGTACGGGCAAGCAATGACGCTCAATTGAACCTTCCCGTTAAGAGTCTCGACACGATAACGATATGGATTTCAGACCAAGCTCCAGTAGCTACCCCAAATACAGGATCCTCAGATAATGAGAGGCTTGAATGCGAGGCCATTGCGAAACGGCAGCACAAACAACCTGTCATGCTATTCAACATCCGCACTAGGGCATGCAGCGATCCGAAACTCCCGCCAAAAGGCCAGTGGCCTTTTCGCTTGAGCATAAGCGCAAACGGAGAATGGCGCGGGGGAAAGGAAATCAATCAAGTATACGTCGGGATATCATCTGCCAATTTGGAGGCAGTATTTTTGACGCCATATAGTTCGCCAGACGACTTGTCCAAGCCCATTTTGAAGACAGAGTCAGGGCTCGTCGTCTGTGAGCTGCGCGACGTAATTCTCCACGAATTCTGTACCGTGCCTGGGAATTTGGAGAGGCTGAGGGAGTTCCTGAAAGGTCATAAAAAACCTCTCCGTGGCTGCCCTAATCCATTCCTTAGCATCCCTCTAGATCACAGCCGGTGGTCTCGAGGATTGTCTATCGACACGCCTCTTCACCGACACCCAGCTAGCCAAAAAGGTAACCGGCGACCGAGGCTTTACATTTATCCAAAAGAGGAAGAAGCCAAGTCTCAGTGGACTTTGAAATGGCCCCCGCTAGGTATTTTGGGCATATCTTTAGAAATGGTCTCTATTCTCAATGCGTTTCTGAAGAAGCATCCCATGGATCCTATCCCAATCAACTTAGTTGTTGCCACAACGATCATATACTTCGACATGGAAGCTCGTAGCTAGGATCCCGAGTCTTACAGTTCCACGGATATGATTCCAGTTGTCCCCTTAGGGGTGTTTCTCATCTATTTCCCCCACCTGCTGCGCTACACAGAGGTCCGTCGGCTTACACGCTATATCCATCCCATCCGATTCGCTCAGCATTACTATGATGCAGACCGAAAATTCTCAAGAGACTTCCGAATCATGCACGAAGATCTTGATGTTTTCAGACTAAAAACGTTGTGTAAGGCTATTTTCTCCAGATCCCCAGCAGTACCCGCTGGAAGCAGGATCACTCTTCTGCCTCATTCAATCCCAGGAACTCGAATGACTTGGCCAACAGAAGTGGGTAACGCTGAAAGACCATCTATGGGGCTGAATAATTTGTGTCTCCTCAACGATATCCGCACTATCATGCTGCCTAGTTATCATCGACGGGACGCCAGGGTACAATGCGTGGGGCTCCCACGATACATTGCTCGGAAGTGGGTGAAGGGCGATGAAATTCCTGGTGGTGAACCAACAAGCCCCCCTGACTTCTATTGGTGCCCAGAGCAGAAGGGTACTGCGATGGCCGTAACAGGCGATGCTGAAAAGATAGGCCCTGTGTACGCAAACCTGGAGCCTACGAAGTGCGTGATTCCGTACGACCAGTCCAACTTGTCGAAACCTCTTGCAATTCAGCTAGCGGAGTCGCAATCTATGGAGCGATGGATAGACCCAGAGACTCGAGAGAAGCTTGCCGCACTTAACGAAAATCGATTCGAAATAATTAAGCGTCTGGGGAAGACTAGAGACGAGGTGTGGTATTGTCCAAAAGATTTGGTGTTTAAGTGGGATGGCATGGAGTCGGAAATTTCAGAAGCTGCAGAGAAGGGCCTCCTGGAGAACCTGGATGCTCGACCAGTAGAACCATCGCCACCGCCCAGCGATGAAGAGCATGAGGAAGATGCAGTCCCTCTGGAATCGGTACGGGCTGTTGAGGCCCAGATATCTGCTGCGGTTCTTTCGGGGACCGAACGCAATCGTGCTCTGGGGGTTTTGGGACGACTTCCTCACAAAGCACAGGAGTGGAATACCCTCCAAGATATGCTCACCAGCCGGTACGAAGTGCCGTTCATGGACTTCAAAAATCGCATCAAGGAAGCTGGGAATGAAGTCTGTACGGCAATACGAAACATGAGGGATGCCTCCGGTTGCGACCATGTCTTTCCCGACAATGAAACTGCCCACCAATTCATGAAATCCTTGCCATTTTCAGTCCTCAAACTCACCGGACTCTATCCCACGTGGTTTCGTGAATCACTGGCATCTGGAGTACGTTTAGGAGACTCGGATTACCAGGCCTTGGCCAAGGCAGTTGGCGACAATGCGGTCCACTTTCTAAAAGTGGCATTCCCCCTCACAAGACCTGAGGTAGGGCCCGAGCAAGCGCCCATTTATTGGGTTGCCGTGAAGCCTCAACTGGAGAAGCTGGTCAAGGAGCCTTTTATCCACTTGCAAGAAAAGCTCGCAGATGATCTTGTGGAGGCGTTGGGTAGAGAGGATTAATGTGAGAGAAGTTATTGGGGGTTCCTTTTTTCTTCCTCTTTTTTTTGGACTGGACCGGACCGGACCTTGGGGCGCTGGTTCGCAGATAGGGGCTATAGGCGGTGCCCTGGAATTGCAGACTCAATCATGGCGGTAGATTTCAAAGGATATCGCTGCTTAATTTAGCATGCCTCGGTTGTTGGGCCCAAGATCGATATCATCTAGAAAGTGAAACGACCGAATGCCAAGTTTAGAGGGAAGCATTCAAGAAAGTAAATTACTAAACACCAACACGCTCAGGTTAGGCCTCTTTTTCCTCTTGTTGCCGAAACCCATTTTTGTTCATACCACGCATTTCCTTATTCAATTCTCGAGGCCAAAGCCTAGCGCTACGGGTTGATTAGAGATAAGGGAAAATAGAAGATTGGGGTGAGAAAAGTTTAGGTGATCAATTAAAACAAGTTGGCGTCAAGACAAAACGGGATCACGCACGGTAGGATAGATGACAATAGAAACTAGAGGAAGCATCTTAAGAGCACAAAAGAAAAAAAAAATCGAGATCATACCAAGGCATAGATTGAAAGATACAATTGCATGTTTTATCAGTGGAGGCAGCTTTTGCGTCCGGTTCGAATGTTAGTGTCTACCCTATAGTAAACCGAGCAGGACCATCAACCTAACCAATCGCGTTGTTGTATGGTAAACGATCATATGGAATACAGTACCGAATGAATTTTAACGTGTGTTATATTGAATCATTTCTGCTTGTACTTGCCTCTTAACCCAAAATCAGTGTGGTCATCAGGGTTCCATACATTCACGATCTTGACAAAGTTCAATCCTGTCTCAACCATTATTCATAACCCACCGAATGACAACCATCGCGTCATTATTGTGCAACAGCATTTTTTCCCCAGACAATCTGGGTGGCTGTTGGCATGTTGACACCAAACTCTAGTGTTTGCAACATATTGGCTAAGCGAACCTGATAAACGTGTGGACGGCGTACGGTGTAAGAGTTGGTCAGACAAGGGCTTTAGTTTGATCAAGACACACACTTCTAACATTCGGAATTTGGAATTATTCTTGGGGCAGAGAATGTATCTGATGCAGTAGTGGAACGAATATTGTATTGTGGCAGCCATTTTCTGCACACCCACTGTCGAATTGCTCAGGGTCGTTTGCAGTCAGTAGGTATTTTATGTAGTATTGTATAACCCCGAGCAAAACAGGTAATGAGACGCATCTCGCTTATTTGTATGACAAATAGCCTGCCCGTGCTTGATATGATGCGCATATGTTACAAGACATCCATAATGATGCAGAACAAATAAACTCCACCTTGTATATTTCGGTGAGATTTGGCTCTCATACTTCGTGTGCGTTGTACTAGTGGCGCAGGCGCAATTATTTGTCAGCGGATGCGTTTGAGGGCATCTAAAACTTCTTCAGGTGCACGGTTAGCTGCCTTAGTAAGCTGCTGAGGTTTCCCTTTGTGGAAGCTGAATGTAAGCCACACTCTACATTTCAGCCGCATGGTGAGCAAGGTGAAGCATGAATGCCCCAACACTCTGCAACGCGGGGCCAAGAAGGATGAATTGTTCTATCTCATATTTATGTCGTGAAGCCCGTCTCATAGCGCCCAATGCCTACCAACCGCCAATATGTAAATCAAGTTCTAGAAAACAAGTGATGGTTCGTTACAATACATGAAAAAAGGGCCGAGCGAGATCTCTGGCCACGGTAGGGGCGGGAGGGGTAAAGGGTTTCAATCTGATGAAGCTGAACCTCACCGAGTTTGATATATATGGGCCGGTGACCTCAATTAAAACGGACACCTCCGCATTCAACATGGGCACTTTATGCCTGCATTAATCATCGCGATCATGGACTCCCCTGTCGATCTCTCCTCGGATGTGGTCTTCAAGCCGGATGCTCAGCTGCTGAGCTTGAGCTTCATCATAGCCTGGCGGAGGCTCATCAGGAGCTCTCCGGCTGTTGGTGCTATCAGATCGGTCATGGCGCATGACCGACAGTGAGCCTTCTGGCGGGGTGTTGGTTTGGCTGGCTTGAGCTTCATAGGCCGGTAGGGGCTCATCGGGGACGTCGACGCCCGGTCCCATTTCACGGCGCATTTCTTGATACTGAAAGAGTCGTTCTCGTAGTCGAATGTAGGCTTCATTAAAATCCATCATGCCGCCATCTGAAAAGGTAAATTTGACCTCGATTCGAGGGATGTCTGCGGGAATCCCGCCCCCAGAAACGGGGATGCAATCTGACTTCCAGACCCATCCCCACCACATGGAGGAGGAGGTGGTAGAGTCTTGAAATTTGAGAATTGGGGCACTGAATGATTCGAATTTAGGTTCCTGAGTAGGTTTTGCGGGAAGATAAACAATCTGGGAGTGGTGAGCACGATCAATTGCAAGGCTGAGGCGCGCAGGCGAAAAACATACTCTCTTGTTTGTCAGGAACAAGGTACCCTTGTCACTCTTGCGCTGGAAAGAGGCGCAACGCGACCTCAATTCCTGGGGCACCGAGAGGTCGCATGAGATGCGGGATTCCAGCTTCTGAAGGATGCGCTCGTTACCGAGCTTGACGAAGCCGCCCTGGTTGAGCATAACCCAGCTATCGATATTGTCAGGGTCTATGGGCCGTGAAGAAGGTCGGCTCGTTATGAGATAATCGTGAGGGTTGTCCATGGTAGGGCGGGGTCCATGACTCCATGGGCCGGAGATGGCGGGGCAGTCGAACGAACGGGCAGTACGGGCAGGGTACAGAGGAGGCACGGAGGAGGAGGATGGTGATGGTCGGAGACGGGGGTTCGGACGGAGGAGAGAACGGGTGATATGAATGCAGGACGCAACGGGATCGACAACGGAAGGATCGGGAGGACGCAGGCGGACAGATTGAAGGGGAATTGGAGAAGGGAAGGCTCATAAAAAGAAGAGAAGAGGTTCGAGACTCGCGAAGGAGGCTTACTTTATTGACATTGTCGCAGACAGGGTTCTGAAGACCCTAGCTCAAAGGCGGATGGCTCTAGGCTCCGTACCGGCAGGACGTGCAGTGCAGGCAGCTTTAGTAGGTCCGAGATCTTGGAGCCTGTGGCCCTGTGGTCCTTCCTCCTGGTCCCGTGGGTGGGGTGGGTCGGGTTGGACCTTTGGCGCTTGGTGTCAAGGCTGGTTAGCAAGGCAGAGGAGAGGACAAAGGCCCAGGAGCGGGTGGTTAGTGGCTGAAGGGCTGGACAGCGATGCCGCAACTGGGTGGGGGAGGCGAAGCGGTTTGCGTCCTGGCGGGCGGGCAACGGGGAACGGGGGCGTGCGGTGAGGGGAGACGAGACGAGGGGCAGGGCGGCGAGGAGCGAGCGACGGATGCGGAGCGGATCACGGGCGGGCGGGCGACGACGGATGGTGTGATGTCGTAAGTCGCAGCCAGCGAGCGAGGCGGGCGCGAAGCGAGCGATGGGCAAAGCAGGCCAAGCAAGTGACGAGGAGGCGAGGGAGGGCCAGACAGGGCCAGGTAGGTAGTTGGCTAGTTGCCGCTGGAGCAGACGTCGCCGTCGCAGTAGCTCTGTCGCAGGCGGCGTCTGGGCTGGCTGGCTGGCGGCGGGAAGATCAGTGGCAGTAGCAGTCGCCGTAGCAGGAGGAGCGGCAGCAGTAGCAGCACGACTGGGCTGCTGGGCTGGGTGTGTCTAGGCCGGATGCCTGCGTGGGTTTGATGCTGCTGGGTCCTGGATCCTGGGTCCCGGGTGGTTTGGGGCGGGGAGCGATATGGCGGCGACAGACGAGGCGTCCCGAGGGGCCAGAGGGGTGGGATGGTCTGGAGTGAGTTGGGTTGGGAAGTGAGAGAGTCTGGGAGAGCACTGTGTGTGCGGTGCGGTGCGATGCAATGCAGCGCCGGCCAGGCAGGCGACGACGACGGCGGGTTAGGTGCAAGTGGGTTCTTGCGTCGTGTGCAGCCGTTACGTTGCGTTGCGTTGCGGCGGGCCAGGCTGAGCTGTGTGAGTTGCTTGCTTGCTGGGATGAGCTTGTGAGCGTTGGGGGAGTTCGGAAGCCTAAAGCGCCCAAAGAACCCGTGTGAACCCGCTGGGTGAAGTGACGGATAGCCTTGACGCCCAATGAACGCCCCAGTCGTGGATCTTGAACCTGAAACTGGGTTGACGGGTGGCTCTAATAACGGGGTCCGGGGTTGCCTCGACGCAGCGCAAGCCAAGCCATGCCATGAGCGCAACGGCGGCTCGAGTCGGTACACGGCGATGTGGCAATTTGCATCCGCACTGGTCCTCGCTGCGACATAAATCTATGCCAGCAGGGATGAAGCAGCCTCGAGTAGCCTTTTGTCGCTATGCCAGCGCTCTGCAAGAGCCAACTCAGGCTATTCTGCTCATTCCGGTTCCTCACTCGACCAATAACGACACCTCCCTGCGTGGTCGTGCCCTGCATTTTAAGGCAGCCCACCACGTGGAATGGGGGACAGGTCCTTGTCCGCATTGGAGCGACCTCGCAGTGCGATTAACCTCGGTCAACTCGCTATCTTCCTAAACTGGCCATGCTGGGGGAGATTTTCGATCAAAGGTTGACTAGAGCTGCCCGAAAACAGCAACTGGGCGGAAACACAAAACGTGCGAAACAGGTACTGGATTGGACGAGGGCTTGCCTGTGCCACATCTTAGCCGCCACTGAACCTACCAGAATATGCACTCGCGCGCAATATACACACTCACGAGACTGCCTACATGCGCTCGAACGCAGATGCAGATGCTGGTACACACACACGTACACACACACATAGACACACAAACGCATACACGCAAACACGCAAACACACGCACACTTTCTTTTGCAAACAAACCCCCCGCAACCTGCTAACTCGTGCCAAGCTCCCGTAGCTTCCTCCCCAAGCCTCACGCGCTCACCTTCTCCATTGTCGATTATCACCCATTCTCGCACACTACTCTCCCCCTCCCCAATCATCGTGGCCCCTGCGTCCCGGCCCCATCTCAACCACCCGTCCGTTCCCCATTGCTCTCCTGCTCGTCCCCCTCCCCGTATCGCTGGCTATCCTCGTTAGGGACCAGCCCGGCAGTTTTTAGTTGATCATCCGCGGTTTCCGGGCCCGGATCCTTGGAGGTATGGGTGAGATGCGGCGAACTTTGACAGCGACGTGCAACAACGACCCTGGACATGGTGCCCCCAGTATCCATGGACTGTGAGTATGCCCTCACCCATGTTCCCTTCACGGCATGGCCCGAAACCTTGGGCCCCCCTCTAACCCCTCGTTTTTTTCCCGCCTGCTTTCGCCGTCCTGGCCCCAAGACCTCACCCATAAGCCGACATGATTGACCCTAAAGGCATGACCTGTCACCTATCGGTCGATTCGCCTTAGTGGGAGTTTTAGCTGCAGTGAAACCCCGGTCCTTCGAGGGTCGGTCCTTGGGCCCTCCGACGCGGTCTTGGGAGGAGCCGGCTGGGGCGCGCAATGCAGCCAGGCGCATGGCTCAAAGCCAGCGTGAACTCGCGCCGAAGCACCAGATGCTGGTCTCTACGAATCACCGTGGTTTCCGAGAGGGGTTTCCCATGTTTCCCTAGGCCAAGGCCAAAGTAATTATGGCATGCATATCGCCTTAGTCTGCATTGGCCTGGATTCCGGCGACGAGGTTGGCCAGTGGTCAGTGATCCTTGCTCCCAGACCAGGACAAGCGGGTTGCTTTGGTTGGTGTGGTGAACTGTCGCAGCCCACACGGTTCTGTTCACATTGAACAAGCGAGAACGACGACGTTGCCATCACCCCGAGGCGAACATCCTGGTTCGGACGGAATTTGACGTGGAGATGGGTTTCTGCGTTTCTCGCACCCTTGCTGAATCTAAACCTTGAGTTCCATCTTGTCAATTGAATCCCACATCAAGGGTCCCGTTCAAAACACACGGATATCGCAACGACCGGCTCCCGACCGGGATGTCTTTGAGGCCCCGCTCCGTAACTCTACGAGCTAGAAAGGGCTGAATGTCTGGAAAGCCTCGAGAACAGCTGATGAGAGCGGCATTGGGCGCGCTATCGAGCTTCTGTAGGCCCTGAGGCGTTGTCTCAACGCAGGACCTGTCTTAGACCGAGGCCCCTCTTTTGCTTGGGATAGCGACTCTCCAACCGGACAGGTGCATGCCGTTGAAAAAAAAAAATTTATAAGTCCCTCTTTGTGGACTCGACTTTGTCCCTTTACCGTCTACCGTACCCGCTAACCAGGTGCTTGCTTAACCCTACCACCTACGTGTCATTGCAGCAACCATGACAGAGTGAGGTAATCAACTCCGTGGCGTTGGTTCCGTATGCTTGACTCCGGATCTTAATGCGGAGCGAGCGGGCTGTCACCATGGGACACCCCGAGCACAGACCAGAAGAGAATCTCGAAGGATGAGGTTCCTTGCGAGATCGATGCATGTTGCCAGTCCCGAAACCAATTCACCTATCAGCGAGTGCCAAGCGCATTTTCTGTCTTCACCAGGCGGGGGGTGACATGGCATCGGTTGCCTTGACTGGAAGATACAACCACCACCACCATGACTCGACATGCCTACGCCACGATAAACGCGGCAAAAAAAACCTACAAGTCAAGAAAACACCAGAAGCCTCTTCTGCTCCTTCGAATCAACGCCCCTGCCCCTGCACAAACATCCCCAGACACGTCACTTTCCCTCCTCACCGGCTGTGAGGTCCCCGTCACCGACTCATATCGGGGTCCTGTGACGGGGAATTGATAGCCAGCCAGTGCGTCTCTCGTGCGGGAATGGCAAACTACCAACAAGTCACGGACGAGAAATCATGACGTCGCTTGTTGACTCTTCTCTCACCCTTCGTCCATCGTTCTTTGTGCTACTGGTTTCCCCTCTCTTCTACCCCATGCAAATGCCCGCCGCCCCACGCGCGCTCGATTGGAAAAAAAGGTCCCATGGAGCCAATGCGCGCTTCGGCACAACAGGGCTAGGAACAACAGCCACAGCCAACAGAAACCCTGGGATCAACGCGATCCCATGTTGAAAAGCTCAGCCATGTCTCAGTCACCATGGCCTTATCCATGGATTCGGGCCCATGTACGGACCACGGCCGCACATTAGCTGAACCCACGGCCGAGCTAGCAACCGCCCCCCGAGGACCTTGTCCATCGACGCCCTCCCTCACCGACCAGCAAACCACCACGGCTGAGGTTTGCTAACCATGTCTTACATGACTAAGTATGACTCTCAGCTTGTCAAAGCGATATTAAAGAACCCCCCAAAATCGGGGTGATTACTTTTCCAGTAAAAAGCTGCTGCTACAGTCTCCGCCATTGTGCGTGCCGCCATGTTCATGTAGTCGTTTTGGTCTGAGGCTACCTCCCTATGGCTGAGACCCTGCCGGGTTCCCAGGCTCGACCGCCCAAGGAGAAACAGATCTAATCTGAGACAGAACGTGGCTCCCCGTTCACCGTCAGAAAGAACCTTGGCGGTGATTGAATTAGCGGCAGCCAAGCAGGACCCCCTTTACCTGGATGGATGAGTTCTAGAAAACTGACCTGGAGGGAGTGCCTCGACGAAGAAGGGACGATTTCGCTCTACTGCAGCCAGTCGTCAGGATCGAAATAGCTCGTTGCTGATCGAAGCCGATAGCGCCGGGGTAGGTTGCAGTCGTGTATCCCTACGAGGAGGGAAGAGTAAAGACAAACCGAATCGAATCGAATCGAAGTGATTGCCGATTCAAGCGTTCCGCGTGAACTGGTGATGATCGCCAGGTCAAAGCCTACCGAGAGATGTGATCTATCACTTTTGCCTGACTATAGCAAAAAGATCATCATAATCAAACCTGTCGCTTCCAATCCTTTATCAAACTTTCATATGGCGCCCATCGAACTTAGTCGGCAATTCATGCCCCACCGCCCCGACTGTCACATCCGGCATGTGGTGCCGCGCCTGATTGGATAGCCGGCCTTATGGGGGCTCCCGGAATCACGGAGTAAACTGGGGTCACGCCTTGAGAAGCCGAAATCGCGATACGCACCTCCGCCAAGCAACAAGAAGACATCGTCAACCACTATCGTGGTCTCTTTTCGCGCTGCATCCTGCGGGCTTTTTTTTTTGTTGTCACTTTTTCTTTCTTTTTTTTTCTGGGACTTCCTTTTTACGTCTGCTGATTACGTTTCTGCAGCACCGCCGTGACGTCACCAGACACGGAGTACCATGGCTACATCCGAGCAGATAGCGCAGCTGCAGCGGTATACCGCATGTGACATTTCGGATGCGCTGTTGAAGCTCAAGGTGCCTGGCGCTGGCTTTGTCGCAGATCTCAGCCTCATTGGTTCGCCTCCTGGGGACGAGGCCTCCTTGACGACGGTGGCGCCGGTCTCGACGGTCCTGTTTGCGCCAAAGGGACAAGAGCTGGCCGAGACCGCCGCCAACATCCCCAAGGGTGTTCACTGGGTCGACCTGACGGTGCCAGGGAGCATCGTGGTGCTGAAGCAGCCCGAGGGCCAGAAGAACGCTATCTGCGGAGGTATCATGGCTGTGCGCATGAAGGTTTGCCAAGCCAGGGGCATTGTGGTGGTTGGTCGCGCGAGGGACATTGAGGAGCTAAAGAGCACAGCCCTCCCTGTAAGCAAAAAGAAAATCAACGTGACCAGAGCGCAGGAAGCCTATTTCGGAACCTAACGCCTATAGATTTGGAGCCGTGGGCTCTCTACAGTTGGAGCAGGCGCCGCCAGCACACCCTGGGCAATCCAGGTACCCCTCGATATTGATGGGACCATCGTGGCTCCTGGAGACTTGGCTTTCAGCGACCCAGTCAACGGGGTAGTTGTCATCCCCAAAGACAAGGTATCGGAGGTGCTGGAACTCCTGCCGAAGCTGACGGCAGCGGATGACAAAGTGAAAGAAGACGTTCTGAGTGGAGTAACAGTACACGAGGCGTTCAAGCGGCACCGCAGCAACCTGTGACTAGCCAATGCGGAACTCGACCCATTGTAGCATCTAGCAGAATTTGTTAGGCTCAATTGAAACCAATACAAAGAGAAAGAAAAACCCGAAAATGGTTCGAGTGATGCCACGAGGCCGATGACAAAGCGGCCACGAAGAGGACACCATCCCTCATTGAGAGTGGAGGGTGGAGGATTAACTGGGTATCTCATGCCACATCCCACATCCCACAAACACAAAACATTATATCACGTTATTCACCGAACCGGATCAGCAGCATAATAAAAAACACTAGTCTTGACGGCTAGGAATACACGAATTCCATATAATGCAACTCCGTTGTTGTCATCAGTTCATTAACATGCCATCATCAAGCACTACTGCAACCATGATTATCAAACAATGGACCCGTGATTTCCCAAACAAACCTGATACACAAGAGAAGAGAATAAGAAACAACGAGGAAAAAATAAACAACCTGATGGAAAAGCAACCAAAAAAAAAGTCCGGAAAATCATGGTTTAGTGCGCGTCTGCCAAACTGTGGCATCGCTTTCGGCAATATCGCTCTTTTTGTCAAATTCAAAGCCACTCGTCATCCTTGGGAGTAGACTTGGGCTTCTCTGGCCCGAAGTCGAGCTTGGGCATCTCAATCTTGGGAGCTGGCTCAACTTTGGGCTTCTGGCCGCCGCCAGCAACCTTCTTGGGCGAGTTACGCGACTCGGGCGGTGGACCGTATCGCACATCTCGGACGTCCCAGCCATCCTCGTGAGCTGCAGCAACCCAGGTGCGCAGGCCAGTGTGTACGCTGCCATAGAACTTTTCCTTGCAGAGACGGAGGCTGCCACCGAGGCATCGTTCCCAGCCGGAGATGTTGAATTCGTGTCGCAGGTTGTTGCGCTCCTCTTTGGTGGCCGCGCAAGCGAGGATGGCATTCATTAGGTCAAGGTGTGAAGCAAGGTAATTTGTAGCCTCCCACTCGACCCCACCAACATAGGGGGCCGCTGCAACAGGAGGGCGCTCCTGGGGGAAATGTCGCATCATGTATGCGTATGGTCGGTTGTCGCCAGGGAAAGAAGCGTCCTTGGTGTCGTTTGTTTTCTCTGTCTGGAGGGAGATGACGTTGATGTTGTGGAGGAAAATCCAGAAGACTTCTTTTGTGACGTTAACAACCTCCTTGCACCATACTCGGTACGGCCTGTCACGTCTCATCTCCAGGACGAAAGGAACTGGTCGCTCATCCTCCTTGGGCTCAGGGTCACGCAGGTGAGCGAGGATGCTCTTAGCTCGAAAGACTCTCTCAGCAGGGGAAGCGGACTCAATGTATCTGAACATTACAGAGGTAATGATGTTGCGGGTGGTGAATTCGCTAGGTCCCTTCTTCTCAGGGTCAAAGATCATGTGAATGAGCTTTGGGAAAAGCTCGCTCTGGATCGAGTGTAGGTACTGCATGGCTCGTGCAGTGGTGGAGAGAGCCTTCAAGCACAAGAGAACCTCGTGAAGAAGTGCATCTTCGTGTTCCTCCCTGGAATAATATTAGTCAACGCTTCCACATCAAGACGAGAGCACCTGACTCACCTCCACTCAACTTCCATGATGCGGTTCAGCAGGCTCACAATCTCGTTCATGCCACCTTGCTGGATAAAGTCCTCAATCCATGCAACAGTTTCGTTTCTCAGCAACAAACGAAGCTTGTGGATTTTGCCCACTTCAACAAGCTCAGGCTTCTGGACCTTTCTTAGGTATGCCACATAATCAGCAGGACCCTGCTGAAGCTTGATTTTTGAGAAGATACCCGAGGTAGGCGTCGAGGGACCTGAGTTAAGCCCACCGGCGTCACTGGCGATGCTATCCGTCGATTTGCTCCTGAAATGGCGTCCGACGGTCCCATCTCCTTTGCCCTTTTTGGCAGACGCACCCGAGTCCTTTTCCTTGTCCTTGTCCTTCTTTCCAAGAGAAAGGGTGAAGCTTTTACCGCGGCTTCGCTTGGGCTTCTCCTCGACTGGGGTGCTTGCAGTCATGGTGGCACCATCGGCACTGCCGACGCTGCCCATGGACGGAGGACGATCACCCCTGGCTGCGGCCATCTCAGCCCAGTCCTGGCGGACGAACTCCATCTTTATGGTGGCGTTGAGGTTTCGCATCTTGTATCGCTGGTTCTCGGGAATGTTTCGTCGGTCCAGCATAGCTTCAAGGTGCTTGTCGACATCTTTGGGGTCGAGCACCGGCTCGTTCTGCTCAGGGGCAGCAACCACGGATGTGGACTTGGACCGATTATGTGCAAATGTGGCCAGCGGATTATAGCCCTTGGGCTTGACAGATCTGCTGCTCGACTTGGAGTTGCTCGAGTCCTTGGAGCCCTTTCGCTGGAGATCCTGTGGGAATTTGAATCTGGATGGTGATGGCGGGGGGTCTGTCTTGGTGTGTATAGGGACCTGGAACGACTTTGGGCGTTCCTTGAATTGGCGTGAGCTTGCGTATAGGTCGGTGTCACTATTATTACGGCTCATGTCGATGCTGGCCCGAATGTTTGGTTTCTGCTGAAAGACAAAGTCCGAAGTGAATTGAGCCCAGATGGGTGTCTGTGTTGTGTCATCGGGCTTTCGGTTCTCCTTGTCCTTGGACAGGCGCATATCCTCGTCGGACATGAGCTTGTGCAGATTCCTCAATGACTTGGGCTTGAAGAGCCCGGCCAAGTTTCCACCAGACTTCGTCTTCTTGGGCTTCTTGGGGGACACGTCCCGGGTCTTGGGAACTTTGGACGCGTCCTTGGTGGCTACGGAGGTTATCACCGTCATGTTTCCAAACATGTTCTTGGTCGGGGATCGGGACCGGCCGCGAGGGTCGTCGTTGTTGTTGTAATCGTCTCGGCGGGGAAACCGGGGAGCCGGCTCCTGCTGGTTCTGCTGCAGCTCGCCAAGAGCACCGGGGTTGTTCTTGGAGTAGCTGGCCGCGGCCGCGTCGTCGTTGCTGGAGAAGGCGTAGCTTCCGTCAAAGGGCCTCGAGGGCAGATTGTCGCCGTTGGATGCTTGACGGCGGTGCATGAAGGATTCCAGAATCGAGGACTTGGGTCTCTGCCGCTGGGGCGGATCGAAGGTGTTCATTGCCGCGACGTGACGGGGCACGCTTCCCTGTCAATGGGCAGCTTCGGCTGGTGATGTTTTGACGAGGGGAAACCCGACCAGGCCGCGTGGGGGAAAGCCAAACCAACAGGTTCAAAGGCGGGCCGGGGCGGGAGGGCAGGTCGAATATGGAAAGCAAGAATAGAATAGCAAGGCGAGTTGAAGAACGAAGAAGCTCGCTCCCACTCGGCGGTGAGTGAGAGAAAGAAGGAAAGCAAACCTGGCTCGAAGAATGTTGTTCGTGATGAGACTATGACATTATGGATATGGACGAGGACGAGGAGAAGGGGAAAAAACCGGGGAAGCAGGTTATGAACCCAAAGCCGCAGCTGCAGGCTCATTCAGCAGTCGGTCAGCCGTTGCCTCTGGCGTTGCGCGGGAGAAGGTTGTTTATCCTGGCAGTTGCCGTGGAGACGGCTTGGTCCGGGGAGGCCTATCTTATCGGTGAGGGATCATGATGCACGGGTGGGTGCATGGTGCGGTAGTAGCGCGCAGGGTCGCATCTGCGCAACGAACCGGTTGAAGAAGAAGACACTGGCAGCAAAAAAGCACCTCGTGTGGAGGGGACGTGCAAGGACAATCCCTCCTTGCGACACATCTGTCGTCCTTCTCCGCGCCTTCTTGGTGCTCTCTTGTGCGTCGAGAGTGGGCATGTTTAAGGGATTTGCGGAATGATTGACCCTGCTCAATTGATTTACGCTGCTTCTGCAGCACCCAGGAGAGCAGCTGCAGCGGCTGGAGCCGCTGGAGCTATGAGCTATGACGGGCCAAACGTCGCCCAACCAACACTCGGCTCTGCCGCCGCCGTGGGTATAAATCTCGATTGATCCCCCTTCGCTTAGACGACGCAGCAGGCTGTCGCCCGGTGCTATGGTGCTATGTATAGCACTTGGGCCAGCCCTGGGCCAGCAACCCGGGGACTCCGTGCGCTGTGCACAGTTCGTTCTTTGTTCTCTTTCCAAAGCAGATCAATGGCCCTCAAACATGTTTCGGATAGAGAAATGTATGCATGCTATGCTGTATTTATTCCGACTTTCTAGACATCCAGAACGAACCCAACAAAAGAAGCTCGGCCGCCTGAGGAGCAGCTCCTCAAACAGGCTACCACGACAAGAAAGAGAAAGAGAAAAAAAACACTCGAGGCACTGGCCCAGATGCAGGCAGAGCACCGTCTGAGCCCAAAACTCACCCATCAGCCCGCCGTGCACGCTGGGTTCAGGTGTTCACCGTTGGGCCTCCTCGCTCATTTCCTGCTTGTTTTGATGCTCGCGAATCCCCATTTTCTCCTGCTCCGCCCGTTGGCGGGGTTTAGAGTTGACGGCCTTGCCCCTGTAGCTGTCGTATTGAGGACAGATGACGTGACACTGACGGTCCAACGTCGGGGTGCTGTGGTTTCCTGGGTTGGATTTGGGTCGCACAGCGACGTCATCCTCGAGCCAGGCTCTTGGTGGTGGTCAGCCAAATGCCGGTGTTGGGTAGGACCGAGGCGAGGCGATGCATGTGGTGATAGTATGGTTGACTGAGGAGAGTCCCCGCGAGGAACCAACCACGAGGAAGCAAATTGCAGTAGTGTGGTGTTGCTCGGATTGTTTTTCCCTCATCGTTGACGCGGAAGTGACTATGCGACTGCATCATACACTTGTCGTTGACCTCAGCCGGCCGTATGTTGAGACCGGCGCTAGGATGAACTGCCCAGTGAGAAGGTCACCGATGACGCCCTAAAGTAGACTTGGCTGTTGAAATCGGTGTCCGAAACTTTCAAGATACACTAGGGCAGACTTAGGCCTCGGAATGGAGGAGATGTCTCTGTCTCCACGATTTTGAGCAAGCCATGACTTTGTCAATGAGGACGTGCAGAACCAGTGCCTTGAACGCAATGACGTTGGGAATATAGACTAGCGTGTCCGGGTTGGAAGTGGAGATCTCCCAAAGCTGATGCAAAAACAACCTGGTATTCTTCTGTCATTGGTTGACTTGTTTTATTTCAGGGCAACATCGAATGGTGTAAATTGCACTGCGCGAAGGATGAGGTGCCCTGGGAAATCTCCCTATAAGTGGCGTTATTTTACTCCCCCTTGTCATTGACATCGCATAACCATCCCCCACAGCCTGCCTGACAGCCCGCCGCAAGAATTAATTGCTCTAATAAATATCAAATTCTCCAACTATTGGCAAAAGAGCAGACTCTGTAACAAAAATATATTGAAACTCCAACTAAAAAACAGCAGGCCTGATTCAAGGCAAATAATTACAATAAGTAATACAAAATCTAGTTTATTTTTTATTCATCATCAAGTTTATCATATCCCACGCTTCACATCCTTGGCAACCAAACCAGTCAGGTTGGCCTCAGGCTTAGGATACTCAGGTCGGCCACCAAGGATGTTGACAACCTCAGACAAGCCTATCCAGTGAGCCGTTTTGGGTCGTCGGTTAGGCCAGTCAGTCTCCTTCTCCTCCAGATCCTTCATGGGAGAGAAGACAACCTCGGAGCCCTGGATACCAATCACCACTGTGCTCATAGGATCCTTCTTAACGTGGTTGTGAGCATTGCAGCCAAATTCCTCCAGGTGCTGAATGCACTTAATGGCCAGGCGCACAGCTCGGCAGCGATCCATGGGAGATGGAACACCACCTTGCTGGACGTGGCCGGGGATGCTCTCTCGGCTCTCAAATCGATCGTGAGCCTCCTCGCGGATGATGTCGGCAATGAGCTTGGCGCTGTAGACCTTGCTGGCCTTCTCGTTGACAAGAATAAGGCGACCAGCCCGTGATTGACCCTTGTCTTTCCTAAAGATTTCCTTGAGGTTTCTCACATCAGCATTGAGCATCTCGAGACTGATACCCTCCTCTGGAATGTAGACTGCCGATGCACCGACATCAAGACCGGCCAGGGTTGCCACGTATCCCGATCGGCCTCCCTGTGTCTCGATCACGAAAACTCTGCGGCGTGTCGCGGAGGCAGACTGCTTAATCTTGTCACAGTAGTTAACCAGCTCGTTGAGGCAGGTATCCGAACCCAGTGAGTATTCAGTTCCGGGTACGTTGTTGGAGATGGTGGCCGGGAGCAGGCACATGGGAATGCAGAGGGAGGGGTACTGATCGCGAGCCTTGCGCATCTGGGAGATGGAGTGGAAGGCCTCAAAGCCACCCACGATGAATAGCGCGTCCAGGCGGTACTCCTCGATTAGGTTAGCAATTAGCTCCATGCCGGACTCTCCGGGGAGCTCTCGGTTAGTGCCAATCTCGGAACCACCCTTGCTGGCCCAACCGTCAACCTCGAGCCAGTTGAATGGGCGAACAGAGCCAACAGGCTTGTCGCCATGATGCCTGGCAAAGCCGGCAAATCCGTTGTGAATGGCAAGGGGCTCGTGTCCTCGTGACAAGCAGTAGGCAACAGCAGCGCGGACAGCGGCGTTCATGCCACCGGCAGGGGCGCCAACGTTGATAAAACCGATTCTCATGCGCTTCTCTTCGGCAACGAGCTTGTCTTCAGACAAGACATTGGTGGTGAGCATGTAAGACTTCCATTGGTCCTCAAACTCGGAGTCTCGGAGCGACATGGCCTTCTCGAAATCCTTGGCTTCGACAGCCTCGGCAACCCTCTTTGTTTCGGCAACAGCCTCCATCAGAGGCTTGCGAACAATCTTGTTCTCGGTAATGGCAATGAAGGGAGTTTCGGTTTCCGGGGTAGCATCGAGGACAGCCTTGACAGCTTCCACACCTTGCAGGGTAGCCAACATTCGATCGTATGCCACAGCCGTACCACCTCGCTGGACGTGGCCAAGGGTGGTGATACGGGTGTCCAGGGCGAGACCTCCCTCACTCTTGTCGGCAAGGAGGTCCTTGATTTCAGAAGCAGTGATCTTGGTGCCGTTCTTGTCTCGGGCGCCCTCGGCAACAATGACAATGGTCTTGCGCTTACCGAGGTTTCGGTGCTGGTGCATGTTAGCAACAAATTACATTGCCGTGAGAAATTCAATGCCACGTACCCTCCTGACGACATTTGCCATGTCTTCCTTCCAGTCATGCTCTCTAGGCCGTTCGGGAATGAAGACAAAGTCGGCTCCGGTGGCCACACCAGCCATCAGTGCGAGCCAGCCACAATGGCGACCCATGACCTCAATGACAAAGGCACGAGAGTGAGACGAGGCAGTGGCCTCAATGTAATCGACCATTTCGCAGATACGGGCGAGAGCAGAGTAGGCGCCGATAGTGGCATCGGTACCAGTCAGGTCGTTGTCAATAGAGCCCACAAGACCGACAATGTTGAGGTGCTTGTAAGGCTGGGTCTGGGCGGGTGTCAGATCACCCTTGCTAACGAGTTCCTCCAGGAGCGACGGCCATTCTGCGCGGAACTTGTCGGCACCAGTGAGGGAGCCGTCACCACCGCAGATGATCAGAGCATCGATACCGGAGAGGACGAGGTTCTTGGCGGCTATCAAGCGCCCGGGGCGCTCGTAAAAGGCCATACACCGGGCGGTTCCAATGAGGGTACCACCCTCAGAGAGCCAGCCTCGAACATCGTCCCACCCCATCTTGCGAATAAAGCTGCCGCCCTGGACCAAACCTTCGTATCCCTCGTAGACGCAATAGGCTTCGCATCCCATGTGGATGGTCATGCGGACGACGGCACGGACAGCGGCGTTCATACCTGGGGAGTCGCCTCCCGAGGTCATGACGCCGATCTTCTTGGGTGCCATGGTTGAAGGGGCGGTTGTAAGTGTGAGGGCGGAGGTGGCAGTGGCAGGGGTAAGAAGACGTATGAGAAGTGTTGGATCGATCGTTGTTGAGAAGCGTCCGCAGAGCCCGGAGAGGGTGTCGAGGGACGAGTATATAAAGCCTGCAGATAAGATCAGAAAGGGCCGTTCAGCGGTGGATCATGACAGGTAGAAGGTACCAACTAGACGGCGAAAGGGGTGGGCGAAGGGGGAAATTCAGATCATGTCATGTCCCCTTTGGGAGAAACCTGGCGTGTGTGGTGACAGAGATGAGCAGAGACGTCGGTCGGTCACGGGGGAGGGGAGTATTAGGGTATTTGAGGACCTGGGGCAAGCAGCACCACTGACCGTGGTCACCGAAAGGTCAGAGCTTGTAACACGATTCGATGTCATGAACGAGCCACACCGATAGCTACAGTGGGGGGAACAAAAGTCTCGCGCGATCCATAAAATTGCTACCCTAAAACGAGATTTTTTGTCTCTTGATCTATGGATAATGGGTCATTTATAATAAAATAAAATAAACTTACATCTTCACCATACCGCAGGTATCGATGAGACAATTATCGAAATCCCATAAGTGCGGGGTATCGTACATGCGGCAATAGTGGCTCAGCAAAAAGCTGCACAAAAGCTTCGAGGGAGCTTTGGCACCTCAGCTGTTCCAGCACAACAGTGAGTCAACTTCCGGTCCCACCGAGAAGCTTTCTCGCAACCCCTGCAATAGGCCTGTGAGAAGGCTAGAATCCATAGTACGAGCTGCAAAGCCGGGCTTTATTGTCGTGATTTCTTCGGTTCTTGTATTTGTTTTTTTCTTCTTCGATCTGCATTTATCTGGGTCGGGGACGCGATTGCAAGGGTTTGCTGCAGCTAGCAAGGGACAGGCTAAACCCGGTCTGGCTGGCAGTGAGGCTTTGAGTGCCCCACTACCAGGTTGGGAATTGACAAACTGGTGACACTCAACAGGCCACTCACCATCACAACTGGTGGGCACGGAGTAGAACTCGGTCTCTTTCTAAGACCGTCCCATTGTTCGCTGCAAGCGCTGCAAACGCCCCACAGGCTGCAATGCCGATTACATACCTCGTTGAGCACACGGCACTGGCGGACAACCATAGAGTAGGGTCAGCCCCACGTGGGGGCATCGTTCATCGTCCAAGAAGATCTTGGTTGTGAACCTCAACAGGCCCCTCGTTAAGCCCTGCAGGTATACCATGAAGCGCGTCATAGACCCAAGTACAATCGGGCTTGTCCACATGCTTGGCGTCATGCCTTAGGATCATATCATGTTCACGCATGACATCAACTGGACCACAAGCTTCCGTGACTGCCGGAGATCGAATGGTTGGATCTCGACAAAGTTGGAGTTTCCATGATGGCCTAGCGCATAGCTGTGTTTTGGTTAGCTGAATACATAAGAGCAGTAAAGTATTGGTTTAGTCAATGAAATAGTCTATTTGCACTAGGCGTGAGCTCATTATGCCCTCGGGTAAAATAGAACCAAATTGAAGGTGGCCAGGCGAGGGAGGAATATTGAACACGGACGAAAGCTCAAGGAAAGGACCTGTAATCACTGAGCCCCAGATCTGGGTATGCAATTCTCCCCAGAGCCTTGGTCGCGGCATATGTTGTGCTGAAAGCACTTGTGGGCACTGTGATTTGTGCATCGGTGTGTGCGCCAATGGCGAAAATCTGCGTAGCAGGCCGTAGATAGTGCAAAGAGTTCGCAATAGAAATGAATGAGCCTATATTCTTTGGCCACGGAGCAGGGGCTTGACTTATTCGGAATTTCCCGCGAATCATTTCCTAGGCGGAACACTGATTCTGAATCTGATAGATGTCATGAGTGTCTAGGTTAGCGAAATGAGAAATGGCAGTGAACTTCTGGTGCAAGCTTCCAGGCCAATTCGTGCCGTGATTTTCATATGGAATCCCACAGCCAAGAAAAAATTCAGTTTCCTTGTGGGAGTCATTAAAACTTATCTGTACCACAATTTTTTTAGATAATGAATTGCAATCGTTGAGGGTCAAGGTGGCAAAGCTACCCTGTAACCGACCCCAGCACTTGCGACAAGGATGGGAAGCGCTTGGAACTCGTCTTTCTCTTTACCGTGGAATATTTCAATCTCATTTAGATTAATTATCTGTCAACTCCTGGGAATCGCGCTGCAATTGTTTCTTACTGCCTTTTCGTGTCTTTCTTCGATCCATGGATGCCTTATCGCAAATGCGCGCCTCCATTCGCAAGAGGATTCTTCTCGCTGGCGTTGTGACGTTGGCTTAGCTCTAGTCATGATATATGGATACAGAATGAGGTACAGTCTTGCAGCGCTGCAATTCAAGCAGGTTTTTCTAATCCTACGTCAGGGCATCCGATTATCGGTTTTTGACGTCAGCAATCTCGGCTTCACCCCGCTACTAAGGGTGGGGTACTTCTCAAGAGGGACCGAGACCTCCAGCTGCGGCTCTCCGTCCCGCAATTGACAACACTTTTTGACCTCACCCAAATGAATGCAGCGAGAGCAGTTCAGCGTCTGAGAGCACTCCAGAACATCCTCTATTTCCCTAAATTCCCCCTTCCCTCATTTTCAAGAGGTAGCTGCCTGAGCCCAGCCGTCGCTCCCAAGACAGAGCTAATCAGAGCTCCAAGGAAACCAAACTCGATTAGTAACCATGGCTGCTACCACGGACACCAACAATTACAAGCTCAATCATTCCATGTGAGGCCTGATATCTGGTCATATATCAAGTTTGAGACTTGCAGGCACTAATGCGAGACCAGGATTCGAGTAAAGGATCCCAAGGCTAGCGGTATGTCAGCATCTTCACACCCTGATGACCTTCGACTAGTCCAGGGTCTGCGTTTGGTGACAACGGCCTTGTTGCTAACCCTATCCATTTCCCCGGTTTAGTCAAGTTTTACGAGTTTTTGGGAATGAGCTTGATCCAGAAGCTTGAGTTTCCCGACAACAAGTTTGACCTCTACTTCCTGGCCTACGACTCGCCCAACGCTAAGAGCACTGGCAAGAGCGTTTTTGACAGAGAGGGTGTTGTAGAGCTGACTCACAACTACGGCACTGAGAATGATCCGGAATACAAGATCAACAATGGCAATGCCGAGCCTCACCGTGGTTTTGGCCACCTTTGCATCGCCGTCGACAACATCCAGGCCGCTTGCCAGCGTATCGAGAATGCTGGTTACAAGTTCCAGAAGAAGCTCTCCGATGGCAGGATGCGTAATATTGCGTTCGTTCTGGACCCCGATGGTTACTGGATTGAAGTGGTTGCCCGCAACAACTATCTCGAGACCGAAGATGTCAAGGAGACGGATGTGTCCACTTACACCATGGTAAGGCTACAAGAAATAAGAATCCGCTCAATAGTCTACATACTAACTATATCAGAACCACACCATGATCCGTGTCAAGAATGCTGAGACGTCCCTCAAGTACTATCAGGAGGTTCTTGGCATGAGCCGTGTCGCCACTTTGGAGAACAAGGAGGCCGGCTTCAACCTGTACTTTTTGGGATACCCCGGCAAGCAGCCTGTAGATGACAAATTTGACGTTCCTACCCGGGAGGGACTCTTGGAGCTTACATGGAATTATGACACCACCGACAAGGAAGACTTTGCCTACCACAATGGCAACGATAACCCCCAGGGATTCGGTCACCTCTGTAAGTTGTTTCCCCTTAAAGCCTCGGTAAACTTTGAGGAACCCGGATAGACGATTGGTACCTACGAATTAACTTGAAATCGAGTTATAGCTAACTAAATCTCTTCAGGTGTCTCCGTGGATAACCTAGATGCGGCCTGCCAGCGTTTCGAGGATCTGGACGTTAAGTGGAAGAAGAGACTGACCGATGGTCGCATGAAGAACGTGGCATTTTTGCTCGACCCGGACAACTATTGGATCGAGATTGTTCAGAACGAGGCTTTTACTGGAAAGGCTAACTTTTAAGCGGCGGGGATTGCTGGGATTTTGTCCGATAGCTGATTCTGGAGGGAGTGTGATGATTCCACTAAAATAGAGATTGCATCTTATGCACCGCCTATCACCTCATCGCAAGTGATGTTCTGTCCTTGATTGATTGAAGAGAAGATATCGATGGTATTTAAGTGACAAGTCTACTCCTGATCGCATGGCCGGACTCGAATCATGAATACACACTATCCTTTAACTCTCAGAGATAGACTAGTAAGGATGGATCGATTCAGTCAGCCACGGAAGCTGCCTGAAACCATTCCATTCAATGAACTTGCATCTAAAGCCTTGATAAACAAAGAATGAGCCGGATTTTGGCAGTGTCCAAAAACGCCGAGTGGTTCGACGTGTCCCCAAACCTTCTTGCTTCATGCCCTGCCCCTGTTATCTACATCATAATAACCCCTCAGTTGGCGTCGTCCGGTCGAAGGAGCTCGAATCGGAGGAGAGGCAACCACTGAAATTTACGGGAGTCACTTGGCGGCATTTGAGGCTTGTCTATTGGTTGTCTGCTCATAAATTTGGGTCTTGAGTTGGAAGAGCAACATCCAATACCAATGGCTTTCCCGGTTTGAATGGCATCTCGGTGAGCAAATTACCAGGGTCCAAGGTTGTAATCCGGACCAAATACCACATGCGCTTGGCAAAGCTGTGTCTACTAGGGTAGTTTTATGAAACCCGACAATATGCAGGTCTTGACCGCCAGAAAGGGCATGCAGAGACAAGTGGGGGTCGACTGAAATGCGCGGACATGTAGATATGAATGGCGAAGCAAATGAATATTACTAACGGCGAAATAGTATTGGAACTGGCTACTTCTTTTTGCGGGCATAGCTTTACTATGCTTGATTCATTACCTTGATCATGGGAGGGACACCTTATCACCGATATTCTCCATTTTCTCACCTAAAAGAATTTACCCATCAAGTCGCGGCTGAGTGACACGGATAATGTCGTGTCCAGGGAGGCTGGACGCAGGCCGCTTTTGGGGGGCCGCTGTGAGGCCAAAAAGTGAGACCTCGGGCAGGTATTTGGCCATTCACAGACGACGCCCACGTCGATCCCACCCCGTGAGGTTGCAACGATGGCGCCGCAAGTTCGCCCTGCCTCGCACCACGACAAGTTGCGTCCTCGATCGATGGCTCTCACATCGACTGCCGGTTGCCGCGGATGGGAGGGCCGTCATGGCCTGTGGCTCTCTCGGTCTTGCAAGGGTGAGCGGCCCTTCAGGGTTGTGGCTTGCGTTAGCCTAACACGGGGAAAACGAGGGGGTGGAGAGAAGTTAAGCTTCTGCCCCGCGGTTCGCCCATTCGCATCGTCATTCCTGGCGTTGCCCCGCGTTCGGACGCATATTGCACTTTGCTTGCTTTTTCAGCCCGCAGACGCAGACGGATGACTTGGACTGCGAATCCCCCCCCGCGCTGAGCCACCACCCCCCCAAGCACCGCCTGAGACTGCATGTCTGCATGTCTGCGTGTCTGCGCGGCGTGGGGACGGCAAGTCAGGGCGAGGAAGAGAGTAATGGGTATTAGATAAGACTTGGCGGCCGTGGTATCGCATGCGCACTATCGCCACTTGTTGTAGAACTTTGCATCAGAGACCCAATCCATGACGTCTCGTTGGCCGGCTCGTTGCGCTTTGCCTTTGTGCTTTTGGATTGGGCACAAGCTGACGAGTGGCGCCTTTCAAAGTGCTGCTTTGAGCGGCCAGCTGAGGAAAGCGGAAGGAGGGGACGCGAGGTCAAAATCAGCTTATATCCCTGGAATCCATATTTCTCCCTGTCTCTTTTCTTTCTTTCTCCTCCCTCTGTCTCTCTTTGTAGATTACTCTACGACACCGGCTCAGTTCTTATCTACTCACGCTATTTCCACCCTGTCTTTCATCATTTCCATAAAAACCAATGGCTCCATCGGCTACTGACAACCCGTCGTCCCTGAGCCCTTCCCGGCCCAAAATCCTGGTGCCCGAGAAAGTCTCACCCGACGGCCTCGCTCTTCTCACCCCCCATTTTGACGTTGACAACCGTCTTGGGCTCTCAGCCGATGAAATCATTTCCGAAATTCCCCAATATCATGGCCTTATAGTCCGCTCTGAAACTCAGGTTTCGGCTGAAGTCTTACAGGCTGGTCGAAAACTTCGGGTTGTCGCCAGAGCCGGCGTGGGCGTTGACAACATTAACGTTCCGGCCGCCACTACGCAAGGTATCATTGTTGTTAACTCACCTGCGGGCAACATTGTCGCAGCAGCCGAGCACACCATTGCACTTCTCCTAGGAACAGCCCGAAATTTGGGCCGTGCCGATGGTACAGTCAAGGGTGGTCGGTGGGAGCGCAGCAAACTCGTTGGTGTTGAAGTCGGCAGCAAAACCTTGGGCATCATTGGCCTGGGAAAAGTCGGCATGAATGTTGCTCGTATGGCCAAGGGCCTGGGTATGACAATCATGGCAGTTGACCCATACGCCAGTGCCGATATCGCACGTCACGCCGGAGTCACCCTTGTTCCAGGCTTAGAAGACCTCTTGCCCGTCGTGGACTTTCTGACTATTCACACTCCGCTTTTGGCTACTACTTTAGACCTCATTGGCGAAAGAGAATTGAAGAAGATGAAGAAGACCGCCAGGGTGCTTAATGTCGCTCGGGGCGGCGTGTACAATGAAGCAGCCCTCCTCAAGGCCTTGGATGAGGGCTGGATTGCAGGAGCTGGCATTGATGTCTGGACTTCGGAGCCGCTCGAGGCCGATTCTGTGGCTGCACAACTCAGCAAGCACCCCAAGGTGGTAGCTACACCTCACTTAGGAGCATCAACAGTCGAGGCTCAGGAGAATGTGTCAATGGATGTGTGTAAGCAAGTGCTCGAGATCCTCCGGGGTGGCCTTCCCACAAGTGCCGTGAACGCCCCCATCATTCTCCCCGAGGAGTACCGGAAGCTGCAGCCCTTTGTGCAGCTCGTCGAGAAGATGGGAAAGCTGTACACGCAACATTTTGTGCGAAGCAAGGGTGGCATGATTGGCGGTAGACGGTTTGAGCTTATCTACCACGGCGACTTGGCAGGCATGTCCAACACACAGCCACTTTACGCTGCACTGGTGAAAGGCTTGGTGGCTTCGTTTAGTGATTCACACGTCAATATTGTGAATGCAACACTCATTGCCAAAGAAAAAGGCATCGTTATCAGTGAGACACGCTCCCGGCAAGAGAAACCGCCCACATTCGCCAATCTAGTGACACTCCGGTCTTACCAGCCCGGAAGCAGTGGGAGTGAGCAGATAATCGAGGGCTACGCATCTGACGACCGTGTATACATTTCCAAGCTGGATCGTTTCAATGGAGCGTTCACGCCTGAGGGTACCCTCATTATCCTGCACAACTACGACCAGCCGGGAAAGATTGGCGGTGTGGGGATGGTGCTTGGTGCGCACGGGGTAAACATCAAGTTTATGCAAGTAGCCAGCCTTGATACGCAGCAGCAGGAACAGGTGGCGGTCGACGGGCCCGTTGATGGACCCCAAGGTAACGAGGCGCTTATGATCCTAGGCGTGATGGGACCTGTCAGTAATGAAGTGGTTGAAGGATTGAAGAATTCTGAGGGTGTTTTGGACGTGAGTCTGGTCAAGCTTTAGGATCCAAGTTCACAGACAAGAGCTAGCAAGAGAGAGGTTCCGAGTGGATGCTCAGAGATAAAGAAAACTTCCACACGACAGCAACAGCACCTCAGCCCAAACAAGTAATTTTCAATGGGACGTGTCGTGCCAACCATGCCGCAACCCTGCTGATAACCATGGCCGCCTCCCTGCACTGCGACAAAGCAAATGCATCTGTTTGGAGGAGGGTCGCGCCGGCGCCACCATTCTGCCTCCACCTGCTGCATCTCGGGAAGTTGATCGCGTGACACCCTTGAAAATCAGGGACGACTATGCGCCTAAAGTATAGGGCTAAAATATAACGAGCTAGCCATTTCCTTCATTGTGGATGCGATAGGTAGATCAGAAGAATAAATGAGTTCGTGGTAGCGTGGTCCAGGATCTAGCGGGGAAGAGCACCGTTCGCCGTGCAGGCAAACGCACGTTGAACTAGAACCAGCGGAGGCTGCCGCCGCGCTGCAGTCTCAGCTTATTTGCTACCCGGTACCTCACTAATGCCCTGCAGTGCCCGCTGAACGGTAGTGGAGCAGAGCCCTGTGGAAGAGGGGCTACAGTGGCCTAAGTCGATGGAGCTCCTAACACTGACCTTGCGCTAGTGGGCCTCTCGCCAATCATATGGCTTGGTTGGGGGTGCTTGCGTCATAACACTCAGTAGTTCCCTTTGCTGCTGGGACAGGGTACCCTGAGAGGAAGCTGTCACCCGTTCGATTATCTTCGCTTTCGCAGCGCGCCGTCTTTTCCGTCGTAATTGTTCTTTCTTTTACATCCACCAAGCTTGGGCCGTCCTGTCCCATCACCCACCTTTAGTGGAAGGGGTTGCGAGCATCACCCATTTGTACCCGACGACGACTTTCCTTCGCATTCGAGTATTCATCTGGATTTTTTTTTCTCTTCTTCGTTTTCCTCCATCACAGCCAAGGCTTTGCAATTTTTTTTTGCCTGTCGTCCGCGGGGGAACTCATCGTCGCGTCCAGATTGCAGTCGACGATAGCACACGCAGCGATTATCCGACCTTTCCGAAGACCTTTTGCTCATCCCCCCGACTGCTTGCACCGCTACTTACCTGGAGATGCGACGGACGTCAAGGTACGCCGCGTTGCGGCCTGCCGTCCTCGGCATGGGCCGTATTCTCGGTACCGGCCTGTCTGCTGCAGCAGCCCACCCGCTCGCTAGACGAGCTGAGGGTGTCGAAGAGCCTGGCGCTGAGGGCGCGAGACTGTGGGTACTTCTCACAGCCTCAATGGCTCTTGTTCTTCTTGGTGGCGCCTTCGCTGGCCTGACAATTGCGTGAGCCAACCCCCTCTCCGTTGTTTGGCTTGGCAAACAAACACTGACACTGCCAAGCTTGATGGGCCAGGACAGCATTTACCTGCAGGTCCTCTCCGGAGATCCCAACGAACCGCAGCACAAAAACGCAAAGCGCGTGCTCCAGCTTTTAAATCGAGGAAAACATTGGGTTTTGGTTACTTTGCTACTCTCCAACGTCATCGTCAATGAGTCTTTGCCCGTTGTTCTAGACAGGACGCTTGGCGGCGGTGTCGCTGCCGTTGTTGGTAGCACTGTGCTTATCGGTAAGCATAACTTTGTCTCAATCAGTTGCATTCCAAGCATTTGCTTACCATCGCAGTCATTTTCGGCGAAATTGTGCCCCAATCGGTTTGCGTTCGATTCGGTCTCCCCATCGGCGGTTACATGTCGAAACCTGTCCTTGCGCTTATGTACCTGACCAGCCCCATCTCATACCCCATCGCGAAGCTTCTCGACTGGATCCTGGGCGAGGATCACGGCACCGTGTACAAGAAGAGTGGATTGAAGACTCTCGTTACTCTTCACAAATCTCTCGGCGAACTTTCCGAGCGACTAAACCAAGATGAGGTCACGATCATCACTGCGGTCCTTGACCTTAAGGACAAGCCCGTAGCCGAGGTCATGACGCCCATGGACGACGTGTACACTCTTTCCGAGGACCACGTACTGGATGAAAAGACTATGGATGATATTTTGTCTTCCGGATATTCGAGAATCCCAATCTACCGCTCTGGCTGCCCTAGTGACTTTGTCGGCATGCTTCTGGTCAAGACTCTCATTACGTATGATCCAGAGGACAAAATCCCAGTTCGCGAAGTGCCTCTCGGCGCTATTGTGGAGACTCGGCCCGAGACTAGCTGCCTGGATATTATCAACTTCTTCCAAGAGGGTAAATCTCACATGGTCCTGGTTTCTGAATTTCCTGGGTCTGATCACGGCGCGTTGGGTGTTGTTACCTTGGAAGATGTGATAGAAGAGCTGATTGGCGAGTAAGTGAAGATACGGCTGTTCTTTGAAAAATGAAGCGACTAATCTGTTAAAGGGAAATTGTGGATGAGTCGGATGTTTACGTCGATGTGCACAAGGCGATTCGACGCCTCACACCCGCCCCGCGAGCTCGCCGAGTCCATATCGAAGCACCTATTACTGCGCATACGGAGATTAGAAAACTACCCGATTCTATTCTGGTTGACGTTACGTCCAAGAACCCTGATGTCGAAGTGGGGTCATATCACAGCAATTATGAGGGCGGGTTCCACCGAGCCGCAAAGACTGCCATTCACATGAAGCGAAGAACATCCGACGGCGGTATCGAAGGTCCTCCCGTTGTTGTAAAGGCCAATTTGGATGAGATGAGGCAACATCTCCGACTCGGACCTGCCAACAGAGCTGCGAACCCTCTCGGCAACACCCGTGGTGGCCTTTTTAAGATAAAGCAAGGCCTTGATGCCGGTAACAGGCTATCACCGCGACCCGCTTCGCATCTCGGCCTCTTAACCCACGCACAACGACTAGGTGAAAATGGTGCAAATGAAAACACCCCGCTATTACATCATGATGATAACGACGTGGCTGTGGAAGACGAGCCTTACGATGGGCCTATAACCAACGGTAACCAAAAAGCAGGAAAGAAATGATGAGTATGTAAGAAGGGCGGAGCAATTATCGGGTTGAAGGAGTATTTTCTTTTTTCTAGGTGGTTGAGGATTCATGGTCCTAGAAACGTTAGACACGGCTTTAATGATGTGACATCCTTGGGATACCATCGACTTACATGAATGTGTCTACGGCAACTTCTTGGGTGCCAAAATGCCTTCTTTCTTCTTCTTTTCATTTGAGTGCGATTAAACACTACATCATTCAGTTTCAATACAAATCTATGTGCCTTGATATGCTCAAGGTGTGAGATGAATTAATCCTCCAAGAGTCAAATTTCATCCCTCTTTAAAGCAAAGCTACAAACATAGTAATTGCTGTTAGTATTGACATACCGGTGTTAACAATGACTTTCCCCGCGACAACAACTAATTTGAGCCTACTGCATGATCTATTCTTGGAACCAGGCTAGAAATAGCACCGGTTCAAGCTTTAAGATAGACCTACGTATCGGGTTCTAATTGTCCCAATTGCCCATTATCCGTCGTAAACCACACCAAGGGCGAGATTCACATCATCCAACGACAAGCACTTCTCTCACTTGAGGCGAACTGACTCTGGCCTCTGATCGTAGGGACTTGCAAAGAGAGAATCAGGCTTGTCAAATAATTTGAAGTAGTTTAAGCACGAAGGGACTGGAGGGGAGTCGTCGGGTTAGCATCATTTGCGGTCTTGGGGCGACCACTTCCGAAGGGTCTGAGAGCCAGGGTGCGTGCATTTTGAGTTGGATATTGCAACTGGTTGACACATTGCCGTTTGAGCCGTGGCTGGTAGGTCTGGAGACAGGCGAAGAAACTCGATAGCAAAGATGGCATTCACATCTCATCACTGATCAATCACCAATTACGGTCAATCCGATCTCGATTGATCTGTTCCCAACGGACAGGGCGGGCCACGCACTTTTAACTTGACTTTTTACCGAGCCGAGGAAACAAAGCTAATCCACTGGGTCCGCCTGCTCGATAGATCGCGACGGCGTCCCCGCATGTCTGAACGCGGGGCATTTTCGCTTTCTCCTCTCCCCTCCGCCCCCGCTGGAGCCGCCAACGTCGTGTCGTGAGGATAAATGTTTAACCCAATCGATGCCCCTCCGTCGTCATCTGGTCGGTTGTCAGGATATGTTTTTTGCAGGGCCATATAATCCAGCCCCGAATTTTGCTACTTTTTGTGTCGCTGCAGACACTCGCATGCGCATTTGCTAATCAGTTTTTGAAAGGCCGTGTCCTGGCTAAAGGAGGATCCCACACAGGTCCCCCTCCACCCAGCTTATTTGCCGCGTTTTCGAACCGCGCCTCGCATTTTCTTTGACGCTATACCCTTGTCTGCCAGACACTCGGCCGGCACATGATACGGCATCTGGTCGGTCGTCATCGGCCTCACTTTTTCTCATCCTCGCTTTGCAAACCCGCTCCTTCTTTCTCTCTCACACCTCATACCCCCTCAATTCCCTTTGCGAGAACCTTTGCCTCGACTTCTCCCGCCGCAATGCCTGTTCATCATCTCATGGTCGGCACCTGGACCCCTCCAGGTGCCATCTTCACCTTTGCCTTCGACGATGAGGCTCTCACTCTGGAGCTTGTCAACCGCACTGAGATTCCCAAGGACGAGCCCATCTCGTGGATGACCTTTAACGTGAGCAGCCCAACCCCGTCTTTAAACCAATTGAGCTGGGTTATTGAACTGTCATGAATTAGCATGCGAGAAACACCATTTACGGCGCTGCCATGAAGAAGTGGTCCAGCTTCGCCGTTGAGTCGCCTACAGAAATTAAACACCAAGTCTCTCACCCAATGCTTCACGACCGTACGTCCACACCTCATACCCTGTCAATTGCCAGTCTTTTTGTTCTTCTTTTTTACTAACATTGCAATTTTAGCCAACGCTTCCCTCGCCACCACCAACACCCGCGCCATCTTCTTGCTGGCCGCCCAGAAGCCCCCCTACGCCGTCTACTGCAACCCCTTCTACGACCACGCCGGCCACGGCGCAGTCTTCACCACAGACCCCAAGACGGGCGCCCTCCTTGAGAACGTGCAAAACTACGAGTACCAGCCCAACACGGGCATCCACGGCATGGTGTTTGACCCCACAGAAACCTACCTCTACTCTGCCGACCTCCGCGCCAACAAACTCTGGGTGCACCGCAAGCGCTCCGCCGAGGACCCCACCGTCGACCTCGTCGGTTCCATCGACTGCCCCGACCCCCGAGACCACCCCCGCTGGGTCGCCCTCCACCCGACCGGCAACTACCTCTACGCCCTCATGGAGAAGGGCAACCGCATCCGCGAGTACCTCATTGACCCCGCGACTCACATGCCCGTCTACACCCACCGCCACTGGCCCCTCATCCCTCCCGGCATTCCCGACGGCGACCGCTGGACCCAGTACCGCGCCGACGTCTGTTCCCTCTCCTTCTCCGGCCGCTACCTCTTCGCCTCGTCCCGCGCCAACAAGTTCGAGCTCACCGGCTACATTGCCGCCTTCAAGCTCACCGAGGAGGGCTCCGTCGAGCGCCAGATCCTCCTCAACCCTACCCCAACCAGCGGCGGCCACAGCAACGCCGTTGCCCCCAGCCCGTGGACCGACGAGTGGGTGGCTATCACCGACGACCAGGAGGGTTGGCTCGAGATTTACCGCTGGAAGGACGAGTTCCTCGCCCGTGTCGCTAGGGTTCGCGTTCCCGAACCCGGTTTCGGTATGAATGCCATTTGGTACAACTAGGGAAAATAGAGAATAGATAAAACAAGGAAGCTGGCAAACCAGAATATGAGAGTAAAATATAAATAAATAAATAAAAAATACAAACCATAAATGAAAAGAATTCTCTACCCAATGCTTTTCTGATAATTCCCTTAAGCTTGACAAGGTTGTGAGAACATGGTAATGGGCGCGCGACGCTCAGCTTTGCTTCGTTTACTGTGAGTCCTTGTATGATAGATAAATAGCATCGTATCGCATCCATATAGATATAACTAAAGTGAATTGGTTCTTTTTGCTTTTTACCACTCTGGTTCAGCATTTACGTGGTGGCAGCCACAGTTGGAATACTTACATGCTGTGGCTTGTCCAGCCAACCAAGCGGGTCCCCAATGTAAACAAAATTTAGAGTGCACTTCGGTACTTCAGCTCACCAAGCTCCACGCGCCGGATTATCAACTGCCGAGCCAGCAAGAGCTGCAGCGCATCGCCCAAGATGGATGCTTGGGACGATGGCATGTTTATGGATGACTTCACTTACGACGGGGATGGCAATAGGATCAAGAGAAAATCCATTTCTCTACGCAATCCCCATTTCCCGGAAGGGTTTGATACGTTTGAGGCCGCGTTTGACGCGCTCCAGGCCTTTGCGAGGGCCGAAGGCTTTGCCTTTACCTACCGCAACCCCTCCAATTACGTCGACGGCCGACCTCGCCGCTATGATCTGGTCTGCGCGTGTGACGGGGCGGGCTTTTACTGCGAGGTGGAAGAGAGGTGGAAGAGCACGTTTGGCGGCGAGCCTTGCCAATACAAGGTCAAGCTGGTCCAGAAGAAGCGGCAGGGAGACCGCTGGTATGCCCAAGTGAGCGGCAGTATCCATAACCACGATGCAAACGCTCCGATTTCGCAAAAGGAGCATTATAGACACCAGCTACGCCTTGTCAGGGACGCAGTGTCTGAGCGCACTGGTGATATATCCGCATTGATAGAAGGTCTCAAAGAGGTGCCAACTATGCCGATCAGCGAGACGGATCTTTCCAACGACATAGGGCCACGAGTACAGGAATTTGGAGGCCCAGAAGAGATTCGAGATCTCGCCTCGAACCTTGATACTGCTGGCATTCTTCATCGTGAGCGCCTCCGTGACAATGGGTCGCTTCAGTATCATGCCCTGCTTGTCGACAAGTCTCTCAAGATATGGGAACAATATCCTGACCTGATGTTTGTAAACGTCGTTTGCAAGTTTGGCATCACAATCCTGGAGCTAAATGGAATGAGTGCTGTGGACATGCACTTTCCTTTGGCCTGTGCGATATCTCTTGATGAGTCTGGCGATGACTTCGTCGCATGGGCTCTTGAGCATGTGAAAACATGGCTGTCTGAGCACGCCATTGAAAAGGGAATTGATGACGACAGATTGTTCCCCCAAATCATCATCATGGAGCCGAATGAGGCTAGATCCATTGCCATTGACAATGCCTTCCCGCATGCGCAGAGGCAACTATGCATTTCCTACATCAGCAGAGATGTTATCAAGGCCGCTCGTGAACGGTGGACAGGCGCTGTGCGCGGTGACAAGATCAAAACCAAGGCTACTGCCCTTGCAGTTGAGAGCACGGTTTCTGATATCGAGCCCACAGCGGGAAGTCGTGATGACTTTTTGCAAATGTTCAAACTGATGATGCATGCCCCAACGGTTGAGGATTTCGAGAAGCGACGAAAGCAATTGGATGAAGCATGGTCCACCCAACCAAGTGAGTTGAACTTCTTTCACACGGAACAAAGAGGGCTACTAACACTGCGTCAGACTTGCTCTCTTACATCCATGACTCGTATACCAATTTGGCACCGCAGTGGGTAAATGCCTATGCTCGATTCTATCGCAACTATGGCCACCGGTGGGTTTACGCTAACAAGATTCAATACGCATCGGTGCGGATATTAAACGAGTATCCAAGACTGACCTTGTTGGATCTCGTTAAGGCCTTGAAAGAGCAAAGGAGAACCTGCGAGGAAAAAGTTGAGTTTCAGGCTATGAAGGAGGGATATGCTCGTCTATCCAAGCACAATATTTCCTTTTACGAATTGACATACGGCCGAGTCTCCGGGAGAAGCCCCGACCTGATACACCGAGAACTTGGCAAGGCTTAAGATTCCCTTCTGAAGCCCGATACTCACGCATTGTCGGCCTGCACAACCCAATTCATGTCTCAATATGGTCTCCCCTGTTGCCACATGATTGTACGCTATCTGAAGACCGAAGTCGAATGGGGCGGCAAGGTTGTGGTCAAAGAAACAAGGCCTCTGGAGCTTTCATGGTGGGGCAATGCCTGGCGTCTTCACAGCCGAAAGAACCCGGTAAGTAAATGCAGTCTCTTGTCTACGGCCTACATCCTGACAAGTTATAGGTCCCCAAAGAGTTTTACTACCGACCTGTTCAACCCCAGATTGTTGTTGAGAAGCGAAGCCCGCAAACCTCACCACTCGTGTTGGCATCGATTGAGCCAGCAGAGGCAACACCCCAACCCTCAACAGCTTCTTCTCCGGAACGGAACGACGCCGAAGCAACAACAACTCCGGAGAGGGGCCAGACCTCGACAAAGCGCGGCACCCGACGCCGTCGTGGAGATAGTGTGTCGGAGGCGACCGATGTTTCCGCCACAGCTTCGGCACCTAAAGCCCCGAGAAAGTCCAAGCGGTCGCGACAATCATGACGAAATTTATCCTTTGTTTTGAAAGGGTTCAATTAATACCCTCGTTTTCTTATTGTATGACGATGAAACAGATGACAGCGATTTTGAGGCAAACAAAAATGGATCGAAGGATCAGATTGAGTTTGATATGGCGGCGAGTGCCGAATCTATCAAGGGGGCTATAAAAAGGAAGTGGCAAATTAGGGGAACATTTACAATTAAATGAACATGTATTAATTAGCGCGAGGCATCTTCATTTACACTCTCGTATGTTTATTTTGTTATTTAGTACAAAATTTATAATAGCTATTGATCGCCAGTAAAGCGGACGACACAGTTCATGGATGGGGGGCATGGCCAGAACCCTAACATCTCGACGAATGACTCGCTGCGAAACCGCATCCTGGCAGGAGGAACCACGAGACCAGGACTCCCAGGCTTGAACATTGACACCGTCAACTCTGAGATCTTACGGGTTTACAGAAAGTGGTCGGTGACTTCGCCGCCTTTCTCCGCTCTTCCAGGTATGCTCCTTGCTCCCAGCGCATAAGTTGAAACATGTTGGATCCAGCCAAACCCCACTGTTAAGGCTGCTGCTCGGACGCAACTGGCGAATTCGTCAGTCGAACACACACACACACACACACAAAAAAAAAGCTTGGGCAAAGGCCCTCGCTCAAGGTTGTGGCCTGCTAGTTGGCTATCTAGACTCCCAGAAAAGAGGGCGTGTAGGCGCCCCTGGGGAAGTCACAGGAACGCTGTCAACGGCGGGCTGAGAAGTATGATCGCCTGCGTTTTGAGGCGGAAGTTTCTCATTGTGGCGGTATTTGGCCAAATTTTGATAGAAACTGAAATTCTTAGTCTTGAACATGAGTTTGACGGTTGGAGTTGGCTTGGTTAAACTTTTTGTTAGCAAACCGTTGAGTTGTGCAATGGCAAACTCCAACCTCGTTGAGTGACGATAGAGGACCAAGACTCTCTGAGCGTTTTACAAATACTATTTGAGAGACACATTCACCCTTCCACGCTGATTTGCGAATGATCTATTTTCATCTTGTCGGCGTACAGTTGTATCATCAAGATTGTGGCACCTGACATTACATGCGCCGCAACAAGGCGGCTAGAGCCAAACCAGGACAGGCCTATTTTTTTTTTCCTGATCGTCTGTCGAAACCAACCCATGTATGTCCTTTTCGGGGTAAAAGATCGTGATGGCATACCAGGGGGTAAACAAAGTTTTGCTCCTTCGCCTTTGCCTCTCCCCAGCATCGGATTTGGGGGATGCCGAGCGATCAATGACACCTCGTCAAACGGGGGCCTCTTCTGAAGCAAGTGTCACAGGTGGCCCCCGGAAGCATCAGAGGCCGACGTCGATCAGCGTCTCGCCAGGTTGGGGCTAAGGCACGGGTAGGTACGAGAGCTCAGATGATCGCCGGCCAAACAGTTGCCACAGGAGGCAGCAAGGGAGAGCAGAGGGGACGACAGCGGGAAGAGAAGACGAAAACGCCATGTTCAAAGAAACGTTGCAACTGCCGGCACAGGCATTGAGAATTGGCATCCACTCAATTCCAGCATGCTGCTCCCCTCGCGACACTGCCAAATGCCGCAAAGCTCACTCGCTATAGGCAGGGCGAGCGAAACGAAACGGATGCAACGCCGTTTTCTTGGGACATGGCTTCACTCCATCTCCATCTCTCCATCAATTTCACTTAAAATTGGAGCCGCCTCGTGTGGCTGCAGGAGGAGTTGCCAGTGGGCGGCTGCTGGTTGGACGTGGCGGTGCGGGTTTGCAGGCTCGGGTGCGGATTAGATTGGGGATGGTCGCCTTCAGGGGTCGGACAGTGCGAGGGGCAGGGGTGAGTCGGAGAGTTTCAAGGCACATAATCTCGACGTGGTACATCGGATGAACCGGATGATGGGGTCGTGGCGATGCGCCGGTGGGTATGGGTATCGTCGGTTGGCGCAGCTGTCACAGAGCGGTAGCAGCGCAAAATGGAGGGGTCTTGAAGCGTAGCATGGTATGGTGCGGCTTGCGGAAGCCGGAGACGCAAACGAAGCGCGGTTTTGGGTTTTGGTAATTAAAAAAAGAAGAAGACGAGAGTCCCGAGGAGTCCATGGCAGGCTGTCAAAGTTTTGAGCCAAGTTGCCGGATACGAAGCGGATAATCTGGTGCCATGGCTATACCGAACTGTCATATAGCCCATTTGAATCGTCCTGTATAGCGAAACACGCTGCGCTTTGAGACATTGACAGGCGTTTACATGCTCCCGCGCAGAGTGTAGCAGCAAACCAGACGAGCAACGTTGAAAAAAGAACAACAGATCATTTACGGGGTACGCGCGGGTCTAGCAGCGGTCGCTGCACAGATGCTTGGCAGTTTGGTTGCAATAAGGTACGGGGCCATCTCTGGGTCATGCTGATCAGGTGCTGTTTGGGGGAAGTGATCTGCCACCCAGGACGTAGGGCTCGACACAATCCTGAAGCAGCTCAGTAGGGCAATGCGTCGCAGCTGGGCGCCTGACATGTGCGGCCAGTTCTCGCAGGTGTGTGTAATGGTTTGAGGTCTGTGGCCTGCCCGTCTGAAGAAGGTCTCGAAAGCAGCCCCTCGCACTCTCCAAGCCCCGCAAACCAACCGACACGCGAAACCACTGCGCTGGCACTGTACGGCACGACGGCGACGCCATCGGGAGAGGGGTCAGGCTCGGGGCTCCATGGCGCACCGTGTTGCGGAGGCGAGAGCATTCCGGTGAGGTCGGTGGAGCGGCAACGAAGCATTGATGATCCTGACGGCGTTGAACCTCAATAAACGGATCCAAGATCCAGATCTTGTTTGGGTTCGGCACACGACTGGCGGCGAGAGGCATCGTAGCGGCTGGAGAAACAGCGTTCTGACAGGGGTGGCGGCTAAAATGCCTAGATAGACGGCGGTTGCTGTTGTTGGAGTGTCACGACAGCATCATGTGCGCTGGCCTGGAGGGAGGGGGAAGAAGCCAGCCACTCATTGGAACCAGCACCGAGGCAGGCCCGTTGAGACATTGGCCGGTAGCACACGGCAGCAAGCAAGACACGCGACCAGCGGCAAGGGCCAGAGCCCAGAGACCACTCATTGTCTGTTGTGTTGTGGTGTGGTGGTGGTGTGTGTGTGTGTTGTGCGTGTTTGCCTCCTGCTGCCCCCCGCCTTGACCGTTTGTGGAAATCTGGGAGAAACATGGGCCGCTGCGCTGGGGCCAGTGAGCCTGTGTTCCAGCGCACCACAGGCTGTATGCAGCACAAAGTCGGCCCTGAGAGTCCTTGGATGCGACCTGAAGGCCAGTGGACGTGCGGGCCGGAGGGCGCTGATGAAACTGGCTCCGTTGGGCCTGGCGGCTGGCCCTCCCTCCCTCCCTCTTCGGCCAGTCGCCCATTGTCACCCGCCCCTGCATTCACTGCGATTCAGGCTGGGGCCCAGCCAAGCCTATCGAGAGCCCGTGGCGCCGCCGTCTGACAGTGTTTGAGTGCGGACCCCAGTCAAATCTCAAACAGACGGACACCCGGCCAATGCTGTCCAGAAGGTTTTGATTGCCCTCAATGTCGCCTTCTTTTTGTTGCTTGGAGCAGCCATCAGATGCGAGAGCACATCTGGGTGGGTGTGGCCTGTCATGGTCGAGCATGCTGAGGTAGCATTCCAGGCCATGGCCAATTTGTATGTGACCGCAGCAGGCTGGGGTGAGAGAGGGCATCAATGAGGCAGGAGAAATGCATGGGTTGGTGATTGAATGTCATGACCACTGCAACCAACGCCCGAGAAAGACACCGACAGAGTGACAAGAGCCAATTCATTCCAGGATGCGCCTGGATGAAGCGTTATTCCAATCCAGAATGAATAAGTGAGGGGTTTCTCCCGCCTCCTCAAGCATGCATGTCTTCCTTTTTCCCCAGTCAATTCACTTTGTCGTCCGTCATTTTGCCCTGCTCTGCGCAAGCACACACGACACAACCCACCCAAGGTACGCGTTCGGTTACGACATGCCAACGAAGGCATTGGCGGCACAACGAAACGAAACGAACCAGGTTTATTTTCTTAGCTCGGCCTGACAGTTCAGGACCCTCGGCCGGCGCGCAGTCAATCCCATTGTTCAGGACCAAGAAGCCTCCCTTCTTTGTTCGCAGAGGAGGAGTCGACCCAATCGCTCCCGCATCACGAATTAGGCAATCGCATCAACAAGGACGAAATCATCCAATTTAGAACTGCACAAGAGCGTGCAGGGATTGCGAGGATCAAACTCGCGTCAAAAAGGCGGGATCCCTGGGAGTAACGTCTCTGCTTCGACCGTCTTTGCTTTTTTGGCTTCTTTTTTTTCTGCAAAACTGGTCCCTTCCCTCTCCCCCCAGAGACCACTCACCAGCCAGGGGTGGGCTATCGAGATACCCACCACAACCTCCACCTTTCCACCCGCGCCAGCGAATAGCAGCCACCCGCCGGCCATCCTCGACTTGTCTGGGGCCAGCAGACGCCCTTCATTTCGCAGACCCGAACGGCCACTAGCTCTGGGCTTGGAGGCCAAAAAGAGACCAGGCCACACGTCCATTTTCTGCACAAGGGTGCCAGGCCTTTCCCGGGCACTAAGACGACGTGGTGGTGCTGTGCTGTGCCTCTTGTGTCTGCCCCCTGGTCATTGTTGCGTTGCTCCCTTGCAGCCCCGGCCAGCCATAGCACCCACGGTAATCCGCATGCTGGGCGGGATACCCACCCGTTATTAGATATTGGATTACGGGCGTATTGAGGATTATTGGCTCCATTATTTTTTGTTCCCTCCCGTCCCTCGATACCTTGCACAAGAGTGAGAAGAACAGAGAGTAAAGGCACAACTCTTGTGTGCCGCAACCTCACCCCTAGGCTTCCTCTAGTCTCTTATTACCGACTTTCGCTCCTGCTTGTGCGTCTGACGGACTTCTCTGGCACTGCGCCTCTTTTTTCCACCCCCCCGTTTCTCTTGCCATCCTTCACCTCAGCTCCCGGGCCTAATTTGGAACGGCCCCTTCTCGAATTCCCATTTCAACTCTTGCCTGTCCGTCTCAGGCGCGTTTCCCTTTCGCACCATATTCTTTCTTCTACACCTCCTCGCCCCGGAAAAATATCACTCGACGTGTTTTATCCTTCTATTCTTGCTCTGCTTCACATTCGCTTCTTGATTTGCCGACGGTGGGAAGAGAAAAAAAATTAAATAGGCACCGCGTCACTTCCACCTCTACCCTCCGCATAACACACCCGTACTGCATCCTCGAGAGGCGGCCCTTGCTGCTGCTGGACCAGGCGCCCGCTCTCGTCTTACCCCTTTTGTCTGTCAGCCCATCTGACCAACGGAACCCCCGAACCAGTCTGCGACTCACAAACCCGAACAATCGATTCGACTCCGACTCGACTCTGCTTCTTCTCCCATCATTGCCTCGCTTTGGCCGCTGCCCGGTCTTATTTTTATCGCCCTCAACTCGCGAAACCTTGTTGCGCCCGCCGCGTCCCGGTGGTGCAGCCCGCCCAGTTACGCAGACACAAGCCGCTTCTCCAGCAGCCCGCCGCTGCCACACGGCGTCCGGGACCCCCTGGTCACGGCCCTTTAGACTTCAGCGTACCGAGTACCCGCTGCACCTCCATCTCGCGCATTTGTTCTTCCCGTCTGCGTCTGCGTCGGTGTCTGGCCTCTTTCTCCTCCCAACCACCCAGGCCTCATCTGAATCAACCCTCGCCAACCTGCCAGATTCGCGGACTCGATCGTCCCCGGGCCAGTCACTCCTTTGATTCCTTTATTTTTTGTTTCTTGGCTCCCTGAGAGCCTTGTTATCGTTATTCTTCTTCCTCTTTTCTTTTTTGGCCGCGCGCCGCTCTTAGCTTCGCCCCCAAATCCTCTCCCCCGACCGTTTACCCTCCGCCTCTCGCTACTCTCGATTTCTCGCTTCTCAGCACAGCCCAGCGTCCTGCGCCGAATGCTCCGGTAGCACTCGCGCCATCACCAGACATCTGCATCAATCCAGACAATCGTCAGAGCCAAGAGGCCCTTATTCACACCCTCACGACCGCATCGGCTCTCGACCGCCGATTTAATCTTCCTTCTACCTTATGCCATCGTACGGTTCCGAGGCTTCACCTTCTCTGCAGAAAATGGACCACTCGAGAATGATGTACGGTCAGCCTCGCAAGGGCGTCCAGATGGGCAATATTCTTGGCGATCCCTTCGCCTTGGCCACGCTCTCCATCGCTACTGTGAGACTCTCAACATGGCCCCCCTTGGTTTGTTGATGTCATCGCTAACTGTTGTGTTTTTAGCTCGCCTGGTGCATCACCTTTGTCGGTTGCCTCATTGGACAGATTCAGAGCAACGGCAACGACACGTTCCCTACATATGCCTGGTGGGCTTGCGTCTACAATCTCCTTCTTATCGTTGGCGTTTTCGTCATTGTTGGTAGCGATTCCATTCACACGTATCATGTCGCCGTCACCGGTTTCCTCGCCGCTGGTATTATTACCGTTACTTCGAGCATCAACCTGCTACTCTACTCCAACAGCGGCTCTCGACAGGCCGCTGCTGCTGGTTTCATCCTGCTGGCCATGGTAGTGGTATGTTTTGGTAGTATTCGTGCTCGCTGATTCAATCGTGCTGATCATTGTTGTTTAGGTACTCTGGACTTTCTACTTCGGATCAAATCCTTCATCAACTCCCCGCGCTTTCCTCGACTCATTCGCACTGGCTAAGGAGTCGACCACGATGCACCGATCGACCATCAATGCCTACGGCGGCACCGGTCGCCCCGAGACGTCCAACTCTGTTCAGCCTCCTCAAATGTACACCTCTGCTCAGCTCAACGGGTTCGAGAACCCCTCTCCCGTCGGCGGCGTGTCTCAAGTCAACGGTGGCCGCGGCTCTGCCGTTCCCCAAAGCTTCGCCAACTCACCCATGCAGGGAGCCAAGACTGGCGCTTCACCAGGTGCCGACACCGAGGTCGTGCCGCCCACCGAGTACCCTTATCGGGCAAAGGCCATTTACAGCTACGAGGCTAACCCCGACGATGCCAACGAAATCTCATTCTCGAAACACGAAATCCTCGAGGTATCCGACGTCAGCGGGCGATGGTGGCAGGCCCGCAAGGAGAACGGCGACACGGGTATCGCACCCAGCAACTACCTCATCCTATTATGAGCAACGACTCAAAGCAAAGAATAACCTGGGATACCCGCTGTCGGGCAGCCTTGAGCTGTTCCGGAGCACTTTCAGATGTCGGAACGGGCTGCTTGTTCATTTGTTTTCATTAACGTATTAGAGTCACGACTCCAATTGGTTTATTATTTGGGATGGGATATGTGTTGGATGGTGTATATTTGGGACGAAAGAGCCCCCCTGTTACAAACGGACCATGGCGCCTGGCAAGTCGCTTCATTCATTTTTTTTTTTTATCTTCAATGTCTCTTTTGAAAGTCATTTCTGTTCTCTTCACTTCACCTTGTTACCCTTGATTTCCCGCGGGATCATGTGAATCCCAATTGTGTGCAAAATGCGGATGGCGCAAGAGTAGCATCCAAAAAAAACAGGCCCAGAGAAAAGTTGCTACCGGAGTTGTCATGCTTGACGGAAGAGAGCTATAAAGAAGGAAGAGAAAAACGGGGAGGAATTCCAAAGCATGGAGATGATATAAGAGTGGGAGAGAAGGGCTGGGACTGGACTTGTGACAAGGGGAACAGGGCAGGCCCGGTGGCAGGAACACGGTTTGCCAACGTGGACTTTGGTCGACGGACTTTTTTTTTTTTTTTTTTTTCAGGAGGCGTTTACTGAGATGGGTAACTAGCATGAAGGGACTCACGATGTGCCCTCGACTTAGTGAAATGCGATAAACTATTGGAATGAAAAGTGGTCCAAGTCTGGCAGGTGCTCAAATAAAAGGGTCTCGGGGTATGTAGACCCAAGCACCGGACATGAGTTCTCTTTTAAGGTTTTGTCTTGTGAGACGGACAGCTTCAGGAAAGGGTGTATCATATTTGTCATCCAAGACTCTCTTCCTCCAATACTCTCTCTCGCCGGAGGAGTACGCACACGTATAATCTGTCTGTCTTTGTCTGAGCCCTCAGGGTTGGGCTCGAATCTTGGCATTGAGGCTATCGTGAACTCGCTGCTCCCTTGCTTTCCTGTCCACCTGAGACGACTGCTTCGATGGCTTCCACCCCTCACACGAACCAACGAATGCCTTTCCCGCTGTGGACGGAAACCATGATGCCGTTGGCCGGCTCGAACGGGGGCTGGGGGGGATGGGACGGATCGGCATGCATCCCACATCGACCAATGTCCCTGGGGGTGCTGTCCATGTCGGCCGTTGCACCTCGACCGCCGATCGTGCGCTCGGGTCGATCCGCCCCTTTCCTTTCTCGACTGGGAACACATTATTGCCCCATCTTGTCTTCTAGCTGAGCCTGTGCCATCTACGGCAGATCACCGTCCAAAGAGATTGCTAATTCTCTTTGGGTTTGCTGTCTCTCTTTTGTCTGTCACACAAGCCCGCACGTGAATGGGCGCCTGCTCAGCCCTCAAGCCGCTTGCGTAGCTCCCTCTCCTTTTGCAAGACTTCCAGCTCTAGTCTCTCGACGCCATAGCGCAGAGCCTCCTTGCGCTGGCGCACCGCTCGGGCACGGAGCTTCTCCTCTGGAGTGAGCTTGCGCCCGGCCCCGTGCTGCAGCTTCTGCTTCTTCTTAGGAACATCCGAGAAATCGTCAGAACGGACTAGGCGGCCGTGCTGCAGCTCGGCGCGGGCCTTGAGTGTCTCAATACGGCGCTCCTGCCGTTCAATTTGCGAGTCGGCGCGGGCGAGTAGCAGCGCAATGTATGGGCCGATGTCATCACGGAGGGATGCCTCTGCGGCGGCCAGCGTGGGTTGGGGAATTAGCTCATAGTGCTGGAGACATCAACCATCAGCCATCTGGTACGAACAGGCAAAGAGGGAGTCACGATGGAGGAATTGATAAACATACGCGAACTGACTTGAGGACGTTTACGAGGCGGGGAAAGTCAGAGACGCCGCTGTCTAGCGTCTCGACGGAGGATTCGAGGAATTTGAGGGATGTGCGCAGGGATGTGACGCAGTCGGCGTAGGTCGCGAGGTTGGAAGCAGCGGTGGAGGAAGCCATGGCCGCTGTGCAGGTATCGTGGGGTGGGCGTCGTGGAGGAGCGGCGGGATGGAGGGCACAGAGGAAACTATCGTGAAGCGCTGGCCGGCGTCACATTCCCGAGGGTCAGGAGGAGAGATGACGATGCGGGCGGACGGAATTTAGCGGGAATTGCGCTGCAGAGAGGGAGTGCGCGTGGGCTGCGCGTGCGGGTATCGTGAAGGGAGTTTTTGGCGTTGACGAGGCAGAGGCGTGCGGGAGGCGTGAAGATTGTTTTGATACATGTCACGATGCGTCTGCAGCAGCGAGAGGCAGTCTGAGTCTGTGGCGCGCACGGGCCAATCTGCGTGAGTGCGCGAGAGTGTGGGGGAACCAACCCTTTCCCGATGCAGCGGCACGTCTTACATTGTTCCACCCGCATCTTGCAACTCCCACTCTCCGTGACAAGTTCTCTCCATCACGGCCCAACAACAGCACAGGGACTGAGCAAACACCGCCCGCGGACCTTGACGCCTCTGTCTCACTCTCCGTATGACATATCGATAAGGACCTGGTTCCGCCCACGAATTGCGGCACGGCTGCGCACGGTGCTCCCACTTTGACCTCACTGCGCGGCCCATGACTGGATCTCCCAGCAGGCTGCTGGAATGCGATGGCTGCATGCCGGATCGATGATGACACAAAGGTCGACGAAATTGCCATCGGGGGGCTGCAGACTTTTTGCTGAGAGGCGCAGTGACTGACTGAGGCAATATGCTCGACACGTCTTTCCCGGTTTCGTCATATCGTCAACTCGGATACTATGCCGGCCTGCCATCGATCGTCGCTTCATCCCACTGTGTTCTTGCACAGAGGTCCACTACCCAATTCCTCGGGTTCGCCGGTTTGCACCGTTTGATCCCGGGCCTGCTGCTTAGCTTCGATGCTAGCACAGCGGTTCGTCTGGGGAAGCTGCTCCATCCGGCGCTCCATCTGTGATTCTATGTATAGTTTACCAAAGTTAGCTAGCTCTGATGTTACCAATACGAGATCTATTAGACACATGGTGATCGACAGCATCATCGCGCTTGACGTATCTTGATCTCGCTCAGCTCCGTCGCCAGCCTCCCGCAGCCGCACGCACACTTCTCGTATGGGATGGATGGATGCCGGAGATAGCCAGCACGACGAACCCAATGGCCGACCACGAGGACCTCGCCACGATACCCCCAGCAACAGAAGAACATGGTCTACCCCACGATAGTACGGATTAGTGCCAGAATCGTCACGCTGCCTGTCGGATGGCGAACCGGCCTGCACATCCCTCCTGGCCCAACCCACGCCTACTGATTCGCTTCGGCGTTTGGCATGCCGGCTCGATGACTAAATCGACTGACTCTCCCTTGCCCAGGCTGAGACCTTCAATCAGAGGTAGCCTGTTCGACACCCCCCCGAAAAGGATCTGTTGCCGCCTTGGCCTATATTACTTAATCCCCTGCTGGCCCTGGTCGTAATCGATTCCCCGCCTCCCATCTGGAACCCCCCACGGGTTTGGCTGGGTTCCCTAGTGTCTTTGTCTCTTCGCCCAGCGCTGTTCATCTCTCCTTCTTCGGCCTTTCTCCTCTGCATTCCGCCGCCCACAATACCCATACATAACATCACCCATGTATAACAATCCTGGCGCCGTGCGCCCGGAGTCCGAGGCCCATGGCCTTCGATTCCTCAATGAAGAGTGGAACGAGAGCATCTCCAACGGTCAGCCCTTTACTCTCGAGTGGAATGAGACGGTCGACAAAACCAAGGCCGAGCTGGGCCTTTTCCGCATCACGTACCCAGAGGATGGAATCATGCGGTACGAGTGGGTGAGGAACCTGACAGGCAAGTAGCAAAGAGGCAACCTGGTCTATTGAAAGTGCTAACCATTACACTAGATCAAATGGACTCGACCAGGTGCGAGTGGACGCCCGATAACTTGAACGATGACCTCTTCGCTATGTGGCTCACCACGTCCACCGATGGGAACCAGACCTGGACAGTCTCTCCGCCATGGAAGCTCAAGAATTATGTGAGTGCTGCATTAGTTTCGGCGCTTTTGTCTTCCTGGGCTTTTGCTAATACAAGGTCTTCAAGAGAAACCATGGCCTCCACTGGGCTGCCCCTGTGGGTATCCCCATTGTAGTGATCCTGGGAATCTACGCCTTGTCCCTCGTGACCTGCCTTTGGTACCGCCGTCGAAGGCGCCTAAGGTTCGAGCGAGAATCAGCCAGCCGCAGAAATGCCACCAACAGCCAGTCCTTCGATATAGAGGACCCCTCCGGCCGACACCCATCTGTCAGCTCCGTGGAGACGGCTCAGACATATGATGAGCCTGACTTCAAAAAGCCCGACACAGTAGTTCTCTTGTCACACGAGCACCATGACCGGCTCTCTGCCGAACGAGAGCCCATGCGTGATGCTCGGCGGAGCACTTGGATGGAGAATGTGCATTTTGATGGGGTCCGGTTTGATCAAGGTCGTCAAAGGAAGAGTGGCGATGAAGATGTGTTGGATCGGCCACGGAGACCAGAGGACATGTACGTGGCGCCTGGGACGGCGATATGACTTGATTCAACACGTGTCATATATGAATACCTAATCACACATACCAAAGACGAAGGACTTGCAAAAGTAGATTGAAAGTGGAGGAAAAGAGAGAAACTCGGCGAGCCATGGCGTCGATTTGCATGTTTGAAACCTGGCCAGGATCAATTCGCTGGTTGGAACTTTGGACAAAGTACAGCGGAAAATATCGGAGCATCTGAAGCAGGACTATGGTTTATACGAACCGAAAATACCACCTTTAGCTTAAGTATACTTTGAGACAGGGGCTTGTCGAAATATTACCACCCAATCTTTGAAGGGCGCTGATCCCTCGCCTTGCGCTGCCTTTTCGCCACCATCTTGAAACAGCTGGCTGATTGTTAAGGGGCGGGAGAAAATCTCTGAGAGGGTGGATTTTTCTCTCATGATACTATTCCGAAAAGTCCGAATATCTCCTACGGGCCTGTGATTCACTGGTAGAATCTCATGCTTGTGTTACCGCTCCTTAGGGCTTAATGATGCCTAGGTTACGTACCACGGGTTCTTTTAAGTAAATTTGACGATTAATTGTCTCATTATTCTTCGTTTTCAAATGTTCCGCCTCTTTGTGTATGCCAGTGCCTGCTTCGACTTTGTACTCCGAACAGACGCCATTGTTTTAGCTCAAGAAATAAGTGGAAGAAAAGTGCCGTGTGGGCTTGCACTATTTTCTATTTAATCTTCTCAGTTCTCTGACTAACTCTTTCCCATTTCAGACATAAATTCTCCTCGACTTTTCTAATAACCATACATGGCACCATCGCCCTCAAACACCCCGGCCGCCCGCCGACACCACAAACCACCAGCTGTCCCTTACCTATCTGAATTTCTGCGACACTCACAAATACGAGAAACTCTTGGAAAATGCCATGATGGGTTCGACCCCGATAGGGACAGGCCCGGTAGAGATCATCGGCCTTATTGCTGATGATCTCAGCGATCTTGACATGAAACCTCTTCTCTTCACCTGTCGAAGAATGTCAACCATCATCCGTCCACTTCTTATCAGTCGCGACATTCAAAGCAAGACTTACAACTCAATGTTTTGAGCATGTTGGCAGGGTGACAGCTACCTGGTTCAGGCTTGCTTGGAACTTGGTGCTGAGCCTAACTCCATCTTCTGCCCAGAACTCCGAGATCCCTCCTGCTGTTATTGGACTTTCAACGACAAATCGGACCTTCCATTAGGATCTAGAGAGGTAACAGGTCTTGTTTATGACTTCAAGAAGCTGGGTAGCAGCGTTTTCGAATTTCCCGTTTACCCTACAACCACTCCATATGGTGCGGATGAACTCGGGCTGCTTCCCTGCTCTGCCCTTGTATTGGCGACTATGAGCGACGATGTGGAGACTATGAAAATCCTGCTGGACCATAGCGCTCACACAGTAGAGAAACACAAATTCATATCACGCAGAGTCTGTGGCCAGCGTCGCCATTACCTCCACGAGGCTATCTTAAGTCATGTTCGTTCGGTTGCTGCGGCCAAGTTATTGCTTGATCATGCGGCTGGAGTTCCATAAATTATGTCTGCGCTGAAAACTTCACGCCGTTAAGTCGGCTTCTTTGTCAGCACGCGCGATCCAAATTTCACAACTCCGGTACATTGACAACCGATTCCGAATTTTGCCGTCTCATCGAAATGCTTCTGTCCAGTGGCGCCAGTCCTTTGAAGCAAGAAAATGAAGCAATTAGAAATGAGGCGCCTGGGCGGTTTGGGAATAGTAGTCCAGTGCTGAGAGCACGCATGACGGAGTCTCCGGCACTTATTGATCTTGTTGTCCGTCACTATCCCAAGAATCTTTGGAAGTCGAGAAATGAAGAATGTGAGGATATAATCCACACGGCGCTGGGGGGGAAGTTGTGGTGTACGCGGGACTGTCACAATCCTCCGACTGAGCCGCTCCTGAAATCGCTCCTTCAGTTTGGTGAACTATCGCCCAATGCGTCCACTTCACAATTTGGTCATCTATTGCTGGGCACTATCTACTTTGATGATAAGGCTGGGTGCGATATTTTGCTTGCCTCTGGTGCCGAAACCCAATACGTGGACGGAAAAGCCGTCAGCCCATTGTCATATGCTGTGTTGCGAGACGTGGCCAGCCATTTCATTGATTCATTGCTTCCCTCCAAGACAAGCATCGACCATCCTTCTTTGTGTCCTCGCGGTTTCACTCCCCTCTTTTTTGCTACTTCCGGTATCGTTGGCTTCGAGACTTTTAAGGCGATTCTTGACAAAAATCCTGATGCTCTGCTGCATTGCCAGCGCACCTCCAATTCCCGTTCTATTATATACTTCAGTGTCTTTTTGGAGAATTCAGACGACTAGTCATAGAATTGGAGTGCGCCTCCCCTGAAGACCAAGACGTCATGGATTTAGGCTGTGCCTACAATCGGTTCTCAACCCTCGTCCATAACACGGTGCAACATAGCTTTGAATCAAGGGGCGAGGGTACCCAGGATTTTCCAGTTCGACAAAAGAAATTTCAGGCCCTTGTCGAGGCCGAGAAGAACACATCTTTGCTTTACACGCCCGATAACAGGCATGTTTTGAACTGGGCCATTGATACGCTTGGAATCGAAGAATTAGAACTCGCAGTGGAGCTCCTCAGTCCTTCGTACTGCGCTACTGGACAAAAGCTTGATGAGGAGAATCCGCTCTTCACCATGTATAGCCCGATCCGACGAAGAACCCATCTCCTCGTGGGGACTCTCGACAGCAATGCACGGCTTGTGCAAAAGTTGCTACGGAACGAAATAAAAGCCCACCACGTTGTCGAGGGCGAAAGCATTCTCCACCGGGTCTGCAAACTTGACATGCAGCACTCAGGTCAATCGTCCTGGGTGGTAGAGGAACCTAGCAACTGGTCTTTCGTAGACTTGAGCGTCAGAGGCATGCACATATCTGTTTTTCGTGAATTAATGTCGGTGCTTTACGAAGATTATATGTCAATCGGGACGAACGATGGCATGAGCACGCCAGTTTCAATTAAACAACTTTACGACCATGCCCTCGCAGGACGGATGAGAAGAGAAGCTCATCATATGGCGTATGTATACCTAGAGAGCCGAAAGAAATCAGTGGGTAAAATCATCGGGTGTCTAATTCAGCATGGCGCCGGCTTTTTTGCCAAGGACAAGGATGGGAAGACTGCATACGATTACACAGAAGAACGAGGCTTTCTCGGCTACGTGCCCAAGAGATACATGGTGAGCTGGGGGTGTGCGAAAATGCTCTGGAACTCTTATACGAGTGCACAGAAAAGCTGATTTGGGGTATTTCGTGCTTGGAGTTTGATCTTCACTTGTGTGTGTGGCTGCGAGTGTCCCGACAGAGGAGCTCCAAGGCCATCAGTTAGAAGGGACGTTGCTTTTCAGAGACAATGTGTATTTGTGAATCAGAGAAGCTCAGCTGTGGCGTCGAACAGGTGCTTGTGGATTGCTCTTTCGAGGTGAGCTGCGGCCTGAGCATCGCGTGGAGGGTAAAACGTGGTTGGTTTTGATAAATGTAATGAGGCATGCTTTCGAGAGAGAAGCTCTAAATAGACAGGTTATAATTGCCAATGTAAATTTCAAAGAGTGCAACCGGGAGGATTGTGGGTTTCTTTTCTTGGAAAACCGCACGTACTATGACGACCGGTTAGCGACTTGCGGTTGGAGATAACTGGCCCAACAATACTGCATTCAAAAGTAACTCAAGCTTCTGTTTTACGATTCTCTCGTTGCTAGTCTTGGATATGATCCCGGTTGCAGTTGACCTTGATGAGCCGTGGCGTCTGCGACCAAATCACGTACCTCTCGAACACTCGGAAAACAGAACGTGAGTGCTAAAAGCCACCGCAACTGAATTAAGCTAGGGGAAGGCTGTAGGAAATCGAGCCGGCCTTTTTTGTTGGGTTTATCCCAAGGACCTATTTCTGGATACATCTCTTTGTCGGATTAGAACAATATTTCATCATGACTATGTCATTTCTTAGGCAACAAAGGAAGCACAGCCACCGGAACAAATGAAAGTGCGGACAATAACAGTGATTCAAACGTATTTTGAGTCCCAATAAATTAAAGCGGTCTGCGTCGTTTTGAACCTTGACCTGTTTAAATCATACTCATCTCCTCTTTCCCAAGATAAGCTATTCAAGCAATCCCACTAGAATTTCAAACAAGGACACTCAGTCACTCCTTGCGATACGGAAATTTGCTCTTTTTAAAGTGGCAATGGGTAGAAAACGCGAATCTAGCTCACAGGGGTATCCAAACGACGTTCAGCAAAAGAAGAAACAGAAGAAATCATCCGACGGGAAAGCCAACATCCCGCCTACTCAACCCCATGCCGGCCTACATCATGAAGCCCTGTCATCTATGCCACCAGAGATTCTCAATAAATTTCTAGAATATGTAAGTTGGTTTTTAGAAAAAGCGCCAAGAAAATCTTCATTGTAACTGTACTCAAAAAAACATAGATCGTCGAATCAAAGGACATTAACAAACTGAGTCAAACGTCTAAAAAGTTCCATGCTCTCATGGCACCACGTCTACACGAGCGCTTGAAGATTAACACCCATTATCCCATTGACCATTGGGTCTTAATCCCAACTCTTGAGCCATATCTTACAACATTACAGAAGGAGCAACTGAAGAATGAGAGTGAGTGGAGAGATCAACAGGCGATATATCCAATTTGTCTTGGTAGCGACGCACCCCCTAGGTGTGGATCATTTGTACGTCATTTGACAATTGAAAAATATAATCTAGATGACGAAGAGGACAATACTTCTGGCAGATACATTGAAGAGGCTATCAAGAACATGAAGAACCTAGAGGTTGTGAGGACTGGATTCATCTCGCAGTAAGTAGCCTATGTGCCCCTGTTTGCATTGTCATTTGACTTAAAATATCTACAGGTCGATAGGAGAGAGCCTAGCTTCGATTGAGAACCTGCAAACCTTGCGTCTCTTGTCAACCAGAGTTTGGCCTGGGGCGAGGGAAGCAATGAGAAGAATCAAGAAATTGAAGCAACTTCACGTGGAGACCTACTCGGGGATGCTAACCGCAAACGATTACGAGTACGGCGAGGTTTTATGGTCAATCATCCTGAACTCGATGTCGACTCTCGAGACTTTGTATATCGATTGCCCAGTACCCGCATCTAACCTCACGTTTGATTGGGGGGAGAAATCCTCTACGCATAATTCTCATGACGATCAAAGGCACTATCTTTCGGCCCTGAAGTCACTCAGTATTAAGGGCATTCCATCCGACGCAATTTGCGCCAGGTCGTTGCAAGGGGCCATCGACTTAATGGGATTGCGGGAGCTCACTGTTGAGAGGTTGGAAGGTGACCAAGCCATGTTCTTTCGCCACATGGCCAATTTGGTCTTGTCCGCACAGAATACGACTGCAGACATAGGCTTGAGACACTTGCATTTAAACATGGCAGGTGGGAGGATGAGCTCGGTGCCTGAAGAGAATCAATCAATTCTCGAAGTTGTGTCTCATTTCATCGGCTCTTTCGATACCTTGACAAGCATAAAGCTCGATCATTATCCTGAACAAGATCAGATGTTGCCGCAAGCTATTCTCAACCATAGAAATCTCAAAAGCCTGAAAATACCCGGCGATAGAAGGAGCCAAGGACTGACGACATCAATGGTGAGGGCTTTCCTTGACAACTTACCTCAGCTGGAGACATTCCAATTTACGCCACGACAAACAGAATCTGTAAGCCTCTATTATGCTTGGCTCCTTCTAAATATATCCTATTGATTATGCTAACAAAAATACACAGTTTGAGATCGCGCGTGCGCTCCTCCGAAGCCCTAGTCTGGAGTTTATCATCTGCATCTCTTTTCACGAGAATGTTGATACAAAAAACCTCAACAACCATCTCTTAGATACAATGTACAAGGGATTCCTCCCAAGTGATTATGGTAACGAAGATTGTGCCCATTGGAGCGGGCACAGCAAATGGAGCTATACGTTTGATCATGAAATGCGTAAAATCGAGACGCGTTTCGAAAGATCAGAGTTTGAAAGATCGGGAGGAAAGATGCGTAAAAGGAATCGGGCGCATTAGCGACGTTTTACAATTCCATTTCGTGCTACAGAATATTTTCCAAGACATGGACTGGTGCCCAATATGAAAAAATGATAGTTTTCAGTTGAACCCCGGATTGTAAAACCAGGTACTCTGACGACGAGACTGGGCTCTTGATGGCATGATACGGGCGGTAGGTTTTTTTAAGCACTAGAGCAAACAGTGAATGTCGCGCATCTTTCGAAAAGTTCAAAATGGCTTGCTCTCGTACCTGGTGATGTGAAAGATGGGCTGACAATTACTCACCCCTGTTACCTGATAACAAGCGAGGAGGCAGTGCCTTTAGATGTGTTCCAACCAGATCTCTATCTACAACGTGACGTCTTATTTCGGCCTAGCGAAGCGGACTCTGATTACCCCGTGATTTGAGCGGCAAAAAGCAAGTTGCAGCTTTATGCTTAACTCAAGCGCAAAATATCCAACCGACGTCCCAAAATGGCACGCACAACCGGACCTTTGTTGTTTACGACACACCTGATTGAGGCAGAATGAGGCGCTGCGGTCCGTCGCCCGGTTTACGTGCCACGGCGAACTTTTGGAACTTGGCTGTTCAATAGCAAGAGAGCGCAACAGCGGGTGGCTCATGCATCTCGACAAATGGAGCCAAGATGATCGTGGTCGGGCCAACTCCGCCTCGCTGTGCGGCGATGGTCCGGGTGAGAGGATGCGGCCCACAGCCATGCTAGCGACTGTGAATCAAGGCGGCATCACCTCTCAGCTGACCCTACTGCGACGGTGTGCGACCCAACCAGAACGACTGGGGTCAAAGCGCGGAACAATTCCTGACATCACGGCCATGGTCATTGGAAAACGGGCGAAGTAATCGACATTCCAGAAGCTTGCCTATTGGAACAATAAATTGCTTCTCCACCAGCGATCCTCTCCACGCGTAACCTCGCGCCCGCTGCTATTGGCTCTCGCCTGTGTGCCTTGCGCCCTGTGACGACTAAACACCCACTTTCTCGGCTCCCAGCATCCGATCTCAGCCGCAGTGGCGCAGAGAACGAGCAAACAACAGGAAGGTGCTATTGGAAATAGGTAATAGGAAATACCGCTGCCTGGAGATGAGAAAGTCTATATAACCAATTCTTGGCGCGTTCAATCTGGACCAAGTCAAGCCAACGCAAGCCAAAGCAAGCCAAGCCAAGCCAAATTTGCATGGCCGCGAAGCACTGAAATACGCACTTACCAGAATGGCTGCACCACCGCCGTCTTATCAGCAGGCCCCGCCTGACCCTGCCGCCGCCAATGACGTCCCGCCCGACCTGACAACGTCGTTTGCAAACCTCAACATCGGTGCAGGACCTCGAGATGCGAACCCCGAAACATGCCTGGCCCATCTCAAGCTGCTGTTTGCCTTCCAGGCCCTGAAAGAAGACGTCGGCTACACCGATGGCCTGTGGCGCCTGTGGGATGCCCGCGCCGAGGGGAACATCTCGGTCACTGAGCAAGGGGAGATCCAAGAGCTCCCTGGCGCCGGTGCCAAGGTGAAAGACCCAAAGGAAATGCAGCTGATATTGAGCAAGATCCGAGAAAAGCGATGGGCAGTCTTTCTCGCCCGCGCAGTTGATCGATATGAAGCCTGGTGGAAAGCCATCAACGAGGGTCCCAGCTTGACCGAGTCTGACATGGACTCTGACGATTCCCCAGCGTATGCAGCGTTCCCAAGTACACCTGATTATCACTACTGGGACAAGAAGACACTACCACCTCTTGGTGCGTTATTCCTGACTGCTCTCCCTGGTTTGCCAGCACATGTTAACATTTTTCGCAGATGTCCTAATGGTGCACCATTCCCACGTTCTGAATCCACACAATTATCTGGAAGATTGTATGCTTGCTGGCAACCGCCGGCTATGGAACAGCGGAATGCCTTGGAATCTAATCGACAAGGCTATTGGCACTGACTTCAGCTTTGTGGTTCCTGACAACGACAAAGCTCGGTGGGTTGAGCTCACTGGTCGCTCATGGGAGAATGCCGACGATAGCCTTACCAAGAAGCTCAATTGTCCCGTTTGCGGCGTTGTATCTGATGTCCCATGGACAACATGCGGCCTCGACGAGAATGTCAAGGTCAATACCTACCCTGGACTTATCGGCACTGGCTACGGCGACGGGAAGTTTGACATGGCTTGTCACAAATGTCTGAACCGTATCAACAAGGAGAGTCTCAGCATTGCCAAATTTTGCGAGGACGCTCGCCTCCTTTTGGTACATCATCGTCCTATGCCTGGTACTATTCTCAATCCAGTGAACGGACAGCCTGAAAAGTTCACACCCAAGTCACGGACCCAGCTGTGGAATCCTGTCTGGTTCCCAAACCGCATGATCAAGTACGTGCTGCGCATTGAGATCCAGAGCTTGCTCAAAAGCCCATCTCCAGATCAGCCGCCAACCATGGAGCATGTCCGCGAAATGGTTGAAAAGGTCCTCTCAGATCAGAGCGCGCTGCGTGATATATATGCTGAAAATGGACGCCGTGTCAACCGAATCATTCGGGTCCCACCAGCTGCACGGCTCAGTGTACGAAAAATGATGAGTAGATATTGGGAAAACTTCAGCCCATTCGCTCTTGATCTATGCGGCGCCGTCATGCGGCAAGGTATTTTCTCAGAAAAGATGTGCAAGATCGATTGGCTCCATGCGCCTACAGCACGAGAGACAATGGCAAGACTCTGCACAAAATATGAGCGCTTTCTCCAAATCATGGCAGATAATCCAACCAAGGTTGCCGTACCGACTCTGGACGTGGATCTCGCCTGGCACACTCACCAGCTTTCTCCCTCGGCGTATTATACTTATACAATGAGCAAGACAAAGAAGTTCATCCGGCACGATGATAAGATTGACGAAGATAAGCTGGAAGATGGATTTGAATGGACGAGCAAGGTGTACCAGCAAAAATACGACGAGGTGTATTCCGAATGCACATGCTGGTATTGTGAGTCCGTTCGCACCGCCCACATCTCTTCCATTGGAAGGGTTCTTGGATTGTCTTCCAACGAAAAGAGTAAGAAATTAAAGAACGTCCTATTGAAGCCCAGTTCGCTGACAAATTCATAGTTGCGGATAGCTTTCATACATCGGGTGCCGCTAACCTCTGCCCCCCTGATAACTCCGCCCACATTTCGTCTCACAATGCAGTCAGACTATCAAACGATAGCAATGAGAGCAAGGAGAGGGTGCGTCGACATCTTATGGAAGCACAGCGGGTTCGCCTAGAAGAGAATTATCAAAAGGCCTGCAAACGTGCAGAGAAGAAGGGTCGGAAATTGCCACCGAGAGACGAATATTACCAACACTGGGGCTACAGTTACTATAGTAAGTCGGCTCATATTTTATCTTTGAAAGTGTTTGTTCGCTAATAAACCCGCCACCTACCAGTGTATGGACCCTGGATGTATCCAATGTACTTTACCCCGGGCATGTATTACGGCTGGGATCCCGGTTGTGAGAGCTCAGGAGGGGGTGGCACTTGGGCTGCTTGTGCGGCAGGAAGCTGTGGAGGTGGTGTTGCATCTGGCTCTTGCGGAGGGGCTGGAGGATGTGCTGCTGGTGGCTGTGGTGGTGGAAGTTCAGCAGGAGGAGGCTGTGGAGGAGGTGGAGGTGGCGGAGGCTGTGGTGGAGGCGGAGGAGGTGGTGGTTGTGGAGGAGGAGGAGGTGGTTGTTAAAGCAAGATGCACATTGATTCACCAGATTGATACCATTCGCGACCAGCACCCTTTCATACTTAGTTTTCTGTTAATGAAGCCTGTCGGATATCAACAATCGAGACCCAAACTTGTAAAATGTCTAGCTAGAAGGAATATATGTATACATTTGAGATGAAAAAAAGTGGCGAGCACAGCCTTCTTTCCTCATGCACAAGTGAAGAAACGGGTCTTGTGTCTACTGACAATCAAGTTGTTGGGGATTATAACTTAATGAAGAGGAGTGTGATGTACCAAAAAGAGCACTCCTGGTTTGAATACTTGTCAAGAACAAAAGCCATGGCAATTTGCAAGCAACTCCATCTATTTAACTCGAAAAAGGGCAAAGAGGGCAAAAATATAGCCTTGCGACTTCCCCGAAACCTGGTTCGAACAGGTGACCTTCAGGTGGCATTCCATCAATTACAGCCCAACGCTCTTCCAACTGAGCTATTCGGGGATTGGTTGTTGCGATCCGATGGCTCGGATTCAGTATATGTAGCATGCTGTTGTTGCAACGCAATGGACGCGAATTGTTGTCGAGCTGTCTGCCGACGCAAACCACATGAAACAAGACCAATGATCTGGCCGATGACGAAGAGCGGTAAACGGGAGAGTTTGGCTAGAACGCAACGAGAAATGCCTCAAAGGGAGGGTTTTACATGTGCGCCGAAGCCGGCTGGTTGGAATTGTGAGAAATTATCATATGCATTCTTGTATTATTCAACTACGGTTGGGCAGCTCGGCGACCTGCTGACCTCGTCCGCGTCAACGGGTATCACATGGGCCTGCCGCATGAACCCACCCAGTGTGTCTTGTTTCATACACTGCTCCATTCGGGAGCTCTGCGGCATGCGACCCCCCAAGGTACCAGGTTTTGACGCACTTGGCCTGCATGTTCCCAGCGCGCCAGGGCAGCCATGGCTGGATGTGGACGAATGGCTGCTGTGTCTTGGATTTCGGAGCCGTGCTCATTATGCTTGTTGCTTTTCCCGTCTCTTGCTATTCAAGTCGGGCAATGATTGTCCAATTCCGGGGTATCTATACTTTTGTTCTTCATCCCTTCTCTAGGTTATAACTGGGCGCTTCACAATTCGGATTCGTCTTCCAGCTCTTTTTCTGCCCTCCGGACTTGTCGCTCGGCCGCTTCCACTCTAGATTCGAGATCGGCAACGACATTTGAGTTGTCGAGCACTCCGCTCTCGTACCATGATCGGATCAGCCGCTCGCTCCGTCTTCGTAGTTCAGCGGTCTCGGCTGCCTGTGCAATTTGCGTAGCTTCGATGGCCTTCATCCGGTCCTTCAATCCAATCAGGGCTGCGCTTTCTGCCGGGTCGGGAATGGGGCTGTCTTTGATGGCGGTCAGGGAGGATAGGGTGGAGGGAAACGCGGATGCGGAGGCGAGCACTATGGACTGGATGGCATCGGTAGTGAGCTGCGAGGGGGGTTCCGAGGGCTCGGCAGCGTGAAAGAAGTCGGGGTGTGCTTTATCTGGGACAAGTTGAGCTTCAGATCGAGCGGGAGGAGCATCGGGGCAGCACCGTACAAATCTTGAGGAGCTCCCCGTAGACGCGTATCTTGGTGGTCAAGAGGGAGAAGCGGCGCTCGAGCTCGCCAATCTTCTCGACGGCAGAGTACTCCTGCGCAAGCGACGGTGAGACGGCCTGGCCATAGAGCAGGTGCTCGACGCGCAGGAGGCGCGACTCCAGCAGGTCCAGCGTGGACAGCGTCGTCTCGTCCATGGTTGGTGGTGATGGGTGGCGGGCGGGATGGCAGAATATGTGGCCTCGATGACAGGATGACGGGACAGGGGCGGGCGGTGAGGGCGAGAAAAGTGGGGGGTCAGTCAGTTTAAAGTTGCAGTTCGCTGTCAAGATCATGAATAAAGAGAGCGTTGTGGCACTAGATTATCCGGGCGCATATTAAGATGGGCAAGGGACCATGGATCAGTGGCGGACGCTCCGGCGAAGAAAGCATAAGGCATAAGGGCGTGTCGGTTTAGCTAGCCCCTGGGTGTTCCCGCTCTACGTGTAACTCTCAATTTGGATGCAGTGAAGGCACCGTATCGCCGTACGCATTCGGTAGCGGCTCGTACGGACTTTGGCAGAGGCCCGCCCAAACGTCATTTTCTAGTGAGTTACAGCGCAGAGCCCGGAGTTACAGCCCTGGCACAGCCCCTTAGCGGTGCGCCGGACAATCCAAGACAGGGTCCCGCGGCGGGCGCTGATTGGCCAGGGGCCTTGTGAAACCACTGCGAGCGCGTACCCCGGCGGACCAGCGCCAGGGACAACCGGCTAGCCCCGCTGACCGCTGGCCTGCCTAGGCTTGGCGGTTGGCTTCAGGGCTGTTAAGTCAAAGGATCGTGGCCGCCTGCGAAAAAAAGGGACGGGGCAGCGAAATCGTCTCCTGAGGGCGCCGCTTTTGCTTTTCCTCTCTACAACTCCTCGCCAACAGCCTCGAGCCTGCTCGCGCCCTCCTCCATCGCCAGCCCGTCGCTCGTCTTCATCGCGACTGGGGACATTCTCTGTCTGGGGCCTTTGTGCCGCAAGACGGCGCACAGTCGCATTCTGCATTGGCAGCGGCAAGCCGACTAACCAAAAGAGTTGACGCCATCTGACTCGCCTCGCCCCTCTACTTTTGTTCGCCGGTGGCCGGCCTCTCCCTTTGCTCCTACACCATTCAACCCGCGAACGAGCTCGCAAATCCACGATCCGATCCCCGAACAGCGTCCCACCTGTATTCTTATCCTGTTTCTTTTTTTTCTGGGTGCCTCTAGGTTCCTTTCAAGCTTCGACGAGCGACGACGTTCCCTCCAGCCTATTCTATGACGACCTACTCGAGCATATCTGATGGAAACGCTGAAAACGCGACAAGTGACGGCGTCATGTCTAGGTGAGACTTTTCGGCAGCTGAATCGCGAGAGCTTCTCGTTTGTCGCATACCTCGTACTGACTGGTTCCGCCCATATCTCAGAACTCGACACCGCGGACACAAGGATGGCGGCCAGGGTGGCCAGGCCACCACAGTCAGCAGCGTTGTGAACCTGCTCAACACTAGTACGTCGAAAACGGAGCTGTGCAGCAGATTCCTCACGTGCTAACGAAACCTCCAGTTGTCGGAGCTGGCACGCTTGCGATGCCCTCAGTCATGTCCCACATGGGCATCATGCTGGGAGTCCTGATGATTGTCTGGTCAGGAATTACCTCCGCTTTTGGTCTTTATCTCCAATCTCGATGCGCACGATATCTCGAACGAGGAAGCGCCTCCTTCTTTGCTCTATCGCAAATCACCTACCCAAATGCCGCTGTCATATTCGATGCCGCAATCGCCATCAAGTGCTTCGGCGTGGGAGTTTCCTACATGATCATTATCGGTGATCTCATGCCGGGAGTTGTCCTGGGCTTCTCGAGCGGAGTGACGAACTATCCATTCCTTCTCGACCGAAACTTTTGGATCACCGCTTTCATGCTCCTCATCATTCCTTTGAGTTTTTTGCGAAGACTGGACTCTTTGAAGTACACCAGCCTTGTCGCTCTTGTGTCTATTGGATACCTTATCGTTTTGGTTGTCTACCATTTCGCCGCCGACCCGCACGCCGACCCTCGGAGTATCCGCGTCATCCAGTGGGGTGGAGCTGTAGAGATGCTCAGCGCCTTTCCAGTCGTTGTTTTTGCTTATACCTGTCACCAAAATGTTAGTTGCGCTCTCTCACATGCTCATAGAAAATTTGCTCACTTCTTTTAGATGTTTTCTATTTTGAATGAACTGCAGAATAATTCGCCTTCAAGCGTTGTTGGAGTTGTTGGGCTCAGCATTGGCTCAGCTGCTTCCATCTACATCTTAGTGGCTATTACCGGCTACATTACTTTCGGCAATGCAGTCGTTGGAAATATCGTTTCCATGTGTATGTTGATCCGCGGTGTTTAAGTTTCGGTTCACTTCGCTAACATGTGACAGATCCTACCGGGGCTGCATCGACCATTGGCAAGGCGGCCATTGTCATCCTGGTGACGTTCTCTGTCCCACTTCAAGTGCACCCATGCCGTGCTTCCCTTGATGCCGTTTTGAAATGGCGACCCGGCAACTCCAAGCAGGCTGCTGGGCGAACCGCTTCACCGCTTCTCAACACTGCTGCTGCTCCCCGGGGAGATCACGCAGGAGGCAGCATGTCCGACCTTCGTTTTGCCATCATCACCACTTGCATTCTCATTCTTGCGTATATTACTGCTTTGTCGGTTACCAGTCTTGCCCGTGTTTTGGCCTTTGTTGGCAGCACTGGTTCTACATCCATCAGTTTCATCCTTCCAGGTTTGTTCTACTATAAGATCAGCGACCCAGACAGCCTTTTCCATCAGCGTCTGGTCAAGGAAGACGATGACATTGATGAGGAATCTGATTCTGACGTTGAGGAGTCCGCCGGCCTCGCTCAGAGCACCACTAGCCTTCGCAGTGCTGCGAGCATGGCCAGCATTGCCAGCAACCTGAGCACCCAGAGCACTTCCAACCCTTGGCGATGGCGAAGAAAGTGGCGATGGGATCTTGAGCACATTTCGCACTCTACCCTGCGACGCATGTCCCTCGCCCTCGCCATCTACGGATTGGTGGTAATGGCGGTCACACTGGTGCTCAACATTTTCTTCACAATCACTCACTAGACTTTCGTTCCTTAGTTTATAACGGCCACATACAGTATGAGTAGATACATGTAGGCTACGGGGTAGTTCATGGGGTGCACAACGGCGTCTTGACAGCGAGTTTGTAGTCGCTTTTTAGCATATGTAGATGACGGCGTTAGAGATAGAGATTGCATTTTTGGACACGCATCATAATACAAGTGTCTAATCGTAACTGCACCGGCTTCATCAGAAGCACCTACTTTAGTCATGGCAATTCGACCAAGTCTGCAGAAATATTGTACAATGGGCCCATGGCTCGTTTCCACGTAAAGCAGCATCACCCACCCACCACTGGATTTTGTTGGAACAGTCTCTTCGATGCAGGATGCTGCCGGGTCCGTTCATAGTCCTCTCAGCATCAACCTCGACCCAACGCCTAGAAATGCTTTTTGTACATATCATACACCTCCCCTCCCTCCCACCTTGCCAAGTCCGCGAACTACCTCAAAAGAAACTCGTTTATATCCGGTAATTCTTCGTTTCCAAAACCTTGGGCTTGGGGTTCGGTGTTGGACCAAACTTCTTGTTGGGCATGAGGTTGATCATGGAAAACAGTCGCCAGACGGTGTCGGTGGGCTGGGCGCCCACACCGAGCCAGTACCGGGCGCGGAACGGGTCGAGGTTGATGTCCTTGTGCAGCTTGCCATTGTCGGTGTACGGGTCAGGCTTGGGGATGGGGTCGTAGGTGCCAATGACCTCGAGGGGGCGGGAGTTGCGGGCCGTTCTGCGCGGGAGGGGCACGTTAGCAATTCGGGGGTTTCCAAATTGTTGTCGTCTGATGAAAATATTCGATCGGCATCATGTCGGGTGAGGCCGGGGTCTGGAGGGGGGGGAGAGAGGCGGGCGTACCGGGCGTGGGCGACGACAATGTTGTAAAAGGGCTGGTTGCGGCGCCCAAAGCGGGCGAGACGGATCTTGACGACCATGGCGGCGACGGGCGAGATGGGCGTGCTAGCTCAATTGACGACCACCGACAGTCTCTGTGAAGCTTCGCTGCGGAATGGCGATGGTGGATAATTTCCATAGGGAATTACGGAGAGAGGATATTCCGCTATGGCCAATCAGCGCTAACCTGTGGACTTGCCCCATCCAGTCCGTATCAATAGCACGGGCACTGTGCTTGGTGATGTCGGTTCCACGCCTGTCAAACGATCGAGAAGCATCCATTACTTCACTTCGACGTCACCGATCCTCCCCCCCTCCCCCCCATGAGATTATTAATTTGCTATAGCTCCTACTTTCAAATTAGACTTACATTTAATTTTTTTTCCCCCTCCGACTCGTTCAAAACTACTTCATTATGGCGTTCAAGGTGATCAACTTTACACAAACCGAAAACAAGACAGGGCTACGTGTGCTGACAAACCGATAGACTATCGGAGCCAAGGCAGCCGCTGCTCTGGATCAAGAGCTCATGAGTACGGGAGCTTTTTCCATTGACCAGCTCATGGAGCTAGCTGGCCTCTCTGTCTCCCAGGCAGGTTTGTTGCCACCATCACCATAACATGGTAGAGAGCGTGGTTTTTGTTCCTTACAAGCCTATTCGCGATTCAGTGTACCGTCTTCAGCCGCTGAGCAAGGGTAAAAGAATCCTTGTAGCGTGTGGCCCGGGGAATAATGGTAAGGGGGCCAGTGTCATGCTGCGTATCTTTCCATCCATTGACTTTGACTAAAGGGGGGGATGGACTCGTGGCAGCTCGCCACCTTCGCCACTATGGCTACCAACCAACCGTCTTCTACCCAAAGCGTAGCAAGAACGAACTGTATCAGGTGAGCCCAATCTTTGATGCTGTTTCGTGGTAAAAATTTCATACTGTCGTTGTCTCGGAGGGCCGCAAAAAGAGATATGACCGGGCAATGCATATTAGGTCGGAGGCTCCGGATATTCCAGTGGATGGGTATATTTGTTTCTATGGATTTTTGGCTTTCATCGGGTGTCTTTCCATCCCATGGAAGTGTTGATGAGGAGTCGGCATTCCGGAGCCAACCATTACCTTTCTTTCCTCCGTCCCATAACTCCTCCAAATCCCGAGGTTTTCCCTGTCCTAAGAATTCATGCTAACTGCGTGCCTAGCGACTCGCAAAACAATTGGAAGACCTCGATGTCCCCTTTGTAGATGACTTTCCCGCAGCCATGGGATCGGCTGATCACGTCGTGGATGCCATTTTCGGTTCACACTTCGCCCCTGATTTTGGTGATGTGGTTGCTGACGTTCCAAAACCACCCGATAGGATTCAGCTTTTCGGGTGAAGTTCGTGAGCCGTTTCCTACCGTGATCCAGGCTTTGCAGGAAACCCAATTGCCGGTTACGTCGGTTGATGCTCCATCGTCTTGGGATATCGAAAACGGCCCTCCCAAATCCGGCCTCGGAAGTGCTTTTATGCCTACCGCCCTTGTCAGTCTAACGGCGCCCAAACCGTTGGTGAAACATTTCAAGGGTCGTCATTTCATCGGCGGACGGTACATACCACGACTGGCATTGGAGTAATATCGGCTGATCCCTGATACAGGTTTGTTTCGCCCTCGATTGCCAAGAAATACGATTTCGAGGTCCCTGAGTATGAAGGTATCGATCAGGTGGTTGAGGTTGGGTCGAGTGGGCAAAAGCTATGATGTTGCAGGGACAGCGGCAGGTGCCAGGCAGGTAAGGTTGAGATGTGCCACTTCTGATGGTTGACTGTCTGCGTGGCTCTTTTTCTTTTCTTCGGATAATGCTACATGACACGGCACCCGCCTCTCAGACTGTTTGGGCAGACCGGGCTTGGGCATTGTCCGTCACGCATGTCATTACGAACAAGCAGCAGCCCCCGCGGGCAGTAGAGCAGCGGAGGGTGGAAGTCGTGACAGAACTCAACATAGACGAGATAATCTTTCCCGCAGACCTGGCATTCGGCGGTATGCTGCTTGCACATTTATCGTGAAGCTCCGGTTATCCTTGCACAAGCTTTGGCGTTTGGGAAGGGATGGTAGCGGGTGTAGAGAGAGGAGGTGAGATCTTGCACAAACGACATGGACGGTGGAGGACAGGGGGAAGAGAAATATAAGTGAGGTAAAACAAACAGGGAGAGGGGGAATTTTTTGCAGGCAGGCAGGCACGATCTAGCCAGTTGATGTCGGCAGTGGCAGTAACAGCGGCAGCAGCCTCTGGAAGCAATTTCTCCTGATCAATGGTCGGATAGGGCTGATATAAAGGATGTGGCGCTGGTTGTCGTCCCGAATGGAGCAACGGGTTGCCACTGCGGCAATGTGCCCCAGCCGGAGCTTAATGGTGTCGCTGGCCCGGGCTGGGATGAGACTGGAACCGGAGCAAGCCTGTACCTGTACATGGGCCTGTACCCGTGCCCGTACTTATTCGGTCTACCCCCCAAGACGTCAGACTAGGCGGCCTCGTGGCGAAAGGGGAACATGGCGACAGGCGGATGATACCGCAGTGATGAGGCAGAGGCATGCGACAGCGGGCCATTTTGAATGAAGAAGCAAAAACTGTGCGCGTTCTGGCGGGTAGCTTTGCTGGTCAAACAGTGTCTCCCATTTCGGGTCAGGAGTCCAGGAGCCGGAGCATTTGCTCCTTGACCCGCCTGATAGGCGGGGGCGGCAATGCGGCGCTTACAAAAGGAAGTGAGCGTAAAGGGGTCCGCTTTTCCCTGCTGCTGTCTTGAGCTGTCGGGGTCCAGCATGGCCTTTTCCCCGTGGCATCGCAGAGTGGGCTCGCGACGTTGACGCCCGGCGACTCTATGAACTGTGGCCGATCGGGGTAGCATCTCGAGCGACTCTCGAATCGCTTCGAACCTTGTCGACAGGAGCGTCTGAGCCCGGGGGGGATGGGGCCAGGGCGTGTCATTGAGCGGAGAGAGGGGCGTGCAAACCCGCCACACTTACGCCATCAACTTTAGTCTCGACAAGACGTGCATGTCCGCTTCGTCGAGGCCTGTTGATGGGCGCCGTTAGCGCAGCACAATACGTCTCTCCCGGATCCCTAAACAGAGTTGACCCCGTTGTATCGCCGGGCCGTTGCGCTCGCAAGAGGGTTGAAGACGACAGGACTGGAGCTCGTCGCCCCGATGTTTTTCGAGAGTTGGCCGGGGCCTGAGCTTCGGGCGCTACAGGCCCTGAGCCCGTCACGTCAGGTCAGGCAGGGTCCTCGCAGTGGTCCGCGATGCGATCTGGGCCGGGGGGCCCACGATCCGGCCGATAGGTCGCTGCCAGACAGATCGCCATCCCGCCCGTATTGAGTTGCGATTTGGAATTGGAAGCTCTGAGGCCATCCAAACTCTACGACCCAACTCAATGGCTGTCTGCTGCGACTTGATATTCCAGAACCTTCACTTCGCTATCCACCACCCCTCCAGTCCGTGTCCCACCCACTCATGACCGCTTTCAGCCAGGCACACCGAGAAAAATTTAAAAGAGAGTTGAATCACGGCTCACCACTTTCAACTTGCGACCCTGACGTGGAGGGGGAACAGCGAACTAAAAACGCGGTCGCATGAAACATGCCACCCCGGGACAGGGTTCACCCAAAAATCTGCGCGGAGCCTCAGGTGCATCAGTAGCCTAAATGGGGCGCACAGTGGGCGGTCGAGACCGAGACCGACACCTCTCCCTCTCTATCCAATGGCTTGGCTCGGCACACCTCTCTCGATCGCAACCACAGCTCCAGGTGCGCGGGATCCCGTTGGAGATCGGGAGCCAACTCGCTGCCTCTGTCTATCATTTGGAATCCCTTCACGTTAGCGTTCCCGGCAACATCCGCTGACAGGAACCAGAGCTGGTACATAGATACGCTTGTGGGCCGCAAGTGTGGCGCGGACCTGGCGCGGGCCTGGGGTCAGTCGTAAGACAGCTCTGAAGCGTCACCGACGAAAGCCACCGTCGTCAACATGTCGTGCGCTCTTCGTCGGGGCTGTCGAGATGCTGCCATCCAACCAAGCCCCACCGTCCGAATTGGATGCTGAGCCAGCGGTCCACCCTCATGGCAACCTCAATCCCCGAGACAGACAGAGACACGTCTTGGCTGGCATATCACAGCGCACCTCGACGCCTCAACGCCTCGAACCTGGAACCCCGACCTTGTGCTGACCACGGCCATGGCAGCGCACAGCTGGCGGGAGTGATGCGTCACATGTCGTCTATTTCGACAATTCCTCCGGCACTCAACCATTCTGCGCGGGCACGAATGGAAGCGATCGACATATGATTGTGGCTTGACCCTGCAACCCTTGGTCCCCTGCCCTGCCCTGTTTGTGCTTCATTGGGCTCCGTTCGCTCTCGAGCTTCGAGACCCTTCGATTGCCACACCCACACGCAACCCAACTTGGACACCAACTCGGACTAGGGGACTAGGGGACTAGACATGTCGCAAATACAGGCAAAGTAGGTACAAGTGGATCGGCGGGGCAGAGACACATTACATGCACATTCAAGCGTTGCGCACCCGCGAGCGGTGTGGGAGAAAACTTCCGCTCCACAGCCAGGCACCATCCTCTCAACTGGGCGGAGAGGCTTGTCCGGGGTGGATCCAGCAATGAAGCACCAAGATGATTCATCTTCCATTGGCCCAGCTTTGACGAGAACTACTCTAGGAACCCCAGGGTCCTTTTTTGCCTCGCCTTGCTTTGTGGCGGAGGATTTGCTCCTCGCGTGCTGCCGGCGCGGGTTCCGGGTCTGATGGACTCGCTGAGGGGAACGACCCGACAACCTGGGACCCCGCCCGGACCGAACGGGCTGTGAAGTGGGGGGCCACCCTTGATCGACATATCGGTTCCCAGAAGCCTCATTGACGTCATTGCACCCCAGTTTCGAAAACCCTGGAAATCCAATGCAACTCGGAGAAGTTTCGATGCAGAGACAGCCTCACAACAGGCTTTTCATCCTTCTGGATCCCATAGGCTCGCAATGACGTCACATCATTCTTTTTTCCGACTTTATTGCGAGGCATGGAGTCTTCTTGCGTTCTCTGCCGCAACCCACAGCTGTTCTCCCATGCCAGCCCACATACCTAAACATGGGAATGCATATGCAATTCGGAACTATCTCTGCATAAAAGGTCCGCGCGTTTATCATCACATCATTCTAAAATTGGATTGGGATGTAACCACAGCCGGTTATTGGCCCAGCCTATTCATCTTGGGCACCGAGGTGAAGCGCCATCATGGCTTCTCGTTGGGTCGCCACTCGTATGCCGGTGATATTGACGGCCGACTAATCGGTTTTCCCGGTCAGATGCTGCGCGCCGCAAGCCGTTTGCCGGGTTGACATGGCATCCCACAGCCCCTTGTCGTTCGACTAACACGATGGGGGAAGGATCCTCGCGTGCCCTCAAGCTTACTCCTTCCCGTCTGTGTGCTTGCGTCTCCTTCGCCCCAACTGACTCTGTGACTCAGAGCGGGCTTGGCTAAGGCACCTCTGTCTGCCAATGCTTTGATCCGAGTGTGCACATTAGAAACAGCCGCCTCGAGGCGTGGTCACGGCTTTGTGGATTTCGCCACGGGGTGGCTTGCTGTAGCTGCTATATGTAGGATAGTCTTGATAATGGACAGAATTCGGCAGTTGATATCACGACTCTTGTGGTTCGAGTCGTCATGATGGCTGTCAACTGGCCGGTTTGGGTGGGTTGGCTGCCTCTTCAGTGACACGGATGCCCTCGGAATCCGAGGCTGGCGTCTGGTCAGCTGGTACAATTCAATCTTTGCCATCGGCCCTTTTCGCGGGTTGACAAGTTTACATTTTGAAAAATCAAATGGCTACGATGCTGTTGTTGATGTGTAAGCCGTGTCGTGATGGGGTTGAAACTTGAACTTAGAAACCCCGGAACTTGGGAGTTAGCCGGTGGCAAAAGTACCGGCTTCAATTGATGTAAATTTTATCAAAGTGACTTTCATGTGATTGCCCGGAGTAGAATGGCACACTATGTTCCCCTGATGATCACAAGACCCAAGAGGACAGTTTGTCGATCTGATGCCGGGTTCACGCATCACGATTCCGGTGGTGCGTGATGATTAGCAGTATAATGGAAGGCTACAAGATCTTCAAACCATAAGAGGTTATCTTGGGCATTACAAATCCGAATTGTTGCCGAGCTGTTCCAGTTGAGCTTGATGACACGTTCCCTGCTTTGGGGGAGATTGTTTGTGGGCAGTTTGGAATGAGGTGAGAATGTCAGTCTTCGTCCGCGATTCGGCCGTTTGAACTTCAGTTTTCAGGGCTAGGGCTCGCGAAGGTTTAATTGCCATGCTGGCAGATTTCTCCGCAGCTTGTTCCTCAATTTGTTCATCGCGTGGCGTGTTCACTTGGACAGTCTGCTCTTGTTGCCAACGGCTTGTCTTACACGTCTACCCGTGGCCATGAGACACAAAGGAACCGTGACAAATGCCATTTCCTAGACATCAGAAGAGAAAAAGGCACGCGTTTGACCCATTTAAAAACGATACTGATGTCTCTTGTAAAAGTAGTGGATGAGTTGTTTGAATGGGTGGCGATGGAGTAAACACTTGAATGACCTGGCACTGTACAACTCTGAGTATACTCAAGAGCACAACATAACATTAAAAAGAGGTCTAGCATTGTGAATGACTCTATTTTTGAGGTAAAAAACTGGAGATGTTGGAAGACGTCGTTGTTGGGTGGTGGGAGGGGTACGCCAAGACTTTATAGTTGCAAACTATTCCTCCCGCTCCCACTTCGGGCGTGGTGGCAGAGTGGTCTAATGCGTATGACTAGAAATCATATCTCTTCGGAGGCGTCTGTTCGAATCAGGCCCACGTCGATCCATCTCTTTTTGCCTTGCAATACTAATTCTCGCTTTCCCTTTTTGGCCCGTTTTGGCAACTCAACAGCACCATGGCGATCTCTTTTGGTCTATTACCTTTTTGGCCAACGCAGTCGTAATGCTAGTCCAAGTCCCTTTTACCTGCCGAAAGCACCATAGCGCAGCACGCATTAACTAGGACTTTGTGCTCTATGTTTGCAGGGATCTTTGTGTCCCTCACGCGTTACCCAAAGCGACGGAATAAAGTGCCAGTTGGAGCTGTCGGCAAACGTCCGACGGCGTGTACACAAAACCCCAGCTTTCTCCTCACCCGAGCATGTCACTCCCTCTGCATGCACGCAACTCCAGATCCGATATTGCCCACAGTATTGACAACGCTTACGCACACCATGCCGCTCCAACTGCGCGATGCAACATTCGCTGATGGGCCCAGCATCGCCCACGTGATGGCAAATGCTTTTTCCAACGATGCATTTCACAAGACGCTGTTTCCAGACGTTAGCGTGGAAAGGCAAGTCGCCAGCGGGTTGGCGCTCTGGCCGCGGAGCTTTTCTGACCAGTCGGCGCATTACAAGACGGTCGTGGATATAGAGACTGGTGAAGTTGTCAGCTACTCGAAGTGGTCGTTTGGATTCACAAGTGTGGGGGATGAACTGCGGAAAGCCGGTATTAACGATCATTTTTTATGCCGTCTTGAACATATTACAGGTGCAAAGACTGACGTCTCCTGTATCAATTCAATAGCTCCTATCGCTCCGATCGATGAAAAGGTCGTAGATGGGCCGGTCAAACCCGAAGGTGTCAACGATGAGTTTGCCACTACGTTCAGTGAAAAGGCTACAGCTATGCGCACTCGGATTCTTGGAGAGCGGCCTCATATTCGTATGTAGCTCTTGTTTGGAGACTCACAATAGTCGGGTTTATCGCCCATTGAATGCACTTTCTGATATTGATTCACATGCAGATCTTGTCTTGATGGCAACGCTGCCTTCGGCCCGTGGCAGGGGAGCTGCATCGTTGAACCTCGAGTGGGGCACCAAGATTGCGGATGAGAACGGCCTCGCCAGCTGGGTTGAAGCTTCGGCTGCAGCAAAGCCGTTGTATGAGAAATTTGGGTTTATTACACAGGGTGAGGTTCTGTCACCGCTGAGTGAGAAAGCGGGCGGGGGTGATTATGTGCACACGATCATGATGCGAGAGCCGAGAGTTGCGGGAGGGGCGTGTTAGTGGGTTTTGGTGGTTGGGGGGGGGCCAGGGCACGCAGAGCAGGCATGCCGGTATGTATACACTCCACAGCTCCATGTTCATGACAAGATGATGTTGGAATAAGCACAAAATGCACACTCGCATCTGGATCTATACTTAATCGCTGGCTTGTCGGTGTTCGGGAGGATGCGGGTACGGTGCTCGACCTTGATGAATGCAGGTGGGCCAGCGGGACGTTTGATTGGATTCCAGAGCCGTGGTGGGCGCGCACTACGGTGCCGAACAGCCGCAGGACAACGCGAATCGGGCGTGGGACACAAAGAGTGACGACAACATCAACGGCTCAACTCTGTTCTCACGGCGTCGTCTCCTCAGGCCAATTGGCATCACCCGTGACTTCCCGTCGTTGCATCGCGATTGGCTGTCACCTGACCGCGCCGGCTAGACCTTTAAGCCCAACGCCTGCGACTACTAGTACAGGTCGGCGACCCCTTGTTAGTGACAGACCAGACTGGGCTGTGAAGCACGCGACACGCCACAACCCACAAAGCTGCTCCCCCCTTGGAACCTGGGACACCTTCGAGAGAGAGAGCCTCCGCATCAAAAATCCCACATCATCTCCGCCATGAACCGCACGTCTCGCACAGACGAGCCCTACGAGGGCGACGGCCTCAACCAGAGCCCCAGCCCGCTGTCCAACGACCTGACGACCAACCAGGACCTGAACGGCAACGTCAATTCCAGGGTGCTCAAGCGAGATGACCAAAATCGCATGACCGGCGAGCCACCGCCAGCTGCGTCGGACAGATCTGACCTCGACTCCGACCCGGCAGATGGGAGGAATCGTTCCACGCTGGCCAATGGAAATGCCATTGGTCAGCGCCCGGGGGAGGAGTTGCCGTCCGCTCTGGCAACTTCTCTCCCACCACCCACGCCGTCGTCTGCCATGCCTCGCACCCGGTCCAACTCGGAGGGCAGAGACGGCTCGACCCTGCTTGAGCGTGCCAAAAAGGTCGTTGTCAAGTACGGGTCCTTTGTAGGACCGGGATTCATGATTGCCGTCGCATATAGTGAGTAACTTATCTCTCTCTTTCTCTTTCGTTGCTCCAAGAGGTCGAGCCATAAAACTAACGGCTTTTGTGCCAAGTCGATCCCGGAAACTATTCCACAGACGTCGCGGCTGGAGCCACTTACCGCTTTAAGCTGCTGTTTGTGATTCTGCTTTCCAACTTGTTTGCAATCCTCCTCCAGACTCTCTGCATCAAGCTTGGAACAGTCACTGGGCTTAACCTGGCCGAGGCCTGTCGAGCCTTTCTCCCGCGATGGCTCAACATCATTCTGTACCTGTTTGCTGAGGCGGCTATTATCGCAACTGATATTGCAGAGGTATGTACTCCGAGACAAGTCTTGGTTCCCCGGAATATTGACAAGTCCCCAGGTGATTGGTTTTGCAATTGGGTTGAACCTGCTTGCACCCGCAGTGCCTCTGGTTGTCGGCTGTGCCATCTCCATTGTTGATGTCATGATTATCCTCTTATTTTATAGGCCACATGGATCTATGAGGGGCCTGAGGATATTCGAGTACTTTATCGTGTGCCTGGTTCTTGCGGTTGTTGTTTGCTTCTGTGTTCAACTTGCCATGATCAAGGATACGCCAGTTGGCCAGGTCTTTAAAGGTTACTTGCCTTCAAGTGCACTGATCCAACAGAAGGGGTGAGTTTTGTGTGCACGCCTTTTGGGGACATTATAGTCTGACCGTAACCAGGTTATACCAGGCATGTGGAATTCTTGGCGCAACAGTCATGCCGCATAGTTTGTATCTTGGATCCGGCATTGTCCAACCTCGCTTGCGAGCCTATGATGAACAACACGGCCTCTTGCCCGCAGAGCATTCAGCACATTCAATTCATGAGAGCGATAACGAAAAGGAGGTCTACGTCCCGTCGCTGAGCGCTATTCGTTACTCAATCCGATACTCGACGGCGGAGCTTGCCATCTCCCTCTTTACTTTTGCCCTGTTTGTCAATTCAGCTATTCTCATCATTGCTGGAGTCTCTTTGTACGGAAGCTCGGATGCTGCTAATGCCGACATTTTCAGTATCCATGACTTGCTTTCCAAGACTGTCTCACCTGTAGCGGGTACAATCTTCGCCCTGGCCTTGCTCCTCTCTGGTGTGTCTGCCGGCATAGTCTGTACTATTGCTGGACAAATGGTGAGCGAAGGAGCGATCAACTGGAGGATGCGTCCCTGGCTCCGGCGACTTATGACACGGAGTATCAGCATCACGCCCAGTATCATCATTGCAGGAGCGGTAGGTCGCACAGGGTTGAATGCGGCATTGAACGCATCGCAAGTTGTGCTGAGCGTCGTCTTGCCATTTGTCACTGCCCCTCTGATTTATTTTACCTGTCGCAAGAAGTACATGACGGTCCAGTCTACGAGGGCCGAGCTTCCAGCTCGAATCATTACAGGCGATGGAGATGCAGAATCGGCCCGATCGACTCATCCTGTCACGATGGAAAATTCATGGCTTGTTGCTATCCTGGCCGTGTTGGTTTGGATCGTCATGGCGGCTATGAATGTCGCAAACCTCGTGCTCCTTGGAAAGGGCAATTAGTGAGAAGATGGGAGCCAGTGGTATTTAAGGCGAAAAGCATTAAGTTCAGCCAATGGTGGGATTGGCTGGCTGGTTTGGCCCCCGCTGTTGTTAGCAGCGTTTGAGTGACGATCCAATCTCGGGGTCCGGCTTGGTAATGTGGCAGCAATTGGGCTGAAACATGGGCGACCCCAAACGCGAAAATTCGATTCTAGATAGAGGCAGCAAAATTTTACAGTTATTTTTGGATTCATGACGTAAATATTCAAGCATTCTGTGGAGGCCTCTGGACAAGTTTAACCACGATGCTGCCCGAACACTGGGTTGCTTCGGGTTAGTTTTCGATGAACTACTCGACTAACCACTTGCTCCCTGGTATTTTCTGGTAGCCTGCCTTTTTCAGAGGCACGAGACAGGTCTAGACCGCGCTTCCATTGGCTGCCCGCGTTATCAGATCATGGTTGCCACGAGGGAATGCGCGATGAACACGTCCACGGCAGGGATGCTGCTTTCATTTGGAAGCCGAGTGCAACCCCGGCACGGAAAAAGACGATTGGCTGGAGCGCGCGCAAATCCACTCCTGACAACTCTTTTTTGCACAACATCACGCCACTTTTCAACTCTGTGACTCCGGTCCGAGCGGCATGTGATGCAGTGAGCGGACATTCCCGGTACCGGAGAGGGTGACCGAGGTCAAAAGAATGAAACGCTCGAAATTCCCCTAATGCAATGGTCCATGTAACATCGACCTGCGCTTAATTCTGCAGTTTGTAACTAATCTGTTCCACACTCTTTTCCCCCATCCTGCAGCCCAGCCCAGCCAGTCCATCAGAGAGAGTTGTGCATCTATTTTCAATCATCCACAGTCGTGGTCTGCTGCAAATTGTTCGTCGGCAAATCCTTTGCGCATCCTTGAACTTTCTTACATCAATTTTGCCCCTCCTATAAAAAACCTTCGGGCAAAAAAGCCTATTCAGACACGCTGCGCAGAAGAAGAAAAAGGAACGCGACTTTTTTCAAAGGACAACAAGATGATCGTCACCCGGGCCATCTCTGTGACCAACTTTGTGGTGGCCAGCTCGGCCCTGTGCTTCCAGGTCTTCGTCCTGTACCCCTGGCACAAGGAGCTGGATGCGGGATTTGAGGAACTCAAGAAGGAGCACCTCAAGGTCCTGAACGCCGTGGGAACCAGCCTGAGCGAGCAGCAGCGGGCCAACTTTGCCGACAAGTTCAACACGCTCAAGAAGCAGAGCAACAGCCGATGGTGGTGGTCTTAAAAGGGGCGATGTTCTCTCTACATTAGCCCTTGCGTGTTGAACGCGGGTTTCACCGTGACGCGGGCGGACGCCCATGGACGACGCCCCATGAGAAATGGATGCGCTCCCCCATTGCATGGAACACTGCACCCTTTGAAACGGACACACCACGGCGGCGGGCGTCTGCGAAATCAGACAATGCCTCCATTTTGTTCCCAGACAGAGAGGACTTGACAGGGGACACACTGGCCAAGCCTTCCCGCTGATCGGCACACTCGAACAACACACAACCTCTTTTTATTTTTTTTATTTCTCATTACCAAACCATCAAAGGTTTATTACGCGGAAAGGCTGCAAGCGGAGGAACTGGTTGCGCGATTACGAACAACAAGAACAACAAAGACCACATAGAGGACAGTGCAGTGTCGAACCTGTACGCACGCGTCTTACGACGGTTATCCATCTCTCATTCTTACAGTAGTTAGACAGCAAGAATTTCATTAGGACATTCTCTTTAGACAAAAATCCACGATATATCCATTACGCGTTTGTGCCTTTTTACACAGCTAAAGTGATTGCTTGGATTGAGGATGAACTCGACGCGTCCTCGAAGCTACTTGCTAGGCTTCAGATAAGATGTCGGCTTGCATATGGACTTCATATCAAACAAATGAGGTGCAAACTTTGAGCTGGGTGAGCACACGAGAGGACGGCCGGGCAGGAAAACACCAACTGCAAGTTCGGTTCAGGTATTCATTCTTGGGATTGTTCATTCGCATGTCATCAATAACAAAGGTCATTGAGCTTCCCATTTGCTCCTCCGCCATGCTCATGAACATTGGGGAGACTGAATCATCCAGGTAACTATCACCTAAAGTTTGTGTCGCGTAAAGGATTTGAGTTGATTGTTCCTTGGTCGGGGCGAAAGGTTTAGACCAAGGTTACTTGTCAAACACTATTTGTATGCTAAACTTGTGCGGTCATCCAGTTGAGCCACCTCTAATGTTGAACCAGAAAGGATGCACCTGGCATCAGACAGAGATAGCAAAAAAGTTGATGGAATGTAATTTCGGTGCCACTTTAAGAGCATCTATTCCACGCCTTGAGCCTGAGTCTCTGTTTCCAACGTGGTACTGGCCATTCCAATGCAAAGTAACGGGATGAATAGACTTGGATGTGACATGTGGTCGTCTACTTTGTCAACGAGCCGCATGCAGGATCCAGACCCAAACTCTAACTGGCCAATGCTGGAGGCCTTGAGATACCTTACTGGGCTGTGCACAGCTCCACTCCTGCGGTTGATAAAATATGGTTTGAAGCAGCCAAGGATTGCCAACAGGGATATCATGGTGCGGCTAGTCCTGGGCTACGTTCGCTCCGCCGCATCTCCATTGGTCAGCCCGGACTCAAACAAGGTATCTCCACTTGCTTGTCCAGACATGTATAAATTCCCAGTCTCCCTTCCTCTCTTTGCTCTTTTTTTTTTTTCTTTCTTTCCTTTTCATACTTACCTTATCTAGAGGCTGGTCGCTCAAGACTGGCCAACCTCAGGGTAGAGAGCCTGCATTGCACAGAGCGGAGCCGCTCTATGCTCCATTGTCCTTCGGGACCATGGTGGGTGTAATTTTTGGTTTACCGTTTTCATTATGAACGACGCTCTATGCGCCGGCATGAAGAAGATGCTCCGTGATCACCACTGTGTCTCGAACTCGAATGTCTTTGCTGGCTCTGGTGGTTGTGTCCAATGACTTCTTTCGACTTTGGACTTGGGTGCGAATTTGTATGCGTTCTGACCTTGAACTTTATCACGCTCTACTTGGATGCATCATCAGAGCCGATTGTGCCAAGTATCTCATTTGCATTCATGTTTCAGTCTATCATCAGTTTAATATGCAATCATGCTTTCATGTAGTGTACAAAATCTAAATAGTCTAGTATTCTATCGCTCTGTCTATTGGTATAGTGATGGATTTTCAAGGAAAAAGATAAAATGAAAATCTAGATCCTCCTCCTAAACCTGTTACCATTTGGGTATCATTTCATCTGACATCATACAATGTTAAACATTCGAATCAGTAGGGCTAGCCTTTTCTGTCTCGGCTCCTTGCTTCGCAGCCCTGTTCTTTCCAGTTCCTTGGGAAAAGTTGTGCTCCACTTGGGGCCATTGGTCTGGAGTGAGATAGAACTCGTCTCGCTTCTTCATGGTGACCATTCCGACAAAGTCGAATGGGTCCAACACAAACATGTACCAAGCCCGCTTGTGGATCCAGCCGGGCCCCATCCTTTCGGTCTTGCCGTCAAAGTCCAAGTACTGTCTTTGATCGTTGGGAATGAACCTTCCTGGATGGATCACATTCAACCAGTAGGAGTAGATGATGACAGGAATAGTCTCAAACACATAGAGCGGCCACTCATGTGACAGTAGGGTGCTGGACCTTGAACCGCCGTCGTCCAAAACGGACCTCAGGTCAAAAGTCTCGACTGCACGGAACACACAACGGATTATAATGAGAGTAGACGTTCCGTACAGCATGATGAACATGGTGCGTACATTGCGCGGCATCATCTTGGCACGAACGCAGCGGAAGTTGAGAATGGCAGTCATGATGATAAAGGCAACCTCCACTACCGCCTGGAGGACCACAGCAATGGAAATGAGGGTTGCACCCTGCAACAGGAGGCTCTTGTCGTTTCTTCCCTGAGCACCAGCCATCCAAGAACTGCCGATAGCCGTCAATACTTCGACAAGCGAGCTGAGGAAAAGGAAAATGTAGACGATGCGGTTTGGGTTGACGATGGCGTGCATTGGGAGATAGTGCATGAGTCGACCGAGCGTATTGTACTCGGCGGCGGAGTAGATGGGAGGCGCGAGGTATATGAAAATGCTTTGAATAATATATAGTGCCAGATTATCGGGCTGCCTGGTTGCGATAAATCGAAGGAACCATCCGACGGTGTAGAAGACACCACCGTAGAACATGAAGAATGTGACTCGCCAGAAGTCGTATCGGCTATATACTGAGAGTCAGAAAATGACATCCAAAGATGAAGAACACTAAACTTACGAGTTCTGGTAGCCATGAAGCACAGTAGAAACGAGTGCTATCACACCCACAAATATGGGAAGAATTTGGTTGGCATGATAGCCAAAAAGGTTGTCAACGGTGATCATGTCTTTGGCACAATAGAGCAGTGCTTAATTGAAGAGTGTAGGTAGTTCTTGTTCGGCATTGTAGCGAAGCTGTCGGGAACGACAGTTTTATAGCTGCCAAGAACTCGATTCCATCTGCAATCAATCGAAATCCGTTCAGTTGGCAGGAACAGTGGCAGACAACACAGCCGCGAGGCGCAGGTTTTCAGGGGCGGCTCTCTTGGAAAATCAGCCCTGTAGCGGTCCATGTTGACAAATTCGGTTAGATGAGCGTTTCGTTTGTGCGACGATCCATGGAACCACAAATCCAATCCCGATCACAGCGCCCTTTTCTCCTCGAAAGGGTTTAGCGCAACGGGATTCGCGAGTGCATCGCCTTCTACTTTGGATTAGAGACTGGATCTCAGCCGCAGAGTACGACCTGGATGGGGGCAAATTTTACTTGTTTAGCCAACTGATACGACGTTGGAGGTAGACTGTTATTAGTCTTGGCCTTTCCTAGTCTAGTGTTTGCTTCAATCAAATTACCAAGCGTGCGCTATGAGGCTTTGTCTAGTCCACGTTTTTTTCAATTTGCGGGTCATTACATTTATGAAGATTTATATTACATGGGGCATTTGAGTTGATTGTTACTTTGGTTAGAGTGGATGAAGAGGTAGACGGCAAGATGACCAAGGTTCACTGTCAAACATTAATTGTATGCAAGCTCTTACCCTGCTTCTGCATTCTCTGATTGAGCCCATCACTTGTTTCCAATCCATAGCCAATATAGTGCATTTACTGAATGGAGTTGCTAAAATGCAGAGTAATTTGAATGCAGGATGGAAAACCAATTTCACTTTACATGCATGAGACAACCTACATGCGACTCACTAACAGCAGCCATGATGCGGGGTAACCCCCCACCAGCCATTTTTGGTGAGAGCATTCTTGTCAAAATGACCTAGGCCTGGTGAACAATTCCGGGGTATTCAGGTGATACGCCGCTAAATTTAACCTCATCCTGGCTCTAGTCCAGTTGAGGCTCCAACGAACTACACACTCCAAAAACTGCTGGGTCAGTTCCTGTATACCCAAGCTGTGGCCCGTTTGGCCCGCCCTCACATTTATTCGCCCAAGTTTGCGTTGTCGTGATTGAAACAAATCTTGCATTTGACTAGGGCTAGTGCGTTGGCCTTGCATCGATACATCGCTCAATATCCAATAGCATCTGACTTGGTAGGGCACACAAATTTTGACTCCCTGCAAGCGAATCACGATACGACGATACAGAGAGTGAGGCGGAAAACTGACATCGTACAACATGAAAATGGCCCTATTTTCAACCAAACGCTAGCACTTTACAGGCGGGCTAATGCGGCTAATCCGTCAAAGAGCTCCTGTTGGGTTGGTTGGGCTGAAGTGGGGTCATTCTGAGCCCAAGGTGCCGCCCGAGTCCAGTAGCTCATCATAGACCCATATATGATTATCCAACCCCCTCAGCGGCGGTTTCGACATCTTGAATTTCGCTTATTCGCGCATCACACTGTCTCCAGCTGGGCTGGAAAGAGAAGATATGGCGGACGATGCGCCCTTGGGCCCGGAGCTGCTCAAGGAGAACCGTATCTTCCTCTACGATGACCCCCAGCAGGTGGAGACACCGCCGGAGCACGTTGGCTACCTGCGAGCGGCCATATTGGACTTTGACTGCACAATTGCGGACCAGTACAGTTTGAAGGATGATGATGCTCTCAATAGGCTAGACTGGGAGAGCGCATTCAGGATCCACCGGGCCAAGAAGTCCGAGGTGGATGCCGTGAGAGCCAGCCTCACAAAGTACCGACGCACAAAGCACCAAGCCAAGGTCAATCATGATATGGGCGATCGGGATTCAGAATGGAAAAAGTACTACTATGATTACTTTTTTCAAACGCTCGAAAACGATGTGTCAATCGCGGAGGGAGATAGCAGGCGGTAAGTGGATCCTACATCAGTGGAACGGGTGGGAAATACTAACCTAGAGCGTCAGAGTGGCTCGCTATAAGACATACTACGACTCTTTTGAATGGTAAGAACGCTTTCCATCCCAATTTCAGCACTCTAACACCCCGTAGGCTTTCTGAAAAGGCCTGGTCATTGTTTGAGAAAGAAACAGAACTTCGAAAAGATAAGAAAGGCCTTCCAGTTCCAAAGCCGGACTGCGTTGCGTACCTGCCCATATATGAACTTGAAGAAAAGGGGAAAACCATCCGAGTGGACAGATGGCAATGGCCCAGCAACCCAAGGGATGGCATGGCTATGAACTTTTCACGCAAAACCCTGGAGCACCTGAATCGCCACGGACTGCAATCCAGTACGGCTGGGGTTTTTGGAAAAGGGTGGGGAACGGAGCTGAGCAGATCAGACTACCAATGCTTCCCGTGGCTTATCGTCGATCATAAGGAGGATGTCCTTCGCGACAAGGAGATGCGCTGCTACTGCCGGGTTGCCAACGCGGCCAGCGCCAGTCTATCCATGTATCAGACTCTTGCAAAATATGCCCATGACAAGAACGATGATATTCATATCCCGCCCGTTGTCACAATGACCACAGTGGGCAAAGACGTTCGAATCTGGATCGCCTTTGCGTGCAACAACGGTGAAGACCATGTGAGTAGCGGCAGCATGCGAATTTTCGAGGATTGATTTTTGGCTCACAACAGGGACAGAAAATGGTTTGTATCTGGAAGGGTGACATAACCACTGCCATGGACATTATCAAGCTCGAGACGATTCTTGATAACCTACACACATACGCCATGCGAGAACTGAGGCCTTTGATATCGTCATACATTGGCCAGTGGGTCTACCACTTCCCAATCCTCGCAGGCAGACTCCCACCCCCGCCTCCGCCGCCTCCTGCTCCGGCTGAGCCCCCAGCACCAGCAACTCCAGCTGCTACCCCGGCGGCTGAAACTACTTCGGCCCCTGCTGCTGATACTCCCGCTGCCACTCCTGCAGAAGACGACAAGACGCTGGTCCGAGTTGACACTGGATCCTCTGAAACATCCAGCGCGTCCAAGAAGTCGACAGCCTCTGATGCCACGGAGAAGCCGAATGGCACGAGCTCCTCTCTGCGGGAGCTGATCCAGGAGGAGCACGAGTACATCATCTGGAAGCTGGAGAAGCTCATCAAGGGACTCGTGAACAACGACAAGACGCCTGAAGTGAAGCCCGAGAAGTCGAAGCCTGACAAGAGGGTGGAAAAATCGAGGTCTGAGAAGTCGAGATCCGAGAAGTCGAGGCCAGAGAAGAAGACGTCGACCAAATTGATTGAGACGCGACGGAGCAGGCGACGTTCGCCCTCCCTTTCCAGATCCCCTCGAAGGTCTCTCTCACGGTCAAGGTCAAGGTCAAGGTCTCCTTCGCGGTCAGTCTACCGATCTCGATCTCGATCTCGATCCCCGTCGAGGTCTACCGTTTCCCGGTTTACATCGCGGTCGAGATCGCGTTCGACGTCTCGCTCCAGATCACGATCCTCCTCACGATCCTCGTCGAGATTAACGGCGAGGACCGATTCGCGATCCAGGTCGCGGTCTACTTCGCGCTCCACCTCGCGCTCCACATCGGGATCTCGATCAAGGTCGTACTCGCGCTCCAGATCTCGGGATTCCAGACTAACGGCACGATCGGATTCGCGGTCTACGATCACAAGGTCATCGGTCTCCTCTTACGTTGGAGGAAGGACGAGGAGGCCAAGAAGAAGGTAGAAGGGAAACGAAATTTAGCTACGACAGTAGAGTGCTTGTTTGTGAAACGAATACATTTACGACCCAAGTGAAATTGAATTGCATTACTCGTCGTGATACTGTGCAATTGATGCAATGGATGGGAAGTATATAGCTTTGCCGTCTACTACAAAGGTAGGGTATTTTTTTTTTGGGGCAACCCATAGTAATACGAGCAACTGCCTATCCAACATCGAACTACATAGCCGTGAAGTTGAATCAAAGTTCACGGCCGCGGTGGGGTTAAATTGGCCCGACAAATGGCGATGTTGATGCGGACTTAATCAACTCGCCACTAAACTCCGGACTCTGCGGCCAGGCAAAGCAACTTTGGTCACTTCGTGTTGCAGCTGCAAATCTCTTTTGTCCAGGAATGCTTCCCCACATTTGGGCTGGCCCAGTGCACAACACAACACAGCTAGGCTGCTTATCGCTGGTCAGCCAATGCTGACATATCTGAGGGGAAGCCTTCAGTTCCCCTCACCATAAAACCCATGCGTGCAAGCCCCGCGTCGAATCCTTACTCACCACGCCGCCTTCCACTCAACTTGGGATCCAAACTAGAAGAATCCCCCAGGTCCAAGCGTTTTTCCTTGTTTCTCTTTCTTTTGGCCCAAGCTTTGACAATCTCCAGTTTCATTCATCCTTGTAGCTCTTTCTCGGGACGACAACTCCATCACCAATGGCCCAAGCTTTCCTCAAGGGCGGGGTTGCCGTCATCACAGGCGGGGCTTCCGGAATCGGTCGGGCTCTCGCAACCAGGTGCCACAGCGCGGGCATGCGCGTTGTTATAGCAGACTGGAACAAGGAGGCTCTGGATACGACCACCAAGACGATTGGCGCCGGCGTCACCGGGGTCAAGCTGGATGTGGGGAACCGCGAAGATTGGGACTTGCTCGCACAAACCTTGCGCAAGGATTTCGGTGGTACGTCGCGTGGCCCCCCCCCCCCCGAGGAGCTCCAGAGTTTAGAGAACGAGAAAAGCTGAAGAGAAGATGTCTTGGTGTAACTGTCTAGGCCAGGTCAATCTGTTGGCCCTCAATGCGGGTAAGGGAGCCAAGTCCCCGTGGAGCGACCCGGCCGTGTTCGAGGACCTGTACCGGACCAACATTCTGGGAGTCGTCAACGGCATCGCGGCTACGCTGCCGCTCGTCGAGGCCGCAGCGGCTGCGGGCGCTCACCCGTCCATCGTCATCACCGGATCGAAGCAGGGCATCACCAACCCGCCGGGCAACCCGGCGTACAACTCGTCCAAGGCGGCCGTCAAGTCGCTCGCGGAGCACCTGAGCTGGGACCTGCGCAGCTCCGGCATCTCCGTGCACCTGCTGGTTCCCGGCTGGACCTTTACCGGAATGACCGGAAATAACAATGCAGGGGCGGAGAAGCCCAGCGGCGCGTGGTGGCCGGAGCAGGTGGTGGAGTTTCTCGAGAAGAAGATGGCCGAGGGCCAGTTCTGGGTCGTGTGCCCCGACAACGAGGTGTCCGAGGAGCTGGACAAGAAGAGGATCACCTGGAGCGCCAACGAGCTGCTGCAAGGCAGACCACCGCTGAGCCGCTGGAGGGAGGACACCAAGGAGGAGGCCCAAGCTGCGATCGACAAGATGCAAGTATGAATGGGGAAAAGGAAAAAAAAAATAAAGAACACGGCCAAGGTAGTTTAATGTTGTTGAATACACAAGTGAGTTTTCAATCTGTAACACGCGCGCGCGCAACTTACTAGGGCTGCGTTTTTTGCTTCTGTCTCTGCCTAATCTTTTTTTTTTGTTCTTTTTCCAGAAAGCTGTTTTCGCGAACCCGAGCTTTGTCTGGGATGGCATTCCTTGTATAGCCCTTTAAGCCTCCCAAGGTCCGGGTTTTGTGGAGGGTGCAGTGAGGAATCCTCCAGGAACGGTCCGTTTCCCGCCAGGGGTCTTCCATCACGCCATCATGGGGGGGGGGGGTGTGGTGACCGGGGGAGATGATAGATGATGGTAAGCGGCTTCTCGGACTCTCGTTCTCGTTCTCACAACACAGGCCGTTTTTATTTTCTCCTCTCTCCCGGTGGGCTGCTATTAATAAGGCGTACTCTGAATTTAATTGAACAGTGATGATCTCGAAGATCACTGAATCACAATTGAACACAAGCTGGCCGGTCATGTCCGGTAAGGTTGTCACCATCCGTGGCTCGTGCGTCTATAGTATCGAGGCTACCAGGTTCAGGTTCCAAGCCACAACGAGGATGCCGCATTTGGATTCGTTTCCGTATAGCTATTTTCATTTACAAGTTAATTTTCTTTTTTGTCTCTCGCTCGCTTTCTCTTTTTTGACCTGTCAAGCTTACGTATCACGGCTGTATTCGCATTGATGATGTGGTTGCGTTGTGGATGGGGTCGTCTGGGCTATATTAGCGGGCCAAGGTAGCAACCTTGAGCGAGAGATACAGCTTTTCTGCGACTTTTCAATTTCTCCTCATTGGGTGGCGAAAGCCAAGCAGGGTTTGGGGTTGCATGCGCAGGATTAAGAATTGCAGATAACTCTATAGCAGAAATCGAAAATGATAACTCGAGACTACTGGTTGTAATGTGAAAAAAAAAAAAAAGGCAGGGATAATGGCTAACCCGGGCCACGCACTCACTGTCAAGAGGAAACACGATATTTGAAAAAATCAACCCCGTCGTGAGATTGCGGTTGCGCGGAATGTTGCCACTGGGGGCACCGAATGACCGACCGTCTATTTCAGACCTTCAGGAACGGGGGGGACGCGGGGTTGAGCAAAGGCCATCGGAGCGAGTATATCCTGAGATGCTGGATGACAAACTCGGGCACTAAGCAGCAGGCGATCCAAGTGTCGGCGGGTATGCAAATGAGAGAAGATCTGCGCCAGGCGACAGGGACGATTACATCATGGTGCAGGGCCAAGGAGATGGGCCTGGGAGGAATCTGAAACACACGAACGGACGGAACGGGACAGCCGTATTCACTTGTGCTACAGGCATCGTGTCCACGTCAGGTCAAGTTGGCGTCTGTCTGTGTCTGGAAATAGTGGGGGACTCTCCACCTCGGCTACCTAGTCGCTCCGTCCTCACCGCACCTTGCGGTGGTTGCGGGCGGCGGGGACTATCTCGCGAGAGAGAGCGACAGGGGTGCAGCTTAAGGTTTCCGCTTGGCTCACGCCTTGCGCCCACCATGGCGTCAATGTGGGCTCTCGCACAGGAGATTCCAATTTGCTTTGCCCGCTCTGGCAAGCTGCTCGGGGTTTTGCTGCAGGGCAGGGCGACGAGACGCACACACAGACAGACGCACACGCCCTCACACGCGCGCAACGGTTGCACGAGTGGCGATAACGGGGAAAGGATCTTCGCGCGCGCGGGCTTTTTCTTGCAATGCTTTTTTGGTGGTGATGGAATCAATGGAACAATATAGTCCTCTAGACATTATTATCTATGGCTATGGGGATAGTGAAAAAAAAAATTCATCGGCGTAGTAATAGTAGTGGTAGTAGTAACCCTTCTGAAACGCATTGATGTGTTGTTTCTGAAACCCAAAAGGAAGTCCAAAACGCCAATTACTCCTCGCCGAACCGTCTTTGATGCAACCCAGAACCAGAAGCATGCTCTTTCTTCTTCTTTATCATAAGGCAAATACAAGGTCAAATAACGCTCAATAAACCCCGGGCAATCATTTGGGGCTGTGAATCGGGCTAAGCTTGCCCCGCGTAAACTCTTCTCTGTCGTGTGAAACAACCGTAACTTGCGTGCTGACAATGATGCCTCGCTCGTCGTCGCCGAGGCCCCCGCCCTTGGTGTCCAGGTCGCGGCTCGACAGCGAAGCATCGCCGCCGGCAACCTTGTACGTGAGCTCCACTTCGTCGTCTTCGATGATGTAGTTCGTTTGGAGCGTCCTCGCCGTGTTGCGCGTCATGACTCGTCGGCTGTTGGAGAATGGATCAGCTCGGCTCGAGGCCGTGTATACGCTGCGCTGTCTCTTTCTCGTGATTCGGAACAGAGGCGCAAATGTCGGAAGGCAGGCCGAGATGATGGCGACCGATGGCTCGATACTGGACCAGGCTGTGGATGGCCCTAACCACCATGTCGGGTCGTGCTTGGTAAAAAGTTGATATAGATAGTAGATTCGGACGATTGTGGCAATGCAAACGCTGCTGAAGTTAGATTTATAATTGGGGAGGGGGTCGAGAAAATCATCGGCACTCACAATCCTCCAAGCATCATAATTCCGATGACCGATGCCTTCAACTTGGGGGTTAACTTCAGCTCCAGGATTGTGGGAATTGGCACAATCAGAAGAAGGACATCGTTTAATAAATTGAGAATTCCAGCGAGCACGAAAAAGAGTCGCAAGTTGATGCATGAACCTTCGGTGCCCGTGTACTGGTCCCAATAGTAGTTGACTGGTTGGCAGACGTTGGCCAAGGTAACCCATAGGACAATAGGGTATGCCGTTGCGACGAAGATGGCGATCCAGTAGAGATAGAAAAAGATTCCTCGTTGGCTCGTGTTAAGGTAGAAAAGGCGGTGGTAGAATAATAGAATGCTCCATTTCGTCGCAGTTGTCGTTAGACCATAAACGTATGATTCGCTGTATACAATCTATCATCCCTTTATTAGAATCGTCGCAAATAGTTTCGCCAAGTGAGCCAAGTTCAGCTACCAAACCACTTACCTTGAGCAGCGTTTTTAATCTAGGAATCTCGTTTACCCAGACGTGCGTGCCAGCACCATAACTTCCAGCTATGCCAACATGTTAGCCACGGTAGACATGAGGTTGAAGAATTCACCTGTTACATACCAAGAATCGTGCATGCTACTGATCCACTCGAGCATAGCTGTAGGCGAGAAAGTCGGTTAGTTCGGTTCATCTCGCTTGATCGGCGGCGTATTTTGGTTCAACCCACAGTGCTGAAAATGATGATATAGTCGTCGAGCCATAGATTCGGGCCTTTGATTCTTCTAATGTACAATCGGAGGCAAACGCACGCCACTGCGAGTCCTAGAGAAATGCTGACGAGGATATTGTACATTTCCGACGTGTTCTCGGCCAAGTCCAAGCCGTCTGGTGGCGGGCCATAGGCCGCCACCATGACAGGATTGATCTCGACACTCCTCGCCTCCATGGCGATGAAAAAAAAAAAAAAACCCCGGGACCTCGATCGAGTAAGAAAAGGGAAAAGAACCAGAACTCAAGCCATAGCTGCGGGACAAGGGAGTCATTTAAACATGGCCACGATTTTTCCTTTCTGCCCTCTCTCTCTCTCTCCGCGGTTTATCTTTCCGGGGGTGTGCCTACACTATCACCACGGCCCTGACCCTGCAAACTCTATGTACATGAAGACAGGATGAACGCCATCACAAGGCGCTAGGCCGCACGTGCGATAACATTTCCCCGATACAAAAGAAAGCAAGCAAGCATGGTACACGCCTGTGGAACGACGGTGCACGCGAGGGCAGGGCAAGGCAGCGGAGCGGAGTCGCTGTGGGAGCTGGAGAGAGGAAGGGGCATGGGTTGATTTTGGATTCATGCCCATGTCAGGGGCGCAGCCAGGGGGTGCAATCCTTGCGTCACAGCTCACAGCTTTTGACAGCGGCAACCGGGGCGAGGCAAGCAGAAGCTCTCGGCAAATACTTCAGGACTGGAAGGTCCCTTCGCAACGGGTTCACGTGGGCTCAATGTTCCTGGGGTTGGAGACCCGCCGCATGGTTCATCCGGACCTGGCCATGGTGGTGGAGCGTCCAGCACGCCCCCCCTCCTCCTTGTCGTGCTATCGAAGCTTGCCATGCCACGGCTGTGCCTGGCCCGGCCTGGCCTTGGCGAGCTTGTGCCTGAGACCTCATCTACCGCCGCACGCGAAATGTGCCGGTGCCGATGGCCAGTTGGAGCCCCCCTTGCCCGTTCGTTCGGCCGTTGAAACGCTTCGGATCCGTGAGACGCCACATCTGTGTGACATGCTGAATCATCGTCCCGTCCCGGGACTGCATCTATCCGCGCTCTTTCTTTCGCAGCCTGGTGCGAGACATCATACTCTGGTTGGATTATGAGGATTTGCACCCCGAATGCTTGACATCCTCCGCGATACGAAGCGTTATGCTTAGCAAACGTGGCGACCCACATTGTGGGATTTGAAAGGATTTTTTTCCTTCCTGTCTACTTCCGCACCAGCGCAGGGAACTGCCCCCCAACAAAAAAGAGACCAGAAATTGACCGTAATCACCTACCGTGTATCTGAAACTGGTATTTTTCCGTAGCCAGGAACCGGGATCCGCGGATTCTTGTTTTTTTCTTCTTCTGTTTGTTCTATTTCCACATCGTCCACATCCCTTCGCCTCGCATGATGACCCGCAGCCGGGGTCGCCATGACAAGAAATTGCGCTGGCGTCCAAGGTTCGAACCTAACCCCGACAGAGTAACGAAACCTAAGTTGTGTGATAACTGCAGAAGTTGCACCGATTGAGTTGGGAATTCCCCCAGCTATTCCCGCTGCCAAGACGCCTGGTACTCCAGAAGCACGAGGTTGACATGCCACGCGAGCGCGCAGACCGCTTCGGGAGGAGCGTCCATCCATCGCAAGGGGACGAGAACCTTGCGGCATCCGCTTCTTCCGCCCCCTCCTTCGCATCATGTTAAAAGAGAGAATGGAGACGACGACGACGACGACAGCGACTGAGCAAGCGCGTCCTTGCGCCGAGACCGTCACGCAGGCAGCCTTCAGGATCCAGAGGCCAACAAAACCTCAGGCCATGGTGGATATGGTCCTTCGGCTGCCGTACGAGATGCGAAAACCACGTTGCACGCCAGCCTGTTTCAGATGATACAAGTGCGCATATGCCGGCGTCGGCTACAGGACGCGGCAGGCATTTGTCCCTCTCCGTCCTCCGTCCCCAATCGGCGGGATCAGCATCCCTGGCCTCCACGACTGGGGTTCGCCGGGGTCCTGGAACCCGGTCCGGCGTACGTCCAATCACTCTTCCACATGTCTTCTTGGCTGCTCGCAATCCCGTCCAGGGCGAATCCCGGACTTCACGTGGGCGACGACACTAGCTCCTTCCTCATTAGATATGGGTCCCCATTGTCCCATTGTCCCGTTGCCCGGGCCAGATGAACACCACGCTGCGCGGGCAGGGGCTCGGGGCATTTTTCGAGAATATAGCCTTCACCTAATTTGCTTCGGTTCGTCTCTTTGGATGGATCGTAGGACGGACCCATACTCCACGTGGGCGCCGTGACAGCCCTTTGATCGCTCACGTCAAAGGAAACCTAGCTTAAGCTGTTTCCAGCCTTTTGAAATTTGACAGGAAACCCAGATTCGGTCCCTGTTGCATGAGGCCACGCGGTGTGACGAGCTTTCCCGCCCAGCACGCACGAGGGGGCCACGCTAGCTTGTTTGGAAAGGCTTTGCGCTAATTGTCCTTAAAGACTAAATCTCCCACATCATCCTATTCAAGCTTTGTTTTAGCGTTGGGCAATTAGTAATGTTCAATACGCGTTCTGTTTGGTAGGATAAAATACCGGGCGCGTACTGTTGAATTCCGCTTCTCGTATACGAGCGAGACCAAGCACCTCGAGGCCGTTCGATATACCTCTTAGGCCGCTCTTTGAGTTGAAGACGAAAGCAGACATGGCGGGACCCAATCGACCTGCCCCTTTCGGGCCTGTTCATCCAATACAACCTTGAGAGTGCGGTTACGCAAATCCTACCTTCGGTTCCAGTTTTCTCGACCAGGGCAAACAGATCATCCCACTGACTCTGCAGGATTGCCACCGACTCCACTAGAGCTCTCGGAATAAGTCTATGAGTTCGCTTAAATCGCATAGATAGCAGCAGTTCGCCGGCTAGCCCGGGTAGGGTCAATAACGAGCCAGGATTCGCCTCCCAACACAGTCATCTTTCTCCGCGTATTAATACCGTTGCACTACGCCTGACCCAAGTAGGCTACACGTGTAGGCACCAGCTTCCGCAAGGATTGGCGACGGATAGGACACCCTAACCTATATAAGAATGGCCTGGGAACTGGACGTCACTTGTCATGCGAGATTAACTTGCCGAAGCCCTCAAAACACCGATGGATTCAGCCTCCAGCCAAGAGAATGATGAGTGCTCGCAGGATGGCAGCAAACATAATTGTCCGAACACCGCCTGCTTAGCCTGACTAGGCCTCTGCATTATCTAGACTGCGGCAATGGCGGTAGTCCCAATATTAAACAGGTACGCTGAGTAGGTGAACGATCAGTGAGTGCGTGACCAATTCTAGGCTCTTATATTATTACTATGCCCGCCCGTCAATATCTCTCATCAGCAATCAATATTCAATTCGTGGTCGTAGTCTTTGACTTGGGCGGAGAATGTTCTACCTTGACTCGAAATCAACTTGACTGCAAATGGTTCTGATTGGCTCTTCTAAGCACATTGAACCCATTGATAGCAACCAATTCGCTCACGTGCAAGTTCAGCTTTTTGAAGAAAAATGCTTTTCGTCTTGTTTGTCCAAGTTGGTCAAAATGATAACAACTAGTGCCGATGTCCATCGTGGAGACGTACGCCAATTATCCCCGCATGGCGTGCTAGGACTAGCCCAGCAATCACGGTACACGGAAATTCGCAACCATTGACGCAACCGGTGTGCATATTGTGTGATTAGAAACAGAGACAAGACATTGGCCACCGCAAATTACTAATCGTGAACAACCACCAAATTTGGCCAGCTTATCTGACAACATCGCGATGGGCAAGTGGGATGCGTTATTCCCGACGAATAGATATATACCGATATCGCACGCGTCGCTCGTCGACGATTTACGTATAGCTTGCCAGAGAACCAAACGTAGAAATATTTCTGTTGTGCAAGCATCATATTTACATTCCACCATGGCGCCGGGAGCCATTTCTCTTCAAGATGAGCCCATCGCGACAGAAAAGAAGCCGATTAACCAATCGCTTCGCACAGTATTCCCTCCGTTGGAACTAGAAGATCACCCAATCGACCAGGTCCAGCCGATAAGAGTTGTTGTCGCTGGTGCGGGAATAAGTGGCATCACTGCAGGAATTCTATTGCCTGCAAAGGTTCCCGGAATTGATCTTGCTATTTATGAAAGAAACGATGATATTGTGAGAATGGCCTACATTTTCCGAGGTGCAATTACTCACATCGTTTCAGGGAGGAGTGTGGCATGCCAACATCTATCCTGGAGTTCGATGCGACGTGCCGTCCCATGCGTACCAATCTACCTTTTCGTCGTCGTCTTCTTGGAGCGAGGCATATGCTACAGGCCCTGAGATAAAGGCATACTGGGATAAGGTTGCCGACGACTACGATGTCCGCAAGTACATCCGAACAAAGTCAACAATTTTGTCAGCAGAATGGTCTGATGAAAAAGGTAAATGGCTTATTAAAGTTAAGACACCCGAGGGAGAGATTGTTGATGAGGCGAATTTCCTCATAACGGCCACTGGTCGATTCAGCGAGCCAAGGCTGCCAGATTACCCGGGCATCAAGGACTTCAAGGGTCATTTGCGCCACACGTCAAACTGGGACCCAAACTTTGAGCCCGAGGGCAAAAGAATAGCAGTGATTGGAAACGGTGCCTCTGGAATCCAGGTTCTTCCTCAGCTGCAAAAGGTGGCTGTGCACATCGACCACTATGCCCGCAACAAAACATGGGTGGCTCACCCTATAGGAGGAGAAGATTTCGCCGAGCTGGTTGCGAATGGCATCGACAAGGCGCGCACTAGCCCTGAAGAGTATCTAAAGTTTCGCAAACTACTGGAATCAAGACTCTTTAGTCGTTTCGGCGGTATTTTTAAAGGTGCAGCCAAAAATATTGATGCCAGGAACAGCATAACCGAGTTGATGACCAAGCGGCTCGGAGGCAACACCGAATTGGCGCAAGAGATTATCCCCGACTTTCCACCCAATTGCCGTCGCTTAACTCCCGGTCCCGGCTATTTGGAGGCACTTCTCGCGGACAACGTGACATACATTACGGATCATATTGCCGAGTTTACGGCGACCGGGATCCGCACCGTAGACGGTACTTTCCTCCACCAACCATTCTTTGCCAAGTGCTAATGAGACACAGGCACACACAGAGAAGTCGATGCAGTTATTTGCAGCACGGGACATGATATTACTTGCAGCACGCAGTTCCCGGTGATTCACAATGGAGTCAACCTCCAGACCGCGTGGAAACCCGGAGGCAACCCCGGGTTCCCAGACACTTACCTGGGAATCGCAGCGCCGGGAATTCCCAACTTTTTAATAGTCCTCGGAGCCAACTCGACTGGTCTGGCGGGGACTCTGTCGCACTCGATTGAGAACCAGATCACGTACATTGCCAGGGTGCTTCGCAAGGCATCGAGCCAAGGCATCCGAAGCATGGCGCCCACCACTGCGGCCACGCGCGACTTTCGCGCTTACTGCGAGTCATACTTCCCCAACACAGTCATGAGTGAGTATTGTAGTTCGTGGTACAACGGCGGCATCAAGGGCGGTCGCATCCACGGCATCTGGCCGGGTAGTGGTGCGCATGTGTATCAAGCTAGAAAGGACCCCAGGTGGGAGGACTTTACGTATACGTACTGGAACACGCAGGGAAATAGGTTTGGCTGGCTTGGCAATGGTTGGGCCACAAAGGATGTGCTCGCGACCGATGGGGCGGATGGTATTGACTTGGATCTTACGCCTTGGCTCAAAGCGGAGGCGCTCGAGAACAAGGTTGATCTGAGAAGCTACCATGAGAACTGGTGGATAGCCTAAGTAAACGATGTAAAGAAGGTGGATTGTTCGATAGCGAAATTGACTGAGCAAGAGCTCGCTTGCCTTACGGGATCAAGCTGACAGCCCATTTGAGAGGGAACATTGCACAACGACAGTGTCTGGATTTGAACCAAATATAATTCATCTCGAATAATATAACGCATTTAGACTATATGCATATATGCGGGTATCACACAGGCTATCTACAGCCCTTCTTTCCATGTACTCATCCCACGTCTAGATATGAAACAGGACAATTCGTTACTCATGCAAGCCAGAACCAGATCTTCTCAAGCCAGTTCTTAGCAACAGGGGCTTCGTCCATAGCCTCGAGCTCGTCCATCTCGCGCTTGCCGGTGATGACGTCAATGTTGGGGGTGCGAATGCACAGCGGGGTGCGGAACCAGATCTTGTGGCCGATGTACAGGGCCAGGAAGATGGGAAGGGTGATGTAGGCGGCGATGAAGGTCTTGGTGTCCCAGCTTCCGGAGGTGAAGACGGCGAAGCCGTTGGTCAGGGTGAGGATGGTGATGATCAGGAGGACGAACCAGGTGGCGTAGGGCTGGAGGGGCGTCTTGTATGGCAGCACGTCGAGCATGTTGTTGTACTCGAGGGCCTTGCGGAAGCGGAGGTATGTGATCATGACAACGATCCAGGCGATGAAGCCGGAGATGGTGGAGATGTTGACGAACCAGTTGAAGACGGTGGCACCAGAGTTGGAAACGTTGAGGAAGGCAAGCAGTCCAAAGGCCCAGGTGAAGAGAACAGCAACGTAGGGCACGCCGTACTTGTTGGTGATGCGGAACCACTTGGGCGCTTGGCCGTTGAGGGCCATGGAGTAAAGGATACGGCTTCCGGAGTAGAGAAAAGAGTTTCCGGCTGACCAGGCAGAGGTGAGAACAGCGGCGTTGATGATGTGGTTGAGGACGGGAATTCCCACGTTCTGGATACCGATGACGAAGGGAGAGGCGCTGGCGTTGGAAGCACCGAGAAGCTTCGAGTCGTTGTAAGGGACGAGAGTGCCAATCAGGAGAGACGAGATGCCGTAGAAGATAGCAAGACGGTAGATGAAGCGGCTGGCTGCCTTGGGGATGTTTCGTCGAGGAGCGACGGCCTCACCGGCAGAAATGGCAATGAGCTCTGGCGAAGTAATAAAGGCAAAACCGGCACTGATGAGGGCGCTCCAGTAGGCGAGGAACTTTCCAGTATTGCCTGTGCTCTTGTATTCGACGAAGGCCCCCGGATCTTTCCAGTAGTGGAATCCTCGAACGCTGTCTTGGTTGGGACCACCGCCGAAAAACAGGACGATGCCGAGGATGATGAGACCCATGATGGTGATGAGCTTGATGCTGGCAAACCAGAACTCGGCTTCGCCAAAGAAGGACACGGCGATGATGTTGAGGAGCAACATGACAACAAGAACAATCGCGATCCAGAGGCCAATGTTGACGGGGGGCTCCCAGTAGTCAATGATGATGCCGGCAGCAACGGCCTCGGCTCCGACAAGCATTGCGTAGGCGTACCAGTAGTTCCAACCGGCGGCGAAAGCAAGACTGGGATCGACGAATCGGCCAACAAAGTAGGGAACGGTGATACCGCGCATGGGCAAATATGTGACCATCTCGGCGAGAACGTTCATGATGAGCCAGACAAAGATCATCATGGAGAGGTAAGCCATGAAGAGGGGGGCCGGGCCGGTTCGAGCAAGGATAGCACCGGAACCGATGAAGAGACCCGTACCAATGGCACCACCTATAGAGCAAGGTTAATGCATTTTGACCATTGTGCATCTTGGTGTAAATGACACCTACCAAGGGCCAAGAACTGGATGTGTCTACTCTTGAGACCTCGCTCAAGCTGGTCGTGGGTGTCGGCCAGGTTGTACTCGGCAGTCTGGCCTTGCTGGCTGCTCTCCTGGTTGAGCTCGAAGCCATTGCTGCCGTCTGCGTACTGTTCCTTCTCACCCATCTTGCCGTTGTGTAGTCGGGACGATCTTCAATGGGGGTGGAGGGCGTCAATGAATTGAAGGGAGCTGAGACGGAACGGGGAAAAGACAAAGAGACAGGAAGAGGCCAAGGTATTTAACCCTGTGTGTTATGGCAAGGTTCCTGTTGACCTGGGGCCTTGGCGAAAAGCGGAGTTGGGAAACGACCCCGACAAAAGCGGTTGCTGGCCGAATTGGGGAGAGGGCGGGGAAACCTGGGGGAAGCACGAGAGGGGAGACGCGGGCACAGCTGCGACTCGCTGGCACGGATTGTTCAGGGCTCGAAGGAGGAGGCGAGTAATGATGACAGGCAGCTTTTGGTTGCCTTTACCTAATGGAAGCCCAGAGTATTGGCGGAGGGTGGAGACCAGGTTTGGTGGAAATAGGCCGAAGTCCAGCGGTGATCTCTAGCGAATCGAGCTAGACGTCGACTGGGCACGGCGTTGGCTGGGCAGACGGGCTGGGTGTAAGACTGAGAGAGGAAAAAAAAAAAATAGGACCAACACGACGGCCAAGGGGAAGATGCGACGGGCCCTTCTTATTATTGTACACAAGCAGCACAACCCGGTTGTAGATGGTTTGCTTGCTTCACATCCATATCTGCGACCCTGATATCGGCGGCGAATGAGAAAAACAAGCACAGCGGGGCTGATAACAGAACTTGGCAATGGAGCATCTCTCTGCCCATCCTCTCCGAGCGCCAAGGGATCTAGCTGAAGCTTGGGAAGAAGCTCTGTCCAGGATGGCGAATTCTCGCTCGCCTATGGAGAGAGTGCGGGGACCGGCGTGTCCCCATCGATCGCTGCGGAAAAAATATGGGCCTCCTGATTGGGAAAAAAAGACATGTCTAGCGAGCGCGCGTGTGCATTGGTGAGATATGGATGACCGATATGGATGACAACTGGGGTTCGTCTTGGCCGCGTGTGATTTGTCTGATCACGGCGTAGCCTGGCGAGAGACGGTGTCCCAAGTATGGATGCCAAGAACGGCTCTCTGACTCGCCATGCCATGCGCAGCCCTCACAAAAGCGCAATCCGCCTGGTGGCAACGCAATGCAATGCGGCATCGGCGGAGGAGAAAAAAAAAAAGCCAATGCTTGAGCGAGCGAGGTTCCATGTTCAACGGCAAACTCTGCTCAGCCCGCGGCCACGGTTGAAGTGTCGTCTGAAAAGACGATCTAGTGGCCGGCCCGCCGCAGCGGCGACGGCGTTGCAGCTCCGGAGGGGACCGTTGCTGGGCCCCTGGCGCCTCTAGGGCCGCGCATCGACCGTCGGCGCCGGGGTGTCGAAGGGCATGGGGGTCCCTGAGAGCTGGGAGAAAACCCGACAGAAGCCGGCCTCGAGAGAGTTGCTGAGGGTTCTGTTAGCGTGCTTGAGGCTTTGGTGAGTGCTGGTTGCTGGCAGAGTTGGTGGACGAGGCCGGTTTCCTGCGGGACGGCAGCGCGACTCCGCTAAGGCAGCGGCAGGGGGGAAGGGAACCGCTAGGCCGGCATGGGGCACAGAGTTGAGGAAAAAAAAAAGAAGCGGGATGCGTTAAGCCCCAATTGGGAGCGTTCCAGAAGTCGTTCGGCCACTGGGCTCGATGCGCACAGCGGATTGGATGGAGGCGCGCGGCCGAAGGGCGTCCCCTAGAGCTGCTGGGCAACAAAGTCCGTGGATTCAACAGGGCTGCGTCCTCTTTGTGACAGAGCGTAATGATTCACAGCGGGACCCGCTGATACAGAGCTCCGGGTGTGCACGTCCTCGGTTCATCAATTATCTGGCCGCCATGGACTTGGGTGCCAAGATGCGTCGGATTTATAATCCAGAGCGGATAGCTGACGGTTTCTGTCATGCCATTGAGAGGTTTTTTTTTTTTTTTTTTAACCCTCTAGCACAGGGCACCGCCAAAGTCGTAGTTAGGGTGACATGGTGTGCCAAGGGCAACGACATGGCGAGCTAGCCAACCATCAATTTTTTTTATTGCCGTTTCTAGCATCGTAGGTAAACTTACGACACCAACTCCGCATGCACAAGCTCGGGGATGCATGTAATTCAGACATAAGTGGAGGATGGCAAATGTCATCAGAGGACGGCGGGCGTTATGACAAAGGTATCTCTGTCACAACTCAGCGCACGTGGTGGACGGCACATGCAACATGTTCCCCAGTTTGTTTATTACGAGGGCCTCAAAGCGGCTCGCCATCCACTAGACCTATGGAGAAAACAGAGAAGGAAAAGCCCTCGGCAGTTAGCAACTCACCGCTGCTCCAATAGGCAGGGAAACGAGAGGGAAAATACGACGTAAATCGGCGTTTGTGGCTCGCTGAAACAATGAAGCCATGCCGTCATTTGGCTTTGGACTTCGTCATGACGCTCTGGAAAGCAACCCCCAGTCCCTTTTGCCGCGCCGCACCGCACCGCACCGCAGCGTGCCATCCCATTGCTCACTCACCCTCCCAAAACAGCGGTTTCGGCCGCGGCTCGGCGGGATGAGCCTCACCAGCTGCATATTCCATCTCAGCTTCCGTCTGTCTTCTAGGCTCTCGGTTCAGCAAGCCCTGCGTTAGCTTGGTGCTAGCCGTCTTTCTCCACCGCAGCAACAGCGGCTTAAGGAATAGCCGTGTGTGCGCAAGTCGAGCCTTGGCTCCTTTAAGGTGCCATGCAGCCCGTAATTAGACGATTACTACGCCGAGCCGCGGTGCGCGACTCGGTGTGCTGACATGAGTGGTATTGTGCTGACAACAAACAGAGCGCGCGCCCTTTGAACAGGAATCGGTTTTCTCGCGCTAGGGCGGAAGTGCCTCGCGCCTTGCACCCCATGTCATTGCCATGTCCTCCCAGTTATACCCAGACGATTCACGGACTCTTTGCTGTGCTTGGCTTGGCTTATCAGAGGGCATGCAGACGGATACTGATTGACATGGGCAGTGTGGAGCTGGACTCCATCGCTTCCGCGACACGGCTGCATCTCGGGCCATATGAGCGTCCATGCTCTCCCGAAACAAAAACAAAGTTACACGGTTAATAGCTCTGCGTATTCCGTCCCATTACCGCCTTTATCTATGATGTAGTCTATCGAATAAAAATAAAAAATAAAAAAAGCAGTTTCCCAAAACTTTTTGCTCACGTTCCCACTGCGCCAAGCGCCGCTAGGTCAACTCTGCTCGTGCGCGGATCTACTCCAGACCAGATGCGCGTGGCCTCATCGGAATCCACCGCCCCATCGCGCCTCACGTGTCGACGCCTGCGCGGGCTCGTCAGCTCCCCAAGATTTTTCTTGATATCTGGGGAAGGAGTTTTTTTGTTACATAACATGAACTCGTCTCTCCGCATAATAGGCTTCCCTTGGCCCGATGTGTCAGTTCAAGCTCGGACCGACGAGTTGCAGTCATCTCGCAGGTCATCTTGGATCCCCAGGTTGGCCCCATAGCTCCAGGTCTTGGCTCGAACCATGGCTGAGGTTCGCTCGTTTAGCTACGTGACTGGGGGTGCAGAATGGGTCGTATAAAATTTCACCGCAATCGCTTCATTGCAAGCTGTGTTATTTGATCGGTGCTCGTATCAACTTCAACACTCGGGGCTGGGTGGTTCGCATGGCCCGCAGCATCGCATTTACACTGAGCGAGTGCGAGGATGGCACTGACAAATCAAAGTACCCACTCCAAGTTGTAGGCGAGAGATTTGCTTTCCCAGGATGCTTGGAGACAACATCATGCCTGCGCAAGCCGAGCTCGATCAATTTCGTAACCGTTTCAAGTCGCGGTCGCAGCCAGCCTGCCAAGCAAACAACAACACACGCACGTTCGCTTCCAGACCATTCCGATAAATTGCATACCAGAATCCGATATCGCAACGCATTACGCGCCCGGTCTTGGCTTTTCTTTTTATTTAATAGATCCGTCTCCAGGCAAATTGTCGAGCAACATGACTCGGTGTGTCCGTCCGGAGGTCAAAATAAGGCACTATTGGCAAGTCTGATGTAAGCCAAGCGCCACACCCGCGCCGCCTCGAGGAGCGGCTTCCAGCGGCCTTTGCCCCTGCGCCAGAACTCGCACCTCGCATCCTTTTGGGTCGTTTGACGGGGAATAGCAGGGGTTGGGAGCAAGTTAAGCCTTTTGGTGCCGCACAGAGTTTCCGCTGGGCTGGTTCGTCCTCTTGGCCGCCACCGGCTTTGGTTTCCTAATTTGGGGCATTTTATATCCGCCGTCCGAGGAATCTAAAGCTGTCGGTACCAACTGATTCGCGTTCGGGCCCAGTTAGCAAACCTCCCCACGAGAAACCTTCTATTTGTATTGTTGCCGAAAAATTATGCTTTCTGTACTACTCGTACAAGTCTCGAAGCAAGCTATGGAATGTCGCTGCTCCAGGTTTGCTAGCCTATTCTTTAGACCTTGCCCAATGGGTAATTCCGTTCCACATCTAGGTAGGTTCCGCAGTTGAGAAGTAGTTTCTAGAGTCTGAATGACTCCGTATCTTGCATACGAACTCACCCCCGCCCATGATGGTTCCACGTAGCCGGGCTATCCGATCAGCAAGATGCGTTGCGCCCGCAGAGGTGGACATTGGTCTCGAATGCCTGCTTGAAGTCCAGCACCGGTCCACCGATCCTATCATAAGCAGCCCCTTACTTTTAATCACAAGACATAGAGGCTTCTTGAGTTCCTGGAAAGTTATACATAGGTGAGGGTAGTGTTTAGTCCAAGTCGCGTCCCAACAAATACCGAATGCTTCTCGCCTTGCCTTAATTAAATCAGGCTCATGAGCTTGGCATAACCTAAGACGTTGACACCATGTGGGGTAAAATTAGAGGAAATATTGGAGGAACCAGCTCCAGAAAGCAATGGATCACAATGTTATTCTATGAAGCCAGAATATGCTCAATTCTATGTTTAAATTCAGCCATCATTTATTTTCTCGATTGCCTATTATCCCGACAGCGTAAGTTGAACTTCTTTAATGGTTAATTGATGTGGTCAACTGCGCCGAATGACCAAAGCGAAGGCGGAAGTCACGCACGATCTCTACTCCATCCAAGTCTTGCTTTAGTAAATGGATCCGAACTGTACGCTGTTTTCATCCAGAACTCTACATCAAATTCTCGCTCACCGTTTTTATGCAAGGTCCTTCAAATGCGCATTTGAAGCGCTCGAAAAGACCCATATCGAGCTTTGCAGAGATGAGAACTAATGGTACTTGTAGGGGAGATAGAGGTTGATGTCATCTCCACTATCTGAGGCTGTTGTAAACACGGCTTTTTTTGGTGAACAAATGTCCATCAACCCTTGTACATGTCAGGTGTTTTTATCAGATCCTAAATTATTCCGGGGCTGATTGCTGCCACCCTTACATGTGAAGCGATAAGGGATCCAGGTGAATACTTTGAAGAGAAACGTGCAACGCACTTGGCGATAATGCACTTGGAGGGGTCAATTGTTGGGACAGCCGCGCTTGATTCAAACTCTCCATGAACTTCGCACTCAAATATGTTTACCTTGGTTCTCATGCGCTTCACCTCAATGATGCAGGTTCCTTTGTTAAGCATATCAAGCCGACCAACCCCGCCACGGTATCTGGATCAACGCAGGGACTTGCCCCACCATGACAGCTCCGCTGGTAGGGCGACTGCTAGGGCACGTGAGGTGATGATTCATGAGGGCGCCATTGACGTCTCAACATAGCGCGCAGTCGGAGGTCAAATTCAATTTAGAGAAATAAATCGATCAAAATTGGACTTACGGATCAGTTTCACCCGCAAAATGCCCATTGATAGAGATATTTGCCGCAGAGTGCGTGGTTTTATTGAGCGGATTAAGGTTGTCCCGGCGCTGAAAATTCATCCCACTTGTGACCTGTGACTATGCATGCAAATGACCCCGCGGTCATGGAGGACTTTTTTTTTTTCCACCCCGCAACTGAGCCAAACGACGACGAGGACGTCAAAGCACACCCTGCTTTGAAGCCGACGCGCATCGCAGCATTTTTTTCCACCATGCACCAGGTTCTGGTCGGCGAGTCGTGCCTCACGGCTTCGGAGCTGCAGAAGCTTGTGCAGCGCATCAATGATCAGAGCTCTGTCAAGGTGGCCAAACTCTCCGGTGTCTGGCAGTACTATGTGGATCTCGAGACCGAGGATGCGACCGTCCTGAGCAAGGTCAAGCAGGTTCTTCAGGCCAATGACCAGCCCACGCCCGCCGCATCGACCGGAGCTGGCGGAAAGAGCGTCGAAGTCTTCATTTCTCCCCGAAACCAGTCTCCATGGAGCTCCAAGGCCTCCAGCATCGCCCTCGTGTGCGGCCTAAAGACGGTCCAGCGCATCGAGCGCGGCCGAGCTATCACCATCGAATTCGAAGAGGAATACAAAGGAGAGCAGGATTTGGCCTTCAAAGACATCATTTATGATCGCATGACCGAATTCTTCAGCACCTCTCCTCCCGTTCTCGATGTCATGTTCGCCCATGGCACCCGAAACCCGCTTGTCGTTGTCGACATCTTTTCCGACGAACGCGGTCCCTTGGCTGCTCTCCAGGACCACAACAAGAAGGCCGGTCTTGGCCTTGACCAGCCCAACATTGAATACCTTGTGAAGAAGTACACAGAGCTTGGGCGATCTCCTGTACGAATCGCATTCCTATCCTGTTTTCCCAATGCTAATAGTTGGTGTTGTAGAATGATGTTGAGTTGTTCATGTTTGCTCAAGTCAACTCCGAGCATTGCCGACACCACGTATTCAACGCCTCCTGGACCATTGACGGAGTCAACCAGCCCAACAGTCTATTCGGAATGATCAAGAACACTCACAAGACGAATCCCGAATTCGTTATCAGTGCGTATTCCGATAACGCCGCCGTGTAAGTGGATGCAACCCCAACGCCTCGACATTGCGCAACCTTTCGCGTCGCTTTCTACCACAGCCTTACAAAGGTTACTGATTCGGCAATCGCTAACGATCAATTGGTAGTATGGACGGAGATGAGGGACACTTTTGGGCTCCTGACTACTCTACCGGTAGCTGGAAGCTTACCAAGGAGGTCGTTCAGCCCCTGATCAAGGTCGAGACCCACAACCACCCCACCGCCATCTCTCCTTTCCCCGGTGCTGCCACCGGTAGCGGAGGCGAAATTCGTGATGAGGGTGCTGTCGGTCGAGGTTCTTCGCCTAAGGCTGGTCTTAGCGGCTTCTGGGTCTCTGACCTGTTGATCCCCGGTAGCAAGCAGCCCTGGGAGGTTGACATTGGCCGACCTGCCCACTATGCCTCCAGTCTCGACATCATGCTTGAGGCCCCCATTGGATCTGCTCGATTCAACAACGAATTCGGTCGTCCCGCCTTGACCGGAACCTTCAGAACTCTCCTCACCAACGAGGCCGAGTCGGAGGCTCCTGAGTACAGGGGTTACCACAAGCCCATCATGATTGCTGGTGGTATTGGAACAGTTCGCCCTCAGCATGCCCTGAAGGAGGAGAGCCATGTCGAAGAGGGCGCTCACGTCATTGTTCTCGGAGGTCCTGCCATGCTTATCGGACTTGGAGGTGGTGCAGCCTCGTCAAACACTGGTTCCGAAGCCACCGCAGACCTTGACTTTGACAGTGTGCAGCGTGGCAACCCCGAAATGGAACGACGTGCTCAGATGGTCATCAACACCTGTGTTGCACTGGGCGCTGAGAGCCCCATCGCTTTCATCCACGATGTGGGAGCTGGTGGTCTTTCCAACGCTCTTCCCGAGCTGGTTAAGGATGCTGGATTTGGTGGTACCTTTGAACTGCGCCAGGTCGAGAGTGCTGACAACTCCATGTCCCCTCTTCAGATCTGGTGTAACGAGGCTCAAGAGCGATACGTTCTCCTCGTCAACCGTGATGGCTTGAATCGATTCACCAGCATCTGCCGAAGAGAGCGCTGTGGTTTCTCCGTGGTTGGAAATGTCGCTTCCAAGGATGCCAACGGTGTTGCCAAGCTGGTCCTTACTGACCGCGAGCCTACCGTCCAGCCCCCAATTGACCCCATCAACCTTCCCATGGATGTTCTCTTCCCCCCTGGCCGAAGAATCTCCAAGGATGTGCAGACTGTCTCCAAGAACCTCCGTCCTTTCGACCCGGCCAAGAGCTTAACTGAACAGTTCGGTGCTTCTAACTTGACCGATATGGTCACCAAGGCAACTGAGCTCGTCTTCAAGCTGCCTTCCGTTGGTTCCAAGAGCTTCCTCATTACTATTGGCGACCGAACTGTTGGTGGTTTGTCGGTTCGAGACCAGATGGTTGGTCCCTGGCAAACTCCCGTTGCCGATGTTGCTGTGACCTTGAACAGCTTCAGTATCGATGAGAAGAACCGCCGTGGTGAAGCCATGGCCATGTAAGTACTTTAACTCTCCTCCTCCTCCTTTCTATCACTAACAGGGTGTTAGGGGTGAGAAACCTACTCTCGCTCTCATCTCCGCTGGCGCTTCCGCCAGAATGGCAGTGGCTGAGAGTTTGATGAACCTCGGTGCCGCCGATATTAAGCCCGGCAAAGTCAACGGAGACCTCAAGCGTGTTAAGCTGTCCGCCAACTGGATGGCCGCTGTCGGTCACCCTGGAGAGGGCGCTGCCCTGTACGAAGCTGTTGAGGCTATCGGAATGGAGCTGTGCCCTCAGTTGGGTGTGTCCATCCCTGTTGGCAAGGATTCGCTGTCCATGAAGGCCTCTTGGAAGGATAAGGAGACTTCAGAGTCCAAGACTGTCACTGCCCCAATCTCTCTTGTCATCTCTGCATTCAGTCTGGTGGAGAACATCCGCAGCACCTGGACTCCCCAGCTTCGACGTGTTGAGGATGTTGGTGACAGCGTTCTCATCTTTGTTGATCTTGCCCAGGGCTTCCGGGCCTTGGGTGGCTCTGCCTTGGCTCAGTGCCTTGGCCAGATTGGCAACGAAGCTCCTGATGTGCGCGATGCCGAACTGATTCGCGATTTCTTTGATGCCCTGTGGCAACTCCACCAGGAGGACATTGTCCTCGCATACCACGATCGCTCAGATGGAGGTCTCTTGACCACTGTCGCTGAGATGATGTTTGCTGGTCGATGCGGTGCTGAGATCTCTCTTGATGATCTTGCCCCATCTGATGACAAGGTTCTCGACACCCTCTTCAACGAGGAGCTTGGTGCTGTGTTCCAGATCCGACGCGGTGACGAGACCAAGTTTAAGCGATGCTTTGCCACCTGCGGTCCTCCTCACGGCCTGATCAAGACCATTGGTTACGTCAAGCTCACATCCAAGCAGTCTCTTACCGTCAAGTACAAGGCCAAGTCTGTTGTTGACCTTGACCGAGCTCAGATGCAGCAATGGTGGTCAACCACCTCTTATGAGATGCAGAAGCTGCGTGACAACCCAGCTTCTGCCCAGTCCGAGTTCGATGCCATTTCCGACTCCAAGGACCCCGGTCTTCACTACAACCTGAAGTTCAACCCTGCTGACATCAGCCTGCCAACCTTTATGAACCTGAAGAACCTGGTTTACAGACCCAGAGGTAGGAACCTTTTATACGATGTGAAAATGGCTGCTAACTTGTTGAAACAGTCGCTATCCTGAGAGAGCAGGGTGTCAACGGCCATGCTGAAATGGCCTTTGCTTTCCGAGCCGCAGGCTTCGATGCTGTCGATGTTCACATGTCTGACATTCTTGACGGCTTCTCCCTGGATGGATTCCGTGGTCTCGCTGCCTGCGGTGGTTTCTCGTATGGGTTAGTAACATTGCATTGACTTTTTCAGACGTGTCGCAGTACTTACAGAATGATAGTGACGTTCTGGGTGCCGGAAACGGTTGGGCCCAGTCTATCCTCATGCACGAGGGCGCCCGCAAGACCTTTGAGACATTCTTCAACCGACCCGACACCTTCTCGTTTGGTGTCTGCAACGGTTGCCAGATGCTTACTCGACGTAAGTTACTCGCCATTCCATCCATCGGGAAGAAGCTGCTAACGACAGACTAGTCAAGGAATTGATTCCTGGTGCTCAGCACTGGCCTACTTTCGTGGAGAACGCAAGCTCCCAGTTCGAAGGCCGATTCTCTCTGGTCACTGTTGAAGACAGGTCGGATAACTCTGTCTTCTTCTCTGGTATGAACGGCTCCTCCTTGCCCATCGTCGTGTCGCACGGCGAGGGCCGAGCCGACTTCACTGCTGGAGGTAGCCTGCAGTCTCTTGGTGACGAGGGACTCATTCCTCTCCGATATGTCGACAACTATGGTCACGTGACGGAGAGGTACCCCTTCAACCCCAACGGCAGCCCCCTGGGTATTGCTGGTGTGAAGAGCAAGGATGGCCGTGTTGTGGCCATGATGCCCCACCCCGAGCGAACCATTATGGCCGACGTTGGTTCGTGGAAGCCCCAGGAGCAGCTCGCCCAGTGGGGCCAGTTCGGACCTTGGTTCCAGCTGTTCTTGAACGCTCGCAAGTGGGTCGGTTAGGTAAGTGGATGAAGTAGGTTGATTCATTGATTGGTGTTCTTGGGATTTATTTATGCATATTTTTCATGGTAAGGGATGGTTAAAAGAATTAAAAAAAGATACAAGAATTCAATGGTGGGTTCGTAGACAAACATTTCTTTACATAGACAAGAAATTGAATTATTTATAAGGACTGATGCCTCAATGGCTAAATCATACGCTGATCCCAGATTAATCTACATGTATGCTCCCAGAGACTCCGCCACATGACTTCGTTCATGAACAAAAAAAGAAAGGTTGAGAATATGTGCGGGTGAATATGTGTGTGTGAGTGTGTGGTGGAGAAGGAAAGTTGGTGGAAAGGAACGCAACTTAGCTTGCCTCCTTTTCTTTTTCCTTTTCCTTTTCCTTTTCTTTGGTTTCTGGACTCTCATGTTTGGATGACCTCTTATCTGAAAGAGTGAATAATGAGCTCATCTTGAGGTTGGCAATGTGCATTAGGGCAGTAGACTGCTGGATCTGGAAGATGCCGTGGGGGATGACAATGTAGAGGTCTGAGCTCACATCGTCGTCTGGTCGAAACTTGTTGTAGTAGGCTGCCTTGCCGTTGACGGGAACGGCCTGCATGACGCGGCGATACCCCATCTGGGTGAACCAAGCCTGGAGATTTGACTGGCCGGTGATGTCGTGAAGGTCCGCGTACGGCTCGTAGCCCATGCTCATGTAGTCGATGCCAGTTCTTGATAGGAGCTTCATGCAGGCAAGGACGAGGAGGTCGCCAACGCCACGAGGCGCTGAAGAGGATGCAATGCAGGGGTCGAGGTGGAAGCCGCCGTTGGCGCCTAGACTGCGGAGCACTGCGAGGCCATTGGCGCATCCATCGCGGTCCTTGGTGTAAACGAACATGGTCACTTCGGGGTGGGAGAAGAGGTCGTAGACGGTGACAAAGGCTTGCGAACCTACTCCAAGCTTGTTATTGCGGTCTTCTCGCCAGCAGTCGTAGACTCGCTGCAGCTCCACCTCGAGGGCGGGTTCTCGACCGTTCGTGCTTGGGCTGTATACGTGCATGGTAAGGCCGCCCCTCTTTGGGTCGAGCAGCTGTCGGGCCTGGCTGACGATGCGCTTGCCGGCTCCCTTTCGCAGCACAGGGTTCGTCGTAGGGTTGATGACTCTTTCGCGGCCAAAGTTGAGCGTCACCCAGCCGAGTCCCTTGGCATACTCGACGAAGGTCTTGCTCACGCCCATAAAGGCAAGCTTGAGCCGTCTCTTGGCTCTGAACTGGCGCAGCTCGTCGAGCAGAGGCTTGAACTGGTCGGGGGCGCACATTGGGTCGCCGGTGACGATGAGGGTGCGGCTCTTGACCTTGTAGACGACGGCGCCGTGGCCGTGCTGGCTGTTGAAGAGCTCATAGCTGGGATCGAGGATGCCCATGTGGGCGGTTCGACTGTACTGGCGGTACGCGGACAGGAAGTCTTCGTAATGGCCAGCCTGGCATTCGGTGTCGGCACTGGACGACGGGACGAGCGATGCTGCCTGGTCATTGAAGGATAGCGGAGGGGTGGTTGCAGAGTGTCTGTCGCAAAGCTTCATGGGGATGCCATCGATGTCAGTGGAGGCTTTGATGATGGAGCACACGCTAGCGATGAGACCACAGCTGGATGGAAAGTCTCTTAGCGTGATGGACGACGCCGGGGCAGAGAGAGTCGACATGGTTGTATGATTCGCTGCCAGCGATGATGGGAATTTGGTGGTGTTGCTGCTGTTGTTGTTTGGTTTTCTACACGGCGGCGGGCTTGGTGTGTTGGTCGGGGCGCACCCAGGCTGGTATAAGGATGATGAGAGAATGGGGATGGCTCTCTTTTCTAGAGATCAACGGACCGGATCATTTTATTTTAATTTTTAATTTAACCTCGACGAAGAAGGAATCATCCGTATACGGGAAGGCCGGAATGGACGCAGTTTCTGCTCCGAGTATCCAGGTAGCGGCTTGGACGAGTTGGTTGGGGGGGGGTGGAAGCTGTCATGTCGCAGCGACCACGGGTCCAGCCCCCGTGGGCCAGACACGGCGGGAGGCTGCACCGCCAACGAGACGGACGGGCTTCCTCCATGTTTCAGCCCTGGCTGCAGGGCAGTGTCTGGGCACTCCTACTTGGCAAGTCACGGCTGGAGCAAGGTTTCGGTTCAGTTGTGCCGAATGACAAAGATGCGCGATGTAAGACTTGGACGTGGCTTGCCGCTTCGTAAAAAAAAGGGATAGGCATAGCCACCCCTGCAGCAGCAAAGGAACCGCTTGCCAAAGACAGTAGCACTGGTACCATGACCACCGCTGAGCACCCCCGCAGCAAGCAGCAGGTAGTATAGAGTACAGTAGCAAGCAGAAGGCGGCGCCAAAGCAAGCTCTGCTACGGGTGCCCATCAGTGGGCGGTGGTGGGCGGCGGGTGGTATGGTTGCACACATCAGTCAGTGCGTTCCCGCCTTGGCGCTGTCCGGCCTGCTCTAGAACCTATCAGCTAGCAGGTTGGGCTAATGAATAGTGCGGCTGTGCTCGCCAAAAAACCGAAACACAGCGCCCTATGCCGGCTCGACTCATCCGAGAAATGCGTTGCTAGTGGTCGACGCGGGCCGCATGGCGCACCCCGAAGAACCCGATTATCCGGCCCCACCGCCCAAGTTACGACATAGCCTGTGGTTAGCCCCAGCGTCTAGGCCGTGAGCCGTGTGCCGAGTCCCATTTTACGGGCGCGCAGAATGCGAGAATCCCAAAGGTCCAAAAGTCCGGCAAATTATGCTTGATGCTATGCTAGACAAAGTCCGGCCTCATTCTGCGGCGGTTCTTTGGGCTAGTCAATGCTTGTGCGAGTATCGCGTGCCCATCCTCCTGCCCCTTCTTTTCTTTTTTTGTTAATTCTCCTCAGCTGTGCCGTAGAGGCCGCCCATACCGCAGCAATTATCAGTCATATACTATAGCCTTGCCGAAAAAGCAATACAAAAAAAACAACCAGAAAGTATGCCTGGCCATTGGATTCTAGAAGATTCACATCGAGTTACAAACCTAAATGCCCACACAGGAGACACCGCTAGGCTGACTCTGAACCTTGATCCGTCTTATGGGCCGTCGTAATGTTCGTCTTTTTTTTTGTGTCACAGGGCTGATCGGAAGCCGTAGTTGTGTGGACCGTCGCATTCGAAGCGACTTGGCGAGATATGTCGTGATGGCGAATACGGTGTGCCCGTCAACTTCAAGGTGACGGGCTGAGCGATTCCCTGCTTGCGAACCATTACGCAGACCGTCGCATTCAAGCTGATCGGGTGAGATGTTTCATGGCTGCTCGTCAATTTTCAAAACAGCATGTGGGCTGATGGTGTGCCTGTTGCACCGAGAGGCGCCATTGGTCATTTCGCCATACACCAATGCGGCTAACACATGCAGCTTCGGCAGTGGTTGTGCTGTGCCACACCTCTCTCTGGACTGAAAACATACGTTTGCCCAGTTTTTTTCGGGGGCTTAGCACGATGCACCACAAGGCCACGAGGACACATTTTTATTTTTATTTCTTTTTTTCCCATTCTCCGAGGGATTTGGAGGGAATGCGGTCTGGAAGAGGAGGAACACTCCATGTTGGATCCGGCGCCGTGCTTCCATCCGCCCTGTGTGGGGTTCATGTAATCTTATACCTGACCCCCCTGCCCAAAGATCCTATTGAGTTTACGGAGTAATCTCACAGTCAAGGCCCCAACTCAAACTGGCTGAGTCAATCTCGATGCCTGCACCCACCTGTTTCTGACGTCATGTCGTTCAACGGTTCTTGAATGCACAGACATGCTTTAGTTTGGATTCTGCTTGACCATTTTTTGCTACCTAGCAGACGCGAAGATGTATATATACGGTGTTAACTCGATTCGGTCGTTCGGATTCTAACTTGGGTCTCGATGCCCTTGTTCGCCCTTGTCTGGGCCAGTAAAATCCTCCTCCAGAGTCAGATGTGCCTTGGCAAGCGGGAGGTGCTAAGTCCAAGAATGATCAGTTCTGTGTCGGAAGGACCCCACTAACTAGAGCAAGGGTGCTCAGACCCACGTTGAAAGCGTAACAAATTGAGTTAATACGGCAAAACGGCCTTCAACGAATTGGAACAAGGAAGAGGAGTCATTGGTTGGTCCGTGTACTTGCTGGACAGTATGGACTGGATGGCTTGGTCCCATGGCTTGATCCTCCACAGTTGGGTGCCAACACATTGAGGCCCCTCGGCTCATGATTGGTTTCCTCGTTACCCGTATGTTGAGGCGGAATCGTCACTCAGCCATTGGCCTCGATTCAGTGCAACGCCGTATTCATGGTGGCTTTGAAGGCGTCGTCTTCCACCCACCACTTCCCAAGAAAATAAGCATTACGCGTAATAGTATTTAAAGGTAAGCTTGCCGTACCTCAAACGCTCACTATGTCTAGTGCCCAATTTCAGCCATGCACGAGAGAATTCTGCGTTCAGATTGCGCCTCTGGCAACCCTCTCTGAATGTGTCACGTGATACCTGATTTTCATCCGATCCCGACCAGCGCAGTCATCACATCCGATCAGACTTAGAGCTCCAAAAAGATTTTTGCCAAGGTAGCCTGGGTACAAAAAAGTTGCAAAAAATGAAAAAGCAATGAGGGACAAGAGATTTGAACTCTTAACCTTCAGGAAATTCCTGTTCTGGAATCTGACGCGCTACCGTTGCGCCAGCCCCCCATTGATAAGTAAGCAAGCGATTAAATCTGATCATGTCCTTTCCCCGCTTCGCGCGATTGTTCATGTACAGCGTAGTCAGGCTTGATTCAATCACATTTGAGACCGGCTTGGTCTTTTCGGACAACAGAACAATCTTTTTCTCTAAAAATCAAGAAGAAAATGGCCACAGTTACTAGCGGTAATGGAGCCTAGTCAGGGGTTGCAATGCAGGAATGTAAAAAACGCCGACTGCAGGGTAGGACCTGGACTCACCGCGAACAGTCTCAACGTTTTTAATTAAAACCTTTGCCATTTTTTGACATGTTCCCAGTTGATTGGAACTTAAGTGTTGGCGGCTATCACGGCGTCTGAGAGTTATTTTTCATTTGCTCTGTCTTGCCCCAGATATAAACATGGATCAAAAGGTACAAGCATCCGCTTGACAAGTGCCGAGATGAGACACCACATACCTAAGGCAGGGAGCTGGCTAGTGCTGTTTCTCGATTTCTACATTCCAAGTTCTTCCATGGTTGAATTTCATACACCACAGCCCCTCTCCGCCACAGCCCCTGTCCGAATCATGTTGCACAATACAGTGCGGCGCGAAGCTAGACACGGCAATGAGTGATGTACAATCTTAGCCTATGGCTGTGGTAGACCGTAGGGGGTCGCCTACCCCTTTCATCTATGTCTATTCTGAGATAGTGGCTTTTTTGAATGAGGGCTATGCTCAGAGTCAGCTTTTCTTCGAACCACATTCGAAATACGCATCTGAAAACACTTGTTTGAATTCAATCTAATGAGCGCGGCAGTATCCGGGACCAGAGCCGGACATGAAATACGGCGCAGCTTCTCCCCACAATAATAAATAAAAGGCGAAAGGATTATATGCAAGATGCCCCGAATTTTCGTTTACTCGGGGATAAAGCCATGTCAGATGAATTTTCGTACCGGATGTTTTTGAGCCGCCCCCACATGCTAGGCTGGTGGGTCATGAAGCACAGATGCAGATCTACAAGGATAAGGACTCGGATAGCATCATGTAAGCGGAGATTCAGGGACAACTCGTCCTTTCCGCACCACAATTGTCGGGGGGTTTGCCAAGATACGACTGGAAAATATTATGTCAATGCAGGGAAAAATAAATATGACGCAGACAACGGTGAAAAATTTGAAGTCAGACCATAGGGTCAGGCCACTGGGACAACTCCACGTAGGATAAAAGGTATGGCCCCACGACACGAAAATACCCATCGGGCCTCTTTTTTGTTTACTACTGACCCCTGATTCAAAATAAGACATTTGAAATGGGATCGTACAAACCCCTAGTCAACCGGGCCCTCTGGCTCGCCTCCTTCACTGAGCCTTTGTCCGTCATTGAGCTCCCTGTTCCGGAAGCCACCGCTGGAACAGTCGTCGTTGAAATTCTCGCCACACCCATCACCCCGTATGCCACTTTGGTCCATACCGGGAAACTGCCACAACTTCATCTGGTGCCACCGCTGGTGCCCAACCCAAATGCCGTCGGTCGTGTCTACGCAGCTGGACCGGACGCAGTGCGTGTCAAGCCTGGCGATCTGGTCTATGTCGACTCTACGGTCCGGGGTCGCGATGACCCCGATGCGGTCATCATGTCTGGACGTCATGGCGGCGAAAGCCCACAGGGCCAGAAACTCTTGCAAGGAGAATGGCGCGATGGTGCACTGCAGCAGTATCAAAAAGTTCCCTCGGAGAATGTCCATATTCTCAACGAGCAAAGATTGGTTCAAGAATTGGGATATTCCCCAGCTGTGCTCCAGAGCATCGCCTATTATTGTGTTGCAGGAGGTGCTCTTTTGGAGGCGGCGGATGCCAGAGTTGGCGACAACGATGCAGATACCGCAGCAATTCTTCGCGCAACGCCCAACGGCGCGGGCGCAGATGTTTACAACGATTGGACACCAGGTAGTCTGAAATCCGTCCCCTTCCTCTTTGCCGCCGTGCGCACCTTGAAAAGACAGGGCAGGGTGGTGCTAAATGGCGGCACGCCAAGCAATTTGGAAATCCCCTACGCTTTTATGGTGCACAAAGACCTAAAGGTCATGGGCAAGTGGATGTGCTCGCCAAAGACGCTGGATCAACTCATCGACATGATACAGCAGGGTCATCTGAAGATTGGAGTCGAGAGTGGAACCAATGTGACTGTATTTACTCTTGATGAGCACCAGGAGGCTATCGCACACGCAGCAAAGCATGGCGGCTGGCGAGATTATACAGTCATTGCACCAAACCCCTTGGGAGAAAAGGACCAACGAGCTGGAATATGTAATCGATAGAAAATATGAATCATAGATAGAGAAACGAATAGAGTATGGAATAGAGTAGACAGATGAATCAGTTGATGCAATAGAAACAAGTCTATCGATTAATTTTGAGCCTCATCGTGAAAATAAGATTCGCATGTGCATGCGCATGGCTTCAAGGATTGAATGCGAGATAAAAACCTTAAGAACCTTTTTGATAGAGGCTAGTCTCACTACTGTGACTTCTGCCATAGAGTATATAGCCTAAGGGTTGTCACCGACCCAGCTGAATACTGTATGTCGCCTCACGAGCCTGAATTTGGAGCGGATGGGACCCTTTCATACTCAAACTCGAGATAAAACATGTGCACTTGGCTCACCGGGATAATAGTTATTCCGAAATCATTCCAAATTTTTGCCTAGTTGATCCACCAGATCGGCGGCTGGAGCCCGGTCGTCGGACAACGCGAAAGTCCGAAGGTTCGTGGCGGTGATGTCTGTTTTTTTTTTTTTTTTCAGTAGGTAACCAAGATCCTTTCGTCCCGGATTTCTCGCCTTTCGGAAATAAATGGCCGGAGACCGAGGCCGAGCGGCAATTGGACATTTTCGGCCTTCTGTTCCACAATCTCACCGAGCAGATATCTTCCATTCTCCCGATGAAAGTTGAGATGGATGACCATGTAGGTTATCTCATGATTGATTGGGTGTTTATGATAACACGTAGCTCTAATGTTAAATCGGGATTGCATTCGATTGCTCTTGAGACGTTTTGATTAGTCCTAAATCATCATGTGTTTGGGCTTGTGCACTGGATCGATTTTGACAAGTCGGCGTTGATGCTTAGTAGGATGCAATTAGTCATAATCCCTTATCGATTTCACACTAATTTGATCCTCGCATCTACCGCTCGGCGCTCGGTACCGGGGGGACGCCGAGCAGGATGAACCGGGAACGGATTCGTCATTTGTATGCATCATCGGGGGCCGTGCTCGCCGCGAAGATGAGAAATAAGATGAAATATGGATCGATAATCTACTTAAACGTACCAATCGCACTGATAGACTTAACCTGCTTATTCTCTCCTCTCAAAATTCCCATTCCACTGCTTTCCAGCTCTTTGTATACTTTTTTTTTTTCAGTCTCATCACCCACGAATCTCTCGCTTCTAGAAAAATCTACAGCGCCTGCAAAAAGCTCTACGACTTGAAATAAACATGGAAACTGATGAAGAGATTGAGAGGACCTTGTCAGTGCACTCACAATCCTCGAAGGAGAAATCTTCCGACACTCGCCCCGATAATACCAGAGACCCTCTGGACGCTTTTGTCGACAGAGATAATGATTGGAAGTTGACGTCTGAACTCAAGTCAAGGGAACTTCTGAAAGGCTATCGAGCATACAAGGGTAGAAAACTTGGAGTCACCTGGTCTGATCTCACTGTCAAGGGGATATGTGCCGATACCACGCTGAACGAGAATGTACTGTCTCAGTGGAACATTCCCCAGCTAATCAGAGATGGAAGAAGTACACCGCCCAAAAAAGACATTATCCATAAATCTCACGGTTGCGTGAAGCCGGGAGAGATGCTTCTAGTCCTGGGTCGACCTGGCTCAGGCTGCACGACTCTCCTTAGGCTTCTATCCAATAAACGTTCGGGATATGCAGAAATCGAGGGAAGCGTCTCTTTTGGGTCTATGAACCATGAGGAAGCAAGAAAATATCCTGGTCAGATTGTCATGAACACGGAAGAGGAGATATTCTTTCCAACCTTGACTGTCCAGCAAACCATGGACTTTGCAACAAGACTGAAGGCATCATACCAAGATGTCTCTTCAGATGTGTCATCGGAGCAGCTACGACAGGGCGACAGGGACTTTTTTCTGAAGGCGCTGGAAATCGAGCATACGGCAACAACAAAAGTTGGCAACGAGTATGTCCGAGGTGTATCCGGAGGCGAGAGGAAGCGAGTCTCTATTGCAGAGTGCCTCGCTACCAACGGTAGCATTTTCTGCTGGGATAACTCGACCCGCGGACTAGATGCTAGCACTGCCCTCGAGTATGCTAGGGCTATCCGTGCCATGACCGATACGCTGGGGCTAACCACAATCGTGACGCTTTATCAAGCCGGCAATGGTATCTTTAACCTATTTGACAAGGTTCTTCTGCTCGATGAAGGTAAACAGATCTACTACGGCCCTCGCGAACAAGCTCTGCCGTTTATGCAGGATCTTGGATTTTTCTGCGATCCATCTGCCAACGTGGCCGATTTTCTTACCGGCGTAACTGTACCAACAGAACGTCAAATCATTGACGGATACGAGAATCGATTCCCCCGAACGGCTGATGAAATTCTTTCCCACTACGACGAATCAAACATCAAGCAGAAAATGATTGCGGAATACTCTTATCCCACGTCCGAGGAGGCTCGCTCCAATACCAAACAGTTTCAAGAGCGCGTACGCCTGGAGCAAGATAAATACCTACCAAAGAATTCTACATTGACAACTGGATTCATTACCCAGATCAGAGCCTGTGTTGTGCGTCAGTATCAGGTTCTGTGGGGTGATAAACCCACTCTGATTCTTAAACAATGCAGTCTCCTGGTTCTGGCCCTTGTCCTAGGCTCGCTTTTCTACAATGCCCCTGCCAACTCTTCTGGGCTCTTTATCAAGGGCGGTGCTCTATTTTTGGCCGTTCTGTACCCGGCGTTAATGGCCATGTCTGAGACCACGGACAGTTTCACAGGAAGACCAGTGCTCGCAAAGCATCGATCTTTCGCGTTTCACAATCCGGCAGCATTCTGCCTCGCTCAAATCGCCACGGACGTCCCCATAATTCTCATTCAAATCAGTCATTTTTCTATTGTCCTGTATTTCATGGTTGGGCTCAAGGTTTCAGCTACAGCGTTCTTCGTTTTCTGGTTCACTGGCGTCTCCATGTCCATGTGCATGACTGCATTTTTCCGCATGGTTGGCGCAGCCTTTCCGACTTTCGATGCTGCTTCCAAAGTTTCCGGGTTTGCTATCGCCGCTTTCGCAACCTACGTTAGTTACATGGTATGTGCCCTTATCCCTCTTTGTGCCGGCTTCTTACTAATAGCGCAGATTCCAAAACCTGATATGCACCCGTGGTTTGTTTGGATTTACTGGATAAACCCACTCTCATATGGCTTCGAATCTCTCATGGTGAATGAATTTCATGGGCTTAACATTCCTTGCGCCAACAACAACCTCGTCCCGCTGGGGCCATCCTATACAAATGCATCTCACCAAGCTTGTACTGGTGTCAGAGGAGCCTCGAAGGGTGCCGTTGCCGTTGAAGGCCAACAATACCTGGCATCACTTTCATTCCATCATAGCCACATGTGGAGAAATATCGGTATCGTTTGGGTTTGGTGGGCTTTCTATGTTGTGCTTACCATCTTCTTCACAAACAAATGGAAGACGTCTGATAACAACAGCCGTTCATTGCTGATTCCTAGGGAGAAGATCAGAAAGGTTACACGTGGTCAAGCAATGGACGAAGAATCCCGAGCTGCCGAGAAGAACAAGCGTGCTGTAAACATTGGTCGTACTGACCAATCCGTGGTGAACACGAATGTGGAGAGCGATTTTGTGCAGAATACTTCGGTATTCACGTGGAAGAACCTCACATACACGGTTAAGACCCCAGAGGGTGATCGAGTTCTATTGGATAACGTTCAAGGATGGGTAAAGCCGGGAACGCTAGGTGCCCTTATGGGCTCTTCGGGTAAGTAATGCTGTCAAGAGAGTTTCTTTTTGTTCACTAACGGCGTGCCCATAGGTGCCGGCAAAACTACTCTTATGGATGTTCTTGCACAGCGCAAGACCGCGGGTACCATCACAGGTTCCATAATGGTCGATGGGCGCCCGCTTCCGGTGTCGTTTCAACGGTCCGCTGGGTATTGCGAACAGCTTGATGTCCACGAGTCAATGGCAACAGTTCGCGAAGCCCTTGAATTTGCTGCGCTGCTTCGCCAATCCAGAGATACCCCAGCCGAAGAAAAGCTCAAATATGTCGATACCATCATTGACCTTTTGGAGTTGCATGATATTGAGCATACTCTGATTGGGAGAGTTGGGAATGGTTTATCTATTGAGCAGCGTAAGCGAGTTACCATCGGAGTTGAGCTTGTGTCGAAGCCAGGAATTCTCATATTTTTGGACGAACCTACATCTGGACTAGACGGACAGGCCGCCTTCAGCACTATTCGCTTCCTGCGCAAGCTCGCCGGCATTGGTCAAGCAATCCTGGTGACAATTCACCAACCTTCTGCTTCGCTCTTTGCGCAATTTGACACACTGCTTCTCCTGACTCGGGGCGGGAAAACAGTCTACTTTGGCGACATCGGACCCAATGCCAGCACTGTCAAGGACTATTTTGGCCGCCACGGCGCCCCTTGCCCTGATGATAGCAACCCAGCAGAGCACATGATTGATGTGGTTTCGGGCAGTCTTTCCAAGGGCAAGGATTGGCATGAGGTGTGGCTCAACTCTCCAGAGTATTATAACACAACATCAGAGCTCGACCAGATCATCGCGGATGCGGCTTCAAAGCCAGCTGGGTATACAGATGACGGCTACGAATTTGCTTCCCCTTTGTGGACGCAAATGAAGATTGTCACTAACCGCATGAACACCGCCCTATTCCGCGATGTCGAGTATGTCAACAATCGCATATACTTGCACATTGGCAGCGCGCTGTTCAATGGCTTCACTTTTTGGATGATCAAACACGAAGTGTCCGACCTTCAACTACGTCTCTTTACCATATTCAACTTCATCTTCGTTGCACCTGGCGTTTTCGCGCAGCTGCAGCCACTGTTTCTTGAACGTCGCGACATCTACGAGATCCGAGAGAAGAAGTCCAAAACATACCATTGGTCTGCTTTTGTGACGGGATTAATCATTTCTGAAATCCCTTACCTACTTATATCGGGCGTTTTGTATTTCGTTTGTTGGTACTATACGGTCGGCTTCCCAACGTCAAGTGATAGAGCTGGCGGGACTCTGTTTGTCATGCTCATGTACGAGTTCCTTTATACAGGTATTGGGCAGTTTGTGGCAGCGTATGCCCCTAACGCTATTTTCGCCGCTTTGGTAAACCCGCTCATCATTGGCGTTCTCGTGTCCTTTTGCGGAGTCCTCGTGCCCTACCAGCAAATCACCGAGTTTTGGCGCTACTGGCTTTATTGGTTGAATCCATTCAACTACATGATGGGCTCAATGCTTGTCTTTACGACGTATGGTGTCGAAGTCAAGTGCTCCGAGTCGGAGTTTGCCACTTTCGATCCACCAACCGGTCAAAGCTGTGGCCAGTATTTGTCGGAGTACATGAAGGGTGCAGGTGCGAGAACAAATTTGGCGAATCCGGATGCGACGAGTGGTTGCAAGGTCTGTCAGTATCGCAGTGGCAGTGATTATTTGTACAGCCTGAATCTTAAGGATTATTACTACGGATGGAGAGATGCGGCGATCGTGGTCATCTTCTGTCTTAGTTCATATGCTCTAGTATATGGCCTAATGAAGCTGAGGACAAAAGCCAGTAAAAAGGCGGAAGGGAAGTGAAGAGCATAAGGAATTGCAAGAATGGCGTGACCAGAGATAGAGGGAAATTGCATGTTTGGCCGTAACAATAGAAGGGAAGGGATTCGTTATTAGTTTAAAATAGAGGAATAAGTTAGAAGATTTTTAAGAAATAGAGTATACTAGTATCTGCATCCACTTTATTTTATCACGTTTATACCAATATTCATAAGTCAACCTGAACAACCGGCTACTTATGGGATCGCACTAACCTACCTGGTTTCTTTCCGTATTTGATCATTTAGAAGAACTTGCAAACTTCCCGTGCAATCCACCCGTCCCATGAATACCTCAACAATTTTAACGCCACCACCTTGCGGAATATGTGAAGATTGGAGTGCTTGGTTCAGTTCCCCCCACGTCTTGGCTCTAAAGAAGCTCTTTGACGAAGCATCGCCATCAAGACCGAACAATCCTAAGGCGAGGCGATGGTCCCAAGCTGATATGTCGTTGTATCCCTTGTTCCTGCCATCGATGGCACGTTCAATTGTGTAGCCATTGTTGTTTATGATGAAAACGATGACGTTGAGCTTCTCCTTGATAATGGTACTGAGCTCCTGCGCCGTCATCTGAAAACTCCCATCGCCAATAAATAGGATGGCGCGACCCTGGGAAGATGTGCCATTTTCGCGCTCGGGGGCAGATTTTAATGCGTCCCTTTGAGCTAGTGCTGCCCAAGAGTCGCGGGTAGCATATAGCCGATGGAAAGCCACGTCACTGCTGTGAAGAAGCGCGATTCTGGTGGCAGCTTGAAGAACCTCCCTCCGTGAGCGGCAGTTCCGGTTTCAGCGAGAATAATATCGCCGCTGCGGAAGATTTGGTTGACGACATGATAAAAGTCCTTTTGGGTCAACGGACCAGAATCGTCATGCGGAGGAGTGGTTCTGATGACCTTGGGTAGCCCGTCAACCTCAGCAAGTCGACTTGGATTGAGTCCTTCTAGCACCCTCAGCATGAACCTCTTGATTGACAAGTCACGCCACACTTGGCTATCAGTTTTGATTTCGTTGTCGGAAAAATATATTGAAATGCGCTCGTCAGGGATTGCCGTGAAGCCGTAGGTATTGGTGTCGCTGATATGGGGCCCAAAATACAAGGCCAGATCTGTAGACCTGAAGTACTCGATGGCCTCGTCATTACCGTATTTAGCGCCGTAGAGGCCGTGCACCGTTGGTAAATTCTCATTCACTAATCCCTTGCCAAAAGGTGTTGTCCAAGTAGGCCAATTAGCCAAATTGATGAAGCGATGGATCTCATCCAAAAGGTGAAGGTTTCTGCTCTCCCCGTCCACAAAAATTACAGGTCTTTTAGCTGAGTGAATCCTTTCGATAATGTATTGGACACCTGCTAGTTCACTTTTTGTGATCGGGGAACTTGGCCGCTCCGTGCGGAGGCTGGAGTCAAGGTTTTTCTTCGAGACCAGGGTATCCGCCATATCGCCGGGAATTTCTAGATAAACCGGTCTCTGGTGAAAGAATGCTTGTTCCAAAGCCCAGTCAATCTGCCCAGGTGCCAATTCACTATTTCTTAAATCGACTTGCGCGGCTGTGATGTGCGTAGCCATGGCAGCGAATCGGCGATAATCACCGTCAGCGAAAGTGTGGTGCATTACTACTCGCCGGTCCTGGAGGTCTCGCGATGGCGTTCCCACAATGTGAACAACTGGCGCTTTCTCAGCGTATGCACCTGCGATTCCATTCGCTGCAGACAGTTCGCCGACGCCAAACGTGGTGATTAGAGCGCCGAGACCATGGAGACGAGCATAGGCGTCAGCCGCATATGCTGCATTCAATTCATTGCAATTTCCAACCCAATGGAGGCCAGACGAGTCAACAAAATCCAACAGCCTCAGGTTGTAATCGCCAGGCACCCCAAAAACAGAGCCAATACCCAGCTGGCGGAGCCGTGTGAAGAGGTATTCCGCAAGTGTAATTGCGTTGGTGGAATGGACGGGAGGCGACATGATGCTGAAACAGACTGTGCAATCGAGACGGAATAATCCAAGACAATTCAGAATTTCTGTCAAACATGCCCTCTGTTGGCTGATATATATGGCCGCTTCTTTAACAAAACAGCATCTATCTGCAAGCTGACGTGACAAGGGCCCGCCCCGCACATCGGAGTAGGCGAGGTGATTACGCCGATGCGGCTTCTGCGCACACCGAAATCTCTCTTGCCCGATCTACAACTTCAATCCATTCTCAAGTTTAGGCATGGCGACAAAAAATATGAAGGCAAAAAAGCCTGCGTGCGAGGCGTGCCGCAAATCGAAGCTCGCGTGCGACCATAAACGCCCGCATTGTACGCGCTGCCAAAAGACCAAGAAAGAGTGCACATACCGGGCTCGTCCTTTCAAGAGAAAGCACCCAACCTCAAATAATGCTCGGACTGAAACGCCGTGAGTTATTTTAATTTTCTATTGTCAGAATTTTCCAGACCTCTTTGGTCCGAACTCACGGCATAATGTTAGGTCTAACACTGAACTTCGGAGCCTGTCCGTGACTCCAACAGTCGCTATCCGAAACCCGTATCCGAACCCTGGGTACTTGGGATACTCTAGCAGTGCGGCCATATTCGAACAAATCCCTTCGGAGACTCGAGACTCCAGAACTAGCGCAGATAGCCAGTTAGCAGCGGATGCCGAGACAGCCACCCAAAGGCTGCTACTTCACGATGATGCTCTTGTCGCGCGCGGAGTAGAGACGATTAAAAAAATTATCAACTACGGAAAGATGAACGCCATGAAACAGCTGGTGACTTTTTGGATAGCCAAAGGTGCGAACTTGGCGCTTGCAGAGCCACTTGTCGGCTATTGTGTGGAAGAAATGACTTGCTTTGTACAAGCATGTTCGACCGGCGACGACTCGTTTGGTGTGAAATCCCAAAACCTTTCTACCAATTCCGCAAACTCGATAGAAGAAGCACCAGCAATAGATGCGTCGCGCTTTGAAAAACAGTTTTGTGGTCGATCGCTTCGGTGGGAGGTGCTCGGGATCTTTTTCACAGCACTCGCTCGAGCCGCGGCCGATATCGTCTTCTTCCCCGGACTTTACGGGCTCACAAAAGACCAGCGAGCCATCCAAAAGTTTGCCACTGAAATCAGCGATGAATGTCTCGAGCACTGTCTCCACCTAGACTGCATGAATATTTTGCAGCTTGTTTACCAATACGAAAACTTCATCTTGCACACTTACGTGGATGGCGATCAGAGTAAGTCATGCCAACCCTGAGCTACTCTGCTTTGTCTAAACCATCTGGAAGGCTACCACTCTTGGCGTAGACTTGGAGATGTTATTGCATCAATTTACGCTCTCGGATACCATCAAAAAATTGAAGCCAAGCCCGAGTTTCCGCTGTTCCTCGTTGAGCTTGCCAATGCCGCGTTTGCACGCACCTACTCAGCGGACAAAAATGTAGCCATATTTCTGGGCCGTCCATTGAGAATGGGCAAGCGATTCAATTGTTTTAAAACACCCCTCTGCCATGAAAGAGTGCCAGAAGGCCTAGTGGTTTTGGAGCCCCGCCACTATTTGTGGATGCCGGAGGCAGAAATGAGTTACAGAGCCGAAACACGCTGGACGGCATTATGCGCTTTTCTCAAGGAGGATATTTTGGAGCTTCTTTCCAATAGAAGTGGGAACGATTTTCTCAATCAAGCTCAGTAAGTCAAAGTCAATCCTTGAAAATCGCTCCCGACACCACCCCTGATGAATTTAGTGACATCCAACTCCACGCACTGGCGCAGTGGGAGGCTCTACCGAACCGCTTCAAGCTTGCGGGGCGATTGAAAAATCGGGACGAAGGCCCTTTTGAGCGCGACTTCCTCGCCAGCTTACGTTTGAACCACCTTCATGTCCTCTTTCTGCTTCGTCTGCTCCAACTCACTCGGCTTTCTGAGCCTGATGCAGCCATTGTGGAACTATCTCAAGAAATGTTTGGGCTCGTAGTAGAGGCAATTCTCCTTCGAGAAAATCTGGTAAACTCTGGATCAACAACAGTGTGGAAGGTTAGCGATCCGGGGGACAATGGCTGTTGTGCACGCCTTGCTACCCGTTGGCGTTGTGGGTCGGGTCCGCCCGCCAACCTCTCACGAGGTTGGTCACAAAAATGCCGGATAGCCACAATATTCCGGACAGCAATTTTCGCATTAGCTTTACCGACCGCACCTAAAAAATAACTATAATTTATACAAATCCAAGTAATCACCATACAATACCAAAATGCCCTATATCAAACCTAATTCCCATATTTCTAAGTCCTAAAAAAATGCACTGGATAAATCCTGTGCTAAATTAATGCAAAATATGCTTATGGTGTAATATCTAAATGTGCCTTATAATATACAAAGCAAAATAACTATTATAAAATTATCCCCCTTCTATTATACCCTTGCCACCTAATTCAATACTTTAAAGTAAAAGATTAAATAGATTATTACCTTCTCTTTATCTTTACTTTTAATCCTAAGCTCTTAAGATTACCTAATACTATTATTGCCTAATAAAGATACTATCCTTATTGCTTTTATTATATAGCTAGAAAAGTCTAGCTTTCTAATTAAAAGAAATTAAATTAAAAAGACTATAAAGGATTTTCTCTATTAATAAGATATTAAAGATCCTAAATTATTAAAGATATAGTATCCTTGCTTTTATAAATGCCACCTAGAGCTAAAGAAATTATATATTAAGACTATAGATAAGGCTTATAAGTCTTTTAAGGTTTTTAATATAAAAGATATTAAAGCCTTCTTTTTTAATTTTTAAAATATAATCTCTAAGTATTATATTAGTCCTTTAAAGTATTAGAATAAAGATAAGTATAATATTTAAATTAAATATCTTTATAAATAGATTAAGGTCCTTATAATCTATACTATATAATTATAGTACTTTAAGATTATTAATCTAATAAATTATAAATTATATATATAAATTAGATATAGAAATATAATCAAGAATAATATTCCTTTATAGCTAATCTTTAAGATATTATTATTAGAGTCCTAGGCTAAAATAGATCTTAATATACTTTTAGGAATATGATTTTTATACTTAGACTCTAGCTTTAGTAACTAAGAGATTATAATTAAATAGCTTTATAAATTTAATATATATTTATAAAGAGCTTTATTAAAGGTTTAGTAAAAAGGGATATTATTTATTAAATGGTTTAATTATAATAAATAGCTTTATAATCCTTAGTTACCTTTAGCTAAGCTAAAGGAACTACCAATTATTTATAATAAAGAAAATAAAATCTATTGCCTTCTTATTATTAATAGCTTTATAAGATATTTATTATAGGAATTTATTAATTATTATATTATATTTAATATTATTATTTACATTTTGCCTTTATATTTAATATACTTTACTTAGCCCTTTAATATTAGTATATTTTAGCCTCTAAAGAATGTATATTAAAAGGCATTATGGAAATCAATTTAAGAGAGCAACTTAGTATTTACCTACTAATAATTTGCTTCTGCTTTTATAGAAATCTATAAGGCTGGCTTTATATATTATAATATTATATTAAGATTTAAAAATTCTAATATTTAGCCTATAAGCCTAATACCTATAATTACTTATATTATTGCTAAGTATTAGTAAGAGCGAAAATCTATTTATCCTTTAATTTTAAAATCATTGCCTTTAGAAACCTAGTTTATAAATATTTAAAATCAAATTAATTATATCTATAAGAGATACTAAAACATAATAAGTTCACCTACCTTAGAGGTAATTATAAATATTAGCAATATTATTATAGAGGCGGTAATAATATATTAATAATGTAAAGCTTTTATAGCTAACTAGCTTAGTTAATTAGAATAATATAATAAGAGAAGAAAAGCTAGTTACTATATTAGACTAAAGGGCGATTTTATTATAAGTATTAGTCTTTCTAAAATTCAGGCTTAATATAAAGCTTTAATAAAGGCTATAGAGGAAAAAGAGCAATGGTCACAATTATAATCAAATTATATACTTATTTTATAAAAAATTAATATCTTTAAAGGCATTTAGAGGGAGGCAAAATTAGAACCAAGAGATATATATTTGCCTAGGCTAATATTTAATTAGTGGCTTATTAAGAGTAGTAACCAAGAGTGATATTTCTCTCTAGAATTAAACCAAAAGAAATATAATAACCTCCTAAGCTAAAAGCCTACTCTTAACTTTGCTAAGGCTTAAGAGAAAGCTACCTAAGCTCTAAGACCAATTATTATAATAAATTAGAGTACTTAGCCTAAAAGTAATAATAAAGTATAATTTATAGGCCTTAGTACCTTCTAAGATAATAATAATAATAATATTAAGCTTTATAGACTTAATAATAAAAATAGCAAGATTATTTTTAACCTAGAAATACTTTTAGGGATTACTTTATTATTGCCCTTAGTACCCTTTGACCTAGCTAATAATATAATTAATAATAACTTTATAATACTATATCTACCTATAAAAAAATAAAAAGAGAGTAATTATAAAAGAGTTATAAGAGCCCTAAAATAATTATATAATAAATAGGCAAAGGTATAGATTAGAAATAAGGCATAATTAATAAGGTTAAATATGGCAGCTAAAAATAGGCCCCTTATACTAGGTAGCTTAATTAAGCTTAAAAATATAATTTCTATTATTTTCATTATAATATTTATTTTTAGCTATTTCCCTACTTTTGATTTCTATTATTTTTAGGCTTATTAAATAAAAAATAACTATAAATAAGAATCTGAATTCTTATAAACAAAAAATAATGATTTTTGCAGCTAAAATCCAAGCAACTATAATATCCGGAATTTTATAGCTGTCCGGCATTTTTGTGACCAACCTCGTGAGAGGTTGGCGGGCAGACCCGACCCACAACGCCAACGGGTAACGATGCTGCCCCAGGTCATACACTGCGGACTGCCAGCAGTAGGCATCATATTACTGGCGCTACTAAGAGAGACGCATGTTTCGGATAGCTTACAACTCTCGCATGCCGCCTTGCTGCAAAACCTCAGCGTGCTTGTTGCCGAGGTCAAGCTAGGACCTTTTATCAAGCCCAGTGAGCCAAATTATGAAGTTTTGTCAAAGACAACGCAGCGGATCAAGGCTTTTCTCTCGACAACAAGGTTCGGACCGAGGCAAGACGTTCCGCTCACGGAACCAGGTCCGTTTTGGAGCTTGCCCCATTCCGATTTGCCAATTCAGTCAGATGTTGATAACTGGAACCTGGATGTTGAATTCTGGCAGAACCTTGCGGACTGTTCTTCGCTGGGACCCACCATCCAATAGCACTCTTCGACCAACATTTAATGAGACTAATTTTCCTTTGCCAATTATCCTCAATTATTTCCAGGTGCCCCCAAAGAAAAGTTTGCATGTTAGGCGTGCGCAATTCACGTAGATATCGCCCAATTTCCTTAAATGTGATACCGGCGACGCATGTCGATGGGTCAGTAGATACAGAAAGATAATTATGATCATCACTCCGACCTTTTATGCCGACTTAATTACGTTCTCTTGTGGTCGGATCGGAGTACTTCCTGGTTTCTGGGGCACGAAACCAATCCGAGCGAATTTAAGTCTCTGGCGAAATTAATTTTATAAATTGTACAAGTTCTGGGTGCTCTCCAAAATTGCGCATATCATCGCGTCGTCGCATCTGTCATCCTCATTATGATGAACGCAAGGGACCATAGCATTGAGGCTGTTGGATCTATAGGAAGTCTACTTCCTGGAGATCTTGCTACTCGTGAATCCTCACCCTCGTTCAAATTATCACAAAACCTTCTTCCATCGACCCAATCTCTATGAAGCACCTTTTTAGTACTGAATGCCGCGACTTGCATGGGTCAAACCTCAAGAAGTCAGCATCAGGCACTAAATCCGACTTGATCCGTTTGGGCACCGGTCGCCCAGCCGCTGAGCTCTATCCGTGGAAAGGGAATAGCCTCGCCCAGCTCGTGGAGATGTCAAACGGGCAACCGAAAAATGGTTCGCAGGCGAGCGACAATGCCTTTGATCTAACTGCTGCGCTGAATTATGGCTACACTAAGGGTTCGCCCCTTCTCACTCGGTTTTTTTCTGAGCATGTGAAAATGATTCACAGGCCGCCATATAGCACTTGGGAAACATCCTTGACCTGTGGGACGACCTCGGGTCTGGAAATCGCTTTGCGAATTTTCTGCAACCGCGGGGATGTAGTTCTCGCAGAGGAATACACCTACCCAGGCTTTAAAGATGCAGCATCCTTACTCGGTCTACGAGTCCATGGTATCGAAATGGACCAAGAAGGATTGCGAATTGATAGCTTGCAATCTCTTTTGGACGCTTGGGATGACTCCCTAGGTTCAAGGCCGAGAGTCCTGTACACGGTGCCCACTGGGCAAAATCCGACCGGAGTAACCCAGTCGACTGACAGACGCAAGGCCATCTATCAAATTGCAGAGAAATACGACATGGTTATTATTGAGGATGATGCTTACTTCTATCTCCGCTTAAGCGCCTATCACCAGACTCAAGACGGTCCAACCTCTAACAATGGCGCGGCAGATGGCACGTTACCCTCCGATTACAACCTCCTACCATCGTATCTGTCTTTGGATAAATCTGGCCGGGTTGTTCGACTGGATTCAGTGTCCAAAATGCTAGCTCCTGGCCTCCGTCTGGGCTGGGTAACGGCCAACGAGGAAGTAATCGGCAAGTTCACATCCTACCACGAAGTCACCACTGTATCGCCCAGTGGCCTAAGCCAACTTGCTGTATACAAACTCCTTGAAAACGACTGGGGTCATGAAGGCTTTCTCAAATGGCTCCAAGATCTGTCGGCGCGTTATCGCCATCGTCGGAACCTCACGCTTCAGGCGTGCTCCGAGCACTTGCCAGAGGACATATGTCAATTTACCCCGCCATCGGATGGAATGTTTCTCTGGGTCCATTTAGACTTGAACAAACATCCGCTATTTCAGGGAAAAGCTCTGGAGCAATCTCACGACAATAGCGTTTGCAACACAAAAGCCGAGGTTGAACAAAGAATCCACGCGACAGCCTTCGACGAAGGTGTTCAGATCACTCGAGGTTCCATGTTCAAATCGCACTCAAATGCGATGAGCGACCTGTTTTTCAGAATCACTTTTGCGGCTGCTCAAGAATCCGATTTAAATGAAGGCATTAGGCGATTTGCATCCGTAGTGAGACGAGAATTTGACGTGAGGAAGTGAATAGGGGGATTGAACAAGCGGAAGAGGATACTTATGAAGGCCAACGAAATGCGCATTTAATTGATTGTGCAGTGTCGTAAAAAATCTGAACAGTGTTGGTGCCTGAGGAGTGAAGAACCCATTTGCGTCGAGGCAAAGGAGGAAGGAACTAGGCTAGGTCATTGCAGACAACATACAAAACCTGGGCAGACAAAATCCCTTCACCAAAGAAATTTCAGAATGAAATTCTACATGTATAATTATATCTCTCACTTCTAAACGGTTGAATTCGTCAAGATCTCCACAACACGTTCGTCGAATGCCTCTTTCAGCCGTAAGAGGAGGGCCTCGCCCCCGCCACAAATGTCTCCGAGGAAGGATGTCGATGTTATGTCCGCTGATTCTGAAGACGCTGCGAAATTTAAATGAATTAACCAAATAATTAGATGATAATGTCTCCGAACCACACCCAGCGATTCGTCACTCCCAGCGAAAAGCGGCTGCACAAGCCAACAAGTCCATCACAAGCCAATTCCGACCAGCTGAGGAAGAGGATGCAAGCCTAAATCACCCATATTTCGAGGAAGATGAAGACGGAGAATTTAATGTCAATGAAATGAAGAGCGATGACAAGCAAAATAAAGATGCCCAGCGCGAGATTATGGAGGATATTAATCTCGAAACAATTGGGGAGCTTCAATTCCACAATTGCAACACCCATAGCTCTGGAGCCGGAAAAGACTTGGGTACCATCAAATGCACTAATATCTGGAGCAATGATCCGCTTATTCATGATGAGGAAGAAGGGAGAGGAAATGCGACCGAGGGTTCACGCCGCTCTGGCAAGAAACCTCGCATTATCACGGACGAAAGTGCAGAGGAATGGATCGCTTCCTATAATCGAGGGCATCGGGCTCTATTAGACTATGAACGAGTGCAGAAATTTCACGGCTTGATCACAAGGATTCTTCAATGAATTTGTGACTGGGCTCACTCCAACGCCGATGGGCTGATTACCGCCTGGACGAAGTTGCATCGTTCTGAACGAAGCATGACCCGAGGTTTCAGGCGTATTCTCATGGACATCAACCATGAGGAGTTGGTTAGTAATCTAACTAGCCATCTGCCAACCAAGTCGCAGCAAGTATCGAGCAAAAGAGACCTCAAGCCCATCGATCTCCTGGATTTGCCCGAGGCCCCCTCAGGATTCCTTCACCGGCTGACTTATGTCGATGTCCCCATCCGATTTGGCCTTCCGAATGTAAAAAAGGCACGAACCAGATTTCATGATCATGTTCCAACGAGGGCTGCCGTGTCCAAGTCTTATGTTCGCGAGGGCATGGAAGCTCGTGTGTGTCCAGGTTCAGCGTAAACTGGCGAGGCGCATACCTCCGCCTCAGACTACACGAGTTGGAGTCCAACGGCGGGAGACGGAATGACTTGAACTATCAATCCGGTGGTCGAAATGACGTTGTGACCAACTTCCGTATGATTGGGACGTGGTCTAATCCACATGTGTTGGAAGACAGGAATACCCTACAACTAAGCCTAATACTAAGGTCAGCGCTAAATTTTGTATGAACATTAGTATTTAACAAATAATTTAGGATTAGGATTTATGATTAGCGTTAGGGTTTACCTTGCGATCTCGATCAACAACCACCCAAATCGTTGCCTCAGTGAGAGTGGCTTTGTACATTGCAGTTTCTCGAGTATGCTGTCCAGGATATTCGGCTTATTGTTTTGCGGTAATTGCGACGGCATCAGCATTATTAGCCTTTTCAGCACCCTCGGCACGAATTTCAGCATTGTCAGAACGCTTGTTAGCATCCCGAGCACTATTTTCAGCACGAAGAGAATTCCTTCAGGCTTTCTTTCACATACTAATAAACAGTGGTCGCACTGGCTTGAGTAGCAGTATTTGCAGTGGTCTGAGCAGTCTTGATGGAGTCCTGGGTAGGAGTTGGGGCTGGGTTTGCGAAATTTCATGACGGGAACTCTGGGAACGAACAAAGGTGGCGAAGCCAAGGAGAAGGCCTCCTTGCCAAAGGCTCGAGCCATTCCACCAAGCAGGAAGTGCAAAAATTCAGTCTGCGAAAATACTGCGGGAAACTTCTTCGGTAAATGGTCTTGCAAATCGGGTGATGAAACGATGAAGACTTTGTTCAATGCGAGTACTGTCACACGAACTGGCTGAACGATGGGACGGAAAGAATTCCGAAGAAACATCGAAAAGACAAAGACTCGCGTATATGCATGAATTGCGCCAAAGTCGAACAACCTGGGGAATCGGGGTGTTGGGCCGGAGTCAAAGACCAACTTGGTCAGTGACGATGTCGTCACCGTCATGAGCATCTCAGGAAAAATGGAGCGAAGCAAGTTCCACATGGAGCATCAGAGAAAAAGAATTCCGTGATGCCATCCTGCGCTAATCCAAATTGCGATCGCACAACAGAGACTTCACCCAAAGGTTAGGGATACCAGGAGGGCCATGCTATGGGCAAAGCATACTGCCGATGCGGCCAGGGTCATGACAGGGAATGCCAAAGCAAGGATTGGCAGGCGCAAGACAGATCTCTTAATGCAGCCAGGGACCTTGCATTGACAGGAATCATTTTGCTTTTTTGTCGAATTTACTACCAAGGATGGCTGGTCATGAAAAAACATGGGCTTTCCGAATGGGGACAATGCGCTCGCCTTGGCTGAGCGGCGACGACGAGAGGAGAATCAGCTTGGATTGAGAGTGAATGTGGAATTTTGGAGTGGGCGAAGGCCAAGAGGCGGGGTCGAAGACACAGACGTGAGGGGCGGTGAATGGTTTAGTGAATTGTTGCTGAAAGAAGTGAATGAACCGGTAATACAAAATGTTTGCGTGTCCCGAACAGTGATTCACTCATCCCTCTGCTTTCTTGGTGCTTTTTTCGGTGTTTGACAACGGACCCACCAACTATGAAAGCCAGCTGGGCCCCAGCTCTTCTCGTCCCGAACCTGAACTTCTCCTCAGCATCTCATTTCCCAAAAAGCAGCAGCAGAAATTTGCCACAAAGCGAGTACAGCTGGTCTTCGCACTCCACAGAGAAAGAGTTCTCTTGCTCTTGTCTTAACATGGCGAAGCCGTATTCTCGAATGTCAAAGGCAACCCTTGCTGGGGTTGCTTAACCCAGATTCGCCGGGACTACAGGCTGGTCTGTCGAGCGGGGTGCAACGAAAACCGTTGCACCAGCCGTGAAAAGGACAAGAAGGTTTGCAAGGAGGTTAATATATGTGTTGCAATGGTTGTTTTTTTTCTTGCTAATTTTTTTTTCAGATTCCGAATGCCCTTCTCCCCGCTGCCGCGTTCTTTTGGAACAAGGCGAAATACTTCCTCCAACACGAGGAAGAGTATTCCCCCGCCCAGCGCGGGCAGATTGATCATTCGATGCAATTTGTTGCTTCAGCTTGGAATGTAGATGGTTCTCGGACTTTCTCATTGTGAGTTTCGATCTCTCTCTACCATCTCATCCTACCAACAACATCAACCCAAGCCCGGCGCCAGCAACTCAAATTGGCCCTCGCAGCACAGGTCGCAGATGTTCTCGACCCTTTGGTCGGCGGCTGCGAATTCACCTTTGCAGATGTCGCCGGTAATCCCTGCTGGAATTGCTTAACGCAAATCCACAGGGATTACCGGTTAACCTGCCGGGCTAGTGCCAACGATAGGCGATGCACCAGCTGCGAAAAGGACAAGAAAGGGTGCGAGGAGGTTAATGCTTTCCTTATTTTGACTTGCCTGATCTCTGCTAAATTCTCCTAGGTTCCATCGGAACTCCTTCCCGCTGCGACATTTCATTGGAGCAAGATCACTCACTTCCGAGAGAAGGACAAGGATTTCACGCCTAGCTAGCGATGGTGGATCGATCGTTCGATACGAGCCGCCGCTACAGCTTAGAAGGCTGTAGGCAACCAGCTCAGCTAGCCCCCGGAAGAAATCGCTGCGGAAAGCGGCGAGGACGAGCCACTGCGGTACATGCAGTCCATGATCGTCTCAAACATGTTCCTTTGCGACATCAGAGTAAGACTGTTCGCTTCATTTAAGAACGAATTACGTTTAGCTGACATGACCCAGCTCGTCGATCAAGAGGCCAAGAAGTAAATGGAATGTGTCTTGCCGTCGTTCAAAGAGCATCATAACGATCTCAAAGCACTCCCAACCGGACCGTTGTTTCTTGATGCGGCGGTCGCTTAGGTAAAAAGGCTTTCCAGCATCATTTTCGCCATTGTTATGAGTAACCCGAGGTTCAGTATGACCCAAGTCAACACAATAAGCTCTGCACGGCAGGGTCAAACAGCTAGGCTACAATGCCATATCCATATGCATCCTCACATTTGCTTGAGCAGGCCGCCGTCGTTTTAGCGCCTGTCTCTTGTGAGGCAGAGCATTTCCATGAGATGCAGAAGGTCCATGCTAGAACTGTCTTATGCTGAAGCATCACGATTTCTCGCTCACCTGCAACGAAAGACCGACCTTCGAAGAGGCAGTGCGTCTTCTGCCACAAGGACCAAAAAAGGTGCCTCGCGGTAAGTTGTACGTATTAGCAACACTCAAGATCGAGCTAACAAGAACAGATACCAGTAGAACTTGAACCAGTTGCAACCTACTGCTGGTAACAGCTAGAAGAATTTTGTCTCGATGTCTAATATTCGTCAACTGAAAGACTTCACAATCTTCAGCTTCAAGACATCGAATCCAACGATCGCCCCAACAGAAGCCGCCACGGACTTGGACTTTGATGACTTCGAATCAATTGATGAATCGCTTTGCGACAGCGTCCCACCTACTCAATTCTGCCAACTGGGAGGCTGTCCCATCACAAACCAGCTCACCATAACCGTTGCCTCTGGATGACCCCAATTCTGTTGGCTTCATTTTACGTCAGACCCATTTTCCCCTCTCGATATCGCGCGCATAAGCCCAAGTCCAGGCGTTGTTCAATCACTCCGTTTCCTTGGTCGCGCTCCTCAATACAACTTCACCGGGGATCGCTCGTTTGGCCCGCTCTGCTCTGCTTAGCTTTGTCGTTCGTTGGCTCCATAAGACGACCCGATTTTGTTGCTTTGAAGTAGACGTGAGCGTATGTTTCTGCTACATTGCGCTCCCGATCAAGGCCTAGCATGCGGGCGCTTCATCTGGCAGGCGGGACATGACGGCAAGTGGTGGGGCTGGACAGTATTCGGGGTGGTGGAATGAAGAGTGACGGATTTTTCGAGATAGCTTTCCGGTGTTGATGTTACAAATAATTTCCCCAAAGAAGGTGCTTTTTCATGATTCTAATCGTGGCCGTAAATGGTTGCCGTGAATAATATGAGAAGAGGGTTTCGGCATTGCTAGAATTCTCCTTTACGTTCTCTGCATATTACCGATGCGGCCGCTGTAATGGCAAGGTAAGGATTCGTAGATGCAAGATGGGGTATCTTAATGCGGCCAACAATCTTCAAGTGCCAAGTATCGCTTCGGTTCGCCAGGTAATTTGTCGCAAAACGTTGCCTGTTGCCAACCAGCATGGAGACGGTATAGGAGAGTCAGGTCTGAACGGAAGGTATTGGAGTGCGAGTGAATGAAGAATGGGCGAAGGCCAAAGATTGGGTCGAGGACAAACAAAAAAACCACAGGAGGGGGGTGAGCGATGGGATCGCAAATTCTTGTGCCAGAAAAGACAACGAATCAACAATTCAATATGTTTGTATGCCCTTAACACAGTAATTCATGGCTTTTTTTCGGCACGCTTGATCTGCACCCATCCCTCTGCCTTTTTAGTGCACCTCTCTCTCCGTTTGACACAGGACCCACTTGATGTGAAAGCGAGCTACCAACTCGTCTCACTACGCATTTCGCTCTCTTTTAGCCAACATCTCATTCTACGAAAACAACCCACCAGAACAAAGCTACAGCACACAGCACACAGCACACAGCACACAGCACACAGCACACAGCACACAACAATTCAAAATGACCCGCACAGAAGAAGTTGCGGAAGTGCTCAAAGACCTCGTTGAAGACCACGACGTCGTCTTCTCAAATCTTCATGGCAACCCTTGCTGGGGCTGCCTCATCCAGATTCATCGCGATTACCGCCTAATCTGCAAGGCCGGCCCTAGACATGGGTTTTGTATAGCTTGTCACGTGCTAGGGAACGAAGCTTGTGAGGAGGTGAATATCAGGATCGTTCCTTTTTTTGGTTCTTCTCGTCCCTGCTAAATGTTTCTAGATTCCTGCCGAGCTACTCCCCGCCGCCTCCTTCTACTGGGAGAAGATTGGGCATTTCCTTGCCCATGAACGAGAATATACTCCCGCCGAGCGCTGGCGCATCGATAAGTCTGTCCGAGCCGCTGCCTCGGCTTAGAAAGCCGTGCGCGAGCACATCAACACATCTCCGTCGGAAAGTGCCGCGGAGAGTGCCCTCGACGCGCTGCTAGAGGCGTTGACCTTGTTGACCGTCTCCAACTCGATACTGATTCAGCTCCTGGTAAGATTTTCTTTTTCTCCTACCGGAAATGAATCATGTTTAACTGACGTTGCCCAGACCGGGGAATGCACGAACGAAGAGGCCGAAGAGCAACTTCGCCGCCTTCTGCAGCAACTACATGTCCACGAGGACAGATTCGCGACTGAGCTGCTCGAGAGACTGAGACGCCTCGAAGAATTCACTCGCGAAACGGATGAATCAACAACCATGGACGACGACTATCTCTAGTCTACAAACCACCAGCGTGAGGCCGCATACACCGCGAGGTCATCGACAACAGTACCAAGTGACCGCGAGGCCACCACACATCAGCGAGTCGCCAGTTCTTTAAGATGCTGTTTCTTCCATCGCTTGTCCAGAAGCATCAATTCGGCTGGGCCAGACTTTATTTTCTTCTTTCTTCTTCTCGATATCGCCCGCGAGTGACAATTTTCACTTGGGTTTTTGGCGACCATTCGATTCATTTTCGCTGCATTCGTCGACTCGACTCTGCTGGAAATCGCGCTACTAGTTCTCCCTGTTTATTCTACTCTTTATTGGTTTCGGGAAACATTAGTAGCTTTACTTCGGTATACGCGCGAGCGTACTTCCCTACCATATTACGGCCTTCGTCATGGTTTATGGTACGGGCATTCGAGTCGGACATCTGAGGTGGAAGAGCTTTTGGGCAATAATACGATACGGGCGGACTGTGGTGTTTCAAGATAGTCTTCGCTACTAATTCTACCAACGATTCCTCAGAAGATACTGTTTGCAAATGCTTAAGTTCTTGGCTGCCGAACCAATGATTCTTTGGGTGGATGCTATGCGAGATACGAGGAGTTATTCTCGAGGTTCAACTCAGAGAGTCCATCAATTATTTCCACTGGGCAATCAGTACAGGAAGCCTCCGAAGAATCATGCCCTATCTTAAGCATTCATATTCGCAGACCCATCAGTTAATGCCGATGGCCCATGGTTGAGTTGGTTCCCAGTTGGGCCATCATTTCTCACTGAATCAGCTCTGGACCTTTCCGGACATTCCATTGACATCTAGTCTGTAAATATCGTAAATTCTGCCTGGATTATCGGAGCTTGGCCCCATAATCCCCGTATAGATGCCTCAAGCGTTTACGCAACAACATATCAGGCCAGTTTTGTCCATGAATCACAGCGTGGCCTGCAAAGGTCTCAAGGGCAATTCCAGCAGGCTGCGTATGAATCTTTGTAGGAGAAATCCCATTCATGAGCAAATTTGTTTATGTGTTGTGTGACTTTTCTTTCGTGCTGGGTTTGGAAATTTTGGCAGCTTCCGTCCATGTTGGATGATGTTCCTCTTGGGTCAGATGGTGAGGAGCCTACAAGTTGCTCACAGACCTTGAACTGTGCCACAAACCGGGTTTTCCCTCTGCATAATGCAACAAGGCTGGAAGGCCTCAGGAATAACCCTAAAATCGGCTCATTTGTGAGGCGCGGGTAGAGACCGCTGCCTTGCTGTTAGAGTTGTGTCAGGATGGACTTGTCAGCCCCGGAATTCTGCTCAACACGAAGTATCGCGAAAACGATGTCGGGAATTTCTGTAGGTCGGAAACCAAAGTGGCCTGTTTACCCTATCCCATTCATCCGGGGAGCTCCCCGAAGGAGGCCATGATGATGAGGATGATATTGTGGCTCGCATGGATGGTGGCGGTGACATTTCGATGTCTGAAGACCCTGACCTAGTAATTCGGGGGATCGGGAAGAGGGATGATGGTCTGTCCACAAGAAGGGACGCTGCGTTGTGGTAGACTAGACTGCAGTTCTCCGGCATGCCCGACGAATGTGAGACGTTGTGTCGATCGACCACATACGTGCGCTGACGCTGATCATGATATGTTATAACTGGGCTAATATGATTAGCCAGACATCAACTGGAGTGGTTGCCTCATTTGCAGCCGTCTGTCGCACTAGCAAGGTAGCGTCCTTCTAGAAGGAGGGCCAGGATGCGTTGTCATTGATGGAACTGACTTCCACTAAATCGGATTGCAAATGAAATTGGGGTTCATGTTGCACAGATCACTGCGCTGCTTGACGGCAAGCGGCCTGTGAGTAGGGGACTAACGAAGGAGTAATTTTCTTGGGGCAGTCAGCGGTTTGGAGCGAGCATTTGGACAAGGATACAGAGTCAAGGCGAATCGCGTCCTCGTGATTTCAATATAAGATCAGCAAGATCTAAAATATCTAAGACATCCCAAGGAAAGAGAGGCACGAGATGACGTCGTTAGAGGCTGGATGGCTCAAATATTAGGGTTGGCGACAAGCGGCTTCCCCGGACTTTCGGGAGCGACAATTTGGACAGCTTGACGTCGCTGCGAAATGGAAGCCAAACAAGGCAACTTTGGCTTGGGCTAGCGTTGATGTCGACCTGACCGAAAAAGGAAAGTTGGAGTCCAACGCGGGATTGGCAACTCTGGCTAAGCGGGAGGCGAAAGTTGCCTAATATGTGTGTGGGGCCCTGTGCTGTGCGTGCCTCGAAGGGGCCGCATACGAACGTGTCTTTGCGCAGAACAATCGAGGCTTTCCATATTTCAAGCATTCTCGCAGCTGGAAATGGTGGCATCAAACTAACATAACAACGAACAATACCATTGCGTAAAAAGACCGAAACCAGAGTCTCCTTGAAGGTTTGCAGGCGAAAGGCAAAACAGAGTCTCCGCACGAGGGACCATCGTCGTTACAGGCCTCATCAGTAAGTTCCACACTCTTAGGCACCTGCGAGGGTGAGTAATTCCCGTAAGCGAATCGGGTCCTCAAATGACGCAGTCGTCGCCTAGGTATCATAATGTGCCAACCATGGACGGGAGCATGGCTCGGCTAGAAAGATGAGTGTGTGGTGCGATTCGCAACGGTGGTGACATGGTACAAGGAACATGGCTGATTGGGGAAATAACTCCCATCCCAGACCAGGTTTTGGCGATGATTACACGCATGCTTGAAGCGTCTCTGCCCCGGTCAGAAGTCCGGAGACAGGGACGAAGTTGACTGAAGGTTGGGCTTAGCAAGCGGGCTGTTCCGTGCCCATTCACGATGCCCTCTTTTATGACAGGTCGGGCTTGGTGTTGTTTTTTGTCCCGAAAAGACGGGAGCCTAGTATAGGAAGAGTATCGCTCGCTGCCTCGATCGGTGGGTAGCCGCCTAATCGCGATTTCCTGAATCTGTCCTACGGCAGAGGCGCCGATCGTGATCGCGTTCCGCAGAGCCCGTCGTTGTTGGCTCCCAGAACAGTGACGCAACTGCCCAAATCCAATCATGGCTGCAGATGGCATCAATACAGGTCCTGGGCTTTTTTCTCGTGGTCGCATCTTGGATGACTCAATATAGTACCTTTGAGCAAGGTTACTCCGCACGGAGAGGATCGAGGCGTGAGGAGGCTAGCCGCGAGGAGCGTTGATGGGATGATCTGCCTGCCGCCGCTGACTGCCGTTGCGCATAGTCAATCACTAGAGCAGTCATTCTCCAAGTTGAAGGCACAGTTTTGCTCTCAGTGGCTGCAATGATGTCATTGACTGGTACTATCGAAAAGCCTTGCTATGGTTAGAAGGAAGAACGGAGAGGGTCCGAGGAAGAGGCTTGACTCGACACTAAGGAAGAAGGCCTACCCACTCCACTCCCTAGTCATTTGTCCCGAGGTGGGAGCGCAGCTTTGGTGTCGTCCTGCCCATTGCCACACAACGGGGGCGCTCGCCGCCCAACAAAACATGGCAAAGATGCAAGCGATGCGTAGAGCAAAGCTTCGAACATGACACGGGCGGCACGCCCGAGGCTAGAATCACTCGAATGCAACGCTGCGAGCGTTGAGGCCGGGGCACGGCGTTTCCGAACCCAATCACTGCGTGCAAGAATTTTAGTTTGTGGCCTCGAAGGAAAAATTCAGTGCGGGGAGCGGAGACGAGAGTGGAGTTCCCCGCATGGCCGCGAGTGAAGTTGGTTGCATTTGTCGGGGTAATGGGTGGCATTCACTTGGGGTAGTGAAGCCGCTAAAACGGCCAGGGGCGAGGACGCGGCATGGAAAGCAGGACCCAGGGTCAGCTGGGTGGTCAGCTGATTGTCGTGTCGTCTTTGCCTTCTGCGCGGCAGGTAGAGCAGGAATTGCTTTTTTCCATGACGCCCGCTCGAGTCAAGTGGTGTGAGTGCGAGGATGAGGCCCGTTGTAACGGGGTGGAGCCTGGCAGCCAAAAGGTCTTGTTCACTATGAAGAACAACCCATGATTTGGTGAATGAATGGCACGGCAGGTATCAAGCTCGGAGCCGTGCCAAGAGACCAAGAGACCAGGGACGAAGGGAGGTCACACCCAATAGAAGCGGCTAGCAGACTAGGGTTGGTTGGTCTTTGCTCCCCGGCCACAGCGATGACACTCTGCCTCCAAATCCCTTCACAAAAACTGCAACTGTAGTCGAGCAGCATGGTCAAACCTAATCGCTTGGAGAAGCATCTTGACGCGCGATAAGAAGATGACATTCCGCCACGAGGGCGCAGAGCATCCAAGAAGCTTCCCCGCGATCAATGGTTCGTCGCCCGACATTGATATTTGCATTGACACCGACGCCACGAGTCGGTGCCGACTCTTACTCCAGCACCCACCACTCGGGAACCGCAGCCGCGCCTGTCGCTAGCCCTATGTCTCCAAAAGACAGGAACCGCCGCCATTTCCCGTGAACAGCTAGAACGGGCAACTTTGGCCTGCATTGTCTGGACAGGGGGGGTGTGCCCACTCCAAATTCCCCATTGCAGTATCTTTGCCCGTCCGCGAGGCCTTGATCCCTGCTCTGCCATGTGAAACCCAAGACGTCCGTCCCCCAATTAAAAAATAAAAAAATCCCTTTTGGGCTGCCGCACTGTTTCCCGAGAAGCTGGCCGGAATTCTTCCCGGGCACTGCGCCCAGCGCTGTCGTTGCTCTCAATCCACAATCCCGCCTGCTCGGGATTCCGCTTCCGTAATCAAGTGCATCTATTGAGGCTGTTCGTTCTGGTATGTTATAGGTCATCTCCGCCTGCGCGCGGAACCTGTCGTGGAACATCGCACAAAAGAAAGGCCGCCGCGCTCCTGATTGTAGTCTGTTGCACTGATTTTCTTGACATTTGCCTGCTTGGTCGTATGAATCCCAAATAGTTACTATTCGCCGGGATGTAAGCACATGTTGTGATGCCACCTCACCACCATCATGGCACGGGCTGCCCCCAAAAGGCTGGGGAATTGGGTGCACACGCCCCCCTTGGCACCGTTGGCTCCTGACCACAACCCATGCAGCATTTCGAGCAAGCAATTGGTATCGCCGCAGGAACGTCTGCTTGTTTGAAAGGATTCCTGCGGCTTTGGCTCGGTGTATGGCGTAATAGCTCGTAACTAGCCGCACACCATCATCCGTACAACTTGAGGTCTCATCCCCAAATATCCTTGGCACCGGCGGAATATGGAGTATCCTTGTGATTGTGCCTGGCATTGGTGATGCAGGACGCCTTGGCCACGGTTGGGTTAATTCCCTCGGCCAAAGAGAAGAAATAGGGCCCATCAAGGCAGCAACACAGCCAGCCCTAAATGCAGTTCGGTGTAGGGTATTTTTTGTTTTGGAAAGCGTCTTCTCACTTTCCACATGAGTGTAGGTCGTGACGATTATCCAACCAAATGGTGGAGATAGAAACGCCATCTAAATTCCTGCAGCTGCAGTATGTTCACCGAGACCTCAAACATCCTACTATTGAAGATCAAATTCAGTTGAGCTATTGTCGGCATTGTGCTCTTCATTTTTTTCGTGAATCAGCTTGGTGAAGAAACCTGGCCACGGTGTTCGTCCCGAGCTAACACCTCGGCCTCGTTCTGGCATGGCCCCTGTGTGATCTACGAAGCCGTCCAATAACGAAAGATTATGATAAATCAAATGATTCCATCAATATACGGGCATTCCACCCCAACTGCTACGGTGTTACTCATTCCGCGGTAATAGTTCTATCTTCAGTGGACGTAACCCCCAATATTTGAAAGCTCGCTCCACGTTTATGGTCGTAGTTGTGACACGATCAGTGTCACTCGGGCTTTAGATGGCCGTGTTGAATTCGAGGCGTTTCCAGGAAAGCAAATGATCGTTAATCCGTGGTGTGGGTTCTTCATTGCGGCTAGGCTCGTAACCCAACCGCGCCTCCAAGTTGACGCTACTGACACTCCCTCGGACTACCCCAAAGATTCAAATGGTTTTTACAAAATACCCCTCTCCGACTATTGTGACGTATAAAAAATGCGCTAGAGGATTCTCTTACTCTTCGTGAGTGGTTTTTGGGTTGCAAGTATCAAACGAAGCCTGGTAGCTGGTCTTGATGCCGAGGCACAAGTGGAAAGGGACCAGAGAGTGGTCATAAGCTGAACCATCATGAAATGAATGATGCGTCAAGTGTTACGTATAACCATGAAAAATTATCTGAATTGAATTTCGGTGCAATTAAAGGCAAATGCAATACACTTCTTCAGTGTTGCCCATCGACATTCAGGCTGCTGCTTATTGCGTATATCAAGGACCCTGACGCGGCATCATGGCGCCATGTAAGGCGGATGAAGGGGCAATTCAACGTAGTATTTTGTAATCCAACCTGGGAACTTTAGAAAATCTATTTCAGGTGATCGCACATTGTCCATGGATACGCCTCCGTTGACGCGAGTTCTGGGATGATTTCGTGCCGTGGGCAACGGAGGAGGGTCCCGAGGAGAACGGAAAGGACAGATAGCCGAGAGGGAGAGAATAAAAATGGACCATTCTCATGGAATTGGTCCGGAGGTCGTCCTCAATGGGGATGATAAATTGCTGGCGTGTGGAAGGGGGCCCTGAAGAATGAGCTCTCTGTTGAGTGACGGATTATTCCACCCCTGGTTGTTTGAAGTCGATCATCCGCTGTAGCCGGATTAGCGCAGACGACAAGCTGTGGGGAAACCCCGTCTTAGTTCGTACTCTTGGTCAGTCTTACTGCGCGTTGGAAGCGCCCTCTCCCCAAAGCGGCTTCCCCAATGAGCATGGCTCCCTTGGCGGTGATTGTCCCCTCCCCCGTGGGCTGAATCGCAGCTAGTCACACCCGCACGGCGGAGAAGCGTGGCACAGCAAAAAGAAGCTCAGACCAATTCCCTTGTTCAGTAAGATTGCGCGACAGCTTGCATTCTTCTCCGGGAGGCGTTGGAGAAGAGCATTTCGGGAGCAGCCAAGGCTTGGTGGGGAAAAGCGCACCACGCCTTATCTGGGGTTGGTTGGGGTGCTCCCTGTGGGAACCCCAGAGTTTCGCTTGCCATGGAAAATGAACTGACGACCGAAAACGTGCAACTACAAGGCGCACTGGGTTGGGTATTCTCTTTGCCGAGGATGCGAGGTATGCGACAGGGGGAGTGCCGTCTGATGGGGGCGAGAAGCGTTACGGCGCGAGACGACCAAGAGGCGAAAAAATGACAGCCAGTCCAGTCCGATGGAAAAGAAGAAAAAAAAAGTGCGGTTGCATGCATGATGGCAAAGTCAGGGCGGCTTTCTAGAACATATGTACGCGAGTCAGGAAAGACCGAAGAGTGAGGCATAAACGCTTGGGGAAGCTTGAGGTACAGAACCTAGCAAGCCAGCAGCGGGCCTACCCCAATAACTGGGGGATTCAAGGGGCGTAGGGTTAGGCCTCAACACCACGAGACCATGCGCAATGCTGGCAAAAAAGATGCCATTAATTGACACGCTTCAACGGGCTGTGGAAAGCCACGGGACGTCATTGAGCGAACATAAGCGCCCACTAATCCTCTGGGTGTCCTCAAATCGGGGGACATGCAATTACGTACCGAGCCAGGATGCCGCCCGCATCAGCCGCAGTGCTGAGAGTCGGGGGTGGATTAACCCCGCAAATTCCCCGCGCGTCCAGGTCCTTATCCTTCTCCAGACCACAGAGTATGGATACGGGGCGAGCAGAGAGTTGCCATTCACCTCATCATCATTTTGCGTCGCAAGGGTGGTCCCGGCACCCCGAATGCCCACCCCGGGCTCTGCTGCACGCTGCCATTGGCGCAGAGCCCCTGGGCCGCTGCTGAGAAGAACAGAGAGAGAGTCTGGGGGGCGTCTGGGGAATTTGTGAGGGCGTCCGTACCGTCGTATGCTTTGGGGATGGCGACAGCGCTCCAAGGGCGGAGGCAGAGCGTTTGGTGTGGGGGAGCAATGACATCGCTCGAGCTAACGGCTTGGTCTGAGGGGATTGACGTCCAGGCATGCCTCGCCTTACTTTTACTATAAAAGGGCTCGGTCCTCCCCAATCTCCAATGTCTTGATTCGTTTCATCCCAGACTCAAAAGCTTCTGGCTTCTCCGAGGCTTCTTTCCCAATTTCTTCTGTGCTTGTGGTTTACATCCTTTCAATCCCTCTTCATGGGACAATAAACGCCCTGTAACCGCTTGCTTCCTTATCTCTACCCACATAGCCACACACCAGTCAAGCCATAGTTGCCCCAGATGGCCGATTACAAAGACGAAAAACGGTTCTCTGAGGAGGACGGCACCGTCGAGAACATCGACGTTGTGACCCCCTTGCCCAATGCCGAAGACATCTCATATGGACCCTCGGGTATTGCTGGTCTTAGCCAGTCGCCTTATGTCTTGTTTGCTGCTATCCTGGCCTCTTTTGGTGGCTTTTCGTTTGGTTACGACCAGGGCGTCATTTCCATCATCAATGTCATGGATGAGTTCCACCAAGTCTTCCCCTTTGCCAAGGGAGGGTTCGGGAAAGGCTTCATGACAGCGATGCTGGAGCTCGGAGCGTTCCTCGGATGCCTTGCAATGCCATGGCTGTGCGATCGTATCTCTCGCAAGAGAGCTCTAGCTGTTGTTGTGGTCATCTTCAACATCGGTGCCATTATCCAGACAGCCGCCGTCAACTACCCCATGTTAGTTGTGGGACGAACAATTGGCGGCATTGGTGTCGGTACCCTTGCTATGGTATGTTTATTTACTAATTCACTAATTCCCTACTTAAAAACATCTGGAATGGAGACTAACCATGCGACGATAGGGCGCTCCTCTCTACATTTCCGAAATCTCTCCCCCAAACTTGCGCGGTACCCTTCTCGTTCTCGAATCCGTTTCCATTGTACTTGGTGTCGTGGTTTCTTTCTGGATTACCTATGGAACTAAGGAGTTGTCGGGCGAGATTTCTTTCCGTCTCCCTTTTGGCCTTCAAATGGTCTCAGCCACTATTGTCGGTGTTGGCATTCTCTTCTTCCCTTACTCTCCCCGATGGCTTGCCCTTGTTAATCGCAATGAGGAAGCCCTCCAGAGTCTTTCTCGACTCCGAAACCTGCCCACCACCGACGACCGTATCCAGGCCGAGTACAGAAGCATTATCGCCGATGCTCAGTTCCAGAAGACTGTCACTGAGCGCCGACACCCTGGCGTCAAGGGTTTCAAACTCGAGGTCGTCACATGGCTTGACCTGTTTAGCCCTAAAACTTGGCGACGGACATTTGTTGGCTGCGGTATCCTGTTCTTCCAGCAGTTCTCCGGTGTCAACGCCTTCATTTACTACGCACCAACCCTTTTCCAGTCTCTTGGTCAATCCGAAGGCATGTCTCTGATCATGTCTGGTATTTTCAACATCCTTCAGTTGGTTGCCGTTTGCGTCTGCTTCCTAGTCATTGATACCCTTGGTCGACGCCCGCTCGCCATCTGGGGCGCCGTCGGTGGCGCAGTTTCATGGGGAATCATGGCCATTCTTGTTGGTGTTTATTCCCATGACTGGGAGGCCCACAAAGATGCTGGCTGGGGCGCTGTTGCCATGGCTTTCTTGTTTATACTGGTTTACGGAGTCTCGTACTCCCCCCTCGGCTGGGCCCTCCCCTCCGAAGTCTTCCCCAGTGCCACTCGATCGAAAGGCGTTGCGCTATCGACAGCCTGTTGCTGGCTCAGTAACTTTATCGTCGGAATCGTTACGCCACCGATGCTAGCTAATATTGGCTTTGGAACATATATTTTCTATGGTCTGTGGTGTTTTCTCGCGGCAATATGGTCATTTTGCTTTGTTCCCGAGACAATGGGTAAGACCCTGGAGCAGATGGATGAGGTATTTGGAGACAATAGCGGTCAGGAGGAAAGAGAAATCATGGCTGCAACTGCAGCTCAGGCTCTAAGCGCTCTTCCCGCTGTGCGGACTGTTTAGTTGATCTCCTTTATCTGTTACATGGCGTTTGTACACATCACTTCACCTGACACGTGACATTTCCCTCTCAAGTGAAGTACCAGATTGTGACCCTCAATGAAATAAGCAACTACAATTGATCAAATGATCTATTCAATATTATCTAGGGTATCCCGAATGTCCATGTGAAATGCATCAAGCGCCCTTTCAGAGTTGTTGGGTTTGGTGAATCAAAATGACGCCCCCGCCCAACCAGCTACCCTATATAACCGGGTGCCTACCCGTCATAACTTCAAACTGCTCACAGGTAGGCATCACTGATGCTCGATGTGTCATTAAATCGTACTAACTTTTACAATACTTCATTGAGAAACAATAAACTCATGTGTGCAATAATAAGATGCAACAAGATGGGCAATAGTACAAAAGGCTGAAGCATGAATTGTATCGTCAGATCTATCGAGTATGATCCGTTTACCTCTTTCTACAGTAATTGAACAGAAATAAAGTCGCGATTACATTTCATGATTGGCTTTTTGACTGGCTCCTCGCGACTTAGTAGTCATGATAATGACCTTGCGACCATATCTAATGTAGTGATAGCCTCGCGGCTGTACTAGACATGATAATAGCCTCGCGGCCATGCCCAATATGATAGTAGCCTCGCGGCTGTACCAAACACGGCGATGCCCTCGCGCTATAAAAGTCCCGGGCTGACTTTAAGCCTGATGCTTCCATTCTCGGGCGTTTTCAATGGCGTCCTTCACAAACTCCTGACGATACCTTTCGCCGGCGCGCTTCAGCGGTAGATTCTTTATGTCGAAATACTCCAAGTCCTAGAAGCTGTCAGTATATGTCAATGCAGCCAAGTAGAGAAGCATACCAAGAGCCAATCCAGATCAACAGCTGTGACAGTTCTTAGGTACTGTCTACGTCCGTATGACATCTTGTCGTATACGACCCATGTGTGATCGAGGCCACAAAGGCTACTGTCCGGATGGAGCAAAACCGGACAATTGTAGTTCATCGTAACATACACATCTTTGGATCTTCCGGGTTGGTGGAAAGCAGACTTCCAAAAAAGGCTGCGCGCGAGAGCCTTCCGAATGCCATCATGGTTCTCAGGTCCGAAAGATGATGATTCGAATGGTTCGAATAGCCTCTCGGCCCAGACTTCCAACTGCTTGCGAATTCGCAAAACTTCTTCAACTACTGCATGACTGACGAAGAAGTACTTGCACCATGCTTCCATATTAAAGCCTTGTGACCTCGCGGCCATATACCCATAGATGATGTTCATCATTGTGATGTGGTCCGAGAGTGGACAGATGAAGTGCCGACGAGTGAAGTCCGCGGTATACCGTGAGCTGCGCGGTCGCAGAAGCAAGGAGTTTTGTGTGCTGCAAATTGCAGCGATGGTGAGGATGTCGGGGCCACAGCCGAGTTTCGCCCCTTCTAGGAAGGCGTTATACCATACCGGATGGACTGGTAGACTGGCCGCAAGTGCGCCTGCTTCAGTGATTGTTCCATCTGCTGCTATATATCCCCTGATCGAAGCAAGTCAGCCATTTCGTCTCTCTAAAACAAAAGTGAAGTAAGAACCTACATGTGCAACGGATTGCCGTACCCTCGCAGGTATACCTCTGACAGAGGTGGCGTGACCCAGTCGAACCGAGTCAGGTTGCGAAAGCCCATTTTCTTCAGCATGAGTAGCTCCGACGTGACATCGCTTTGGATCACTCCTGGAAGAGTCGCTTCCATCATGTTGTCAAACGTCTGCTGGTCGTAGAGTTGGTAGCAAACGCCTGTCCTGGTTCGGCCAGCACGACCAGCACGCTGTTGCGCGGAGGCTTTGGATATCACCTCTGTGAAAAGGGTTTCGCAGTTTGTTCGCGGGTTATAGCCCGGCATTTTTGCAAGGCCCGTATCTGTTGTCTTGGTTAGTCTGTCCATGTAGCCGGGTCGGGGCTAATTAGAAATGAATGGGATGGGCCATCACATACCGACGACAAACACAATGCCCTCAACAGTGAGGCTAGTCTCCGCAATATTTGTCGCGACCACACATTTTCTAACGAGGGATGTAGAAAGTATTCTCTGTTGTTCGGAACTGGGTAGTGCGGAGTATAGCGGCATGACATCGAGATCTTCCAACTCACGGAGGCTTGCGCAAGCCTTTTCAACGTCGCTGACGCTCGGCAGGAAGACAAGAATGTCTCCAGACGTGGGCCCCTCATGAATAGCTCGAACGATTTGGGCAGTTGTTTTAAGATAGCTTGCGGTCGCCCGCTTGAGATACTGAATATCGACAGGATACATTCGTCCTTGAATATGAAACATCGAACTGTTGGCGAAATAGTCCGCGAAGGTTCGAGTAGATAGGGTTGCCGACATGATGATGACTTTGAAGTCATCTCTTCGTGCCAATGCCGCTTTGAGTAGGACCATGAGTAGGTCGGTAGATATGGTGCGTTCGTGCGCCTCGTCGATGATGACACATGCCTAAATTTTCTGTTAATGACCCTATGTTCACTCGACCTTGCTTGCCTGGCGAATGGTACGGCGAGGCTTCGTAAATGAAGACTTACGTATGCGGAGAAGTCTCTGTCGGACTTCGCTTCTTGCAGCAGAATGCCATCAGTCATGTAGCACAGCCGCGTGTCTCTGCGTGCCTGACTGTCAAATCGGACGCGGTAGCCAACCTCGCCGCCGAGATTGACGTTTCTCTCGCTGGCAACTCGCTGTGCTGCTGTGATAGCCGCCAACCTCCGTGGTTCTGTGCACGCAACGCGCTTTCGCCTGTCCATGGCCTCGTTGTCAATCACGAACTGGGGGATCTGGGTGGTTTTCCCGGACCCCGTCTCTCCAGACAAAATCACGACCTGTTATTGGTGAGAATCTCTTCATGAAAGAAGGAACTAAGAATGTCAAAAAGCCAGAGAGATGTTACCTTGGACGAGTTGTAGATGTCAAGAAACTCTTTCGCCTCGCGGCGGCCGGGAGTCGTCTCGCTGGAAGATCGCTAGGTCGAATAGGGCGTGGTAGTGCATGCGGGGACCCATTTGCTGGGATATCGTTTCTCGTCATATTCTCGATCGTGGGCATTGTTGTTGGGAGTGGCTGAAGCGGAGGTTTGGCGATATTTTTGAGTAGTGTAATTTATTTGGACGATGGTGTTGTGTTCAGATTTTTTGTTCAAGGGAAAAAGAAAAGATTTACCCCCTTTGGCGCAGCACCTGCAGAAGAAATTTTCTAGCAGTGCCACGCGGTTGTCAAAAAACGATTAGCAGTGTTATTGTTTGGTGTCTACAGAGACCGATGCTGCCGCGCGTTCGTCTCAGCTGAGATAGGTAGCCAACAAGAGCTTACTGCTTGGGAACGAATATTGAACATGCTAGCAAAGAGAGTTGAAACGAATTTCTGTTCCTATTTTCGTGCGATCGCGTTTAATAGCCTATGTACTTCATGCCTTGTATCAACCATGCATCATCACTTCTTCCACCAAAATGAATAGATGACGCCAACACGTACTTGGGACCGAACCGAAAATACAAATGGGCACGCATCTCGTCCTCATTTCTCTCTTCAACACAAAGCTAGAAATCAGAGCATATAATGGGCTCGCGCCACATTGCCATCCTCATCGATCCAAAGCTAAATAACGGAGAATAAGATGGGCTTGCACCACATTACAATGCTCTCATCAATCCACAGCTGACTTCCAGAAAACAAAATGGGCTCGCGCCGCATTACCATCCCAGGGTTGGCCGGCGTCGATTACTTCGACCTCTATTAGCATTGCGTCTGCCGCGATTCGCAGTGATTTGACCTTCGTTGGCTCGTCCTTCACCAGGCTGAGCTTCCTTTTTCGGAGGCATTTTCTCGAATAGTGTCTGGCGAACCGGGTTCTCGAGTTCCTTGAAGTCGCGTGGGTTGATGTTGAATGTGTCGCCTGGGGCGCCCGACTCTGTCACAAACTCGATGATCTCGTCATGGCCGCGATCCCATTCTTTTCGACCATGTCCTTCTTCACAGCTCGACCGTGGAGCTGCCATTCTGAAAACTTATCGTAATCTCCCCAACCAGCGCCGATGCCCGTAGGACGAGGAAAGACTGGAATGTGTGCGCGGTTGGTTGCGCTCGAAACCTCGCCATCTCTTTGGCTCGCGGTGATCATGGTAGGTGAATGTGAAATGTTGGCTCGCGCCAGAGGGTCATGCCCAAAAAGGTATCCTGGTTCCCAATTGATGCCACCGGAGTTGCGAGATATGTCAATCTCCGTCGCAAACATGTCGCTCGTATCAAGATACGGCTTATCAGCTTCCCAAACATCTTCCATCCTATTCCATTCTCGTGGGTCTTCTTCGTCTTCGCCCCTCCTCGTTGGCCTTTCTGGAGCAATGAACTCACTCCAACCCATCTCCTCCCATTCTGGAAGGTCTTCGACATCGATCATTTCGTATTTACAGCCCTTTTCGACATAGATAAAAAATCTTTCGGTGCCCTGGGGGCCACCGCCCACTGGGCGGGTCACTTGGCAAGATCGAAGGTAAGTTTGGCCATCCTTCGAGATCAGCCTCGGATGGTATGCGATCCCTGCTTCCTTGCAAACGGCTTCCAGCTTGGCGTGATCCGATATAATGGCCTTTCGGTCCGCATCGGGGTTTTCGGGGTCGTAGTTCCATACGCCCGGAATGCCGTTAGACAACAAATCTGCCATCGCTTTTGATACCATTGACCCCGCATTCTTCTTCATTATGGCTGAAGGCTCTGCCTCGTTGGTGATTCCAAGGTGCTCAATTTCGAGTATTTCCTGATGAGGACTTGTCTTCGAAAATGTTAGAAAAGTCTGAGTATCGAAGTTTTAAAGTCAATCGGCAAAGACTCGCCTTCCCAGCCACTCTCTCCGCTGGCTGCAAAAGTTGGATTTCTTTGTCAACAGGCATCTCTATTTTCTCTCAGTCCTATAAACTCAAGTGTTGATGTGCGTAGGTTCTTACTAAATGGTGTCTCAGTTGTGGTTGCGGGGGCTGAAGGAATTTCCGGTGCTTTGTCTCTCTACTGCGAGTATGCAGGCGGAATTTCACAAACGGGAAATTATTTTAACTCGCCTCTAATGCTTTGCCAGCTGATTTTGATCGCCTGCCAGCCGCAAGGTGCTTGTGTAGGGCTAAGTGAGGGCCTTGTTTGTCACTGTCGTGCCACTGGCCAACTCAACATAAAACAGACGGGTTTCTCCAATTTCGATCGAGGAAAACTTTCACCTTCAATCACTTCATCTCCGTTTCGGCAACCGCCAAAGCAAAAAATCTACCTGGGTGTGCGGAGGGTACCGTACTAGGCTTCTGCGATGCTGAGGCGTAAGTATTTCTCTTTCACCTGCGATGAGTCCCCTCTGGTGGCTGTGTTTGTGTCTCTAACATCGCACAGACTCGTGAACTACGGGATCAAAGCCCTCGCTCCGCCGATTTCTTGGAAACCCTCCTACTCTTTGTGGACATACTGTTGCGGCAGAGTCCCTTTCAAAATGCCTTCTCTGTCTCCCCGAAGCAGAGGACCGCGAGGTCAACAACACCAACCGAGTCCAACCGACTGGACTTGCATGCACCCTTGAAAATTCCACTTGCGGGCGACCGCATTTTCCAGTTCATTGTGCCAACTGGCACCAACAGCAACCATCGACATCCCGTTTGCGGGCGACCGCCTTTCTCACCTATCGTGCTGGTCAGCGATGGCAATCCCACCACACAGGTATGAGTGACCACGCCTGTCTGTTGAACAATTTTCTGACAAATCCACCAGCCACACGCCCCAACATGATCGCAAACTCTTTTGCGTCCACAACTCCCATCCCATGTGACCGAGAGGTTATTTGCACGGAATACAAACCCCCGACTCCCATGCGACCGCGAGGTCATTCATACACACAGCCCTCACAACCCGACGTGATCGCGAGATCATTTACCGACGCAACTCACCCGTTCCGACATGGCCGCGAGGCTATTTCATCAGCATGCACAACCCATGGAAGGCCGTGAGGCCAAGCTCATCAACATGCACATCCCAGGTCGCTGGTAGGGCCGCGAGGCCAACTACGGGGGAAATGGGGCGTGGTTAGAGGGGGAAGCTTTTAGATAGCCGTGCCTTTAATTTTACAAACTATTTCCCTCGGTTATTTCTTGCTTTGATTCGGTCTTGATCGTAGATCCAACGACCCCTGATATGAAAGTGTTATTTCTCAATGTGTCCTACTTTTTTTGTGTTACATCAAGGTCGCAGCGCTGATTCGAATTTGAAGGTTACATCTGGAACGGTGAAGGGCCAAATTGAATCTCTTGACGCGTCTAATCGCCTGACACTCGGAACAGTTTTTTAAGAGACCGAACGGATCATTAGGTATACGCTGGACTTTAGAATGGCTTTATGAGGTAGTAGTCAAATTAAAGCTCAGCTTTAGGCGTTGAATAGATCTTCAAGTCACTCAGCCGACCCCAGGGCAGAGCCGCTACCGCACGTCACTCGCGAAAGTGGGACAGCGACCATCAATTCATTTTGACTGTGTCGCCTGAGGATGTAGGTCTGCTCTGCTACGGGCCGTGAATGGTGTTTCATGGTAGAGTTGTGGTAGGATGACATAAGAGGGTTTTGTGGCTCGCGTCGCTGATTTTGCGAGCTGCTTGTGCTTGCATCCGCCAGGAGTTTGTGCAACCAGGGATGGTCAGGGCTTTGCCACTGCCATGATACTGATCAAATGTATTAGCCACCGCAGGGAGAGTTGTGTGACAAGCATCTAGATGACCCACAGTACCTCATTCACTTGGCCGAAAGTTTTGTACACATACAAATATTTGCAGTCTTCAAAGAAAGGGAAAGTAGTGCCTATATAGTGCCTCCAGCGCAAGCATGAGAATTTACGTCGGGACCAAAGAATTCTAAGCCTAGACCACTGTAGTGATGTTGTACACTCGCTTGATGACCAGTTGCTATTCACTTAAAGTCCATTGTATGCTAGCTGTTTGCAGTGGTCCGCAGCAGGCTTGCACAAGATGACCAAGCGGTTTGATACCCCCGCAGCCTCTCTCTGTCTTGATCCATTCCCTCCATTCTAACTCCCTTTCTGGATCTTGACATCTTTTCCCGCCCATTCCCCATTAACTCAATGCTCCTTCCCCGCCATGGCATCCTGGGAGTGTGACGCAGATCCGGCTGAGAACAAAAATCAGGGTTGGTGTATTCCCTGTGCCAAAGCGGCCCTTGCAGCCGACGAGGATACATTGAAGAAGGCCGAAGCATCACCGAATCATCCTTGTACCATTAGCGACATGCTGTGTTACTTCCACGCGCACCCTGATGGTGTTCCTAATTGCGAAAACTGTAACCACTGTTTTAATAAAAGTGTTTTATGCGACCCGTAGGTTCAGGGTCATTCGTTCTTGGTTCCGCTTGGTTTCGCTAATATCACAAGTCCCATCTCCATCATGGAGGGTGACGCCGCAGATCTTCTGGAACTACGAGATTACGCTGCCTTTTGTCTGGAACCCCACTTTAAAAAGGAGATGAAGAAGAACAGTGAAGGGGAAGAAGAGACTGTGACGACCGAGGTCTCTGGCTTTGATCGGTCGGATCAACTTGCGATCCTACGGTGTTCGATCCACCTTCTAGAGGCGTTCCTTTGGGTGGATTCTTGGGCCTGCAAATTGCTTCATTTACGCAGTGACAGGGCCCCCAAAGTAACTATCCCTCCGGTTTCCCTTTGTAGGATCTCACTAATTTACCTAGGCCGCGATTGACATGTACGACAGCATCAAGGCTCAGCGGAAGAGAGCTCATGACACTTGGATGCGAACTATGTATACTGCAAGTATTTATTGCCCCTCGTTTGGTTTTCTCTTGTGGTTACGTCTGACATTGATCTAGCTTGATGAACCCGACGAACCTGATGAACTGGTTGGAGAGGACGATCTCGACGAATCGCCGTTCAGAGAACTTCGCCTAAATCCTAGCGACGAAGAGTATGCAACGTGGGCAAAGGCGCAAGCATACTTCATTAATACCGTCTATTGTATTGTAAAGAATCGCTCGCGGCTACCCGAGGAAGACTACCTAGAGTTTTTCGAGGATTTGCCTTGTCTCGACCTGATACTCCCGCCCTTCATGAACGATCCCTTAGGCCTGCCAATGCCAGCCTCCTCAGGTGTGATGCCTCGCCGCAGCTACCGCTCAGCTTCCAGAGCTACAAGCATTCCTGCTCCTGCTGTTGCGCAGCCCGACCGTCTGATACATAACAAATGAGTTGATGATTGGAACAAGTTTCGCGAGGTGCCACAGGCAGAATGGGCTGTGGGTGTTTGAGCAGAGTCTGGTTGTACCCGCTTAAAATTAATCATTCTGATCCATTTCTATCGGGTCATTTATCTTTGTATCTTGTGGGGGTTCTGGTTATTGGAACTCTACATCTGCGCTTTTGTTTCCCTCTCGATCAATATACGCTGCGGGTAATTCTAAGCTTACGGCGCCAAATTGCCAGAACTAGCACCAAAAAAGTCGGGTCACATGATGAATAGCTGTCCGTTTAGCAAATAGGCTTCTGCAAATAACACAACTTGTTCAGCATTGGCAGCAATTCCATATTTGAAGCCACCATTTTTGAGTGAGTGCATACATTTTCGTCTGGGTGCCGGGATTCCCAACCTAGCGCCAAGTCAAAAGTCGGCCGACCGGAGGGTGAGGGGCACGCGACGGGTCCAGGCTTTCTCGATGCTGCAGAAACGGCGGCCGCACAACAAGTCGCGGAAGGGATGTCGCAACTGCAAAAGGCGACATGTAAAAGTAAGCATTCGACGCGTTTTCTAAGAGGTCAATACTTGCGTGACCATGCGCTGCGTGAACAAAGACTGCTTCTAAACTGACTGCCCCGCATAGTGCGATGAAGAAGGCCCTCCATGCGGCAACTGCTTCGTCCGTGGTCTCCAGGACTGTGTATACGGCGGCAATCCTCAAACAGCTTCCTCACAAGATGCTTCATCGGTCGACTCACTGGCCAAGGGCATCGGCTCAACGCCCGAACTCACGCACAGGATCGAGCTGGAGCTGATCCACCGCTGGACCACGTCAACCTACAAGAGCATCTGCACCATCCCAGAAGACGCGCACTGGATCAGAGAAAGCGTTCCAAAATGGGGCTTGAAGCACGGGTTCCTGCTCGACGGTCTCTTTTCCCTCGCGGCGCTAGAAGTTGCCCTATGCGGGGGCGCCGTCGCCGTCGACGATCCCAAGGTATACTACAAGCACGCGCTCGAGTACTACGACCGCGCGAGCAGAGCGTACCGCACCGAGGTATCCAAGGTAACTCAGGACAACATCAAAAGCCTCTTTGCCTTCTCGTCCCTGGCGGCGCTCATCAACATGGCCATTCCGCAGTGTGAGAGCCTCGTGGGCAACGATGAGCCGCAGGACATTCTGGGCCGCATGATTGCCCTGTTCAGCCTGCTGCGCAAGGCGGCGAGCATTGCCGCCGAGAACTTTGACTTGCTCCTGGCGGACCCGGAAGCGGCCATGGCAATAAAGGCCGGAAACGAGGCGCTAGACAAGGCCCCCGAAGGCCCTTTGCCAAGTAACATTGAGAATGCGCTGACGCGGGCCATGGCTGTCATGGAAAAAGGCGTCCAGTTGTCCATGGAGGACTGCGCAGACCAAGTTGTGGACGAGAAGGCGGCCCAGATCAAAATCCAGTCACATCGCATCACGATCCTGGGCCTGCGCATGTGCTTTGTCGAGGACGCCAAGGCCATGATCCGGGGCCTCTGCATTGCGTTTCCCTCGCTCGCGGCGCCAGACTTTCCCAACGAGTTGGATCGCGCCGAGCCATTGGCCATGTTTCTTATGCTGCATTGGGGTGTGCTGCTTCACCACCTGGGGAAAACCATTTGGTGGGCCAAAGGCGTGGGAAAGAAGATGGTAATCGAAATTGCAGATTCTTTGAGCCAGTCTCAGTCGGGTCCTTGGCTTGGAGACCTGCCGGAGTGGCGTGAAGGCATCCAGTGGGCGAAAGACGAGGTGGAAAATGACGAAAATGATGCAATGGTTGATGGTTGATGAAAATGAAGGCTGTGTACAATATCCAATCCCGCTCTGTCTTGCAATCGTCTCCTATACTCTATGTGCAATTTCTTCAGATTACAATTCACTGTCAGCAGCCAATTCTGCCAAAACTTCGTCCCAGCCATCTGAGCCCGAAAACAGAGAGACTGTGACATTGCAAATCGTTCCGGCGGCAGGGAGCTCGCCTTCGGTGAAGTAGGACCTGATAGCCTTGGCGGTGCAGAGCGAGGCCTGAGTGAGCGAGACGTGCTGCGCAGGTTAGTCGAATGAACACAAGTGTCACTTTAGGGAAACTTACACCATGAGAGCCATGCTGGAGCAAAACGCTGTCTTCAAACGACTCACTCAGATTGCGCGCCGAAACAAGTGGTGTTACGGGGTCGTATGTGTTGCCAATGATGAGAACCGGCTTCTCCGTCTTGATCGTAAAGGTGCCATTGTAGCGCTCCTTGGCGGGGAGCTTCCACTCTGCACAGCGCATGGTGACAATGTCGGCCGTGTCACCAGCAATGCGGCTCTTATTGTGGCGCGCATAGATGGTGGGCAGAATGTCGTCAATGTCGGACGTCTGACCATAGGAATCGCCGCACTTGATGCCGTACTGTGCTTCGTCATCCAGGGGTGACCCAGAGCTTAGGTAGGCGTCGTAGACAGCAGCGATGATATCGAGGTTGCTGGATAGCAGGGCCTGCAGTATCACAGAGAAGGTTGGCCATCCAGTAGGGTTGTACAACTGGCGGTGGACAATAGGCTTAATAGTGCTGTAGTCAAGAACCACAGGGCCCGAAGACGAGGTGATGACAAAGGGATTGTACTTGAGGTTGTCAAAGTATGCATAAATCGTTGCCTCGAGCTCTGGCCCAGTGATCTCTCCAGTTGCTAGGGAGCAAGTCGTAGGGTTCTCAACGCATGCAGCGCAAAAATCGGAAAAGACCTTGTCTGTGTCGGTGAAAATCTCAACTTCCCTACATCTCGTTAGAAGGCCCAGCCGACTTCGGGTACAAAGGGGATCTTACCGCCCGGCATAGTACTCGTACGGGTTCACGACGCCATCAAGAACCACCTTGTCCACTTTCGTGGGGAACATGGCAGCAGCAGTTGCGCCCAAGAGAGTGCCGTATGAAACACCTACAAAATATTGTCAGCTCAATTCACCAAGAATGAGATACCCATGCCTACCCCAAAATCGTAGCATCCCGTCTTCGTTGAGAGCATCGACAATCTGCATCATGTCTCTCGCGACGTAGGCGCTGCCGACGAAACTTCCGGTATCGTTTTGGGTTGCAAGGCAAGCTGACGCGAAGACTTGGCTGTCGGCCCAGATGCGACCCGTGGCAACGTCGGATGCATTTCCACACAGAATTGGGCCCGCGAGCCCGGCCAGAGTTCTTTCTGCATCAGTAGCATAGCAGGAAAATGGGATCGTAACATTGGTTCCTCTGTCCAGACATTGTCAGATGTTTGAGCACCACTTGTGCTTGCGACTTACCGAGGAACGAAAGAGATCAAGTCATGAGTGCCACCAGTCACTCTACCAAAACATTAGCAATTGCCTCGCCTATCAATTGCCCTATTCACATACGCCAACAGCTGTTCGGCGTAGTAGGAGAAGTCAGAGTAACCCGACGCGCCGGGGCCGCCAAAGTTGAACAGAATACTGCCATTGGATGGCGTCTTTGTAGCAGCGACTCTGACGAGATTGAGCTGGAGCGTTTCGGTAGACTGTGAATCCGAGTAGTCGAGAGGAACAGTAAGGTTTGCGCACGACATGGGTTCTGTTGCTCCCAGGCCCAGATCGCAGGATTTCCAGCTAATTCCGGATGCTCGGGCGTGAGATGGGCTAAGCTTGAATGCCGAGGCGAGGCAGAGTGGGGCAAGGAGGAGCCCCGAAAGAGGCCCATTAGGAGAGGAAGCCATGATTGCGACAGTATCCATCAGGAATGATCAGAACAAGAGTGTTCTGCGGGGTTGTTGAAAATGTATACAGGTAGGAGTTGCGCTCATGAGCTCCGCGACATCCCGTCATGGCTGCATCAAGGACCGGCGCCACAGCCGGGGCCTGGTCCTGGCCGTTATTGGGCCATATGCATAGCACAGCCCAATCACGCGGGCAGCGCGGCCATGGCACGAATCAAACGGCTTTAGTGTTAGGTTCGTGGGTCCAGATTCTGCAAAAACGTTGCCTGACATTGTACTGGCCTGTCTCGGACAGGAAACCGCCGCTCGGGGCTTCATGGTATGTGGATACAATGTCCAGGTAGCGTGAAGTCAAACGCTGAGTTTGAGCACATCAAAAACCGTGTTGAGAACTGTCCAGTTGAGGTTGGGTCGTATTTGTGTCAATCTCGAGGCATGGATGGCGGAGATCATGGCGATTTGGGCATCTCGATGTGGACTCCGGCCGTGGGGCTGGTGGGGTTGCAAGGTGGCGGCTGAGCAGGAGAGGCTGCCATGATGTGAGGTGGTCACCGTGGCGTAGCATCGAGGCTCGATTTGCACACGGCTGCGTGCGGGAGACGGGGATTCGCGGGATCCCATTCGACCGGCCCATGCAGGCTGAAATTGGATGACAAGGTGAAGGATCACAGCTAGGATTCGCGCCATAAGCCTGCAGGGCTGATATGAACTAGCTACCGGGAGAAGGGTTGCTTTGCGCCACACGACGGCCATGTTGCTCAAGGCGTTGAACGGATATTGTTGACTGGTTGATATGGCATGGGTGTCTGGATTGCACGGCACTTTTACAATTCGTCTCAGTCGCGTTTGTGGAACAATAGGCATCTTAGGCACCCAGCAGGCACCTCTGTGTTGCACAGAGCGGATTATGTAATCGTTTGCTATCTCACGACACTCAGGCGGCCAACACGTCATTCATGAGAGGTCACAAAGAACAACGTACAAAGAGGCCTCGGATACCATATTTCTTATATTGCCAAAGTCTGTTTCACATTTTATTCCTTCTCTTCTCTACATCACCGTAGCCATCCTGGATCAATCTAGTATCTCAGTTGGTTGAACTTGCGATTCATGATGGGTCCCAAGGTGCCCAAAAACCAAACCGCGCCAGCCACTCGGCGAAGTACGCGAGCCGCAGCAGTCAAAAAAGGCTCCGAGTAAGTCAATTTCCACCAACCTTGTTTGCAACACTATTTTGACAATCCCTGCAGGTCTGAGCCAGAACCATCGGCTCATCGCTCAATCAAGGGCACGCCCGCAATAAACGTAGCGAGCAAGCGCAAGGCCAAAAGCGATGCAGTTTACCCGCTCCCCTCCAAGAAGCCTCAGAGGGCGACAAAACAAACCCAGGTGACCTCCAAGGCTCAAGCACCAGTCAAACCTCCCAAAAAGCCGGTCAAGGCAGCCTCAAAGCCTCCAGTTCGCCCTCTGAACGTTGCGCCCACTGAGGTGATTGCAGTATTCCCTGTAGGGAGCGGTGAATGTGGTGAGCTGGGCATGGGTCCTAACCTAACCGAACTGCATCGACCTCGTATCAACACATTCCTTGACCCAGATGATTCGTCATCAAAATTTCACATTGTTCAACTCGCCTGTGGAGGCATGCACACCCTCGCGTTGACGACCAAGAGCGAAATCGTCACCTGGGGCGTCAACGATAATTTTGCTTTGGGACGCAACACAGACTGGGATGGTGTCCTCCGAGACGTAGACGCAGAATCTAGCGATGAAGAGGGCGAGCTTAATCCCTTCGAATCGACGCCAACCGCTATCCCTTCAACAAGTTTCCCTTCAGGCACTCAATTTGTGCAAGTCGCTGCGGGTGATAGCTGCAGCTTTGCCCTTACAGACCATGGGGTTGTATTTGGATGGGGCACGTTTCGTGTAAGTAGCCGATCTACCAGTACAAACTATGACTTACCAACATCGGCAGGATGCTTCTGGCCATGAGCAATTCCGTTATAGTTCAAACGGAGAGCTCATTAAAAAACAACAAGACGCCATTCAAATTGAAGGTCTTGAGAATATTGTGCAAATTGCCTGCGGCGCAAACCATGTCTTGGCCCTCGACGCGAAGGGCAAAGTGTGGGGTTGGGGCGCTCATGAACAGAACCAACTAGGGCGTCGCCTTTTCGGACGCCATACAGAGCATTTGAGGCCGCGGCTTGTTGAGGTTTGTCGTGGCCAGGCTAAATACATCTCATCTGGCGAATATCACGCATTCGCCATCGATCTTAAGGATAATGTATGGGCTTGGGGCTTGAACAGTTTTGGTGAGGCCGGGTATGCAAAGGGTGCCGGTGGCGATTCAGCGCTTTTGGCCTATCCAATGAAGATCGCTGATCTCTGCGGCAAAAACATCAAGGTCATTGCCGGCGGCGCCCATCACTCCGCAGCGGTGTCGGAAGCGGGCGATTTCTTGGTCTGGGGCCGCATGGATGGTGGGCAGATGGGCATTGCTTTCACAGCCGAGCAGCTAGCCGATGAGAATCTCATCCGTCACGACGAACGGGAGAAGCCGCGCATATGCCTTCGACCCACCAAGGTGCCGAGCATTGGCGATGCTCGCCATGTTGCCTGCGGTACTGACCACACCATTTTTGTAAACAGGGATGGTCTCGCTTTTGCCACAGGATTTGGTACTTCAGGTCAACTTGGATTAGGCACGGATGATGATGTGGATGTGGCCCAGCAGATCAAAAGCAAGCACCTCAAAGACCGAACTTTGACGTGGGCAGGTGCAGGCGGTCAATTCTCAATCCTAGCTGGGCCCAAGAAGAGTTGATGAGGTGTAACAAACTGTATGAACTTTGTCGTAGATTGTAGGGGTTTGGATCGAGAATGAATACCCATAAACCGTCTTGTATTTGGATTATGAATGTATGCAAATAAAACATGACAGCCCCGAGGGTTTTTCTTTATTTTATTCTATATTTATCGAAATATTTAGCATTCTTTTGTTGAATATCCCATCATGTGGTACGAGTGTCACAGATGGCTGTGACCTTGCTACACTTTCCACAAGCCCAGTATCAGAGTCCCTCTTATAAGGCCAACTAGTTTAGCCACTTATGCGTAAGAGCCTTCTGCACCATTATTAGTACTACCTCACGTATTTAGCCAAGTGAAAGACTTACAGAACTGGTCCAGCGATCTTTCGGGTTCACCCGTAGACTGTTCAAAACAAAGTCCCTCGCGTCTTTACTTATGTCACCCCAGATTTCTTCGTCGAATATTTCCACCTGCTCTTTGCTGCTGGTAGCCACACGGAAGAGCTCGCGTAGGTTGCTAGAGCCGAATGGCAGGTAGCCGGTCATGATGACAAATGCCATGACTCCAATGGACCACATGTCGGAAGATCTGCCATAAGTCCGGTGTATAAGGACTTCCGGTGCCAAAAAGTCCCAGCTCTCCGAATTTTCTATTTCCGTCACGATTTTTCCGTCGTCATTGAGAATTCTGAGAACATCCAAGCCAGAGAGCACCAAGGTTGAATAATCTCCCCGTCCTAGATAATGGAGTTTGTCCAGCTTCAAATCTAAGTTGGTTCGTTAACAATATACTTTAAGCCGATATATACCATATAACCTACTTCCATGGACTATGCCTTTGCTGTGAAGATGGTCCACAGCCCGTATTAGCCGCTTGATGGTCCAGGCTGCTTCCTGGTCCATCAAGCGATAAAGCTTGACCCGGTCCAGGAGACTACCCCCAGAAGCGAATTCCGTGACAATGTAGTAATGGTCCTTTTATTTAATTAGTTAGAAAACCACGGAATGATCAGGCTTTCGGGTCATACTTTTGACTCGAACCAGTCAGTGAAACGTAGCAGGCGTGGATGCTCCAAGTGTTGGAGCATATCCAACCTAGTACCGACAGCCTCCTTATCTCCTTTCAATAAATGCTTTGAGATGGTTTTGACCGCAAATTTTCGACCAGATGTGTTATTTGCCTCTCTAACAGTGCAATAGGCACCAGTGTGGATGATTGGGCCCAATCGATAGCGAGATCTATGTGCACAATGTCAGATAAATAAAAGCTGCGCAAGGTACAGAGCATACTTCTTGTAATAGCTTTCTGGCTGGCCACGAAGCTGGTTGATTAGTTTCGTAAAAGAATGGGTAGCGGACAATCGCTCCGCATTCGTGGTCGACACTTTCTTAAGCGGCCTTGGGTTGCTTACTTGTCCTTCAAGGCGTCTCACGGTTGCCATATGGGTTTCACTAGAAAAGTTAATAGCCTGCAATGCACGTCCCAGTCTCCAGTCGCTATCTAAACCGTTTATTCCTTGCCTCTCGGAAAGGTCAGAGGTGCATATATGTCGAGGTTCAAACGGTTTTCTCCATCCTGGGGCCAGAACGTCTAGCTTCTTCGAGTCATACTTTGGGTGCTTTTCGGTAATGTAACATGAAATATCGCACCTGCAAGCCAGCTCCAGAAAAGATGAAATTTCAACAACGCCAAATAAACAACTCATGGCTTGCGAGTGGTCCCATCTCTCAAACTCCTTTATGATAGCGGCCTCAAGTCCATCTAAAGCATTGACTTCTGCAATTCCAGTGGATACCTCGAGCACATAAGCGCAGTAGAAGCTGCTTAAAATCCACTGCCTAAGGTACGGTATCATGTAGACCAAGCGGTGAAGGTGTAGGAACGACATTGCCTGGCTAAGGTTTGCTCTGAAGAGAGTATTTTGTGGGCTGAATTCGGCGCCGGCAACCTGCAGGAGCATTTCCTGCGCATCTCTCGTCTGAATAAAGTCGCGAACCATTCGATGAAGAAAGCCAACACGCTCAGCAAGGAGAACAGGAGCGTCGGGATCGGTTGTAATGTGTAAAAGATCTTGTGTTTGCGTAATTAAATGCATTTGGTTCTGAGTCAACACCTCTATTTCAGCCTCTTTCAAATTTGGCCAGTCTCGAAGAAGAGGTGGTAGGTCTGATTCTGCAACTTGGATCTCATCGCCAAAATTGATGAAGCACAAAGTGATGAGTGGAAGAGTGGTTTCGGCACATGCCATCGTAAGTAGCAATCGCGCATATTTCGGTCTGCATCCAGTGTCTAGATGACTGAGCATCCGGGTGAATAACTCCTGCAAGTCACTCGGTAGTTCTTGTAGTCGTTTATGGAGGTCTGCAATTCCATCTTCATCACGTAATCCACGCAGAAGAGAACGGACGACTAAAAAGGCCCACAGGAACACGCCATCAGCTCTTTTAGTAATTTCTGCTATCAGATCCTCAGCGGCATATGGATCCCCTTTCTCAAGTTTGGCGAATCGTGGGTCCTCTGCTAAATTACCTCTAACAGACTGGCGGAGGTCTTCGTAAGTCAAGTCCTGCAAATACAGCCCCCACTGGTTCGCTGGCAATTCTTCAGAAAGGTCAGGCCATTTTCGGCTAGATGCACAAAGTTTCACAGCCTCCCAGTCTCTCAACTTGCGGATCAAGGTTACCAACTGTATGTGGTCGCCGTGATACTCATCGATACCGTCAACAAAAAGACATACCCGAAGCCGCGTACCGCTCATTGTCGCGATATTCTCTAGCGCTTCTAGAAGCTGTGGAAAGCTCCACGGTTTGAATGTATCTTCATACGGAGTGTTCCATCGCTCGCCACATGCCATCGGAATCAGATCTGGTTCCTGGCTCAAGATCTGAAAAAGAAGCGACTGTAAGAACCCTTCTTGTGACTTCTGTAGAGGAGTTCCCTGGATCCAAAAATTATGTTTGGCAACAATAAGGCGGCTTTTGTTCGCCCATTGTTTTAAACAGTGGGTTGTCTTCTGGTGGTTTGCAAGGAATCTCATCATTGTGGATTTCCCCGATCCTGTCTTTCCTGAGACCCAATAGACCCCATTGCCGTCTTGGAGCCAGTCAATCAAGCTTGTTGGGTTGTTCCTCGCAAAAGCCCTCTCCAGTGTGGTCCTACAAGCTTCCACGTCGATGGGTTCTCTTTCTTTGATCCCACAGTAATACAGGGTCTGTAGAAGTTCTTTTCTTTTCCGCTCCATCAGAACTTGGATTCGCGTTTGGTAGCCTTGCAAGAGCTCGCGAGTGCTATCCCAGTTCAAACAACCCTCTTGCTTAGACAAGCTAGCATTTGAAAGAGTCTTTTGGGTCTTGTCCCTCTTAGAGCTACGTGATCCAAAGTCCCTGTGGTGGCGTAAATTTGAACTCGGTACTGTTTCAGTGGCTTCCTTGGAGACAAGATATTCGAGGACCTTGTCAAGTTTCAGGTTAGAGACTTCATTTATAACTTCTTTCGGTGACATTAAACCATGCAAAGTCAACTCAAGCTTCTGTTCTTGCTCTCTATGCCTCATCAGCAACAAGTCCAGTAGCACAATGCGATTTGGCGCTAATTTTTCTCACCTAACTAGCAAAACTAAATAAGCCAACGCTTGGTCTCGTAGTTTGCAGAGTTTATCACAAACTGCTTTCAATTCATTCCCCTGGGAGGTATTTTTGACAGCCCGAGTTATGCCATGGATGACACCAGGCGCCGGTTCATCGAGCTTTAATGCATTAATAATAGCAAACGTTTCCCGGTATATATCACTGTAGCTGTATATGATACTACTTAGCGTTTCATCAAGCTCAACCCCATTGTGGCCGATCCGATCTGGGTCGCGAAGCGTTCGGAGCGATGCCTGAACGTCATTGTGGACCGTATTCAGTGCAGGGTTCAATCGCAGTCCATCGTGGGAGCCGTTGGAGGTTCTCCGCATAGCAACCAACGCGCACTCAATAAACTGGATAATATCTCCAGTGAGAGAAATACAGATTAGAGTATCCATCGCAGGCTATGGAATGATGAGTGTAGGATGAGTGAATCATCTCATCGCTTATTTTCGGGTATTAGGCTGCAAGGCAAACGAGCACATGACTAAGCAGCGTAGGGCTGTTTAGTGAGACAATCAAGGCTGACTCCAATGACCCCAATCCCGACTGTACAAACAGTACATCACCTTATCAATATCATCTAATTTATCTGTGTCAGAATTTACGGTGCCGCAAAAAATTACGGCGACAAGGGCCGCATCGCTTCTTCACCATCATAGTGGCCTACTGAACATTGCGATAGCACGACAATTTTCGCCCAGTCTCCCTGTCAGAATCTTGATAACATGACATCTGGATACGTTCTTTTCAATGTTCTCTGCGAGTTCGATAACAAAAACCTCTTCTACTGCTTGATAAGAACTCAAAAAATCTCTTTTGGCACATGAAACGGTCGCCCGATGCAGCGGGTTGACCTCAGCCATGATGAGCAGGCTCTAGGTCCGGGTTTAGCGAGCGCGACTACCCTAGAATGACGACTCTCACAGAACTTAGGCTTTCAGTGCAGACTTTTGTCTATATTGAACAAAAACCCGAGTCTTTTTGTACTAAAATATAAAGCAGATGAGACACCCCGTATCGCGAGCTCCAATCATCATCCAAACCCTGCTCTTCGTTCTGCTTTTGAAGCTCTACTCTCGTGGATTTATTCGCGCCCCTCCTATTCTCTGGACTTCTTGGATCTAATTGTTCTATAAATCCGTGCGGTGGTCTGCGCTGTCCATTGCTGAAAAATATATGTTCGCTAAAACCTACCTATGATCATCCTGAATTATGAACGGAGTTGAATATGTATTTCAATAACAAGAATTGGACGGCGTAATGCAAATGGGTTCATGATAAATTACTCAGTGCTCTGGGCGCGCAGAGCGTGTCAACATGATCTTAGGACCACCAAGTTGACGAAACGCAACCATCTTGACGCTGCGACAACAAAAGGCGATCTGATATTTCCCCGCTTTGGTTCTATTGCCGATAACATAGCTGTTGATGTGAGACCTTCGAGGTGCGAAAATGGGCAACAATACGCGCTGTATTGATCATGATACGAATTATCCAATTACGCGATACAATCTCTGTGTAGTAAATTTTACAACATACAGTGAAATTTGTAGATATATAAGGTTACGACTTTGCCAACTTCCTTCTCAATAGTCCAAGCCAATTTTAAGTTTCACATTCTCATATTTTCCTGTACGCAGATTTCTCTTGTGCAGAAACATCATGGGGTTCAAACATCATTTGTCAGCTGGCCTGACGTCGGCTGCGACCTCGCAAGCATCTAAGCATTCCAAGCAATAACCATTCAAACCTGAAAATGCAAAGAACATCTGGAACGGTTTGTTTAGCCTCAACCCCATGCACCGTGACTGACCGACTAATCCAATAGTTGGTCAAGTGGGGAACACAAATGTGACCAGGACCACCGCTGAGATAATTACAGTACTATCGATGTGTTATCCTGATACCGGGGAGATAGCCGACTATTGGCCACGGAAAAGAAATGCGTGTTGATTTCTGAACCATGTTAGCAACGTTACAATTTCCCTTGGACCGTTGATTTGTATCGAAGTTTCACGATTGAGAATCAAGGCCAATTTCCCCTACCATATGCATGGCGGGAAGTATTGAAGGAAGAATACGCTGGACACCGGCACATGCGAAACGGTTTGAACGCTAAAAAAAAAATTAGAACACGCGTTTCCCCAAACTCTGATCCTTCCGTATTATTGGGCATCGTCATGGGTGTGCCTGCATTTCAGCGCACCAAGCCAGGGACACCAAAGCATGGGCACACTTCTGTTGTCTCGAATCAACAGGATATCATGGCGAAAATTAAGACGTGACGCGTAATTTTCAGGCTATAGGCCATTGCAATGCAACCACATTACACACCACTAAAATTCCATCACATTGGTGGCTTTCCCAAACTTGCCCTTCACGCCAAGGATGTTAAATTGGCCTCGCCATGTCCCCTGAATGACCCTGGACGCAGGCACGAACTCTCCCCGCATCTGGCCGGTGATGGGCTTTTTTGGGGATAGTGGGAAGCGGAGTGCGGGGGAGACCACGAGACTGGGAAGGATTCCGCCATAGTCAGTGGTCAGCTGACCCAGCACGAAGATGCAACCTCGTCTTCCCTAAAGTCGATCTGTTGGCACTGCGCTAGGAAGTCTCCCAGCCCCGTCTGTGAAAGCCATCGAGTCTTCTCGAGCACCAGAGAGACGCTCGTCGTCGGCGACAGCGACGTGGCTCACAGGCGCCCAAGGACTGTAGCGCTCCTCTAGGCCTTGGCCGGCACTTCCTCGGCCCACGATGGCCTCATCGCCCCCGCGCCATAAACGCCGCAAGGCGTCGTGTAAGGAATTTCAGTGTACGCACGAAGGATGCGGTCGCACGTATTCGCGGGCCGAGCATCTGCAAAGACACCAATTAAACCGTGAGCTGCCCCGGATTGGACCCTGGTTTCTTCGATTTGCTTGTGCTGACGGAGCTACAGACTCTCCAAAGGAAATTTATTACTGTGACTACCCAGGATGTTCATTCTCATTTGTGAGAAAAGACCTTTACGCCCGGCACAAACTAAGGCATGAGCGCCAAATAGAGCAGTACGGAAATGGCCGGTTATCTCAGCGCCCAAGCTCCTCTCAGCGAGAGTTTACTAAACTGCCCAGACATCGTCCGCGGTACTCATTTAGTGAAGATGGATCTGGTTGGAGTGACACCCAGGATGAAGCCAGGGAGGCACTTTCCAAACAAAAGGGCTCCGGAAAGAACGATTTATCCTTAGGAGACGGCCACGATGTCGGTGAAGGTCTCGCGCAAGAGATTGGGGAGGGATCAGGCCAGAACGACATACACCAGAGCAGTGAAGTGCCAGATGCGCTGGGGCATTTCGGAGAACGGAGACCAATTCGAAGCAGAGAATCGTCAATAGCGCCGGATAAGCAACCATTGAGTGCTGTCCCCTTCATGCAAGCGACCGATATGTCAATTGCAATGGCAAGCCCTGAGATGACAGGTCGGCCAGAGCGTAACAGGACCCATTCATACGTGATGCAAGGAGGGCTCGCAAACGGAGATTCGTTACTAGAAGACCAGCCGTTCGGACCGTCACCTTCTAGCACGGACGAGTTTACTTCGTGGCTGTTTAATGGACAAAACATCAACTCCGGATATTCTTCATTCGCCCAAGGAAGCGCACTAGGCGGGATGGGAGGCTACTCTTCGAACAACTTTGGCCAACTATGCCCAGAGTATCCTCCTCAGTCAGGACTTATGGGAAATTCTTTTATGGAGCCAATGAACCTTTGGTTCCAGTCAGAAACGATTCCCATGGCGACACCCTTGGTCGACATTTCGCAGCTGGGAAAAACCGGATTGTCAGAACAGAAGCGCCAGTCCCTGCTTCAGTACATGATGCAGCGGTTCAACGAAATCGGCTCTCAAGGAACTCGATCAGCCACTGATATTAAAAATGAGATTTTTGGAACGGACAGCGACGCTGATACCCACGTATTAAGCTTGTCCAACATGCAAAGATACATCAACTCATATTGGGAAAACTTTCACGATCAACTGCCTATTCTCCACAAGCCAACATTTGTTCCCGAAACAGCGCACGATTTCCTGCTCCTCGCCGTTTTAATAATGGGGGCGTCCATGCTCGATAAAAGAAATGGGCCTACCGAGACAACAGATAAAATCGCCAAATTTACGACCTTTGTGTCCTGGAATCTGCGATGGCAGGTGTTTATGCACGCCGATTCGCACCCGCCAGCCAAACTGTGGGTGATTCAAACACTTCTCATCCTGGAAGTTTATGAGAAGCTTAACGCAACCCGCGTCCTCCATGAACGAGCTCACATTTACTTTCCAACCACATTATCACTCATGCGCCGTGGAAGCGCTTTGACCGGAAAACAGTCATCATATGCCTCGCGAGTTCCAACTCCACTCATGAGCCCGAAGATTGGAGGAGGTGCCAAGTTTGTTTCGCCACCAAACAGACGAGAATTCGACCCATCCTCACCTGAGAAATGGTGGGACCACTGGATCGCCCAGGAGGCGACCCGCCGCGCCGCCTTTGCTGCCTTCATAATTGACGCCACACATGCGGCCTTGTTTGGTCATACACCAACCCTTGTGATTCACGAAATCAAGCTCCCTCTCCCTTGCGATAATACGTTGTGGTCCTCGGATTCGCCATCTGAAATTGGCTGTGTTGAGTCCAGTCTATACGCCAATGGAGTTACACCAGTCACGTTCCTTGACGGCCTACAAAAGACTCTCAACGGACAAAAGGTGCGAACGAGTCCATTTGGAAGAATTGCGCTGCTGGCTGCATTACTCTCGGTCACTTGGCAAATGCATCAGAGAGATCTCGACAGGTCTACTCTTGGCACAGACACAATACCGGGAGTTCAGGAAAGATGGAGGCCGAAGTTGCTGAGGGCGTTTGATTGGTGGAAGAAGGATTATGACGATGGCATTGCTCATGTCAGGCATGCTGCTTTCGATTGGCAAAGACTTGGCTTAAGCAGCAGGGGTGGAAGCGACGACGGCGATGCGTTCCAAACCCTCGGGACAGTCTTGTATCACCTTGGCCATATTACTGTCTACATCAGCATGCCTGAGCTCTGCATCTTTGCAGGTGTGCCCCAAATCCTTGGACGCACCGTTACCTCGCTCGACTGGAGGCGAACGGAGGCTAAAATCAAGGAGTGGGTGGCATCACCTGGTGCGATAGGCGGCGTTTACCATGCTCTTCAGCTGGTTAAGCTGATTCTGCTGCAAGAAAACCCGCACGAAAATGCATTGGGCGAGTCCACAAACTTCAACCCGCCTCCATATCCCACCTACGATGCCGGCAACGATAATCTCTTGAACCGGGCATGGGCTTTGTACTATGCCTCTTTGGTTCTGTGGGCGTATGGCTTTGTGCAGGATGGTAGCATTGAGCCCTTCCCCGAACAGCTCCAATACCCTCCGGAAAGCCTGCCGGCAGCGCGGGTGACGACGGAGCCGAGCATTCAATCTTCTGCAAATTCGTTGGCCCAGGGAGCAACCCCAGCAGCTAACATCAATGATATTCCACAAGCGTCTTCTATTGAAGGGAGCTCAATGTCGATGAACACTGACTTTGACGCTATCCGACGCAATCGGCACGAGGATCTAAAGACATACCTCCAGATAATGATTCCGCCAACTATCAATTCCATCAAAGCATTTCACGTACATCAAAACCAGGCTGGTGTCGTGGGGAACCGCAACAAAATTATTGGTCTGCTCAGTGTAGTTGACGAGGCCTTGTCTGGTGCCAGATGGGAGCTTCTGATGGAGGCAAGGCACAGAATCCGGATGGCGGCATCAATGATGAAACACCCCGAGAGCCAAGAATTTAACAAATAGCAAATAAAATGACCGAGGAGGCGGCATTTGTATAATGATAGCATCTAACTCCTTTGAGCGATTGTGTGGGGATGAAAATGGTCACGAGGGACATGGCCCGTGTAGGATAGTTTTAGATGATAATAGCAACGAGTTTCCCCGCGCTTGTGGAGCAAATCAATCAACAGTTTCAGCAACCACTACAGATTCTGGAAACCGATTCAGCGGCAGGCCGGGAACCAAGCCGATCATTTGATCGCATCAACCAGGTGGATGGCACCGAGTTTCGCAGCCCTCAGAGGCACTCTAGCGCCAGGTCGGGACGGGTACCGATAACGATGTGGCAGAAACCCCAGACGACTAGCACGGGATAGATTTAGCTCGCATGCGCCCTAATCTCGCAACCCCAAGATTGCATAGACTATAAAGATAGGCATGTCCCAAATGCCGTTGCGTATCGCGTGCAACGATAAGGTCACTCCCGAGTTCGGACCCGGTTCCGAAGTTCGGTGAGCGGTGCTGGGCTGGTGGGGGGGCACTAATCGCCCTGCCAAAGCGCGGCTAACCGCCCTGATTAGCGCTGGCTCGTTACGTTATCTTTGCGCCACCCACCGCCCGCCTTGAGTCACGCCCTGGTATCTGCCGGCATGTGCTCCGTCCAGCAGGGTCCCCGCCCACGTGAGCGGCCAAAAAACCTGAAGAGGCTCGGAGCTTTTTACCGAAGCCTCGCCCACTCGAAAGACGTTCGGACGATGCCCGGTAGCTTACCTGCCCATTCTCGCAGTGGCTTGAGCCTCGTTGCATTCTTTTTTTTGAGAGAGAGAAAGAGGGGAGAGATACAACCATCCAAGCTTATACTTTCGCGCCGCGGATAAGCCAATTTAACACCGCCGGAGCCATGGCCCCCGGATTGGACCGAGTCCGCAATTCCGCCGTCGGACGAAAGGACGTACGGAAGGCATCTTCAGCGTATGTGGGACCAACCCGCACAGTTCATTGAGGAACACGGGCCGTGCTGGCTGCCAATTGCGCTTGCAGGCTCTCATATAGTTGCTGGGCTAATAATTGGCAGATGTCTCACATGCCGGAAGAAGAAAGTCAGATGTTCCGGCACAAGTCCTTGCACATACTGTGTGAAGCGTGGCCTGGACTGCGTAATCCGAGGACAGTGCCCCAAGAGAGTATTCCTGGCCAGGTGAGCAGCTTGAATACATGTACCATGTTATGCCTAGTAACACTTGTGTAGTCGGGTTGAAGAACTTGAAAGCCGTCTCGCCCAATACGAGCGGGTTGAGAAGGTGTTATCCACCAGCAACACTGGTATGCATTCGCCTTCACTTATACAGTCAACTCCGGAACTAACATCAGAGCAAAGCCTCTTCACAAGTCAACCCTGCAACAGTGCCTGTATCCCAGTCAGAGTCCCTACCACAGCTGCCTCGCCTGTCTCCACACTCAGACCCCGAGCATGGCAACTCGCCTCCGAGGTCCCCTATCCTACCTCGTCCCTCTCCCAACTTCTCAGCACCCTCAATCAGACATGGAGGCTCCCAGACCTCGCCAGCTTCAAGTTTGTATCCCTTCTTTAAGATATCGTCGTGGTCTCTAACTCTAGCAGCTATCCCGGTTGACTCGAACATGAGTTCTAGCCGTACGTTTTCAACAAAGGTTCAAGATCTCCTTTCCCCTCCCGGACAAAATGGACAAAAGAAAACAGGCCAATCGCCGGGATCTGCCCATCCAAAGGACTCGACTTTTGATTCCGGCATGCAGATTTCCAGCAAAAACTTTCCCAGACTACCTTCACACCAAGAGGCGCAGAGGCTACTGGAAGTTGCCATGTTCCATCTCGGACACACCCAGCACATTATTGATGCACGAGACTTCTCTGATCGAATGTGGTTCTTCTACGCCAATAAGGATGATGATTCTCAGCTGAAGACACCTTGGTGTTTTGAGATGATGATCGTCATTGCGATCGGTTCGCAGTTTGATGCCAACCCCGAAGGCAACGGCGAGTTTTCCGGTATTGAGTTGTTTGAATATGTGCACAAGAACATCCCAACTCTAAGCGAGTTATACTTTTACGGAACGCTTGGGGTCGAAATTTATTGCTTGCTATCAATTTACCTCCAAAACTTTCACCGAAGAGAGGAGGCCTATCTATATGTAGGAAAACTTTTTTGGTTTTGCAAGTGTACAAACTAACCTCTTGACAGATCAGTACTTCTTTGCGACTAGCAATCACGCACAAGTACCACCAGGTTTCTGGAACAAAACATCTCATGAAATCCGAAAGGGTTCATCTAAACCGTCTCTGGTGGACGGTTTACATGCAAGAAAGGTGAAAAGGGATGTTATGAGCATATATGGATACGAGCTAATGCAAGTTCATCAGGCGCCTTGCAGCCGCAACTGGCAACCCATCTGGTGTAAGGGATGGGTCAATTGATGTGGAACTGCCGACTAACTCTCCTGGTTTTGCGCCCGCGGGACCTATTTGTGTTAATATCAATATTGCCAAGATTACCGGACGAATCTTGTCGGGTAAGTTTGACAGCGCTTCGTCCAAAGTCCGCTAATGCTAATTCTTGGTGCAGTACTTTATGGCCCGGAACCTCATACCGAGGATACATTTATTCCCAACGTTCAGGATATTGTGCGGTCCCTATACGAGATCTCGCGAGAAATTCCTTCGGATTCAGCCAAGGACTTCCAGGGCATGGACCGGGACCTCGCTTTGAGAACCACGGGTTCATTGCACATTATGCTGTATCAGGTAAAATTCCCTTTCTTTGGACACGAAAATGCAAAGACTAATCAAATCCAGGCTACCCTTCTTACACTACGGCCAATCATGTTACATGTTGCCAAGCAGGTGTTAAGTGGTCAGGGGCCAAACAGCACAAGCCTGAACGCCACTCCGCTCGGAAGATTATCTAGAACTTGCTCCGAGGCAGCCCGGAGATTGCTGAAAGTCGTCTGCTCGCTCCGAGACCGAAACATTATCGGTACGATCCCTTATTGCATCATCGTTCGTAATTGTACTAACGGAATCCCAGCCATTCATAGTTTCCCAGACTTTGACGCCGTGTGTTCGTCATCGTTCATCATGATTCTGGTGGCAATTATTGACTCGGTTTGCGACGACGGACAAAGGTTCTCGCCATCTCCCGGACTCCAAGATGCATTGGAGACGATGCAGTATCTCGCCGATCACGGAAGCAAGCACGCCTTGCAGAGGATGAAGGACTTAAAGGGCATCTGCAAAGCCATGTCCACCAAGATCCAATCTCTCCAAGCCATGAACAGCTCGCCGCTTTCAGGCGATCCTTCTCCCCAATTCATGACAGAGGGGAACACGCCAAGCCTGGCAGTCTCGACGCCAGCACAACATAAAATTTTAGACAACATGAGCACCATTGACGGCTCAATAACGGGTCAGCAACAAGATGCTCCGGGCCAAGATATACAGCTTGAACCGGACCTGTGGGACAACTTTGCCAACATCTGGGTTCCTCCGACCGATGCGCGAGGAGAGAACGTGTACCAGGATGTTTCTATGGCAGACGTCTCATCAGACGAGTACTACAAGGCTTACTTTTCGATGTATAACAATGCCGACTGGAGCCTAACAGGGGAGGAAATGGGTGGTTTTGCAGAGCTGGGACGACATATCCAAGACGTTTAATGAGTGGAGGAAAAGGAAAAGTATATATGTTGTGAAATGAATGACGGAAGCCATACAAGCATTGCGGTATCCTCAACGATATCGGGCTTGGAATTAGAGCCGGTTCTCTCATCAGACGGCAGGACCCAGAGTTAATGAGACGAGTACGCGATAAATGACAGATAAAAAGTTCGAACATGGGAGGCGCACCAGCTGGTTCGCTTTCCCATTTCAACACACTTTGCATGAGATCCCCGTTTGCGAAAATAAAGACAAAAAGTTCATGCCATGTATCTTTCCCACGGGCGGGCCCACGACGATACGTCCCTCAGATCTGCCACTAACCTTCCATTCTACCCGAAGCATGAATTGCTCACAATCGTCCTCGGGGTAATTCTGCAGGTCGTGAAATCCCTCCTCGGGGCTTCCAATGAGCAATTTGCATGGACTATTTTGAAGTAGCGATGCCACGCAAAGCTAAAACTCAAATTCACACCCTACATATTTCAGGATAAGCTAAAATTGCCAATCCGTATCCCACCGTGCCTTAATTGCACATGGTTTCATCCAACCATCCGACTATGGCTGCACGCGGGGCACAAATCACGACCCGATGTGGATTCACAAGACACACCTCCTATGTCTTATATTATCCTATAATTTTTCCTTGGTGCCGTACAATGGCACAGTGTTGCAGCAGGTGTGGGACAGGACCGGCCTGGCTCGCGAGGCCAGATTTGATGCGCCGCAGCATCGTGCGCAAAGCACAGTCGTGTGAATTCATAACGGCAGCTCATATGAATGCATTAGTCATATACAAGAGGGTTGCATCCCATCTAGGGAACAGATCTCGCTACAGGGGTTCTTTAGTGATGGGTGCAGCACTATAGAGGACGATGCTAAGCCGGACGAACTCGGCCAGGCAGTTTCATGCACGGTAATCGATATTTCCATGCTGTCGGTATCGCCCTAGGCTCCTAGAGAGGACTTTCACCTTGGTTCACGCATCTTTGTGAAGTTGGGGATTCGGAGTTTGTTTGGTGCCTGTGCTTTTCGCTAGGTGCAAGCTAGCTTGTGTGGTGAAAGCGTCGTCGTGTGTGGACCGCAACCAGTTGTTGTTCGGTGCTCACGCCAGACTGCTCAAATCACTAACGAGAAGATAACTCTACATTATCCTCTACGAGCTCTCGATATCTCAATCATCATCGTGACTAGAATAGCGGTACGCGAACCATCTGGCTTCAATTTATCTAGAGCGAAGCTCGGCTGTTCGGGTGGGTATAGGGTGGCTTCCGCCAAAGACGGCCCGGCTGCCGACAATAGGCAGAATATGAGAAGCCACAGACGACAAAACTAGCTTCACTCTTCTGCCCGACTCTAAAAATTGCGTTTAGATCTCAGGTCATGTAGTCAAAAATGGCTCGATGGCACCCTGGCTCGCTAGACGAGGGTTTGGACGGTAATTGGGAACCAATGTTTAGTGTCGCTCTTGGAGATGGAGGTGGAGTAGGTTGACCTAGCATATAGCCTAAATGTTAGGATAATATCAGGCCCGTTATAAGCTTGTCACTTGCTTCCCCGCCCTCGTGGAGAGTGACGCTGCTCACGCAATTTCTTTTTTCACATGCGTCAGGATTTAGTCTGAGAGGTGATCCCGATGCAATTGTTTGTGTGCTGGCGGATGAGCCCATCCTGATACTACAGTAAAAGCGAGAAAGCGGCGAGTGGTGGTGTTTCTCTGGCCCGTCTTTAATGCAGGCAAAAGGACTGAAATTCAACGAGAGCAATCCCACAAGAGTGGTTCCATACTTGGCTCCGGCCAATTTCTGTGGCGAATCGCAGTGGGGGTTGGTGCTCCGCAACCATGATCTTCGCAGGGTCGGTTGCTAACGCGGGGATGCTGGGTCTTCCCCACACTTGGATCCTCCACCCTAATCACCAAGCATCTGTCTCAAGGAGGACGAGCGGCCGAGTTTGGTAGGACACCACTGGGAATAGACGCTATACGAGAAGAGCATCTTGAAATGGAGCTGGTGCATACCAACTGCAGCGTTTGGATAGGCGCAGTATCGGCCTCATCCTGGATGAATTCGTGCCCTGGTCAAGATGCATGAGGCCTCGCGTGATGTTGTTGGTGCACCTAAACAAGGGCTCATTGGAGCACGTTCTTGTCTGACACGAGAAACACTGCCGATGACAGAGAGACTATCCTGCATCTGGCCAGTCACTATGCAGCTTTAGCAACGAAAGGATTCCCCGATGCCATCTGATCATGGCTTGGTTGCACAGACAAGGGCATCTAGACCGTAAATCATCGAGACGAAACGGGACATGGGCAACACCATTCTCTAGCATACCCCAGATTACCCCACCTACCTTCTAGTACCTTGACCCCAATCGCTGCAAGATAGCCATGGTGATGATGAGTTCGAGTAGCCAACCCCGACCCAGGCCATAGCCGGTCCACTCACAGGCTGCGAGCCCTCGCAGACACCCCAACCTTGGCGAGATGTTCCACCAATCGAAGCGACCATCCTCTGTGTGGTATGTTCGCCTCTCGTTAGTTTACCATCAACTCTGCGCGGCCCGACGTTCCTAACCTGGCGGCGGCGTCGTGACGAGTGCCGGGTCTGCTCGTCTGAGGAATTGGAGGAGTGAGCCAATGGAGAACGAGCTGCGTCGACGCGACTGAAACACCCAGCATGTATCCCAGCCGAGACCCTGCGGAGGGCAGAAATGTTATAACCGTTGCCTCTGCCCATTTCATCTCGGGAATGCGACGCTGTACACCTCGGCCCTTTGCACGCTTCCAGCAGCTCAAGGATTGTTCGACTGAACTCTATTGACGCGCTGTTCCAAGATGGCGACCGAAAAGAAGGCTGACGCCGAGCACATAAATCAGCTTGAGAGCTCCGACGGTGGTCTGGATCACCTGAAGAATGTTGACATCCATGACAAGGCCCTCGTCAACGGTGCTTTGGACGCCACGACACAGGAGCACAGCTACGGAGTCATCCAAGCTCTTAAGACGTATAAGCGCGCAGCGTTTTGGTCTATATGTAGGTCTTATTTGGGAGTCTTTCAACTGGGGCGTGTTGGCTAACCGTTTGGAGTGATTTCTACCACGGTAATTATGGAAGGTTATGATGTTACCCTCCTGAGCTCCTTCTATGCGTATCCCAGTTTCCGAGAGAAATATGGCAAATACCTCGACGCAGAAAACGGCTACCAGATCTCAGCCAACTGGCAGCAGCGATTCAATTGCCTTGGCGCCTTCGCCAACATCATCGGCGCCTTGTTAAACGGGTGGGCAACGGCAAAGTGGGGCCACCGCAAGGTGCTCATGGTCAGCTTGGTCTGGTTGACTGCCTTCATCTTCATCGTCTTCTTCGCTCCAAACATCGAGGTCTTGCTTGTCGGACACTTCTTCTGTAATGTTCCCTGGGGAGTCTTCGCCACCACCGGCCCCTCCTATGCTGCCGAAGTTACTCCTCTTGCCATTCGAGGATACCTGACGGCCTATGTGAACCTCTGCTGGTGCATCGGTCAATTCATCTCGGCCGGAGTCCTCAAGGGCCTCGTTGACAACCCGACAAAATGGAGCTACAAGATCCCCTTTGCCATCCAATGGGTATGGCCTATTCCTCTGTTCATCGCCACGTGGCTAGCACCTGAATCCCCGTGGTATCTTGTCCGACAGAATCGACTTGACGCGGCAAAGACTTCTCTTGAGCGATTGTCTGAGCCCGAACACAATGTTGATCTCGATGCTACAATTGCCATGATGGTCCACACGAACAAGCTTGAGATTGAGGAACATGAAGGCGTGACTTATTGGGACGCCTTCCGAGGCACCAACCGGCGACGAACCGAGATTGCCTGCATGGGCTTCCTATCCCAAATCACGAATGGCGGTGCTCTTTGCTACAGCGGATCTTTCTTCTTCCAGCAGACTGGTATCAGCGCAAGCGCCTCATACGGAATCTCACTTGGTGGGACAGGCATTGCTTTTGTCGGCACCATCATCTCGTGGTTCTATATTTACCGATGGGGCCGTCGTACAATCTGGCTGACAGGATTTGCGTTCCTTGTCGTGATTTTGTGGATTATTGGCTTTCTGGCGTTGCCAAAGCAAACCATGCCTCTTGCATGGGCCCAGTCCCTACTGTGTATTGTTTGGCTGGGTGCGTATTCCATGTCGGTCGGACCAATCATCTACACCCTTGTTGCCGAGATTGGTTCCACGCGATTGAGGACCCAAACTGTCGTGCTGGCACGCAGCACGTATTATGTGGCAAACATCATCTGCGGCGGACTTATCCAACCCAAACTCCTCTCCCCTGGCGCCTGGAACGCCAAGGGCAAGACTGTAAGTTTAGCAGTGTAGCTTGATGCTTTAAAGTTCTGTTGCTGACCATGGCAGGCCTTTTTCTGGGCCGTCTTGGCTACTTTGACATTTATTTGGGGATATTTCCGCCTGTTTGAGACCAAGGGTCGAACCTTTGGAGAGATGGATCACATGGTGAGAAAGCCTTTAGAATCCTGGGGCATGACAGTATGATGCTAATCAGATCCTTGCAGTTCCAAAAGGGCATTCCCGCTCGAAAGTCGGCTAGCTATAAGATTAATGAGGAGGAAATTTATGTCGCGGAGGAGAAAGATGAGAAATGAAGCTGCTCATAACATATTGTGGGTGTGAGGCAGTGTGCCGGCTCTAGCCATATTATCCGTACATTAAACTTATGGGATGCTGGTGAAAATTCATTCTTGTGCACACACATAGCATAAGATTTACATAATTATGACAAGCATGTGCTGTTCCAAGGCTACCGCCACTGGCTCAAGTCTGGAACAGCGATTGATCGAGAAATCTGGTCGGGATCAGCCACCGTGGAGACCTGTGGCGGGGTTTGGCTTCAGGGGCCAACGGGGTCTGGCCCGACTGGACGAGTCAAGGCTGAAGTTGAAGGCTTAATAATGAGTTCGTATGGTGTTTCTGTCGCGATTGGTGACGCAGGCACAAGCGGCTCTGTGAATGACGGCTGCATGCTTGTGCCTGATCAAGATGTGAGTGCGATCTCCATGCTAACGCAGGGGAGGCCTCTGACACAGCAAATGAAGACACAGCCAGCGGACTCCACCTGCCAAGGGCGAGTACGAAATCCACAAGAAGCAGGTCTTGCTGGGCCGTCGGCCACATGCAAGGAAGTCCCAGGCGGTGACCGACCAGTCAAAGCGCAGGACGAAGGACCGAGGGTGGGTATGTTTAAGGTTATGAAAACGAGATGGTGCCTTGGTTGTCGGTGATCCGGCTTGCCGAGCTTGGACATGCAGCGCGACCTAACAGTAGCGTTAGGGGAGATACGTAAGCCTGGATGTGCTAGCTGTTTACCGCTGCGTGAAACTGGCTCGTGTTTCGGCCATTTTTTGTCGCAGTGTATGTGGAGCTGTACGAAGCAATATCATCCAACAAGGTTTTGATGCCTCCTGGCGAAAGGCTGATTGCTACCAGATTTTGCTTTGTTGGCGACTGTCTGCATTTGAGCCTCCAGCTCCCAACAAGCACCCTTATGGCGGCTCGTCATTGCGAAACACCGGGACGTAAAGAACGGACGAAAAGGAGCGACCGGCAGGGAACGACCGTGTTATGCCAGCGTCGGGTACGCTCTGCCAACGGACACGGCATCCCTCCCGACCGTCAGGCACCGCGCCGTGATTTGTCGCTGGGGGATTAGAGAAATTAGCCATCTCGATTAGGCTAGCCCCGCGCTAAATACGAGGCAGAGCAGACTGGGGAGAGGCTTCCCCGCTATTGGTTCAAGCCCACAGTTTCTATTCTGGGGACGGTCCAGCCGCCAATCCCAATCATTCCAGTGGCGCGGTGGACCCGCAGCCACTGTGCTGTCCCCTGCCAAGAGCCCAAAAACCTGGCAGGCACATCCCGATCGTCGTTGATTGTTATGCATGCACGTGACACAGCACGCCCCTTGCGGGTCGCCTCCCCCTAATTTGCTGCGTTCCAAGTCGTCCGGTTCTCTTTATTATCCTCACATCGGACCTCTCAACCTCTCGTTTTTGGGAACCATTCTTTATTCACGTCGCTCTTTGCCCTTCGGCTGTTTTCCCTGATTTTTGTCTAACATCACCACATTCATTTAATAACTGCGTACTGAGGCGTCGCCGAAACTTGCACTCACACACCATTCATCACACATAAATAAGTCACAATGCGTGTCTCCGCTACCGCCGTCGCTGCCAGCGCCCTCATTGCCGGTGCCCAGGCTAAGAACTACCTTGGTTTCAACTCCGGTGCCACCAAGGCCGACCGATCCGCCAAGTTCAAGGCCGACTTCAAGGCCGAGTTCGAGACTGCCCAGAACCTCAAGGGCGCCCCCGGTGACTTCAACGCCGTCCGTCTCTACACCAACATCCAGGCCTACTCCGAGACCGACCCCATCGAGGCTTTCGAGGCCGCCGTTGAGACTGAAACTTCCATCCTTCTCGGTGTCTGGGCCTCCGGCACCACCTCCATTGATAAGGAGATCACTGCCCTCAAGGCTGCCGTGAGCAAGTATGGCACTGACTTCACTGACCTCATTATCGGTGTTTCCATCGGATCTGAGGATCTCTACCGTAACACCGAGACCAGCTTGAAGAACGACGGTGGTGTTGGTGCCGACCCCGATGTCCTCGTCGGCTTCATCAAGGACTTCAAGTCTGCCTTTGCCGACACTGCTCTGGCCAAGATACCCATCGGCCACGTCGACACCTGGGATGTCTGGCCCAACGCCACCAACAAGGTCGTCCTCGACGCCGTCGACTGGATCGGTGTTGACGAGTACCCCTACTATGAGACTGGCAAGGGCAACAGTATCGACAACGCTGGCAAGCTCTTTGACAAGGCCTACGATGCCACCGTTGCCGCTGTCAACGGCAAGCCCATCTGGATCACTGAGACCGGCTGGCCCTACACTGGTCCCACCTGGGATGAGGGTGTTCCCAGCGTTGCCAACGCCAAGAAGTACTGGCAGGACATTGGCTGCAAGCGTCTCTTCAACCAGGTCCCCACTTTTTGGTACAACCTCCGTGACTCCAACCCCGACAACACCATGAAGTTCGCCATCACTGACAACCTGTCCACCACCCCCCGCTTCGACCTCTCTTGCGATGGCATCGAGACCGAGACCAAGACCTCTTCCAGCTCCAAGGCCACCGGCACCTCCAGCTCTGGCTCCAAGAGCTCTGGTTCCGCTGTTTCGAAGCCCACCGGCTCCAGCTCCAGCTCTAACGGCACTGCTACTGGCTCCGGTTCTTCTGCTACCCCCACCGGCTCCTCTTCTGGTTCTGGCTCCTCCAGCTCCGGCTCCAGCTCCGGCTCCTCTGCCGGTGCCTCGTCCACCCCCAGCAGCACTGTCTCTGGCGCCTCTACCCTTCAGATGATCTCGGCCGCTGGTCTTGCTGCCATCGTTGCCGCCATCGCTCTGTAAAAAGTTGAATAGATCGTGGGTAATAAGGCCCATTTATATAATGTGTCTTGACTGATATCTCGCGCCTGGGATCTGTTTGTATTCTTTCATAGACCAAGTATAGACTTTCAAGGGGTTGCCATTGCTTTACTATCTCCATCATGACCAACTAGTACTACATAATACGTGCCCAGTGTGCCGAAAACACGAGGGCTCTTGAATAATACCCTCATATTGACTTCATTCAGACTGGTTCTGTTGTGTTTTGCGCGAGTGATACTGCTGTTTCTCTCTGAAACCAAAGTTGTCACATGTATATATATATATATGAGACGGGTAAGACAAGCTGAGAAGGGTCTTAAATCCATATTCTAACACTTGATGGTGTCAATTTTCTGTCGGTAATCGCCAATCAGGGTGAATCAACGAGGCCATTATTAGTAGCAATTCAATCCATAACCGACATGTATTTATCGCCCCGCACTTGTCGCTTGTAGCTTGTTAAACGGCGCGCGGGTGCTTTTTTTTCTTCTTTTTTATATATTTTTTTATTAATTTTTTTTAAACTGACAGCTGCTTGGCCTAGCGCCCGCCACCACCTAAATCGTGGTGGCGCTCCGTCCCGAGCACCGCCTCATCCGGAGAATGGCTAGTCTCACTACTAGAGACAAGATCACTGTTGGGCGTGGTAGGATAACAGAGCCGGCGATCCTGTCCATCTAGCGCGTACACAAGTGCGTTAGTTCATTCGTCTACGTAATCCGAATCTCATGTGTCCACTCCTGCGGGAGGTTTACTCCTTGACCATGCATCTGCTGCCCGGAATGGAATCATCAAGATTCCAGCGGGGCCGTCACATGCATGCAATTCGCCAAGTCGGGCGCTTGCCGCTGAGCAGCCCTCGAGAATCGCTGACTCTGGATGCAGCTCGTGAAACAGACACTGCCCTCTTCCCTCCTGACAGAACATCTCTTTTTCATGCCGCTGAAAGGGATGGGCCCCTCCCCCCACCAGTGGCGGCCAGTGGAGCTCATGGGGCTGAAGCTCAAGTGCTTACAGGGGTTTGCGATCGACTTGTAGCTGTGCGGATGGGCGAATGGTATCAGGGGAGGATGACGGCGTCGGTGCACGTTGGGTCGCAGGATGTTCCTGGGCGGCTGCTTTGCACTTTGGCTGCTACTGCTTACAAGCTTGTTTGACACTGCGCGGTTGGATCATCATGGAGCTGGGAGGGAGGGAATTACCCAGAGTGGGAAGATCCGATGACGAAGGGATCGCAATCCCGGCGAATCGAGGCCTCCGTGTTTTATTGTTGCTGTATCACTAGTCAGCTCAGCAAAAGGTTATACGCGTTTCTGTTAAGTTAACATGCGACAGTGCATCGTCGTATCGTCTGACGTAGCTGCGTTGCTTTCCGTTCCCTGTAAATGCTATCAGTCACTTGTAGACAGCAGCGAATTACTGGCCCCCCCCTCTTACGCGCACTCCAACAACCGCCGTCATATCAATCCACGCATGGAGGCCTCAACTAATTTTTGCAACGAAACATGGAATCATTCAATGGTATCCAGTCAGCCTTGTGAACAGCCACACAGCCCGATTTCCGCTCTCCCATCGCCGGCGCCACTCCAGCCCCTCCCCGCTGTCCCGCTTCGGGGAGGCTCGCAAAGCCTAAATGGACACCCTCCTCCCCGTTTTGGCCTCGGAGGCAGGCCAGGAATGCCTCGCAATTGGTTGCTGCGAGCTTGATACTGTATTGAAGGTGTGGCGCATGGAGCTGATATGGGGTACTCCCCTGCCGGCGCCCGAGGTGTAGGCACTTCCGTCGTCAGCTCATGAGCCTCGCTTTCCATTTCGGGCATCCACCTTGTACGTCACAGAACGAGAACGGGTCTTGTAAGCATCGCCGCCAACTCTTTAAAGGCGGCATCCCTCCCTCTCGTCCTTTACGCGGAACTCTTTTGCTCTTAAGCATCGATACCCTGTCGCAGAGTGCGCATCAACCTCGGTCGATAATCCCCTCATACGTTATCCTTCGCTAGGAACAACCGTCGCAATGGTCCACCTCAACCCCGCGCCCCGCCCAATCGGCATCTTCACCAACTTTATAGCCCAGCAGACGGAGACGCTGGTGATGCGCGAGAAGGTCCTGTCCCTCACCGGCGACAGCTTTGAGGTCAAGTTGGCCAATGGGCAGCCCCTCCTCAAGGTCGAGGGCAAGGTCATGTCCATCTCGGGTCGCAAGAAGGTGTATGATATGGCTGGCACCCATCTCTTTGACATTGTCAAGGAGCACTTCCACCTCCACACCACGTATGCGATTGAGTCGCCCGATGGAAAGAAGATAATGGAGGTGAAGAACAGTTGGAAAAGTGAGTCGCCCTAGGCCGATGCGCCGCCGTACCCGCGAAGCTTGTCGCATTGCTAACGTGTCGTCTACAGTCATCGGATCAAAGGCGACGGCAACCTTCACCTCTGCTGGTGGCCAGGCTGAGACGCTGACCATGAAGGGCAACTGGCTCGACTATGCCGCCGAGATTCACGACGAGTCCTGCGACGCCTTGGTTGCGCGCATCGACCGCAAGATCCTCAGTGGACGAGACCTTTTGTTTGGTCAGCAGACATACGCATTGGTGGTCGCGCCCCAAGTTGATATGGCCCTCATGGCTGCCTTGTGTATCTGCATGGACGAGAAGAACAACGAGGAGAAGAATTAGTACTCGGTACGGGAGAGGACAGTATATGCTGACACGCCATTTACAAGACTCATTTTTCGCCGTGAATGGAGCCAAAGGAGCAACAGGGTCCAAATTGATTTTGGATAGTTTGGTTGCACCCGGTTGCTGGCTGATACAGAGCATGGCTTTCCTAAAAGGGCGGAACTAACCAAAACTCAACTGTTGTCCAGTTGAGTTGAGATTGAGACATGACAACCGAGGAACGAGAATGAAGAAACAAAAAAGAATAAAAACAGTTCGATACCAATATTTTTACCAGTATATTTGTTTGAGCAGCAGAAATAGCAGCACGAATTCTGAATGAAGAACAGACATGATGAATGTCAGTGATGAGTTGAGTTGACGGTCCCGGACCAATGCCCCGGACAACAGAATGGATCACGAGAGAACGCTCCCTGACCTCGGCCGATATTTAATTCCCTCGTCCCTCTCCCAATGACCAACTTCCAAGTTGCCATTTGATCATAGGCGCCCTTGGCACCCTGCAAGCCAAGCCAAGCGCGCCCTCCGACAACACGCCCTTGAGTCACATCGCAAGACACACAGGCCACCCAGGGGAGCGGGCCCAAGCATCATGGCTCTAACGAAGAGAAGCTATTTGGTGAATGCTTGTTTTTTTTCTTAATTGTTGAGCTTAAAACGGCACCTGCTGCCCGCCATAGTACGCAGACACCACACGCGAAATAAAAAAAAAATAACGTTCCAGACCCGGCACCTCAGTGCCGAGCAATAGCAACCCCCATCATGGCCCAGGTTTGCCGGGGGGCCGAGTCCAGGCGCGGGGTGGGAATCGTCTTACCATCCAGTCGTGGCTGCACATGTAATGTAAGGTAATGCCCAGCCAGTTACGCTGTCATGCGGGCGGGCGCTCGACACAGCCCTCCCATGACGCGCGGGGTTTTCTCGCGTTGCGTGTCTCTCTGTTTTTTGTTTTTCCTTTTTTTTTTTTAGTTTTTGTTTACAACAGCAATTCTCTAAGTCTTAGCGGTCAGAAAAGAAACGTCTCAGCGAAGTATCTGGTACGGTAGCAGCATGTACATGCGGCTTTCGAGCCCGAGTGGCCCACAGCGCGATAAACAGAGTTTGGCGGGCGCTTGAGCGTCGTCCCGCCTCAACATTTGGCGGCCAAGACAACGCCCAGGAACGGATCCCTGGGTTTAGTAGGTTATAGGCTACATGGGCATGCGCAAGGTTGGATCGCCGCTTGCATGCACGCACGCGCGGGCGGGCGCATCTCCTTGTTCCCCCTCCTCAGTGCCCCTCCCTCTCTCTTTTTTCGTCCCTTCAGGTGCTGTTTGCTTCCGGCTTTTCGGCGGAACCACGCAAGAGTATGTATGGCCCATGGACGCGGGGCAGATGCAATTGGCGGTGGGACGGCGGGGGGATGATCGGGGCAGTGCAAAGAATGCAGTTGCAGAGTATCACTCTGCTTCTCCTTCTTTGTCTTGGCGCCAAGGTGAGCCAAGGTGCCAAGGTGCCAAGCTTCCCAAAGGGCAGGGATCAGGTCGAGTGGCAGGGCTGGAGAGCTCGAGGAACGGTCCCTACAGTGAGACCAAGTGGAGAGCCAGTGTCTTGGCCCCGTGCCGATAAGCGAAACCGTAGCTCTCGGCGTTAGAGGCCAAGACAACGTCCAACCGCCTCTCGTTCTTTTTTGGACAATGGCCTGACGCCATTCACGGGTCAAACTGCTCAACAGGGCAGCGAGGGGCACCAGCCAGCTCGGCCGAGCTTGCATCAGCTGCCATTGCTCATCGCTGCAACTGTCACCGCATCGCGGGGCACCGAGCTGCCAAGAGCACCAAGAGCACCAAAAAAATGTCACTGCCAAGCCGTATCTCAAACGCGGACAAGATATTCAACGCAAAAAAAGGGGAAAAAAGGGTCTTTGTTTAAACTAATGCCTAACCTAATGTAATGGTCTTAACCCATGTTTGCCTCCGTCGTCCCAGGTCATACTTGATTTGGATATCAAACGTGTCATGTTCATGTGTGTGGCCGTTGCTCATCAGCGGACAGTTTAGTCCTCATACACCTCCTCGTACGTCTCCTCGTACTCCTCGCGCGCCTCCTCAATGTCGCTGCGGCTGGCATCCGAGTCAGCCAGAGCCTCCTCGTACTCTTCGCGAGCCTCCTGGACCTCCTCGCGATCGCTTGATGATACAGAGTCGCCATCTGCGTCGGTGGCGGGGAGGACAGCAGGTGGACCCTCGTCGTAGCCACCGTAGCCGCCACCATAACCGTCGCGGTCGCCATAGTCGTTGTTCTCGTCGCCGTAGTAGTTGTTAATGACGGTGGTGGAACCGCCAGCAGCGGGGGCGGCGGCAGCAGCGTGGTGTTCTTCGTCGCTGTCATCAAGAGCGTTGGCAATCAGGGCACCTCCAATCGCACCAACGGCGAGACCGCCGGCGGCGCCCATGAGCATGTTCTTCTTATCGCTCTTCTTTTGGTCCTGCTGGCTGTAACCGCCTTGGCTGCTGCCGTAGGCACGGTCGTCCTCCTGGCCGTATCCCGAAGGGGGGGCTCCGTAGCCACCGGGGGCACCATAGCCACCTGGAGCGGGAGATCCATAGCCTCCGGGGGTGCCTCCATAGCCAGGGGCGGGGGAGCCACCGTAGCCAGAGGGGGGAGCCCCATAACCACCAGGGGCACCATAACCTCCGGGAGCTGGAGATCCATAGGCTCGGGAGCTGTCGGAGGGGTTGGATTCTAGGGGAGGGCGGGTATCATATCCAGGCACGGGAGGGGCACGGTATCCCGGAGCCTCCCACTGGGAGCGACCGGAAGCAATCTCTACGTAGAACCAGCGCTGATGCTGCTGATCAAACTGGGCGGTCCAGCCCTCGGGCAGAGGCGGCTTGTCGGAGGGGGGCTGATATGCGGGCTGGGGAGGAGGCGAGGAGTAGTATTGTTGTCCACCAGGAGGACCCTGACCGCCCTGGTAGCCGCCGTAATCGCGGTTTCCTGGAGGAGGTAAAGGTTAGAACGTGGCTTGGATTGCGTGGATGGAGGGAGTATGAATTCTGCACTCACCACTGCCCTGGGGAGGAGGAGTAGACTGATACTGGGGCTGCTGCTGGTATTGCTGCTGCTGATACTGCTGTTGCTGCTGCTCGGGCTTCTTGTCGCCGCCGATTCCGAGGTTTTCCAGCTCGGAGGTGAGCTTCTTGAAGAAGGACATTGTGGAAATATGCCTCTGATAGAGGACTTGGTTTCCAAGCGTATGAGGGTTGAGGTACGAAGGAAAGGGAAAGGGTGAGAGAGGAAGTGATGAGGTAGGAGGGGTAGAAGGAGGTGGGAAACCCGCCAAAGATATAGAACTCAGCTCGGGGTGGACGCTTTGTTTGTTTTCTTTGACAAGTCAGATGTGTAAGCTTTCCGCGCAGCAGCTCCTCGCGACAGCCCGCTGGCACTTGGCAACATGCGCATGTGGAGAGGCACAAACGAGGGTGGGTGCGATGGACGATTCACATGGCCGGGGGGTCATTCACTGCACTGGAGATGCCCTATGAGAGGTACCTCTGGCATCTCTGCATCGCGAGCGTGTACTTGCTTGGCTGCCTCCCGCGCCCGAAATTAGAGCCTGGCGGAGCGTGAAACACTGTCGCCATGTCGCAGATTCGCTGTCGGCATGTATCCCTCCCTCCCCCATCCGTATCAGCTTGTAGATGATTCACAGAACCTTGCCCAAACGTCAGGCCGCTGCCCTGTGGCCGGCCCCCAAAAAGCACCGCGGACAACGCTCGCAGAGCCCAAAACACTCCCCAAACAGGCAACCCTGCGGGCCGTTCCGGCGGGGCTGTGGACCCCCTACGGGATACTGACCTACGGTGTAATTTGCAACTGGCAGCGCTCATTCGAGCCACCATATTTCGCGAACCTACTAAACTGGCCCCGCGAAGCCCGGACCTTCGGGGCATTGTTTCCATGCTTTCTATGGCCCGAGAAGCCCGAAGAACCGTGGTTCGGGTAAGACGTTCCTATGACATGGAACCAAGTAGAAGGCTGATCGCTGCTAGCCGATGTGAGTAACATTTCCATGGGATGGCATGCTTATTGTCGGCCTGTTGAATTTCCCCGGGGCTATGAGCAATTTCCACGACGCATCCATGGATCGTCATCCAGCCGCTTGATGGCAGGTACAAGTACACGTATAATGACCCAGATCCAGGTATCGAGTACCTCGTGCTCGTCATGTCTTTTCCCTCTCCCACCATACGTGTCATGTTTCAATCCAGCAACCACTGTTGGGTCGCTGCTGAGGCGCAGCCCAGGCAAAAGCGAAGAATCTCCGGGCTGAACATCAGGGGTGGTTGGTCTGTCGACGGAATGGAATGGAAAGAAACCGCCATCTAGCCTCGTCCACGAAAAAAAGAGACGAGGGATGAGGAGGGGGGGGGGGTTGCTGGTAGGGGTCGAGGGGCAGCAGTTCCTGGGCGCCAAGTGAAGCCCATGGTGGGAGGCCGCCCCCCCGCTGTAACGCTTTGCAGCACCAGCAGCCTCTGGAGGCATGGCGGCGCCTAGACCTGGCTGGGCTGCATGTCAGCGTCCCTCGCGCAGTGGAAGAAAGGCCCTTTGTCTTGTGCACCAGGACGACCTTCTTGGCGCCTGGTCCACTGACCACCTCAGCGTCGAGGGCGCCCAGGCAGGCAGGCTACCGTGGGCTTGCTGTAGGTCCACTGGACCTGAAGCTTCCGGCCCCCGCCAAGTAGCGCCCGCTTGCTCTGGTGGGATGCTGGGAGCTCTCTAGCCCTCCCACCTCTGCCCCGCTCTGCCCTCCGGACCCCGACGAACACCCATGTGCTGTACGTGGTGTTGCATGAAGCTCCAACCTCTCCCCATTGTCCCGTGAGATGCAGTGAGCTGCATTCTGTTTCTTCCTCTTCCCATCTTCGCTTTTCCTTCCTTGCACCAGCATCACAGCTGCCCTCCCTTCGCCCCGCGAAACAGCTCTTCCACCTCAACACCATGTCCTACTATCCCGGCCAAGGACAGCACGGCCAATACGGCGGTGGCTACGGCGGCGGCGGCGGTGGTTACGCCCCTCCGTCAGGTCCTCCACCATCTGGCTACGATCGCCCTGGAGGATATGGCCCTCCTTCCGGTCCTCCGCCTTCAGGTTACAATCAACAAGGCGGATACGCTCCTCCACCTGGCCCTCCTTCTGGGCACGACCGTCCTGGAGGTTATGCGCCTCCCTCCGGACCTCCTCCCTCAGGCTATGATCGCCAAGGAGGATATGCTCCTCCTTCTGGGCCTCCTCCCTCGAATTACGGTGGCCAAGGAGGGTATGCTCCTCCTTCTGGACCTCCTCCCTCTCAGAATTACGGTGGCCAGCGAGGTCAGACCCGATACGCTCCTCCCAACTATCCGCCTCCCGCAGGTCTCGACGCCTACGGATACCCTCTGCCTGTTCAGGACGCTCGATATGCCAGAGGTGCTAACGCTGGCCCTCCACCTCCCTCGGCGCCCCAGCAATTCGGTCACGGTGCCCCCGAAGGCTACACTTTCCAATATTCCAACTGTACCGGTCGTCGCAAGGCTCTGCTCATTGGTATCAACTATTTTGGTACGGATGCGGAGCTGCGCGGCTGCATCAACGATGTGCACAACGTCTCCAACTTCCTTACTGAGCGGTACAACTACAAGCGCGAGGACATGGTCATCCTGACTGACGACCAATCCAACCCCGTCATGCAGCCTACAAAGGAGAACATCATTCGCGCCATGGGCTGGCTTGTCAAGGGCGCTCAGCCCAACGATGCCCTGTTCCTCCATTACTCTGGTAAGATCAACGAGCTCTGTTTCTCGAGTGCAATTGTTAACACCAATATTACAGGCCACGGAGGACAGGTTGAGGATCAAGATGGTGATGAGGATGATGGTTATGACGAGTGCATTTACCCAGTTGACTTCAAACAAAACGGCGAACTCGTGGATGACCAGATTCACACATTGGTGGTGAAGCCTCTTCAGCAGGGTGTTCGTTTGACAGCCATCTTTGACTCGTGCCACTCTGCCACCGTCATGGATCTGCCCTACGTCTACTCAACTAAGGGTATACTAAAGGAGCCCAACTTGGCCAAGGAAGCCGGCCAGGGTCTGCTCAGTGCATTCCAATCGTACGCTTCAGGCGATGTGTCCGGCGCCGCAAGCTCCATCTTTGGCTTGGCCAAGACAGCCTTCAATGGCGATGGTGCCTACGAGAAGACCAAGGCTACCCGAACCTCTCCCGCTGATGTTATCATGTGGTCTGGAAGCAAGGACGACCAAACATCGTAAGTTGCTCAAACCATTCTCCCAATTCCCAGGTCAACTAACACTTCTTCAGTGCCGATGCCACAATCAACGCTCAGGCCACTGGTGCCATGTCATGGGCTTTCATCTCAGCCATCAAGGCCAACCCCAAGCAGAGCTACGTTGAGCTGCTCAACAGTATTCGTGAGATTCTCGAGACCAAGTACACTCAGAAGCCTCAGTTGTCGTCAAGCCACCCTCTTGGTGCGTGCACCCAAGCCCCGCTGTGTGCAAGTTTCTAGCTTTGCTAACCAGTCGTCCAGATACCAACCTCTTGTTTGTCATGTAGTTATGATGATGAATTAATACGGCCTTTCTGCTATACTAGGCATGATAGCTATAGCTGGCCAACATAACACGAAGTGATGAAATAAAAATCAATTCTTGACGACTCATGAGCTCGAGTGAAGTGACTACTTTTGGCTAATATTCATTTCCACCAGTGGAGTCGGTCGCAAAAAGAAGCGAGACATTTCAGCTGTTGGCGGCCTCCCAACTGAAACCTCCCGTCCAAGTTGACGTTTCGCGGACGCCATGACGCATTGCGAAAATTGGCAAAAAATTATGATCAATCGCATCATTTGTATAGGAATAGCCCGATGCGGGGGTCGAACCCGCAACCTTGAGATGTGTGTACTCATAAGAGTCTCACGCTCTACCGATTGAGCTAACCGGGCAGCCGGTTAATGTTGAAGGTGAGAGTCACAATTTGGCACTGTGTACCTGGACGATTCAGCAAGGACAAAGTGCGATGCACGAATTTGCGTAGACCAGTCATGCCTTATTGTAGCATGCAAGCCGAAAAAGCAGCTCAGACACACAGCTTCGTTTTCTCAGTGGTCCCGATAGGCAGCGAATCTTGCGATGGCTTCGTAGATAGTGAGGTATTCACGAGTTGGGTTTCGATAAGTCTTACACTACAGTTTTAGTGTAGCCTTCAACGGCATTCTCCTTATCCGTAGAACTTGCAGGTTTAGTCAAGTAGAGTATGCAACCGGGTTGCAACCGCTCACCTTAACGATATCAAGCTACCCTCTCAATCAATTCCGTAGAGTGTGAAAGGAACCCGGATGTTTGCTCGACTTGTAGTTCATTAGAAGGAATTTTCTGCCAAGACGATTGGGATCCTGAAATAGCGCAGACAATGGGTGTGAACCTTGGAAGTCTAACATTCACACATAGACTTCAGATCTTGCTGGGAGCCCGCAGTCATACCTAGACTTTAGCTCTCCTTTGAGGCTGCATACATGGACTTTGGCTGCAGGTCCGCAGACATAGAGTTGTGAATCTTGGGATCCTTGAAACCCTTTCTGAAGCGAATCGTGTATCCGTATTCCATGAAGGGTTACCTTCACCACTGCTCGCATTGGTGAGTCAAGATCGATAGAAATAGTGAAATTTGCATTTCGATATTCAACTTGTCTCGAAAGGTTTTCATAGCCCCTGCTACTCGCCCAAAATTATACTACTTATCAACCGCTATCCATTACTCGTCATTCTGCTTCGCACTTTCGAACATTTCGCATACCCTTGCCAGTGAAGCATCACTATGCTTGACAACGATGCTGACATGTCCTTCATCCGGGAAAAGGCGATAATCGCATCCAGCCAGCAACTTGCTGGCCTTCTCTGCCATGGCAGGCGGCACATTTTGATCAAGTCCGCCGTGCCAAATGGCAAGAGTATTCTCTTCCACTTTTATCTCGTCAAGCGCAAATCCCCAATCGCTGCCAAACAGCTTCGCTTCGTGGCCTGACCCCGTTGCACCGTTTTTCAATGCTTCGCGGAGATTGGCAATGACAGCCTCCCTGAAGGCTTCATTCTGGTTCCACGCCTCTGCATCTACACTAGGACGAGACTCAAATGTCTTGTTTACCACAGCAGCAAGCCTCTCCGGATTTTGGACATCTCTGGCTACCCTGCCCAGCCCAAAGTCAAGCCCCGCTGCCACCAGGCGTGGCACCCATGGTGCAAGAAACAGCATGACCCACAACTCGAACAACATGCCTTGGGTTCCCAGGGCTGTCGGCCAGAGCCCGGCAACGATCATGGCCGCCCGAAGTCGAGTCCGCGGAATCCGGTGGTAGCACGCGAGGACATAAGGGCCGCCGCCAGAGGTACCGGCGCAGGCGAACTGGGATATTTTTAGGTGATCCGCAAGTGCCAAGATATCGGATGGCCAGTCGAGGATGCGACGCCCTGGTTGAAAAGTGCTTGCGCCCATGCCTGGCCGGTCCACGGCAATCACCCGAAGGCTGCGCGCTACGGCGGCATCGTGGAGCACTGCGCCCTCGAGACGCGAGGCGGGGTAGCTGTGAAAATAAAACGCGTGATGCGAGGGTGTAGATGATCCGTACGTAGAATACGCAAGAATGCGACCATCGGGTAAAACGAAATGCTGGGCCTCTGGGTCCTGGTCTGGCGTTGTGGAGGCCATGATGCAATCAATGTGTTTGGAGCGACAGCGGGAAACAAGTCCAATTCTGTCGCCAAAATTTGGATCGTCGCCAAGGTACAATATATATATAAAATACAATTGCACCGTAATAGCACACGGAAGCCACGTTTATATCCGTCCAAATGGTACTCTAATCTCGCCAGCGCCTAAATGTGTAGGATTCGCATCCTTCGATGCCCAGCCCTTGCGACAGCCCCTGCACGAACTAACCTATCCTAATCCATAACACACTACGCAGCGATAGCTATGGGTACTATGTAGAGCTTGGTTCGTCAGCAGTAAAGATGACTTGCTGATACAATGCCATGGATACAATTTCGTTTCCGTTTGCACGGTACAGACAGAGCTGGTAGTGAATGTGTTCGGCATAGAGTTGACGGAACTGTGTTCGTCTCAAAGTAAACCACAGGCAAAAAGAATATATTGGTGCCTTAGATGCACAAGAACAGCGCTGTTCTTGTTCGAATGGATTCGAGGCAAAATTGCGTCAATGGATCTCGACAGGTTCTCTTGGACAGAGTGGCATCGTATAAACGTTGTTGATTAAAGCCACATCAGTTAGAAATTTCGTAAACTAAACGATATAACTAACTACAATCCCTGATTCATAATGATCAAATCCCTTCCTTTCGACCGCCAACACCGCTTTGAGCAGCGCAACATCACTGCAGCCCTTAAAGAGTTTCTTCTAAATCCCCTTCGGCATTTGAATCCGAAACTACTATCTCATACTTCCAGTTTACTGCAAGGACATCTCATTACTCTGAAACCTCCAAATCTTATGAAGTCCATCCTTAGTCTCAAAACCCTCTCCCCGCTCACACACGCCTCATGGCAAAATGCACTCAGCGACTATCAACGTTTCATCACATGGATACTCTATCATTTATTCATTTTCATTTATGTCTTTCCATCTTTCATGGGGACTAGATAATGGGCTGTCAGGCGACACCCAAGGGCCTGGCATGTTCAGAAACCCCACTAGATCATGACTGGTACGATAACCAACAATCAGACGGCAGGAGTAGCCTGACTTCTTTGCATCGCCAGTTTTCCCAGTTCAGATAGTGCATGTCCTGGCTGTTTCTGTGATCCATAACTGTGTCCCAATATTATCCCGTCATCGCCTATCGGCTCCGCAGCTACATCCGCAATGTGCGGTGGGTGCGTCCCTATCTTGTGCGATACGATGCCATGTACGAGGGTGTTCGCACAGCGTCTTTTCTCATGTATCGGCAGGCAATGAGATACACGAATTAGTCATAATGGCGGTGCGAAAGGGACAGGCTAGCTGGCAAAGACTAGCCATGTGGCAACTAGTTGTTGTAGCCAAATTAGCTCGGAGACATTGATGTCATACATGGCGGCCGCTGAGTCGCCGTCAACATCGTTGATCCCCGAAACTAAGCACCATTACAAGGCGGTAAGAGATATACGGTGAGATTGAGTCTATACGGTAAAGCGCAAATTCGAGTAAGACGACACGCGACATCGCGTCGCGTTCCAGCAACGGCGTCCGTGATCCTTGTTTGTTTGCAGCAGCAGCAACACGTTCTTACAAAAGATGACTCCATCTTGTACCGCCGCGGTGGCACACCATCCCCGTCTTTTACGACAGCCAAGAAGATGATCCTTCCGAATATAGACCGCTTGCAGTAAGGGGGCGGTGTGATGTGGAAGCTGGTAGAACATTCTATAGGTTTTGAATCCAATCATATGGCAAAGAAACAGCCTTTATAGTTGATTGGCTGCTCAAGTCACGAATAGGCAGTTCAGTTGATAGGCGGGCGGCATCCGTCCCCGCTCGCGAACGTCAACAACCCTTCGCGGGACTGCGCTTCAGGGGCCACAAAAGCACTTTTTGTGGCGAATACAAAGCCAGCAGCAATTCCATGTTTACCGGTTGTGGCCAATCCCCTTCGAGATGCATATGCGTGGCTTGCTGAAACGGTTTTCAGACGACGCAGATAGGGGCTGCCCTCCTCGTAGCCGTTCATGTTGCTACGCAACATGGCCGTGGCACCCAAACACGATGCAGCATCTCAATTACGCAAGAAATTAGGCATGCACGAAATAGGAGAGGTCACTTTTCACTTTCTTGCGTGTGCGTCGCTCTGCTGCCTAGAGCGATCTTCGCCAGTAGCACATCGCAACGCTAAACGAGGTCCCAAAGGCTAGGAATCCCAGCGCAAAGAGAGCTTGGATCATATCCCATGACCTCTGTGGAAGCACGACGGAGGCGTAGCACGGCTATCTGTGGCTCTGGAACCAGAAGCTGAAACCTCGATTCATGCAGCTGCATGATGCATGACGCGACGTGAGCATTCAACCTCGACCAATTGATCCAGATGCATATGCACGAGTAAGCCCCCCATTGTTTTGATCATGAAGCTCTCCCTAAACGCCACAGGATTTCCGTCTAGATATATAATTACAAGCGCTGGGGGAACCTGAGCTTGGGTCGAGTAGAGGAGTCTCAGATCTGGGCAGCTCTTCCTTCATTCTTGTTAGCATAAACCAAAAGACGTCCAAAAACTTAACCACCATGGCGGTTGAGGACATTCGATCTTCTGCATCTCCGTCCCCAGACATCCCCGACAAGATAGTCATAGACTCGCACGGAGACTTGCATCTCCACATTGGCCTAGAGCGGCACGATGTCCTGGTCTGCTCCAACGCCATGAGGCGCGCCTCGATCGTCTGGAAGACCATGTTCTTCGGGCGATTCACCGAGTCCAAGCCCGCCAGCCCCGGCGAGGACTGGATCGTGAAGCTCCCGGAGGACCGCAAGGAGCCCATGCTGACGGTGCTCTACATCATCCACGGCCGCTTCGACATGGTGCCCAAGGAGCCCTCGGCACCGGAGCTCTACCAGATCCTGGCCGTGACGGAAAAGTACGACATGACCGAGATGACTCGGCCATGGGCCCGGCAGTGGATCGATGCGGTGCAGCAAACCACGCGGCCCGTGCTGGCGTGGATCGCGTGGGAGCTCGGCGATGCAAGCGTCTTTGCGCAGGCCGTTGAGACCTTGGCCAGGACCTGCAGCCTCGATGAGGACGGCCAGCTGGTCACCGACAAGGGTGTCCCCTTATCCCACTCCAAGTATGACCCTTTGCGGCCCACAGATCTTATCGGTATGCTTGCTTTTTTTTCTCCTTCTCTTTTTCCCCTTCCTTCTTGAAAGACGACGCCTTTCTAACCCGTCACCCAGAGCACGTGGCCGAGACTCGGGTGCAAATACTCGACTGCATGCTTTTTCCTCTGCAGAAGCTGTACAAGGACCTCAAAAAGGCAAACTCCAAGTGCTGCGAGGCGTGCGCCTTCACAAACCTGGGCTCCTTCCTCATCTCGACGGCCCGGTGCGGCCTCGACCCGTTGCCCGTGTGCGCCGAGGACTACCCGGGCAGCATCGTGAAGCTGGAGGAAAAGTTTGCCCTGATCAAGGTCATGTCGCCACACAACGGGCCCAATGTCATCAACCCGGTGCCCGCGATGAGAAACCTAGCCAAGATGGCCGTGGAGAACAGGCGGAAGGAAACGCCCGAGATGTACCTTGAGCACATGAAGAACCAGAGAAAGAAGACTGGGATTGTGTGTAATCTGGAGTCTTAGCAGTCTAGTCTTTTGTCCAACGGATGGTGTTTGCGGCCAGGAGAGCCCGGAGTTATGGATCGTGTATTTGAGAATATGAAGCGCAGGAAGGATTCCCAGGTATCAAGACAGGATTTGTTTACTTCTCTAACTGGAAAAAAAAAAATACTCAGACTGGGAAAATGTAATTGGCGAGTGCAGTTAAGCGATGACAAACAAGTGCATCCTCGTTAAAGTCCGCCTCGCTTATATGCAGGGATCCTCGCCGATCGCCTATTCTTGGCGACACCCGGTCCGCCTCGGAGCTTTGCCATCTGATAAGATAATCTATGCCCAGAAGGGATCGCGAGTCGCAATAGACTGGCATCGTTTGCTGAGAGGGTGAGCGTTTTTCCCAAACCGGACTTTGCGTTTGCTAACAGGTGTCTTGGCGGCAGGCATTCGACACGAGGAACAGGCGGGGTCAACGTCCGATCCGTCGCCGATGAAGAGCTGCTGAATCGGTTATTAATCATTGTCGCATCCGACATTCCAACAATCATCTCCTTGGGAGCATTTACAAGAACAATGGCAGAATACAGACACTATGGCACTCCGGACCCCCAGTGGGTGGATGTGAGTGCCGTCGTCCTCTATGATGCCTGGATGCTAACTGAAGCAGTTCCCAAACAACCTCCCACCCGGAACACGCCATGCTGTTCGAATGACACGGGCGCACGATCCCATCACGCCACAGGAAGGACTACATATTCAGGAGTTTGACGTTCCAGTGCGTGACGGTAACCCAATCACACTCCGAAGTTACCGTCGCACCGCGAGCGAAAACGAGAGACTGCCCCTCCTCGTGTACATGCACGGCGGCGGCTATGTCACCGGCGGCCTGGAGACGGACGACTCGACATGCCGTGCCATTGCACTTGAGCTTGGAATTGTTGTCATCAATGTCAAGTACCGCCTTGCACCGGAGCACCCGTTTCCCACGGGATTCGAGGACTGCTTCGACATTGTCCGATGGGTTCGCCAAATCCTGCCGCGTTCGCATACTCCCCGACTAATCAATCATCTATAGGCCGCTTCCCCAGCTGGACAAGAGAAACTCAACACAGACCTGTCCAAGGGATTTATTCTTGGCGGCACTTCTGCAGGCGCAAACTTTACAGCCGGAATTTCCCACCTTGCTCGCGACGAGGGCCTCTCGCCCAAGCTCACGGGCATCGTCTTCTTGGCCGGCAGCTTCTGCCATCCCGATGCGAGGCCCGACAAGTATCTGGATCGAATCGCCAGCTTAGACGAGATCAATGATGCGCCGGGCCTGACACGCAAGTCAATTGACTACTTTGCAGGTGACTAATTACCTTCCCTCATGTCCAATGTTGAGATATCAACTGACAAGCCAAGCTAAATACGGCGCCCCTCCGACTGACAAGCGCATTTCTCCACTCTTGTTCGACTCCCACGCGGGTATTGCGCAAAAGGCATACTTTGCCATCTGCGGATGGGACCCCAGACGAGACGAGGCCATTCTGTTCGATCAAATCCTCCAAGAGGCAGGACTTGCAACAAAGGTCCAGATATACCAGGGTCTCCCCCACGGTTTCTGGACAACTTGTCCAGATCTTCCCGTGTCAAAGCAATGGCTGGAGCACTTGATCGATGGCATGCGCTGGATGATACAGTAAATATGTTGTCCAAACCCTCCAAAAAGAGTAGAAATGCTCAGATTCATAAATCATATGCTACCGTAAGAATGCAACGCTCGCTAAACGTAAAAAAATGCAAACCCGCTTCAAACAAATACATAATCCAAATCATCACCGGGGTCGCCCAGGATTCCCTCTTCCACCACGTTGACCTTGACCTTCATGCCGAAGGGGTTTTCGTCGCCAATCCAGTTCTTCTTCTTGCCAACCTTCTTTATGTCTTTTGAGTACTCGACAATCGTCTCCCTTGTCCTCTCAGGATCTATCTCTGTCTTTTGCACTGCAATGGTAAGCACAACGCCCTCCTTGTTGCCCTTCTTGCCCAGGTTCGAGGACCACTGGGCAGAAAAGACGACGCGCGTCTTGTTCCTGTCAATCTTGCCGGCTGGGTACAGCGTGGCAATGAGGTATCCCACCTTGCCGAGGTACTCTGCCCACCAGACCTCCTCGGGGGTGAGAAGGTTGCGCAGCGACTCCCTGAATTCCATCTCGCGGGGTGGCAGCTCTCCATCATACCGCGCCTCGAGCATCAGCGCAAGACGGGCGCGGTCCTGGTGCGACACGCCGTGGACGGTGGACAGGACACCGACGCTGGTCGAATAAAGAGCAGCGGTGGAGGCTGACTCCTTGGACATGAACATGTGCACATAGAGCGAATTGGCAAACGAATCAATGACATGGTTGCCGAATTCCTCGGGGAAGCACTTTTGCTTGTCGCTCGAGGGCCGGGGCACCGAGTTGATCAGCAGGTGGCGAATCCTCGCGCACGAGCCGGGAGCAAAGTAGCTGGTGCCGACCTGCAGCGGTGCCTGCTTGCGGACGACGGGCGACAGCTGCTTATACAGAAAGCCCTCGCGCACGCCGCCCTGGCAGAAGTGCGCCTCGCGAATGCCGTGAGGGATGGCCTCGGCCAGCACGTTGACCAAAAAGGCCACGGCGGGTACCTGGGATCGACGGCGGTCCGATACGCGGAACAGGTGCTTGGCGGCGCGGGCCACTTCCTTGAGCGTCTCCGTGTCCTGGAACTGGTCCCGGCCGGCCGTGTAGCCGTTGATGATGGAGAAGGGATAGTGCTTGCCGTGCACCTGGTTCAGGTACAGCAGCAGGTAGCCCCAGCCCCGGAAGCCGCCGCCCGAGAGGTAGATGCGGAAGCCTCCCTTGCGCCGAGCCTCATCGATCAGCTCCTCGGGGATCTGCAGGCGGTTGTACGCATCGCGGAACTGCTCAATCATCTGCTGGCGGAACATGCTCACCGCTATTTTGCCGTCATGCTTGCTCTTGCCCTGGTGGAGCTCGCTCAGCTTTTTCGTCAGGGCCGCCGCTCCGTAGGGGAAGCTGAAGCTGCCGTGCGGGCTGATGCGGATGTCGGACCCGGAATTGACCATCCAGGTGATTTGTGTGCTGCCGCCACCGAGGTCCATGACGAGGCCCTCCATGCTCGAGAAGCCGCTGGCAATGCCCAGCGCGCCAATCTGGCCCTCTTCTTCCTTGGGGAGCAGGATCACGTCCAGCCCCGTCTTGGTCTTGATGGTGCTGAGGAACTGCGCCGAGTTGATGGCGGCGCGCGTCGCCTCGGTCGCAATCACATTGATGCTCTCCTTGGGCGTGCCGAAATCACGGCAGATGGTAATGAAGCGGCTGAGCGCCGAACACACAGATTCAATCACATCGTCTGGAATGGGAATCTTCTCTCCCGTCTTGGGGTCGTACTGCGAGTCGTAGAGAGAAATAGAAGATCGATACACAAAGACCGGGGGCAGGATGCGGGCCAGCGGCGGCGTGAGATCAGTTATGGAGAAGCGAATGCCGTTGCTGCAGGAAAGGTTGCATTGTCAGCTCTCATTCGGTACCCACGCTATTCTAGCTTTTTTTTGGGTTGGGGTTTTTTTTAATTACCTTCCCATGTCCACAACACCAACAAGCTTGAGTCCGCGACCTATCCATGGTCGACGGACTATGCTTGGTCGTCGCGCTGCGAGCGGCGATACGGGCGAATACGAGTGGAAGGCCTGCTCAAACTCGAACTTCCGCGGAGCGTCTGAGAGGTCCGGCTCGTAATCCTGGTCGTCGCCATCGGAGACGCCGTCCACTTCTTCGAAATCGGAAAAATCCATTTTTCATAGAGGAGGAGGAGGAATAAAGGAAAAGTGAAAAAAAAAACACAACACAAAAAAAAGGGGACCCAGGCGTCTTCTCTCCAAATTATATTACAATCGAGATGAGACAGAATAAGGAGACAGACCTCCTCGTGCCAAGGACAGAAGGTCTCTTTTATTAATTAAAAAATGCCAGCCGTGGCACACAACTCAACTTGGCACTCAAGGGCTTTCTTTCGTCCCCAGTCAACAGCTGACTTAGCCTGGAACTCTCTGGGGAAAGCTCCCCCCTATGACGGCACAAGAATGAGTTTATTGCCCGATGTGGCGGCTGAGTCGCTGGTCGTGCCAGCCAGCCATTTGCAAGGGATCATCACCAGTCAAGGACGACTAGTCCAACAAAAGACCGTCAAGCCGTCCCGCTCTCTCAAAAGCATCGGCTAGCGCGCTGCTCCCTGCAGGCCCATCTCACCTTGGCACAGGAAGGCGGCTGCTGCTGCACGGCGGGGTCTATTTCTCTCATCTTTTCCGTTTTCCTCTCTTTTTACGGGCCGTCTCTTCAATGTGTGGCTGGCTCGATCGTCGGCAGTGTGCTGTGTTAGCGCTATGGTCCCCCCATCCAGTCTGACTTATAGTGAGACAAAAACATCGGGCCCGCATGTGACCCTCCATCTGTCGTCTGTCGTCCCTCCCAGTCACGCATGCAACCTCTGCATTTCTCTCTCCCCCGCCAGGCCTGTGAACTGGCCACAGGGACCAGCGACGTCATTTTTCGCTCGGAGGCAATTGCTCCAGGGTCCTCCCGCCCGCCCTGATGCGCAGGCCACTTAGACCGACACTACCCCACACAGGCGGGTGACACGCTCCACACCACCCACAATATACCCCTTCGTCCTTGAAGAGTTACTGCTGTATGTTATGTGCCTCAGCCAAACCAACCCAACCCCTCCAGCCGAGCCGTGCGTGCGTGCGTGCTGTTATATCCCTTGCCTTGACTCGCTCCCTTGAAACGTATCCGGCGGTAAAAGACGGAAGTCTATTCGTCTTGGCTGCTGCCGTCTGCATAATGCTCTGCGTATCCACGGCCTGGTCTGGAACCATGCGCCGGCCCACGAGGTCGGTACGTCTGGGGAGGATCGTCGGGGCCCGCCAGACGAACCTCGCCTGTTGAAGTCTGGCATGCGCAAATTGTTGTACGTCGTGCTTGATTCCCATCCGCACCTCGCGCACCTCGCGCACCCGGATTTCGTGCAGTGCAGTGCGTGCCCATCCTGTGCACGACAGGCTCCTGGCTGCTCACGTGTGGCCGTGGAGCTGCGGCATACGCAGGCATCGAGTGCGGGATGTGGTGTGAGGTCGAGCTCGGCCGTACTTGCAGTGGTCTGCTGCGCACAGCCGCCAGAGGTGGTGGCATGCTCGCATTGTAAGCGGGTGGACGGCATCGAGTCATCCGAACTTTGGTCAGAGGTGCTCGAGTATCCAGACTCGCCAGAGACACAATGCGATGCACGGTGATGTCGCTCGTGCGGCACACGACCTCCACCACCGCCAGAAGATCCTCTGCCGGCCTTGTGGCTGTGCTTGTGCTTCTTTTTTTTTTTTTTTTCGCTCAAGAGCAGGTACTTCCGAATACGGCATCAGCTGTAGCAGCTCCTGCAGCCGCTTCGGTCGTAGCCCGTCGTCTAACCTCAGACTCTTGTTAAACATTAAACATGTAGACGCACAGCGCGCACGACGCAGCAAAGACGGGCACGGCTGCGGCCGCGAACCATTTGGGATCCGCTTCCAGCGACGTCATACCGAAAATCGACGGCTCTAGCTCGTTGGCAAAGCGCGGCACGAGTTCGCCCTGCCACTGCGGCATTAACATACAGCAACAAAGGCCATTGGCGTGAAAATGATGGGCACAAACGTAAACCACATCATGACCCAGCTCATCCTCCCGTCCGCCACGCTGGACTCCTGAGACAATGATCAGCGCTGTCTTTGTCTTGCCTTTTTTTTTAAAAAAAATTTATTTTCTTTTTAGTACGCAAACCAAGATTTCCCCCAACGTACCAGTTCCAGAGATGCCTTGAATCTTTCCAGAAACATGTCCACTTGCTTTTCGAAATCCGACACGTCACCCTCCAATGACTCAAGTGTCTTGTTTGCTTGCTCCATTGTATCCCCGTAGTAGTAGTCCAATTGGCCATGTCTCGCCCTGACGGGAGGATCGGCGTTCTACTTTTTGAGTGGCTTGGTCAGGGCCCCTATGCTGGAGTATGCTGGAGTATGTCCGGGAGGCTGAATGAGATTTCTATGAGCGCTTGGTTGAGGAGAAATGATCAATCAGACACACCACATGCCGTGCGCCCGGTAATAGTTGTCTTGCCACGATCAATACCACCAGCCAACATAATTATCTAGGCGGAGCACTCACAGATATCCTAAAGAGCCCTTCGTAGCATTTTAGAATGAGATTCAAGTCATTGAGGCAAAAATGCGAGTACAAGTATATGAGCATAGGGTGGCCCTCGATGGCATCTCCAACACCCTGCGCCCCAAGTCCCCTAAAGAGGCCTTGCAAAATCTATGCCAATGAACTTGATCGCAAGATTCTTTTCTGCTTCTCAAATATGAGAACTATAAAGCTCTTCAGTTTTCATTTTAACATCTAGCAGAAGCACATCAGGATCTGTGAAAATCCACGTCGCAACTCGCGTGTTAGACCGAAAGAATCGGTTTTGACCTTGCTTCTTGTCAGCGAATCGTCAATCTCTTCCCCGTTTGTAGAGATCCTTACGTATCAGAAAATTCTCAAAGTCTGGCGCGGGATCATCCTCAAGCCACGCCTCTGCCTTGTCCATCGGGCCGTGGCTCCCGCGATACTTGATGATGGACTATATGTCATCCGACTCGTTGCTTGTGTAGTCTGGGACATTGCTCACATCCGTGCTAATCAGTACTTCTATCATTTGTCAAGGAAAAGAGTACCTACAGCTAGGATAAAGTAGTTGCTCTATCGAAGCGGCAATGTCTCCGTCGTGTTCATCATAGTCTTCGATAACCCTATCGGTTCATGAGCCGGCTGGGTCGCCAGGTATTCGCTCACTTACATGATTGCCGGTTTCGAATATTCCGACGAATCAAACGTTTTGAGATCGGCGTCATCATACAGTCTTGGCTTGGCCAAGAATCCTTCGAGTTCAACACACAGACAACCTCGGCCACCAGGCGGGTACGGCTGCTTAAGATAAAGGACCGAAACCTTTGTCGTGATGAAGTTCTATGCTCCAGGGCGGGGTAGAAGAGTGACAAAGAAGTCTGCAATATAATACAGCATGGGTGAGTGCCGGGTTATGTACAATGTAACCCATGCCGTTGGTGTGCTGTGGGGGCCTTAGATAGGGAACATTAGTTGATATGACCAAATTAGGATGTAGCAAGCAAGTCATGTGAGACAGAAGCATGCTTTCACGAATTTGCATCCGTATATGATATTAGACACCAGCGCTTGTAGAGCACCTTGGCAGGGACAAGATTACGGTTAGCCGTAATTGATAAATACCAACACTGCAAACTGCAACCTCGAAATGCGCAACAAGGGAAAGAGCGTGAGAAAAATACAGGCTAAAAACCGGAGTAAGCTTTTATCATTGACAAAACAAAAGAAGTGCCTAGCGTAAGGGGGGACCCAACAAAGCTGCTCCAGTGTGTATAGCCTCACAAAAAGAGTGCGCGCATCCAATTCAAAATCATCAACGAATGCAAAAAAAGCAAACTTAGGACCGAGCGTGGATCGAACACGCGACCTAGGGATCTGCAATCCCTCGCTCATACCACTGAGCTATCGATCCGATTTGTTGAGATCTCGGGTCGTAATTGTGGCTCATGAATTGCATGGATTGCGACCCACCAACACAAGTTGTATTGACAGGTAACCCACCACAATACTTCTCCAACCACCATTCTAGTCGCTCTTTGTAAGACAATTTCAATGAAGAAATCCCATCAGTTTCCCTCCTTTATTTTTAGAACTCTTCGAGTGCGAGTCTAGGTTTGTCTCCCCCTTTTCCCGATATTGAGTTTTTTTATCTGTCTTGGCTACCATACGAGCCTTCCCCCTTTTCAATGGGTGCGTCAATGCGATTGTTAAACTCGCCGGTAGGATCAGTGAGAAACACAGTGGCTCGAAACAACAATTAGTCAAGTGGCACACTCATTATCCATAGTTGCTCACCAATCACTCCAACCGCCACGAAAGCTGCCGATGTTATCCACACGTGCTGAAACCCTTTGACATACGTGTTGAAAAGGGCGCGAATCCCTGCCTCGACGATCCTCGGTGAGACACCCGCGACCTGTCGAATACCAGTCTCATTGCGACTAAGCACGTATCCCACGAACTGATCAACGCTGGTAGCAGGGAGGCCTGCACCCATGGCCGCCTCAGCTACACGATCGCCAGCATATCTAACCTCATCTATAAAGACGGCATTATCTGTGCATAATCCTGTCAGCATCATTCTACTGGTTGAGATATCACAGCGCACATATTGCAATACCCACTGTCCCTCCGAGCGACCGAATGCTGATGATCAGCCCGCTTGCAATAGAGATGAGTTCTGGAGGCGTGGCGAATTGCGCCATGGTGACGAGCGTGATGAGTGCCATCCCAAGTGCCGATCCAAGAAACACCGGGTACCCCCAAGTGTTGTCATCAGTAGCCTCGTCTGTAGTAGCCATGCATGCGAAGAAAACGACGAAAATCAGAAATGAAGTCACAGAAACCCAACGGATCTTCTTAGTGAGCGTGCAGTACAATCCTGTTGCAACAGAGGCTGGGATTGTGGCGATAAAGGCAATGCTGAACCGCACACCAACTAGCAAGGGATCCTCTTCGTACAAGAACCCAATCTGTACTCATTTAGTCTTTCATTCTTTCAGCGGGTGTTATTTGATACCTGAAGAGGAAAATAGACAGCTACGGCGAAAAAGGCAATCCCTTCGCAAAACACGGCGGCGATCGAGATGGCAAAGTTCCAATCCTTTCCTCGAAACAAACCGTGATGAAACATTCCGTCATTCTTAAACTTGGTTTCATATACCACCAAGGCAATTCCCAATGCCACGCCGACAGCAAAGGTGGCTGATGTGTGTGGATCGGACCACGCATAGGGATTATCAGACCAAGCAAGGCCCATACAGAATAAAACCAGACTTGACGCCAAGAGTATGTATCCGATCCAATCGAGTTTAGACAGCTTCTCTCTGACGCTAAGAGAAGCCTGCAGATCTGTCGGGGGCGGCCGATACCCAAAAATGCAAAGAATCGTCCCAGCCACGAACAGGCCCGCGTTGATGTAGTAATAGTTGCGGAACCCTTCGAGATGGCCGTGCCGGTTAAACACGCCTCCGAGAATGAGGCCAATGATTAGACCCAGTGAGTTTGCCACCATGACGGCTGCCTGTGCAGGGGCACGCCAGCGTCGAGGGAGAATCTCGGATGGAATTGCATGGAGAAGGGGAAGAACACCAAACTCGATGCCCGCGATGGCCATTCCGGCAATAAACATGGCGAAACTCGTGGCTCGGGAAGCTACAATGCATCCCACAATTCCGAAAAGGCAAGAGGCTATGAGGAACCATTTTCGACTCCAGAAGTCTGCCATTTGAGCAACGATGGGTCCTAGGACAACGCTGGGGATGGTCAAGCTGGTCGTCGCCCAGACCGCATCCCCGGGTCGGCCCAAGTATGTCGCAATCGTATATCCTTGCTAAATTTGTTGTTTCAGAAACTGTCTACTGTTCTCTTTTCACCTTGAATGCTGGGTATACTTACAGCTCCAGTTCCCACCAAGGCAAAAGTCTGAGCAAAGTAAATGAGACAGATGGCAAACAGCGCCATGAACGTGGCCGCATGAACATGCTGCTGCGGCTCAGTCAATCCTTCTCCGTCGCTTCCGTTCTGCCCATCTTGTGCCACTTTAATGGCCGGTTTTTCAGCATCTGATGAAGCTTGGGCTTCAGCCCTGTCATTTATATTAACAGAGGAGGATGTCATCTTCTATAACGAACAGAGTCGTCCATGAGCCTAAATCAATATCGAATATTCGAGTAGTTTTTATTTATTTGTTTTTTTTTTCTCTTTTTGAATCTGTAGATACAAACTTACAGCGCATGACGGCGCACGACGGCGCACAAATCTCGGAAGCCGATTCGGCATGCCGATTTGCACAACCACACCGATGTTCCATCAGAAAAGCCAACTAGCACAAGAACATGCTTCCTGGCCGTCCTTATCTCAGTTTCTACTCTGTCACACACAAGTCCAGAGCCCTGTGGGGGGGTTCCCTAGGCATTTCAAGATCCAGCTCAAGCTCATGCAAGATGCTACCATCCAATGCCGATGTGGTTATACGAAACCAACGGGCACAAAAGTTCAGGCTCACAAGTCCAACAAAGTCACAAGAGCTCCGATTTGTTTCACTTGTTTCATGTATGGTTATACGAGCTTGCATCTGCCTTACGTGGCGCTGAATTGACAAGAATTCGTCAGCATTGCCTCCTAAATAAGCCAGCAGTGTTTTTTAGAGTTCAAACTGTCCATTGATATCGGTGACACAGGCCAGCTTGCACGATAATGAAGCCATCAATCCACCTACGCAAATCCAGGCCAATCTCCAGGTGAAGCTAGGGAACCTCGCGGCGGGATAAAAGCAACCCAACATTTCTTGGTGTGGGCGCGCACAGTGTAGCGTTGGTTTGAAACTGAGGCTATCCACCAAGCGGGGTCTCGGAGGCTCCCCGCCATCAGCGTGGATTTCTCTACTCAACCCGGGTGCACCAGGAAATCGCTTGCTCCAATGACGTCCAAGGCGCTCATCCTCGACGGCGGCCTCGGCACGTCGCTCGAGGCCAAGTACGCCATCACTTTCAACCGCGACACGCCGCTCTGGTCGTCGGACCTGCTCGTCTCGGACCCCGCGACGCTGCTCGCGTGCCAGAAGGACTTTGGCGACATCCCCGTCGACATCCTCCTCACGGCCACCTACCAGGTCTCGCTGCACGCTTTCGCCGGCACCCGGTCCGCCGAGTTTCCGGAGGGCATCCCCGCCGCCTCGGTGCCGCGCTTCCTCGAGGATGCCGTCGCCATTGCGGAAAAGGCCACCGCCGCGAGCCCCGGCGCAAAGGTCGCCCTGAGCTGCGGGCCCTACGGCGCATGCATGATCCCTGGGCAGGAGTACAGCGGCAAGTATGACGCCGAACATGACGATGCCGCATCCCTGGAAAAGTGGCACACAGAGCGCATGCGCCTGTTTGGCGGCATCCCCAACGCCGCTTCCCGCATCGGCTACGTTGCGCTGGAAACCATTCCCAGGCTAGACGAAATCATTGCCATGCGCAAGGCCGTCGCAGCGACTCCGGAGCTGGCTCATCTGCCGTTCTGGACCGCAATTCTCTCTCCAGGAGATGACCTGAAGCTTCCCGACGGAAGTTCCATCGAGGCCGCCGTCGAGGCCATGCTGGATCCGGCATTGTCCACCAGTGTTCCCTGGGGCATTGGCATCAACTGCACAAAGGTGCACAAGCTGGACGGCCTCCTCCGCATCTTTGAGTCCACCGTTTCCCGCATGATAGAGGACAGCCGCATCTCTTCGTGGCCCGCCCTGATCCTCTATCCCGACGGGACCAATGGAGAGGTGTACAACACCACGACCCAGAAGTGGGAGCTGCCAGAAGGCGCAACGTTGCAAAACCGTGGACCGTGGGAGAAGCAATTGACCGAGGTCGTCAAGGCAACAGAGGAGCGCGGGAAGTGGCCAACAATTGTCGTTGGTGGGTGTTGCAGGGCTACAAATGAGGATATTAGAAGACTCAAGACAACTCTACTTGGTTGATTAAGAAAGTTAGATTTTGATGTCTGACGGATCTCTAAGCCGTGGATTCATTCGTAAAATATAGTCACCAGTTGTCAGGTGAAACTCAGTCCCATTATGCTCTCACAGAAAGCTAGAACTTAACCATACATCGCGTCCGAAATCTCCACGCATGCTTCTGTCTTGTTGAAATATGATTGAGGGGCTTTCAAATCATGCTGTGAAATGAACTAAGCTCATGTGTGAATCATTTACCTAAGCAACGTGAGATGAGTGCTGATTGAGTTGGTTGATCCAAAAAGATGGAGTTAAACCGAGTTCACTTTTCACCTTCGATTCTACCAATACCAAGAGACTATATCCCAAGCAAAACCCTTCAAGTCCTCTATAAATAAAAATGACCACAGAGTATACATGAGCATAGAATGAGAGGGCACTCGCATTGGTGATTCAAGAGTGCAGGGTAGCTACAGCGAACCCCACCATTCATCCTGCATCAAGTCAACCCCACCTTCTCGTCGGAGATCTCAGAGATTCCATCACCGTCACAATTGCTCACACTCACTGCACACCAATTGTTACACAGGAATAGCCATGGCGTCAAAAGTAATCATCATCACCGGCGCCAGCAAGGGCATTGGCGCCGCCATCACCAAGCACCTGCTGGAGCACTCCCACAAGGTGGTCATCACGGCACGATCGCAGGCGCCCCTCGAGGAGTTGAAAAAGTCGCACCCCGACCAGGTTCAGTTCCTGGCGGGAGACATGTCTGACAAGGATGTAGGATGTTATTTGGGCCCTCAGAATTTTCGTGGAGGCTGACGGGAAATAGTTGCCGACCAAGCTGACTGATTTGGCCGTGTCATCTTACGGCAAGATTGATGGTATCGTCATCAATCATGGCGTATTGGAGCCCAAGAGGTTTGCAGACACCACCATTGATGAGTGGAAACAGCTCTATGACGTGAACGTCTTCAGCGGAATTGCTCTAGTAAGTGATATTATGCTACTGGTGCATCGTGGCTACGGTGTTGCTCACATCACTTCCAGGCCAGAGCGGCGCTGGATGAGCTACGCAAATCGAAAGGGTGCATAGTCTGGGTGTCTTCTGGCGCCGCTACCAGCGCCTACGCAGCATGGTCGAGCTATGGTTCGGCCAAGGCAGCTTACAACTCCATCTCTGCTCACATTGCTGTTGAGGAACCAGACATCACGAGTGTCGCGGTTGCTCCAGGCAGAGTCAACACCGACATGCAGGGTGTCCTCCGAGCAGAGGGCAAGAATACTATGGACAAGGCTCAATACGATACGTTTACGGAGGCGTATGAACAGGGCACTCTGTTAAAACCAGAGCAGCCCGGTCATGTCATGGCCAAATTCGTCGCCAACCCCCTAAAGGAGTTGAGCGGCAAATTTTTCAAGTACGTTCCACATGGCGCAGAAGATTACAACACTAACGTTAGTAGATGGAACTCACCCGAGGTTGCTGCGTATCAAGAGTAATTGGTCGGCGATTGGTAGACTTCCTGCATCTCAAGCAATGTTAGCTTTGGTCCAAATAGACAATGGTAGACAAGATGAGTTAAAAACAAAAATGCAAGTCAGTCGAAAGATGAAAAGCTCTTATTTTACTTTACTCCACATGCGTGATTCGGTATTAGCATGGAATGTAAGTTTTATCATCATAGCATATCAGTGTTGAAGAAAGAAAAAAGTCAATCCTTACCTTGGAGGAAAGCAGGGAATTCTGTGGCCCGACATAATTCAACTGGCTCAGACACTGATGGCTTGACGCACAGCAGGTAGCCCGTGGTGCATGTCCAAGCAAGAATCGGCGAGGCGGGTCGATCGGGGTGAAAGGCAAGAGTAGTCAAGAGTTCTTACGATTTCGGACCGAATCCTGATCTTGTAGATTGTTAGCACGATGCAAAGCAGCCTGGACTGTGACAAAATGCGGAGGGATGCATGTAGTCGATCAGACATGTCTATTGGCTTAAGACGAGGTCATTCAGCATAAGAGGCTTGTCGGACCTCTTAAGACTGGGGCGACAACGTATCTCGTCATTTGACGTTGCGCTCTGCGCAAGGGCAGGGAAATGCGATTAAGGTGAAAGACTTACCATATGAGAACATGATTTGACGGGAGCAGTTCAGTGCTCCGTCCATTGTGTTCATTCAATCCAGCTTGTTCGGGGCCAGGGAGCGAGACCACTCGGTCTGAGGGTGAAGAAGCTGAATGGTAATGAGGAAGGAAAAGAATTTTGCGAAAAGGAAATTTCGGCCGATAAAAGTAGTCGGCAACGTCATGGTCCGTGCACGCAACTGGGATCTTTCAACGCGAATGAAAAGGGTGGATGTGGCGCGTGCTGCTAGTTTGAGTCTTGGAGCGCGTCAACGAAAGCATGAGCATCAACCACCGTCATGCCGTTTTAGTGGGCTTCTGGAACTGGATACGAATACTCGTTTTGTGAGAGTATTACATGCATGAGGCTTACATTTTCCGCCCACACTTCCCTGGTACTTGCCTTCTTTATTTTTGCTTGATGGCTCCATGCCTTTGTGAGAGGGCGATGGTGAGATGTGGCTGTGCGGTTGCTGAATGCTCAGTGTGCGCGCGAGGAGGCGGCAGGAGGGCTTTTTTCCCAGCCCCAGGCTGCCTGAAGCCTGATGCGGGTACCAGCAATGACCTAAACTCTAGCTGTCAGAGGCCCATCTATAGTGGCTGCTGGGGCCCCTGCGCCGCCGTCCTGGGAGGCCATTGGCCTCTGGTGGAGGCCGGACCCTTTTTTTTTTTCTGGCAGGAGTGATGGGAGGAAGGGAGCCCGGATACAAAAGAGGCTTGCTTGCCCCACCACTCGTCACTCTCGAGCAACTATCCGTCTCTTGATCGCCCTCTTTGACATAGAGAAGCGCGAACTTGCACCCGCGACAACAAAGGACCCCCTTCATTCTTCGGCATTTTAGGGAAATCGTACGTGCGCGCTGCTGCGTTACCTTGCTCACTGCATCTTTTAAAACACCGCCCGCTGCTTCCTGCCTGTGTCGCTTCCTCTCTTCCTATTCTCTGATTCTCTGCACACCGCGGTATCCCCTGCACAGCCGCTTGCCACTATCCGAATATTTATCTCAGGCGGCTGCTTGACCACAACCACTCCAACTTGACCGTTTCGCTTTCCATACTTTTGTCCCGCAAAAATGTCGGACCACGAATTCGGAGGTAAGTACTTTCTTTTCCTTCTGTCCTTGTCTTTGCCTTGTGACTGGACAGGCCTTGTCACACGATGAGCTGTTGTTTGCTCTGCATCACTGCCTGCTTGCATCCTGATGCCCTATACACGTTTGTTTCGGAACGGGACGTGATGCATATCGAGCCGTGACTCCTCATCACGCTTCTATATGACCTGCCCACGCGATGCACCGTTTGGTATTTATACCTTTGACTCTGCCATGGGCGTTGTTATTTCATCTAGCCTTTCTGTTCGCCCCCCCCAGAAGCATCACATGTTCATTTTTATCCTTCCTTTTCAGTACTGCAAAATTTGTTATGCCGATAAACGCCCAAGACCGTTACTGGTCTAGGATTGATGCCGGGCTTCATCCGAATAGTCTCGTTTGATCTCATCTGGGTTCTTTCTGTTGCTAACTCTAATCTCACAGGAAACGATGACTTGTCACTCCCCAAGGGTATGTGTAAATGCCTATTCATGATGCATCAACAATCTGCTAACCTGAGCTTATAGCCACCGTCCAGAAGATCGTAACAGAAATTTTGCCTCCTTCAGCCGGTGTCGCTTTCGCCAAGGAAGCGCGTGACCTGCTGATTGAGTGCTGTGTCGAGTTCATTACTCTCATTTCTTCTGAGGCCAACGAAATTTCTGAGAAGGAGGCTAAGAAGACAATCGCATGTGACCACATTACCAAAGCCCTTGAGCAACTGGGCTTCTCTGACTACGTCCCTGCTGTAATGGAGGCCGCCGCCGAACACAAAGAAGTCCAAAAGGTACGCACATGGTCCTCAAAAATGACACGGGATGACGCTAACACGAGTATAGGGACGTGAGAAAAAGGCTGACAAGTTTGCTAACAGCGGCATGTCAATGGAGGAACTCGCCAGATTGCAGGAGGAGCAGTTTGCACAGGCGCGCCAAAGACACGGGTAAAGATAATGACGAGACTGATATCGAATTTGGCATTGTTTGGCGTTGATAAATAGGGTTGGTTTGGTATGGGCTCTGGGTTTCACGGGGCTGGTTTGATTCGATTTCTTCATCACAATCACTTTTAGATTCTATGATCCGACTTCCTTAATAGAAGCATGCGCCGGACTTGTTGAATCGCCTGCGATTAATTTCCGCTTACCACAGTTCACGTTTGGTTTCCATTTGTGTAGGACTCACCGGTCCACGACAGCTTTCTCGCTTGACCTGCTAATCTGAAACAGATGGGATGCACGACCGGAAGAAGCCGAGTATTCGTATTGCGAGCCAATTATGTACCCAAGGAGCAAGGGTTGCCTCGCATCTACACAGCCTCATTGCCTGCAGAAGCCTGGAGTCATGGCGCGGGCATCTGCGGTTTTATCGATAAGCGTTAAGCGCCGCCCGACGAAAAAAAGATGATGTAAACTCCACAACCCACCACCACCCCCACCATAGCGAGAGCCCTCTCGAGACGCATTTCCATCACCACGAGTTTTATGCGCCCGTCGCCCTAGACACCTTTTTTCGCGCTCGCCGCGCAAATATCGCCAAAATAGGCCGCAGACGTCGAGACCGCAACAAGCCGGGACCCCGCGCTCCCCGCTGGCAAGGTCGCAAAATGGGGCAGGAGGAGTCATCCATCGTTGCCACGGGCCCGCCCAAGACGCTCAAGGACCGGAGCCTCTCGGCCGTCGCCGAGTACATCAAGAGCGGGCGCGCAAAGCGCATCGTTGTCCTGACCGGCGCGGGCATCTCTACCGCCGCTGGAAGTATGTGCGCTTGAGTCTTGTTTGCTACACAGGACACGCTTCTAATGACGATGCTCTCTACCAGTCCCCGACTTTCGATCGCCCAAGACCGGTCTCTACAATAATCTGAAACGCCTCAATCTGCCCTACGCAGAGGCTGTCTTCGATATTTCCTTCTTCCGCGAGCACCCTGAGCCTTTTTACGTCCTCGCCAACGAGCTCTACCCGGGAAAATTCCACCCCACCGTGTCTCATGCCTTTATTGCGCTCCTCGCCCGCAATGGCCTCCTTCAGATGCTCTTCACCCAGAACATTGACTGTCTCGAGCGAGCAGCTGGCGTGCCGCCGGAGAAAATCATCGAGGCCCATGGTAGCTTCGCGACCCAGCGCTGCATTGACTGCAAAACCGAGTTCCCTGATGATCAGATGAAGGAGCACGTTTTTCGAGCAAAGGTCCCCCGCTGCGAAGATAGAGAATGCCGCGGATTAGTCAAACCGGACATTGTCTTTTTCGGAGAGCCCCTTCCCAAGACGTTTGATCACAATACCTACCAGGCGGCAATGGCGGACTTGATTTTGATCATCGGCACTAGCTTGACTGTCTATCCGTTTGCCGCGCTTCCGAAGCTGGCATCCGAGGGAAAGCCGCGAGTGCTCTTCAACATGGAACGCGTAGGGGAGCTGGGAAGCAGAACCGATGATGTCATCGAGCTAGGCTCCTGCGATGCAGGCATCCGCAAACTCGCAGATGAGCTTGGATGGCGAGATGAGTTGGAGGGGCTCTGGAGAAACGTGGTTGGAGACAAGGAAGCCGACAGACAGCTTGGCAGCCAGGAAGAAGCCCAGGAGAGGCTTGAGGACGAGGTGGAGAAGTTGACAGCCGAGGTTGAGGCCGTCATGCTCAAGGACGCCGATGACAGCGACATCGATAAACAGCAGGCTGACAGTGCTGGTTCGGAAGTTGCCCAAGGCGGCAATGCGGTCATCTCGGCCGAGACCGCGACACAAGGAGCAAAGGACGAAAGGCCCGAGAAGCCAGAGGACAAGGGCGACACTCCCACCGTCAAGGCGACAAGCTCACCGCCAGCACCACCATCCACGGATGCAGACGATGACACCACTAGGAAGGATGAGGAACTCAAGCCCGGTGCGAGCGGGAAAGCGGCAACGGAAACGCGTGGCGCCAATCAGACGCCCGAGCAAGATGCAAACTAAGAGCGGAGAGCTAACGTTAAGCTATTGGAGTAAAAAAAAGAAATAAAGACGATTTCCCCGGGTTGGTTGGACGCAGCGGTTGAGGGTGTGCAGGAGGGTTACAATACTGCTTATTTTTACCATGCATACATGTAGCTATCTTGAGCTGCACCCACCACACACACGCACACACATGCATCATGCATTAAGAAAGACTATGATAGCGAGATACGGCACATGACCTGCAAGACCATGTTGGATCGCCCCCGCCTTGTTTTTTTTTTCTCTCTCTGTCTTTTTCGCTCTCACCTGCATGCAGGATGCTGCGACGCTATTAGATGCGGCGTCCAATACTTTGATCGACTAGGATGCGGAAGATGCCGCGGGAGATAGGACAAGGGCAAATGATTTCCGCACAACAACGAAGAGGGCATGAGTCACGAGAGCATCCCTCTTTTTTTCTTTCTTTTTTGTTATCATGACTCAGAAGATGGCATTACACACACAAAGAGATACACGATATAGCATAGACAGGAGAATAAAAACGATTTTTTATGACCATCATTTATACATATATGTCTTGAACCTTTATATATATAGAACTGCCTTAAAACCTTAGGTACCAGAGAAAAAAGAAAAAAAGAAACCCTGTGCCAGCCACCACAAAAAGAAAAGTGAAGAAAAAGGGGTGAGAACAAATTTTTCCGCACGATGGAATAGTGGGCGCTAGGCCCGGTGGTCTGCCGTTTGCTGGATTAGAGGACGGGACGGCAGGCCATTCGTGCGAAACTTAGCCTGGAAGAAGAAGAGAAGAAAAAAAAATATTTTAAAAACACAATAGAGGAGATTCTCAAGCGAGATTGTTGGGGTGGGAGATTCTTTTGCTCCAGTGCGTAAAAGTCTCCAATTACGACAATCAGAGCGCGCTTACAGACCACTGTCGATCTGGTCGGGGATGTTGGTCTTGGTCCAGGTGCCCCAGTCACGGCAGGTCTGGGCCACGGTATTGGGGATCTTGTACTTCTTGACTTCCGCAGGAGCGGTCACGAACTGGATCAGGAAGCCGGCAGAGACGTGCCAGGCAATGTGGCAGTGGAAAGGCCATACACCTGAGCGTGCGAGTTAGCGGGCTGCTGGGAGCTAGTCAAGGGGAGAGAGGCGGCAGGGTGGAGATCGACATACCTGGGTTGCTGGCGGCGTCAAACTGGACGACCAAATGTCCGTTGCCGCGGACCTGCATTACGTCTCGCCTCATTGGGTTGCTGGGATTGACGATTGTGCCGTCCCAAGAGCCGTCGCCTTCGCTAAGGATGTACATGTTGAAGCCGTGTAGGTGCATGGGGTGGCTGAAAGAGGACCGTGTTAGTGGCCGGCTCACAACGATCGACAATCAAAGGAAAAAGCAAGAAACTTACGGAATGGGAGTGTCGTTCTCAATGTTCAGTCGCACACTCTTGGCCTTGCCAACGTCGCGAACGTTCCACTGCGTTTCAAAGCTTTCGCCAAGCTTGGCAAGGAGCAGGGTTGGGCTGTTGTAGTTGGTGCGGAAGTCAATGCCATCAAAGTAGAATAGGTTCACACCACTCTCGTTCTTCTTTGTCTCAACACTAAGATTGTAGGTGAGGTCGGCACTGGGAACAGGCAACTTCATCAGCGGCACGGTCAGGGTCAGGTCATCGTTGGCGCAGGTGGCTGGGTCGGGGACATCCCAGGCGGTTGATTTGGGCTGCTGGGTCTGATTAGCCTTGCCGTAGTAGACGGCGGCCAGGGCATTGGGGTTGCTGGCCAAACTGCAGGGCGCTGAGATGTTGGCGCGCATCCAGTACGAGTCGAGCTTGCCATTTGCCTTGACCAGGACATCGACACGCTGACCAACTCCAAGGGTAACAACCTTGGTGTCATACGGCTTGATCTGGACGAAGTCGTTGGCAATGACAGTCAGGTTGTGGCCGTCAATGGAGAACCTCTGCAGGCCCTCGGCACCAGAGTTGATGAGACGAAGACGATGAACCTTTCCGGGCTGGAAGGTGAACTTGGACAGGCCAGCAGCGCTGTTGCAAGTTGTGGTATCAGTGGTGGCCAGGGTAGAGCAGTTGAAGTTGTTCTTTCCGTTGATGAGATTGTTATCAGAGAAGACAATGCCAATGTCAGGGCTCATGACATCCTCGACAAGATCAAAGTAGGGCCTGTGGTACCAATCTGAAAGCATAATGGGACCAACATCAATGTCGTAGTCACGGCGTTCACGAGGACCGTGGATGATGATAGGACCAGTCACACCAGCAGCATACTGGGCAGAGTAATGAGAGTGATACCAAGAAGTTCCGTAAAGCTCAGCGATGAATTGGTAGGTGAAGCTCTTACCGGGGGCGAGGGGGCACTGGGTGATTCCAGGCACACCGTCCTCCCAAGGCCTGTCAGTCTGCAGGAATCCATGCCAGTGCATGGCAAAGCCTTCATCGTCGAGGTCGTTGTGGACCGTCACCTGGATGGTGTCACCCCAGTTGGCCTCAATGGTAGGGCCAGGGAAGGCACCATTGACCAGAATGCCGTCGACCTCATAGCCATCAGGGGCAATCTTGCCCCGGCTGATGGTAAAGTCATAAGACCGAATCACGCCAGTGTTCGGGTAGTCCTTGTAGTAGTTGGTAAAGGCAGTCCTCTTACTCCAAGGGAAACCATTGGGAGTAGGGTTGTTGGTCATGAAGTAGGGATAGTTGGGAGCACCATCCGTTCCCAAGACCGAATTGCTAGAGGCTTGATTAGCACTCATGCCATGCGAAGTGGAGCATCAAGCAAGACATACCCGTTGGTCTGGGACTGGTCCCAAGATCCCTGGACAGTCTTAGGAGAATAGTGGCCGATGTGGTTTGCACGAGCGGCCAGATGGCTAAGGGAGCCAGCTCCAGCGGTGCTGGGAGTGTTGCCCATGGTGAAACGAATGAACAAGGAGAAAACGATCTACGGGATCTCAGTGCTTGAGAATGGAGGAGTCTGATTTGAGCATGTCCATCATGAGGGAGGAACACGAGGGTTTATATACGTCTAGCTGAGGGAGGAGAAGTTGCATCGCGTGGACACAAGGTCACGGCGAAGCCTATGGTCAGGCACTTACAGCTTGCCGAAGAGCCGTAGCCAGCTTTCTACCAACGCCCCCCATCCATCTTGGGCGACCCGTGTTGATAGTTCGGACCAGGTCCCAAACGCCAACATGATTATGGGTCACGACGGGAAGACAGGGAAGAGTGCTGTTCCTAAGGGACGGCTGGAGGTGGGGCCGGCTCCAACCATGGCTCAGGTCGAGCTGCAGAAGAAAGCAGGATGACTGTCAGCTCCAGCACACCAAAAAGAGCGAGAAGAGAAATTCGCCAGGGCATGCTGCACCCTATCAGACCACCGAGCACTATCTTATTAGCCATCTTACAGCCATGCCACCAAGGTGTGAGTGAGTGGCGTGAGTGGCTTCAGCCTCAGGCAAGAGAAAATAGCATATAAGATCGGCACTTCAAGGCCAGGGCATCGTGAAGGGCGACTCTTTGAGAAAGCCGAGGAGCACGTGGAAAGTATGAGGCTCAGAGCGGCGATCTACGCGGAGCGGTGATCTACGCGGAGAGGAGCGCGGGACCAGGTCGGCACGTCATGATCTCTTCGGTTCCGTCGGATCCCCAGGGTTCCGCCGGATCCCAGGATCAGAAGACAGGGTCAGAAGGCAGGGTAAGAGAGGGACAATCCCGGCTCCGAGCACCGAGCACCAAGCAGCTGGAGGGCCCAGTGATGAAGATCTCGCCCGGGTTGTTTTTGTCACTAAGTTAAGAAACAGAGTGGACCCAGTGATGTCTTCTCATTTAGTAAGTCGACCAAGAACACGAACCGAGTAGGTCGGGAGACTGCCTCTACTGCAACTTCTAGGGCTAGCAGGCCAGGATTAGCGCCAGGTCATCACGCGCCTTCGAGGGGTAGCAAGTGTGTTTTCTTGAGTAGCGCCAACTAGGATCGCGACTATGTAGGCTTCGGGTATGAGGCAATCGCCATGGGGCCCACAACAAGCCGCCTTTGGCCCTAGCCTGCTAGCCTGCTAGCCTGGGTCCGATGGATCATCTTGATATAGGGCGATCGAGTCCGGGGCGGCGTCATGGGGCGACGGCGATTGGTGGGGATGGAGCAGCTGCAAGGTCCAGGGGTGCCCACAGCCATGTCTCGCCGCTCGAGAAAGCCTCCAAAGCGCTGTCTCCGCCAGGACGGGAAGAGCAGTCTAGTTACCAGCTATGACAAGTCTCTAAAGCGGGCAAGTCTTAAACGACGCTCTAGCTGCAAGCCTCTCATGTACGGTGCCTGAGCTCGGAGCTGAGGGAGGCACGGCGGTTGAGGTTTTCCTTGCTATCCCGCTCTTGGCCCGCAGAACGAGCAACGAAGCAAATGCCGTTGGACAAGGGGGATGCTGTAAGGCGCCGGAAGTGGGGGTGTGACCGTATCCTGACATAGAAATGGCTGATGGAGGTGTCGATGCGCCTGCCGCATGGCAGCTGGCGACTGTAAGTCAGCACAGCATGGCATGGCATGGTATGTCAGCACCATCACCGCCTTGGTCTTGCATGGGCAGCAAGTTATCGTGTTCTCGTCGCCGCCGTCGCATCGCATTGGCGCAGTGCAAGGCTCGCTTCTCGCTGCTGCCGCTGGCACCTGTCAGCAAGGGATCCGGCATGCGGGCGGCCAGCCCAGTGTAACATTACAGCCTGCTTTGACATCCCAGGTTCAACCTGCTGGACTGACCGTCAGCTATGCTAGTCCAAAAGCAAAATAATTACCACATCTCTGCCCCGTTGGCCCTGCCTGCGTGCCCGCAGGTTGTGGAACATCGCGTCGGGCCTCAGCTCGCAACGGATTGGCGGGGCCAGGACTCAGGCGTAGGCTCTGAACACGACGCGGCCAATCGCTGTCTGCCCAGGCGTGAGACATTTGTCCTACGAAGGAATTGGGGCGGCAGCGCTGAAGCTGGAGATGCAGCGTGCAGCTACCACCGTGCGGCCCCGACGTTGAGTTCCCAGTGCTCTTCTGGGCCCTTTCCGTTGCCGCATGGCGCACGGCGGGAGGGCTGAGGGGTGAGAAACCTTATCTGACCAACTGTTCGAGGGCACGAGAGACCCGCCAACGCTAGACACATATTGGTTCCTCGTATCCTCAGGCACGGCGACCGCCTCTTCGTTTGAGCTGTTAGTCACAAGCGTCGCATCCACCAGTGAATCAGCGCATCAGCCTGCATCCCGGAGGGATGGCTGCCCAGACCTGTGCAATTGATACCCCAAGGTCGGACGCCACAACTGGTTTTGTGGAGGTTGCTCGCTGGCGGCCGTGTGCTAGCCAATGACTGTCCACTTGGTAGTCCGCTGGGCGTACCGCTCCAACCATTGTTGATCCCGTCGCTTTCTTGTTCTTTTTTCCCCTTGAGCCACAGCGCCCGGGTAGTGGGAGGCATTTCCCTCGCGGCTTTGTGAGACGGAAGCGCCCCGCGAGGCTACTCAGCTAGCTCGTATGAACACGAGCTAACGCCACCGCGCAAACGCTTCTCCAATAAGATAACTCCATCTGCCGAAGCGTAAAGAAAATCACAGTCAGACCGGTCTGTTCCCTGCCCCTGGTCGGTAGAACTTTTGCTTGATATATTACAGAATGTAGCCGTAACGGCCTTGCTGTACATGGACCAAAATAACTGTGTCCGTTAGGTCGTCGCTCGCTTTAGCTGCAGATGATCCCCTCATCTCTGCGCATCTCAGCTGCTGCCACCACCGCTACCTTTCCTATTGTTTCCTCCAGGCGGGGTTTGCCATCATGATTATGGGTCGTCTTTGTGCTCGCTTATACATCTCGTGCATTCTGGGGTCGGAGTCGGATCGGATGACACTGCCAATGGACATGAAGAAGCTGAAGAACCCTGGTTAGCCACCGTGCACAGCTGACATGATCATGGCAAGCGAGTCCAGCATACCCAAAAGTAGCACCAGAACCAAGCATATACTGGCCCAGCGTTCTCATGATTCCGTTCGGGCCGGCTCCATAGCGGAAAATGTTGACCGTTCCTGCTGAGGTCAGTCGTTTATCTCACTCTTGGCCTTTGGTGGTCGGGGGCGAAAAATATGCCGGCTGGTGTGATAGCACCTCAGCTGTCCGCCTGCAAGCACCTGGCCAGCCAATTTTTGGATGCGGGCAACATTACCGAAAACGAAGCCCATAATCACGCCCACGGCTGCAAGCAGGTCAGAAAAGAGGTTCTAGACTCCTAGGATCTGCGTGAAATCATACTTCCACCCATAAGCATGCCCATCTTGACTGTGTTATTCCACCGTTAGCAAAATATCCTCATCCCCCCTCTCCTCGGGCTGCCCGAGCCATCAATCAACGCACACTTCTCAAGGTTGGAGGGGCCATGCTGGCCAGCGATCGGTGCGACGGGAGGCATTGTGAGATCGGATTCGAAGGACGTGTCGGTAAATGTACGGAAGTATGTAAGTTCCCCTGTGCGCAATTGTTTTAAGGCGACCAGGCGTGACGTCGTTGTCGTTGTCGAATGATTCCGAGTCTGAAGCTCTCACCACTTCCAGTGTTCCGACGACAAGACAAGTGAATATCCGTGACCCCCCATTCCCCGCTCTGATTGGCCACAGGATCCGCTGGACAATGGAACGCGGCACATATTTCATCCGAAAATCCGGGGCGCGGCGCACAGTGCCCGTACATGACGCGAGTCAGTCCTCACTGTGCAGTGCCGTCACGTGGCTCCCTCTCGTGGGTCGACACGTTGGCTCCACAGCACGGCTATCCAAGTGAAGAGGCATTTGATTGTATTTTTAGGTTGAGCTCTTGAGGGCTGCTCGACAGCTTTTAGTCCGGTCATCGATTTGTGCGTGGTGCTGGGTGCTTTGTGAGCACATGCCGTAGTGAATGGGCGTGTGCTCCACTGTATCCGGCCCCCAGTTCGACGACGCCAAGCAGCAGCGCTTAGCGAGCCGGGAGACCGTATCTCCAAAACCTGCCATCAGCTCACTGTCGGCCTCTGCCCATCGACCACTGCAACGCGAGAGCGCAGACTCATCGCAGAAACCCTCTTCTTGGTATGTTTTATGCCTATGCAATCGCCAGCAGTAGTTTTCCGCCCGTCGCGAGACCTGCCCGGGCCGTGCGAGCCGTCCCCAATCGATACCGCCCCCTTGCCCCGAACACAGACCCTCAGCCTCGAACTGACATTTTCTCTCTTCCCTGTATAGATTACGGCCGACACGAATCGACACCCTTCAAGCAGAGTGCGTCGCATTCTACTGAGCCCGTCGTCCTTCAACAACATCGAGTCGTCTCCGACCGAAGCCTTTCCTTTTTAACCCACCAGCAGCGTGGCAAAAAAAAAAACCACGACCCACGGCGCGAGCCGCACGCTCCCCGAAAAGCAAGCCACCTGTTCCTTCATCCCGTTAATCTTACCGTCCATCGGCCGCCCCGTTGTTGATTCTTCCTCATGACTGCTGTAGCGAACCCACCGAACTTTTCACAAATTTCGCGGCCAGCATGGGGCACGATTAACGGAAACCACCAAATGAACCAAGACGACAGCAGAGGAGGCATCGGCATGTTCGTGCCGCGCAAAACCTTGTCGCGGACAAACTCTTCATCATCCGTCTCTTCAACTTCATCCAACTCATCTGCTACCACCGTGGCCTCTAATGGCTCTCAGCTCAATGGCACTCCTATGTCCTCAACAACAGATCTGAGCCAATGGTCAGCCAACGGGGCGCCTCGAAAGCGACCTCAGCCCAAGAACTCTTGGCCAGCCGGGAAGGCCGACTTCCAGCCAGATATTAATAGACTCCCTGCCGGACGAGGTGCAGGCATGATGGCATCACATGGACAGGTACAGGCCGGCCCTGGCCAGGTCCAGATGACGCCTCAGGGTATGATGCGCCCTGTAGCCGCAGAGCAGTTTCCTCCCGGGCAACCGGTGCTCTATCTTCTCTCTCTCAACGGAACGTTTGAACGGAAAACAATAGCTGTTCCATTTGCCCCCGAAAGCCTACGAATCGGACGTCAAACGAACCAAAAGACAATCCCCACGCCCACCAACGGTTTTTTCGACAGCAAAGTGCTGTCAAGACAACACGCAGAGATTTATGCTGAACGCAACGGGAAGATCTACATTCGCGATGTCAAGTCTTCCAACGGCACCTTTGTCAATGGAACTCGACTCTCGCAGGAGAACCGTGAGTCCGAGCCTCATGAGCTCCAGACTTCGGACCACCTTGAACTCGGTATCGACATCGTTAGTGAGGATCAGAAAACCGTAGTTCATCACAAGGTGGCTGCCAAAGTCGAGCATGCCGGCTTCCTAAGCTCGTCCAATAACGTCCTTGACATGAATTTTGGCGACCTGGATCCTGCCAACGGCGCCATGCTCATGCCGGCCGGTGGCATGCCTATCAGGGGACGAACTGGCAGCAATGCTTCCATGGTTAACAATGGCCGGATGATGGTCAACGGGGGCGCCATGGGCATGCAGCCTAACGGCATGCCTCAGCAGAGACCCTTCTTCCTTACACCTATAGCCACCGACCAAATTCTCAAGCGGCTTGCGGTATGAACTTGATTCCGTCCACGTTGTAGGCACCCAATGCTAACCTATTCTCCAGAATGAAATGCGAAGCGCTCGTTTGCAAGCCCAGGACTTGAGCCGAACAAACCAGTTCGTAAGTACCCTCCTCTCCAAGGAGGATCTCAAGGATCTAGAGAAGCAAGAGGCGGCCCCCCAACCACCCAAACCACCTATGGTTAATGGCAATGGCATGCCATTCCGCGGCGATGCTAAGGCCCGATTTTCCGACCCCCCAGCACCACCACCCCAGCAACCCCTCCCGGAGAAGCCTGACGTGCCGTCATTGAAACGAGGCCCTACCGAGCGGCCAAAGTCCGGTCCACCAAACAACTCGCCGGTCCGCCAAGACAACCTTAGCCAGATCATCCAACTCACCGAGGCGCTCAACAATGCGAAGAGGGATATGGATTCTCAGACCGCGCGCATGCGCGAGCTTGAGGACATGCTCCAGAAGGAACGTGTCGCTCGAGAGGAGGCTGAAGAGTTAGCCAAGCGCTTGGAGGAATCTGCTACTTCCCAGGTGAATGGGTCTGCTGTACCAGGCGGGGTGGAACTTGTCAACGGAGTTGCAGAATCCGCCGAAGAAGAGGAGACGACCGATTCCAAGGAGCCCGAGTCTGTTGAGAACGCTCCCCAGGCAGATGCGGCTCAGGAGACGGCCAACGTTCTCCAAGCCCGCATTGATGTTATGGATAGCCAGATGCGAGAGTTGAAGGAGCAGATGGAGCAGTGGAAGCAGCGATGTGAGGCAGCCGAGGCTGAACGCGATGCCGATAAGAAGACATTAGCCGAAATGGTTGTTCAGCTCCGGGCAGAAGAGGCTGCACGAGAGGAGGCTCAGAGGAGGGCCCGATCAAGGTCGAGGCAACGACGTGCCGAAATGGCCAAGACAAGCGAGCAAGCCCCGGCCGCTACAGCGACACCAGAGATTACTCTTGAGAAGTCGCAAGTCGATGGCACCGTTGCTAGCAACGAGCCGGTGGATGCTCCCACCCTATCCAGGGCCAACACCATCACGCCATCAACCACGCTCAAGGGAGCCGACGGGCAGGACCAGCGTCTACAAGCAAGCTTGCCTTACGCGTCGATGCTCGGAGTCGTGCTCTTTGGCATGGGCTTAATGGCATACCTTAATGGGTGGCAGGCCCAGCCTCCTAGCACGGAGCAATAAATGTTTTATTGTACGGATCAGACTGTATGAGTTTCCCTTGGAGATGTTAGCTATAGGGAGCGGGGATTACGACCTATTATTCTGGGGGGATTTACAAATTTGTCATGAGCGGTATTCATAATGCAGCATGCCTCAGTACATTGGACTGGGGCAACGACGAGACGAAACGAGACCATCATGGACATATCCGACTGAACCACTATTTCCTTTGTACGTACTATACTTGGCTTCTCTGTAACAAATAGCAACCAGACAGTGGCATGTCTCGGCGACCTTCTTGGTGGGGGCTTGGCGTGACGTTGCCGGGTTTGTTGAAAGGGGGTGGCGTTGATATTTTTTTCTTTTGTCTTGGACCTTGATACACGGATTGAGGCGCACGAAGGATATCAAGCTGGTGATGCGAGCAGTGGGCTGCATGGACCAAGGCAGTGATTAGGGTTTGCATGGATTGCTGGCTACCTTATATGTACCTAGTGTGAATGGCTCAATACAATGCTTCGGCTTCTAATCATGAATTTTTGTTGTGCTTGTGAAACATTCATTTCCCTAGCCACAGCGTAGCCCAGCCACGATATGCCGTCGGGTTATGGGGCTTGGCTTAAGCCATGTACGTCGGTAGTTGACATTAACACGTTCGGTATAATAAACTTTGATGCCGGCTTAGATATGCTGTGCGACAGCATAAGGCTTGGCACGCAACAATCGATATCTAAGCGTACTAAGGTCATGTGATGAAGGAGACAGCCAATGTTACATTCGACGTCAAGGAGGGGAGAAGGTGTTGACGCTAACAACTGGCGCTAACGCATTTTCGTATCCAACGCTACATCACTGATCCATCTGGCACAATATTAGAAACAGGATGATGATCGTGCCGTATTGGGATTGGGTCTGGTGCGCCTCGGGGAGTTTTTAGATTGACGTGACTGGAATTCCGATGCCATTGGACCTCAATTCTGTCGAGGGGGTGTGTAAGCCGGAGAGAAGATATTTATACCTGGCCTGTGGTGTTGCACCTCCAGGATCAGAGCAGCATTTCGAATGGGTCTTGTCGTTCCCTGTAGGTTTCAAGGTCGCTTGATCATCAACATACATCACCTCAAACAGGCTCTGTAACGAAATGGTTTCCTTTTCCCAAATCAGGGAGTCGAACCTCGACGCCTCGAAGGTCCTGCCCAGCGGCCTCGTCGCCGTCTCTGCAGGCGCCACCTCTGGCATTGGCGAGTTGGCTCTCAAGTCCTTTGCCGAGAACACCACGCAGCCAAAGATTTATTTCATTGGTCGCTCACAAGAGGCAGGGTACCGGGTCTCGCAGGAGCTCAAGGCCATCAATGCCGTCGGGAAATATGTCTTTGTCAAGGCTAATATGAGCCTGCTAAAGAACACAGATCCAGTATGCGGGGGTATCAAGAGCAAGGAGGATGCTATCAATGTATTATTAATGAGCCAGGGGTCTGCTAACATGTCCTGTAAGCGGTTCCTCATCTCATGCTTAAACTGATGGATGATTATATATCATTTTGCTCAGAAACCGAGGAGGGTCTGCGCGTCACCAACGCCATCAGATTCTACTCGCGAATGCGGCTTGCTGCCCACCTACTCCCTCTTCTCTAGAATGCCACTGCCATCCGCCGCGTCATCAACGTAATGGCCGGCGGCAAAGAGAGACCTGTCTCTGCTAATGATCTTGCGGGGACAAATATCTCCATAGCCAATACCAGGGGGGTACATATGCTCCATGATGACTATGTCCCTCGAGGAACTGTCCTGCCGGGCACCCGAGGTCTCCTTCATTCACAACTTCGCCAACGCCGTCGAAACCAGCTTCATCCGCTGGGAGAACGGAATTGGGATGCGGCTTTTCGGATGGGGATCGCGGGCCTACTTTATGGCCACCGGTAAGTTTCTCAAGCTGGAGGAGATCGGCGAGAGGCACGCTTGGTTGTGCCTCAGCGAGAGATTTCCGTCCAAAGAGCCCGGTGAGGCCATGTAGGGCGTTCCACCCGAGACAATTGCCACGGCGGCGGACGTTAAAGACTAGTGGCGGTTTCTACAGTATCCATTGGGATGGCGAGAGCGCTCCCTAGCAAGTAGTTGACCTACTCGCCCAGTTCCGAGCTGATGGCTTGGTGGGCAAGGCCTAGGGCCACGTTGAAGAGGAGTTTGTGAGGATTACCGGGACTACATCAATCAATTGAATGAAGCTGAGATAGAGCGGGTCTTCAACAAGGGAAACCGGGGCTGACCGTGAGTCATCTGGGGAAGTTCAGCTCGTCCAGTTTCTTTATCTCGCTCCCTGGTCTGATTTGTAAAGCTGAGGCGGGGGATGACAATATTACGCCGCGACTAACCTCTTCTACGCGATGTCAGAGTGACTCACTGGTGTTGCACCACAACAAGCATAAGAGCACGTAAGAATACGCGGGGCCGCATTCATTGCAATCTTTACCAAATCTCTCATTATTAATTTTAAAAAATGTCAAAGCAAGATTTTCAAAACCAATTGCCCAAGGAGGTCCTCGATCTCATCCCTGACACCGATGTCTGTCTGTCAGCACTAAAGCTGGCGGTGGATGCCCTCTCGAAACCAATTCTCAACCACAGTCTGCGGGTATATCTCCTAGCTAAATGGTTGGCCGAAAAGGAAGGCAGCGAGTGGGCGGAGCCATCTCGCTTGCCTCTGGTCTTTGTCGCTGCAGTCTGCCATGATTTCGGAGCCAGCGATCTATATAACGGCAAACAGCGGTTCGAAGTCGAAGGCGCCGATGCGGCCAAAGAGCATCTTCTCTCGCACGGGACTTCGGAGTGCGATAGTCACGACGTCTGGATTGCGATTGCGCTGCACACGAGCAGAGGTATAGCTGAGCGCATCAGCACGCTCTCCCGGCTGGTGCGATTCGCCGTCAAGAGCGACTTTTCGCGCGAATTCAGCCAGGAGCTTGGCGCTCAGGACTACGGCGCCCACATCGAAGAGCTTCTCCCAAGATTGAACATTGAAAAGGACCTCGGCGATGCCGTCGTCAAGCAGGCGGCCAAAATTCCCCAGGAAATCAACAGCCTGACGTGGGTGGACTCGGAGAAGCACCCCAAGGCAAGCTGGCCAGGCATTTTGCTCCGGGCGCATCTCGAGAACCCGGACTATGACGGTGTCAACCCGGCATTCTAAGCCTCTACAGCACCAGCAGGTGGTCAGGTTAGGGTTAACGCGCGATGTGAGCGATCGGCCAGCTGCGGGAGTGGCCACCAGGAGCGGACTCGTGTATAGCGTCAGCTCAGGCTGAGTGATGCAGCTGAGGCTTAGGGAGGCTGGCCAGCCTGACATTTCAGCCTTGAGCCCCCGGGATGTGGGAGACGACCAAGCCACTTTTCCAAGATTCCCGCTGGGTGTCACTGGATACAACCCACAACCTCCTCGGGAGCTTGGCTAGCTGCCGTATGTTGGCGCTGTTGCACGGCATAAGTAAGATCTGACGATCTGACGCGCGTCACATCTTGTGGGAGTGGGCGTCATATGCATGCAATGTAGATGACGCTGTACTTCTTGGCACTTGACGCACCACCTGCAGTAGAGGGATGGACGGTACATTAAAAGTGGACAGCTTCCTGTTGATAATTGGCTTGAACGAATACAACAATTGTCTAATAGTTTGCTCGCATTGTGCGCCATGTTGCAGCATTACATCATTCCTTCTTGGCTCGACTAGTGTATAGGTACGAAACCTTGGCAACTACACCATAGGATCTAGCACCTAAGCCCATATTCACATGAATAAGGAAATAATATCTCTAGCTAATTATGAAGAACCAAAATATTGCCCTTCTGGCTGGCAGCGTTAAAGTTATCTGCAGGCTGGTCTGCGCTCAATGCTGCCACTATGGATAGTGTAACTTGGCAGCCAAGCCACAGCACAAAGGCCGGCAATGCCTTCAATTAATGTCAAAGACTCTCCTTGTCAGAGGATCAGTCTACTTTTGCGGTTCGGTGCACTTGCCATTGGTACAATTGAGGTTGTCCGCGCAATCTTGCGCAACAGAACAGGTGGCTCCTACGGACAAGTGTTAGCCTCACCACCACAACTCTTCGATCCGAAAACGTCATCATTTACTTTTGCAGTGTCCAGGCCATGAGCATGCTTTTTTTGTTGTCTCCGCTGTCGCCGTAGTTGGTACCGTCTCCAGCACCAGTGCCTCTGATGCGCTGGATAAGTTTATCCCCCGTGGCAACAAGGCTCTTGTGAAAGTCATCAAAGCAGCTGGCATCTCAGTCTGTGCCGTTTTGGCTAGTAACTGCATCAGATCTGGTAAAATCAATGTAAAGAACGTCATCGGCATCGTGGCTCGACCCGTTTCCATCTCTCGCCGACATTTTTGTGCCGTAACATGCTGTGGCCAGGGACAAAGATGCTTCCCCGACTCTAGCCTGGTGACCGCCGTCTCCATTTTTGTCACCCCAAATACCATAGAACTAAGCCTTCACTATCAGAAAAGTGTGTCTCGGCATGTGCCGGTAGAAATTTTGTCGACTCACCATCTTGTTTCCGCAGACAACAGCCATCACACTTGCTTTCCCGACACCGTACTCGCGTGGGCCAATCCCCAGAGCCAGAATTCCAAATACGACGTAAGAGTGCACATGTGGGTTTAAGTCGTTTACTTCACAATTATACCCCTCAATGATGGATTTGACGCTTGTACGAGGCAGAGTCGTGGTCTGCTGACCACATCTTCCGTCATCCTGAGGACCTCCCTGTTCGCCATCGCAATCGATATCCATGTTGGTAAAAGATCCTCCCGTCCCCTGAAGAAAAACTATTCCATAATCTTCAAGGTGATCTCCGCAGTGCGATGTCCCTAGTCGACATTAGTAGATGCTCCATCTGGCAGCACATCGTGCTCAAACGTACTGCCATTGTCAAACTTGGAGTTGTAAAACCCGCCAGCAAGCTGGTTTGAGCATTGCTCTCTCGCCTCAACCTCGTTGTAAAAGTTTCCCGAGTTGATTATTTCTATCAATCTTGACAATAAAATTCAATGCAGAGCATCAATGAGAGCAATGGAGAAGGCAATCCCTCGTGCCTTGAGATACAGTAATTCAACTTAGTCTCGACAGTACGAATACCGTGTGGCGAGGCAAATGCACAATTGACTTTGGAAAAGATTTGTTATGGAGGAGATGGGGCCATACAACCTGAGGTTCGCAACTCTCGGTTCGCCTAAAGTCTATGCTGGCTGCAACTCAGAGCCCACAGACTCCATCCAGGTCGTGAACCCCGCGCCTAAACAGATTGGAAGACTAAATATGACTGCGAGCCCGCAACCAGATCTGAGGCCCATGGATGACTACGATGCCCTTGGGCCGGTAGGTTTCAAATAACACCAAAAGACTAGGCAGGCCCACGACTTCCAAAGAGACTCAGACTCTGCTCATGACCGTGAGGGTTCCAACAAGACCTTGATGTCAACCTCGCGACCATGCATTGGAAAAGCATCAACGGAGATGCCTCGCGATGGAAGCGAAAAGTCGCCGCCCGAAAAACCGTAGAGGTTTTCAATCGCGAAGATAAAAGGGATCGAAGACCTGCTTGAAGACCAAGATCCTGAAAGCAACAACCTCAACATCCACACGCTCGTCAATCCACGTCTACACACGCTCGACACCAACCCACATCTACAGCGTTCTGTCAATCCCCACAATCTCCGATACCAACCCACACCCACAGACTTCTCTCGACACCCACGACAACCAACGCGCCCGACTCCAACAAGGTAAGAGCTCTTTAGGGTCCTTGGTGTATGATATTAATCTTTAAATAGATGAGGGTTCTGATCAAGAGAACGGCTGGAGAGATTCTCTGCCGCGCCCATCCCCACCGAGATGGAGGAGAAGGAAAGGCCAAGCCTAACAAGGCCTAGCCAGCCAAAGTAAGTACGACCTTTCCCGACCTCTTGGTTCTTCACTAACGGGCATTTTATCACTCCAGCCTAGGACGAGTTGTAAAAGTTTCGGATGTTGTCAGGAACCTGTAGCGCAAACGCGGTGGAAATGAAGAGCAGCGAAAGGATGTGAAAAGAATGCATTGCGAAAGAGCGAATGTAATGAGCGAAAAATAATGCATAAAGCAAATTCTAAAATAAAAATAACGACAAAAAAATCTATCAACCCGAGCGTCCCCAGCAGTTCACGATTAAAGAACGGAAATGCCGATCTTGCGGTTGTGAGAAAAGACCTCTTTAAGGTCTGGCGGATCAGTCCAGGCCCAATGGGCCAAGTGGCGAGCTCACCAACAGTCTTGTTCTTTCTTGGCACCCCATCCTCCAAGCAATAAGCTTAAACAGGCTGAAACCTGGCCCCTTCACTGGTCTTCGTCACTTGCACTCAAAATGTAAAATCGCACTCGACTTACAAGCCATCAGTTGCACATGCTGGGCCATTTCAGAATCATTGCTGTCAAAGCAAATCATTCTTTCCCGGTTGTCCAACTGCGTATGCTCTCATCTTAATCACTTTCTTCTTGAATTTAGATATTTGACGTTTCGACCACACTACCTCAGCCGCTTTGTTTGAAGGAGCCGTTGGTTGGTTGGTAGGCGTTGGTTTCATACCCCAGCTCAACTAGCCAAGAATTGTCGGTGCACAAAGGACCAACACCAAGTACCGTGTTTCCAGGCGCTTAGATATCTTCATTGGTTACTAATATATAGTGGCCTGCATTTTACAGGAGAAAAAACACGGCTTGTCTGAAGCAGTCTACAGTTGGCGCATGTCCAAATGCACGATTGGCTCGATGATGAATTGCCTGGGACACGGCCAAAGCCGCCAGTAATCAGTGCATTGGCGCTAGGTCTAGACGCTCGCATTTCCAATAGCCGTGCATTTCGCATTGCATAGGGCCCCCTTTTCTATGACGACCTTCCCGCCGCCACTCAGAGGTCCCGTCTAACCACCAGCGCGGGGAAGCCGGGCTCACGACGTCATCTCGCAACAAGCAAAAGCTTGGAAAGTTGAGTGATCGCGGGACTATATTGATCGACCATTCTAACACTCTTAAAGGAGTGATGATCATGATAAAGATGTTACGCCCATTGCGCTCACGGATCAGGAACATGACATCATAGCAGCGCTAGTATGAAACACGCATTGACAATACACGAGACATAGGAAGAATCGTTCAAGTGGTCCTTCCTTCTGCTGTCGGCACATATTGAAAGTTCTGTGAATAAAAATAATACGTCATGAAAGAGATGCGCTCTACGAAGGCCCAGGGCTCAACTCATGCTGGAAGTCGGAACATTCCGACAGCCTTGACCATTATGCACACAGTAGCCTACTCGGTTGATCAAATTCCCTTGCGCTATTCTCGTGTACGTTGTTCCACGTTGTTAAACGTACTACTAGGTAACTAGGTAACTCCAAGTTGTGGTGTTAGGCAGCTGAGTCACCATCCTGTTCACCTACCCTACTCTGACGCGCTAAACTCACGATTCAACACGACAGTCCCTGCAATATAGTCATCAATTCCTAAACCCCCAAACACATACGACCATAGGTGCTAGAGAGCTCGGGGTCTCGTCCGCTCCCCCATAGATAAGCTAGCAACCGGCGGATTAGTAGTTAGGTCGGTGATGACTAGCGAATCCCCGCTGTTGTATGTTTTCCTTTTTGGGAACCCTTCTAGGCTTTTTCTTTTGGCTTTTTCTTTTTTTACGGTTTTGTTGAATCGATCGAATCTCGCTGCGGGTACGGTACCGCCGAAGAGGAACCACATCAAAAACTTAGATCGATTCAACCCCTTGCATTTTGCAAAAGTATCAGAGTTTATTCGATGGCTTCTTCTCTCCACTCTTCTCCCCCAAGGGAAATGATCGCAGGTTAATCTTGGAGTGAAAAACTTGAAACAGTGGTACAGTATGGGGATGGGCTGTAAAAAAAGCTTGAAGTTTGTGACTTGAAAATCTAGTTCGCCCGATCATCTCAACAGACAGCCCACTTGAAAAAGGCTGAGTGGCATTTTCAATTTGGTAAACTTTGAATTTAACGGCAGTCTTCAATTTTCTTACTCATCATGGACAGCTTATGAATTGTCCATGTTGGCCAAGACATTGGCCAAGTGGCGTGACATGTTTCGTCTCGCATCTTGGCGGTAACCTGCTACTCCACGCCACAACTACGAGGCCTTTCTTCTGTAATCAGATGGATTTGGTAAGTCTTACAAACTTTGGTTGGAAAATTTTACCTCCACTGTTATCCGAAGACTTAATGAATGGGGTGCCACTGGTCCATGAAAGGCAGGTAGGAAGCTGTTAGTTGTCTCGCTGGATCTTCCGCAAATCACGGAACCCATATGCATGGAAAAACTATAACATGACAAGAGCGGACTCCGAATACGACATTATCTGACAAGTACAGGGTTGAACGGAAGGAAGTGGAGTCGTATGTGTTATACGTGGAAGACTATAGGGTAGGTGGCAGACAGAGTCACAGGGCATTTCAAATTTTGTCCTTGGCGGCGGATGGAAATTGCAGCTCTTGGCTCGAAAGAGGCAGCCATCGCCTGTTTCTCCCGATGAGCCTGCGTAGTTCCGGGGTGGATCTTCCACGCTGCAAGCGGTAATTCGAGTGAGTGCGTGGCGGCATTCAACTCCTGTGGGCGGCAAGGAACAGCGTTCATCCAGTTCACGAACACCCCGGTGCCGATGATTAAGAGTCCAGCGTTGAAAATCTAGACATCTCCATAGCAGACGTGGCAAGGACCTTGGCTTGGATGCTTCGGGATGTAAATTTTTCACTGTCCTGTCCCCGTTTCTTGCGAGCTACTTGCCGCGCGAGTGGGACCCCGAGAACGCCGATCACGAAGAGGTTTGATGGAGGCAAGTTCCATAGCGAAGAAAGCCCGAAATATCACCATGCGTTTGTGCTTTAGCTGGGGACACAGACATGGGCATTGGGGTCAGAGCAGATGCGGCGGAGGCTGGTCGCACGACTGCTTGCCCGTTCTCGACACGGATTCTCCATGTAAGCTGGGATGTGCTGGCCGTGTGTTTCGTTCTAGACGGAGTCCAAGATGGGGCCGTTCACGATTGCACAGGCGGTACACGGAGGTACATTGGCATCGTGAACGAGACGATGCTTCTTTCGGGGTAGTTAGTGGACTCCAGACCCTGATTTTTTTTCTTTCTCATGGTCCGTGAGTGAGAGTGAAGGGCGGACGGTTTTTTTTTCACACGATGAGGCTGTTAAGATGTCAACGGGGTCTGTGAACTGTGGGTAAAAAGCGGGTGGCTAGTGTCGAAACAGAGGCTAATTAGCCGTGGAAGAGAAGGAAATTTTCTTCACTATGACGCAGTGTCGGCAGTGGTGTCGCAGCGAGGTGGAGGAGGAGCCGCCGTGAAACCACGCGACAAGGCCCAGCAGGTGTCCACTCGGAGTTGGGATGACACAGGAAAATAGATTCGCCGCACAAGCCAACTGAGTCCAGACTGCATGCAGCAGTCGTCCGAATCAACGCCCTGTTTTTCGTACGCAATTTTGCACTGACGGCCAATTGTCAGGCCACTCGGCCACGAACCACCGCCCACTTTCGCCAAGCGTCGCCTCTTTGCTCTGTCCTCTTCCCTCACTTCGGCGGTGCCGGCCCTTGCCCTCGCAGACGACTTCGTCCCTTCATCAATCCCGCAACCACAAACCCTCGAGCACCCGCCTCATCCGGCCCCCGTTCTTCAGCCTCGCGCCCCCGACCAGCCCCCCTCCGAACCGGCCCGCCGACAGCCCGCCCGGCGACCGAGAACTGCCAATTGGCCCGTCCCGCTTCACCCCACGGCCGCGCCCGAGAGACCCGCCAAGATGCCGACCTTTCAGAGCAAGAAGTTCCGCTCCGCGGCGGACATGAACACGATTGGCATGCGCTACCGCCGTGTCATGAACAAGCATCCCTTCCTTTTGTTCGGCTTGCCTTTCCTTTCCGTCATCATTGCCGGATCCTTCGTCCTCACACCCGCCACCGCGATCCGGTACGAGCGCTACGACCGCAAGGTCCGCCAAATGACAAAGGATGAGGAGCTCAATGTCAGACGAGCTCCGAGGAAGGTGGACATGAAGGAGGAGTATTACGTGCGTTTATTTCTTTCTTCTTCTTTTCCTTTCTTTTTTTCCCCCCCTTTTAGAGCATGTATCAGCCGCGATCTCGATCTCGATCTCGATCCAACAGGAGCTTTGCCTCCGGGCCTCAAAAAGCCTCACGGATGGCGACTTACAACTGCATAATCGAACTTGAAACAGAGGCTGACACTTTGGCAAACAGCGACTAGCTGGGAGAGATTTAGACAATTGGGAGCAAAAACGTGTGAAGCGCCTTGCCGGCGAAAATGATGGCGTCCTGGAATAGATCTCGATCGCCCGCAGCGACTAGCGATAGTCTATGACGAGACTATCAAGAGGGGGCCGCCAATCAGGCCACCCCACGCCACCAACTCGACTCAATATTGTCGCAGAAAGAAGCAAAGAGACACCAATAATTGGGAATCATGCATAGGATGTGGAATTTTCTTGGCGTTTGGGTGAACCAGGCTTCGAGTTCATGTTTCGTCCTTGGTCAGCCCAGCCAGGGCGTATCAAGGGATGAAGCGCGCAACATTGCGGCCAGCGAGATGACTCTGATGGAACGCTGAGTTTATGCGGGCGGTTTCGCGGGCAGCATCCGAGTCAATGATGAAATAGAGGGTGGATGGGAACGGCCGAAACGGCCATTTGGCCGGGCCGCAGCGCGCAGCCCAAGAAACTGGTGCATGGACAGGTACCCGAGTGTTTCAGCATTTCATGTACGATGAGTAACACTGATCGTCGCGTCAGCAAGCTTGCGCAGCAGAGCACTCTATTTCACATTCCGAGAGGCCCGTGGCCTTGGCAGACAGTGTTTGACTTTGATGGCTCCAGGAATCATCATGATGGCATCGTTGGCGGATGGCCGCTGTCTGATCCAAGCTCCTTGGTCCCCCCTCTTGCGCGCGCAAGTGCGTCTTAATTGACAGCTTTTCATGTGTCCGAGTTAGGGTAGCAATGAGTTTAATTCTGAGTGAAACAGCGCAGTAGTAACTTCTGCTACTCTGTGTCGTTGTAGTAGTACCCGCGTAAACTTCCAAATCAAAACTGCACTTGTCCATGGGAATCCGTGAATTGTTACGAAATGTCCAATCGGCCGCGAGAACTGTAGCAGCCTTGGCAATGATCATCCTCCTTGCGGGCCCCCAGCCCAGCCCCGCCAAAAAAATATCCCAGTCGCTGCTGGGCGATCTCGTGAGACAGTCAAAAGGCGTGCTACGCATGCGGGCTGAGGGGCCAGAAAACTGTCATGATATCGTTCATTGTAGTTCAAAGTTGGTCTCGAGACCCTGTATTAGACCGAGGTCAAATGGCCTGGGCGATGCGCCACCGGCCGCCACGGAGACGGGAGGAGATGACATTCACGAACTCTCCGTGGCAGCCCCCCCCCCCCCCCCCCCCCCCCCCCCCCCCCCCCCCCCCCCCCCCCCCCCCCCCCCCCCCCCCCCCCCCCCCCCCCCCCCCCCCCCCCCCCCCCCCCCCCCCCCCCCCCCAAACCAGGTTCAGAGTTTCTGGGATGGCATCTCAGAGAGAAGAGGTTCAGATAACCCGCATCTTGGCCGGGCCGATAGAGAACGAAATACTAACCGTACCCGCCCTCCATCTTGGACCAAGAGCAGCTGAGCTGGAACAAATCACCGAGCCCTTTGGACCAACCACAACAGGTTCTGGCTTCGCTGTCACAGATCTCTGTATCCTGGGAAGCCTCACTGGCCAGTGACGGGTGCGATTATCACCTCAAAAGGCACAACACCCGATTGGCTACCGAGGATCAGCCCGCCAAGACATTACAGGTCTTTCTTTTTTTCCTGGTTCCAAAATCGGGGCGGGAATTGTTTTGATGGAACCCCCACCCTCCATATGCACCCCGTTTCAGGAACAGGGAAAACCAAGGACGCGGGATAGGCTGCGGGTGGGTGGGTTGGCTGGCTGTAACCCCCCCGCGGGCCCAAACAAGAAGAAAAAAGGACGAAACGCTTTGAGACAACCGGTGATAAATCCACCATCCCGGTCCCAGCACCCGTGCTGGCGGGATGGATCTACCAAGACGCTTCCCGTCTCTTGGGATGGCCCGCCCCCCATCCACTCATCCACTGAGAGAGTGGGATCTCTCGTATGATAAAACACGGGGGATGGGGGACACTCGTTCTTTTCACGGTTGTTTAGCAACGGGCCGAGATTCTCAGAGCATCCATCACCTTGTTCCATATCACAGCGCGCGCGGGGGGAGAGGGGGGACAATTCGGGTTGCGAGCTTGGCATTATGCTACGAAATCCGGTTCATCATTGCAAAAATGCAAGTTTCAGCGCTGCCTTGACTCACAACAAACCACTCTTTGATGTATGTTGAACGTCATGGTGTCCGGTCCGGCATCACGGCTCCGATACAGCACGGCATGACTTACATGCCCTCCGCTCCCCACATCATCGGCGACTTTTACTCGTCAACGTCGGGAGGATGAAAAAGAAAGCAGGTAGTTGTCAGTCGTGTTCCAGTCAGAAAATCCCCGTCCCGCCGGCTCGGTTCGCAACCGCACCTTGTCCCAAGTCATGTTCAAAACCCAACGAGATACACACTGTACTCACATTGCCGGTGAGGCCCGATTCAAACGGAACATGGCCGGCCGTCTCGCAGCGGAGCTGAGCTGGCGAAGAATATCGACACTCCCCATCCACCATCTCCAACATGCCGCCTTCTTGCCTGCCTGCCTGTATGCCTGTATGCCTGTATGCCTGTATGCCCGCCCAGTTCGCCCCGTCTATCCGGTGTACGAGGCCTGCCTTCAACTCCATCCGGCCGCGCTCCGAGTACCGTCGCATCGGGCTTCTCCCACGAGTTCAACGCGGGCTCACATGACACACACCGCACGTACATATGTGTATGAAGTTGAAAAAATGGCCGCCAGGCACCCCCCTCGGCGCCTCGCCTCGTTCATCCCGCGCGCCCGCGGGGGTCTCGGTCGCATGTGACGGCGGTGGCTCGGCGCGACATGGGACGGAAAGAGGTAGAAAAAGAAAAAAATAAAAAGAACAAAAAAAATAAAAAGGCTAAAGATGAAATAAAAATAAAATAAAATAATTGGTACAAGGGCAAATGGCAAAAAATAATTACAAACACTAGACGGAAAAATCAAGATCAAGATGGGCGGCAGATGCGTCAGCGCGTTCATGCGCATTATTCGCTGACCGAGGCTGGCGCCGTGACAGCCTTGTGATGACCGGTGACGTCTTAGCCGCCTACCTCAGATAGATGCGACGGGCTACCGCCGGCGCTTTCGAACACGAGCAGCTGGGCTGAGAAGTAGGGTTGCTAGATCAGGTGCGCGGTGCGTCACCGATGCTGTGGCAGTGTTCAGTATCAACGGTAGCTAGTGGGCAACCAACTTCCAAGTCAGGTGTCTTCACATTGTCGCAAGGCGCGGGCACGGGGGGAATCAAGAAAGTGTAGAAAAAGTTGTCATCCATTGTACTCCTTAAGGGTATCTGTAGATCGGCCAGCCATCTGGCGATCTAAGCCGATGGGTAAAAAAAACTACCTAGGTATCTAAACTATGCCCGTGCAAAAAAACAAATCCAAAAACAAGTTCTCGTGGTGATGACCACGTCCATGATGCTTCCCATGTCATTCAAAACCCAGCGGTGGGTAACCGAGACCAAATGTAAATTCCGTGCTCCATAATCCATGATGCCAGTTCCATGCCAATGCCGTGATAAAAAAAAAACAAGACTCCATGCTCTAAAAAGATGCTGGGGTAAAGTCCCAGACCAAGACGGTGAGGGGACGAAAATAAACAGGATTAAGAAATAGTAGTGTGGTGCCAAGAATAGGGGAGTCGGGCGGCTCCCAGGAATAGAGAAGAGTAAGAGAGAAGCGAAGAAGCGGTTCCGAGGATGATGACAAAGGCACATGGCCCTCATCAGGCACCCTCCATCCAGCCGCTTTGTCACGAGCCGATGTCCCGATGGCGAAAGCCGGGAGCGGGGAGATAAGGTGTGAAGTCTTATCCGGAGTAGAGGGCTAGGCGCCCCACCCCACAGGATAGGCGACCGAGTCCCTCGGCAGCAGTCGGAACAGTGCATCCCACCGCTGCGCCTTGTCGTGTATTTCCGGTATTCTGACTCATTCGTATTGGTGTCGCAGTCAGATTTGTTTACCGCCACGTTTTTGCTTTTCGGGTCGACTCGGTGTTGTGGGGGTGGCAAGCAGCCCTTTGTCCGTCTCCGATCAGGCCCATGGCGTCATCGGAAATAGTAGCGGAAAGCCGTTTGCGGGTGGGTGCGCCTGCCCCAAAGGGTAAGAAGTATTAGGCTGGCATTGTCGCGCCAGCGCGGATCAAAGGTTAAAAGTAAAGTCGGTGTCGCAAAGGTGTGTTGCTGATATCCTTCACGTGTTGCCGTCAAAACCCCAGATTATTCGGTGGTAGAGTAGTATCGAAGTTGTAGATCATGGCCATGTGCAGCTCTATGAAGCTGTGCACATGCCCTCGCAGAATGGTGGGTATCAAATCGCCGAAATGCAAACAAACAAGGCAGCCTGTGAGTGTGTAAGTGACTGCGCTGGCATGCTGTGTAGCCAAGAATTAACATACGCTGTCGTGAAGTCGTAAAAGTCGTCAAGAGCACATGTTGCTCGTCCATGTGTAGCTCTACTCGCTACCCTCGGCGATGGGAGCCATAGAGCTAAGCTTGCTCTTGGGAGACTTCTTGCTGCTGCTGCCGGACTTGCGCTGCTTGCGGGCGGCTGCGCGGCGGCGCTCCTTCTCAGAGACCACGGCGCGGACGTACTCGCGCTGAAGGGCGAGGCGCTCACGCTCCATCTCGAGAAGCTCAGCGTCGGAGATCATCTGAGGCGAGATCATGCCGTTGGGGGAGCCGGAGCTGCTGGAGCTGGAGACGGAGCGGGTGTCGTCGTCGAAGGGGTCGCTGAGGAAGAGGTCGTCGTCGGAGAGATAAGAGGAAGGGCGCTCCTCGCGGTCGGACTCGGAGAGTGAGTAGCGGCGAGGCCACGAAGGGAAAGCGCACGTAGCGTCGTGAGCGCTGAGGCTTCGGGAGGTGATGTCCATAGGCGCAGAGGTAGCGCACATGGAGCTGTAGGATCCGTATGAACCAAACATTGTGAATGTTGTGGAGAGAGAGTCGGAGTGTAAGTCGACTGAGAGATGTGGAGCAGAGAAGAGGTTATGCTCAGTAGAGAGGCTGATGCCTTCTTGTGAATAGAAGATGTTGATCGAAGCTTGGTTCTTTGTGGAGAGATCGAAGGAATGGGTCTTGGACAACCTGGGGACGAGGGTATTATAAAGATAATGGATGAGGCCCAGGAGGACGACAAGGACGCGCAGACGGGAAGCCGGGGGGCGTGTGGGAACCTGGCACACAGGGTGCTGGAGGGAGAATGGGGGGCGTGAGAATGCCGTGGAGGGGCGTGTGCGGGTGCGGGAGTGCAGGGGTGAAAATCGGACACCGTGGGCGGTATGCGGATGAGGGAGGAGCGAGGGGAGGGGGCGTGCGGGATTCCCTTTGAGCACGGGTAATTGACTGAGAGAAGTGGCGGCGAAGACTTCCCAGAAGGAATCCCGTATTGAGCGGCCGGGGTGCCCAGCGTCCAGCACCGAGGAGCAGGATCCAGCGTCCCAAGAACCCAGGGCCCGAGGACAAACGGCCCCCAGCAACCCGCTTCCTCGGGCGTCAACAAGAGACTCTGCTCAGGGCTCCCCAGCCCGACTCTGTCAACAGCCCTCGCTATCACAGCCCTGCTATTGCCCACACAGCACAGTACCAGCGCCGATGGATCCCCCGGCAAAGTTAGCCCTCCTGTGCGAGGCGAGAGCCGGGAACGGTATCCTGAAGCGCGCACGAGGACGGCCTCGGTTGCCCGTATGCTGTCCTGCTGCTGTCCTGCTGCTGTCCTTTTGTCCTGCTGGCCTGCCGCGGCGCACCGTCGAAATGGCGGGAAGGCCATCTGAAAAAACGGTGGACAAAAGGAAACCAGACAATGGAGGGGCGTGTGCGCGCACATTGTTCTCTCACTGGGCAGAGAGTATGGGGAGACAACAAAGCGGTGGGAGAAGGGGGACACGAGTAATGCGGAGGTGTGGCAGCGCGCAGGCGTGGAACCGTCCATGGCCGCCGGAGCGCCGCGACTCAAGGCGTGCTCGAGCGCTGGAGACCGCTGGCCTCCCCTCTCGCCCTCGCTATCAAGGGCACGCAAGCGGATCCGACGATTAGAGTGCCTCTGCCAGAACCCAACCTACAGAGGGGGGAGCGCCACTTTTCCCTTCTATCCACCGCCAACGAACCCTTGTGCGCTGCCCCAGAGAGCAAGAGATGCCGGGGGTGGCTTGCGCATTTTTTTTGCTTCTTTGCTGGCGGAGACTGCTGTACCCCTCCAGATAGGCAAGTCTATTGATATTGCCCATAGCCGGGTTCACGATGATAGGGCCCTAGTAAGAGAGAAAAAATTTTCTTGCATCTATTCCCACTTTGATAGAGGCTAGCAATGGGGAAAGGGAGGGTCCTCTGGATCCTGTGGGAATTTTTTTGCGAGGGTTTCTTGTTTTCTTTTTCCTTTCTGGCGGATTCAGGTCCAAGAGCAAACAGTGTAGCGCCTCAAATCGACATGTCAAAATCAGGGCGGCCCGGCGAAACCGCAAAAACAAGCAAGGGGGAACGGGCCAGCAGCAGCGTACATGGACACACAGATTTCAAAACCTTTTGGTGCCAAGTCTGAGTACAAGTTCCCCAAGCGAGAGCCGGGGCTGGTCTCGTCGAGTCTCGGACGGTCAGATAAGACAGTTGAGTGGCCCATCCGTTTAGAATGGAGAGGATCAAAAAGATACTCTTGCGACAGCGCTTGAATAGGTAGGTCCCGCAGGTAGCTGGAAAGTCAGATACGGACAGCGAGGATTGGTGCGTGCCCCGCCAGATTCCCGATTGAGCAATGCCAGCCTAAGCAATACGGTCCTGACAACCAGTCCAGATGAACGTGTTAGGCAACGGCGGAGATAGGGAGCTCCAGCCTTGGTATAACGGGGGGCCTCGACATTGGGCTGTGCCAAGTTTGCGCTGAGCTGAGCCCAACCGGGGCTGACATGGAGCATGCGCGTGTGCTTGTGTTTGTGCTTTTGTCATTCATTTCCCACATGCCCACTGCGCCGCCTCCAACGAAAAATGAATACAATGCAACAATTACATCCATAATGAATCATCAAAGAAAAAAAAAGGACGAGGCGTCGCCCACGTCTCTGACACCTGCCTTTGTTGTCTCCCCCACGCCTCCTGCCCAGCGGCCAGAGAGGCCCTTGTTTCCCCCCTCCTCTCCCCCTTCAGTTTGGTGTCGGCCCAAAAGCAAGCAACGGCCCAAAGCACACCGATTCCACGTCCGTGAGGGAACGGGAGCCAGGCCGATCCACGGCTGTGGGCACGCCTCGCCTGGCTTCCCCCACCCCTCCCACAGGCGCTCCATAGCAGTGGGATTCCAGTCCCGATGCCAGATGAGGGGAGGGGCGTGGCGTTAATCGGCTTCAGAATATCGTCCCCCCTTCTCCGGCTCGGAATTCCTCGTTACGTCTCCGTTCTATGCCTAGCTCACTAAACCGCGACACTTATTCATGGCAAGCCAGAATAAGCGCGGCGGCACTGGCCCGATAACACCAAGATGCGGTCCGAATAACGTGGCAACGGAGTGTTCGTGCGCTGCAGGCGCTCGTTTTGCGCTCTGAATCGCAAACCGCTGTCGCACCGACAGACAATGCAGGATAATACACCGAGGTGCAAAAGATGGCAGTCTGACCGCCTTTGACCGTGTCATGAACAGAGTGCCAAAACGTGGGGGGATGTGTTTGCTGTCGGCTGCGGCCCTACGAAATGTATGTGATGGCTGCATCGTGTGCCTCTCGCATTGGTGTGTGTGAGAGCTTCAGGTTTCGCCTTGGTGATGCGAGCCAGAGCAGCTGCGTCCCGATCGCCCGGCGGCGTGATTGGGCTTCGCGCCGAGCTCCTCGGCGAGGGTATCATCGAGAGGGATGGATGGATGCAAGGAAGCCCGTTTGCGCGTGGCCGTCAGCGGCAGCGGTCAACAAGAAGGCTTCTAGGCTGCAAGCTACGGAGCACCACAAAAGCGGTGGAAGAGGGATTTGGATTTACGTTCCTCCTTCGTGCAGCAAGCCCACCCACTCAAAATTCGTCCCATCCCAATTGCATCCCACTCCTCGAACCCCATGCACCAGCGATTCGAGACGGTGACCCGGTCCTGTATGTACAAGATGTATGTACCGTATCAGCGGGATGGAGCCCGTTTGCAACTGTGCAGCAGGGTCCCCACCGGGCCGACATGCCCCACGCGACTCATTAGACCCCCGCAGCACGAAAAGGCATCGTGGGCGTGCATGGTGGTGGGTGGGCGTGCTTCACCGCCGGCCGGGGTGCCACCCCTACCCTACCCAGCAGCGATACCGGTATCCAATCGATCGGAGGCCATTTGCTCGCTTCTTGGGATCCAATACCAGCGTTTCTTTTTCGCAGTCGGTATGGCAAAACGGCAACGGGTGAACCCTAGAGGCCCACGACAGGGCCATGCCCAGGGTTCTGCGACATGGAAATTGTCCGCGACAAAAAAAAAAAATGCAAGGCATGGATTGGGGGGGAGGGATCCGTCGCATATTACCCACGAATCCGAAGTGAACAAACCCGCCGCACATGCAAAATTACTCGACAAGTTTCACAGGAAGAAGCAAAGCAAAAACAAACATGACCTCACTTTGGCTTTCAGCTGCAAGTCTAGTACCCTTAACGCCACGGTATCGAAAAAGTAAAAGAAAGGCAAAGGCTGCGGGAAACTGACAAGTGCTCTGTCACATAACTATAATGGCCTCGCTGGCCAATGGCGCATCCCCATCTTAGCCATCACTTACTTACCTTGGACGGTGTTAGCGCTCGGAGCACCAAAACAGAACTATCTTCGCCAAAAGCCCGGGAAATCAATGGAGCAACCAAATGAGGAAGGAACCCTAGCCTCGTCTCCTGGCTCTTTTGCCCCCGTCGTCACCCGTAGCTCCAAGACCGTTGCTAGAAGCCCTGGTAGCGCTGCCAGCCTTCCGTACCGCCGCGGTACCAGGAGCCGCGTAGGCGGGAGCTCCACTAGCGTCGATGGCGAAGAAGACCAGCTTTCTTTCCCCGACGGTTTGGCTCCCGGGAGCGCTCTTGTCGCCCCTAGCCGGGGGGGATTCCCAGCTGCTCGGGGGTTTCCAGGGCCGCGGAGGATCCCTGGTGGCATTACTCAAAACCCTGGTCGGTTTTGGGGTTTGCACTTTTCTTTTTTATTTCGATGGCGTAGTTTTCTCATGAAAGGGTTAAATTTTTTCTTTTTGACCCGGTCCTTCTTTTTTTTCTGGGGCTGGTCGTCGTGTTTCCCTGCATTTGATTCCCGCCGCCACAAACCATGCGCGGTGCGACTAGACGCGATGCGTTTGCCAGGTTGCGGAGCCGTTCCCGCACCGAACACCCACTCAACGTGTTCGGAGCGCGCATCCCTTGCACAATGCGCGTCTGTCCTGTGTATGCATGTGTAGCCTGCGGGTGCGACTTGGTCTACTCTCCGCTAAAGGGCATTTTTTTTCTTTTTCTTTTCTTTTTTTCTGATAGATCGTAAATCCAGGGGTCTGAGACATTGCTCTTCTCACTAGTCAACCAAGCAGCAGACAAATTTTTTCTTGCACACAACGCAGTATCTTTCTCTGTTGTTTGATGAGCCGTCGGGTTTCCCCGCAGTTTTTTATGCTTTTTGGCCGAAAGGGAAAAGGGAAGAGCTTTTTAGTGTGGTCGATCCGGCGGGCTTCCCACCCTCCCTCTCTGTCACGATTCAAGCCACGAGGGTGGTTTGTTTCCACTAGTGGCCACACAAGAAAAAAGGGAACAAAAAATAAGTAATTCTCCCTCTCGGCTGGCTTGTGACTCTAGGGTGCGGGAACGAAAGGGAAACGGTGCGCGCACATACACACACCAACATGACACAGTAACAATGCGGAGCGCGACTGGAAAATGATTCATCCCTCATTCTCCCCCTCCCCCCTCCTTGCGCACTTCGACACCGTTAAACGCGCCGTGCTCAGAATGCTCGGACGTTTGGTTCTTGATGACGAAACCGGCCTTGCTTTGTCGCGTTTCTCCGGACTGCTACCCATGATGTGTGAGGTTGGTTTGCTTGCTCACAGGCCATGCAGAACGCTTTGATATGTGTTGCGTCGCCCTGTGGTAAAACGGCATCTTGCTTGGGCCGTTTGAATTGATTCATCTTCTTTTAATGGGCCTCTTGCGATTAAGGACAAGAGGGGCATGCTTGCTTGCTTGCATGGAGGGGTAGAACAATGTTTTTTTTTTGTGGCCTTTATCACTCTCTATCTCTTTGTCGGGCCTCTCTCCGTTTGCTGGGCTTGTTCGCCAAGCTAAGGGGTTCCGTAATGTGCACTCCCCTCTCTGCAGGGCCAGCCCACCCTGTATCTCTCACTCTTTTTTTCCGATCTTATCCGTCCCACGCAGCCGGACTCGTGCAGGTCGCAGGTTGCATCGCATCGCAGGGCGACGCACCGTATCGACGTCCGCAAGGGCGGTCAGAGACAACGACGGGTTCTAATTGGCCAAAATGGGAATGAGTCAGATCGCTTTCTCTGCACCGCCATTTGACATCCGTCCAGCGCATATCGCTCGCTGGTTGATGGAGGGGGCGTGGGTCAACCACGCACAGTTTGCAGCACGATATGTGTGTGCGTGTGTGAGTGTGCAGTGCTGTCCCTCATAATTGCTAAAGTTAGAGTGTAGAGGAGGGGGCGTGCGGCGCAAACGTCGCTGACGCGCACCGTAAAATCCCAAAATGGCAGCACACTTTTCCACCACCCCCGGTCGCCGTGCCTCCGTTTCGCTCTCTGGCGTGCGCTGGGCGCCTTACATCAGCGCACCGGGCATCTCCTTGATGCCATCCTGGGGTACAGCATTATTGTGTGGATGGATGGCTGAAAGCGACCTGTGTGGTAACGTCTGAGTGAGCGCTTTCGGCCTCGGGTTGGTGATTATTGAATGTAATCACAATAATTAAAAATCCAAAAAAATTACACGTCGGCAACGTTGTTTCTTCGCGCTGAACCACCGCAGCCACTGGATTGCCTGTAACCACCAAACAACCATGATTTGTTTTTCTCGTCTATTACACACCATACCCTTCTCCCCACTCCTCTTTGTCACTCGGACAACAAAGACAAAAAAAAGCAGGCTTCTACCACCCTCTTTTCATGCGGCGATGCATAATCCAGCTCATCCCGACGGGCTGGCAGTCACCGCCCAGCGTCATCATCACTAATACGCCTCCCACATCTATCCCCGAGTCATCGCCGCCGGCGACGCAGACCTGATTCTGACGTCGATGACGCTGGGCTCAGATGCTCGGCGACCGCATGGCCTACATAGCCCGAGCTTCCACCCAGCTGTGTGGGAGTGTGTGTGTGTGGGTGGGTGGTTAACGTGTGTGTGTGCCAGCCCTTTCCCGGCTTACACGAATACTATATTCGTATACGTATATTTTACTTTTGCGCGCACACGCCAGCGTCACCGTACCCGCCGCAAGCATGCTCGCTGCCTTGATCTGAGGCTGGCTGATGCCCGCACCGGGTGACTGCCTGTTCAACCAACTTACGCTGATGCAGCACTCAATGTATTTTTGTGTGTGTTTATTAATTTGCATTCCTTGATTGCGCCTCCCCGTGCTTGCCTGAAATGAAGTGCTCGCCTCGGGTTGCACTCTGTGCGGTGTCTGCCTACCCAAAGAGCCCGCCGCAGCAGGGAATGCTCAAATCCTGTCTCACATAGGTGCTGGGTAATACGTGGGGTTTTTTTTTCTCGGGGCGACGCTCCGTACAATACGGTAGAGCGGAGGTACAAACCCTGCGCCGACGGCAGCCAATATGCGACTCGCCTATTGCCCATCCACACAACGTCATCCACATGGTTCATGACTCTTCTTCGGCCGCGTCGGAGTCAGGCTGCCCGTCGGAGATGCTGCGGTATGCCTCTATTCACCCGACGCCGAACGTGCATCGCCTGCCTGCCTACCTGTGTGCAACCTTTGCATGTGTCAAGTGTGTGTGCACGCGCGCGTATTGAGTGCACGCAATGAATTTGTCCGTTGGACTAATTATTCACCCTCGCCTCCCGGAAAAGTTGACGGCTCTCGCTCGCGCATTACACCGAGTTGCCGTATTGGGCAAGTGGCCGATGGGGAAGGGGGAAAAAAACGGCGGCGGTGCCCTAGCCGACATTCGTCCCGGGCTTCCAATGCAGCGAGCCGAGGGCTTGGGAAATCTCGGTTGTCGACCACCCGATCCTGGTCGCAAGAAGAATTGATTACGATTCATGTATAAAATAAAATAGAATAAAAAGTTTTCGACCAGGACATGGGATGCCTGTATTCCCAAGGGCAGATCCTGGCACTTGTCAAAATTGTCAGTTCCTGGCACCCGCTCCACAAAAGCTTGCCAAGACCCCACACTTCACATCATCGCCCCAGACCCGAAACTCCGGTTCCCTGACTCGGCTGTTTCCCGAATTTCCTCCTTGAGCCCACAGCTTCGTTTGGAAAGCGGAAAAAAAAGCCTTGACCACCTCGGGTGGAGCTCGGGGAAATGACGGAAGACGCTTCGCGAAGTGCCTCCCCAGCCAGGCAAGTCAATAGCCAACGAGCTCGGACCCCCTAACCCCGGCACGGAACCCGCACTAGAAGCAGCAAATCTTGGAAAGGAAGGAATTGGTCCAAGTTCTTTTTTCTTCTATCCTCCCCCCCGTCTCGAGGTAAGTTACGGAACCGCTACAGGCCCACAGCACTTACCAGTCTGGGGAAGCGATCCCTAAGGGAAGCCGCAGTTGCCCCGTGCACTCCCTTATCCGTCCCACGTGTGGCGGCCAAGACGTGTGGGCGGCGCGGCCAAGCTTTCGCGGGCAAGCCTCCGTAAAAACTCTGTCCCCAGGATATTTGGTAGCCGCGGTTGCGGCTTGAGGTCGGTGAATCCCCCGTTCCGCCGAAAGACTGGCCGTTTCATTACCCCGTTTGGGAAGCTCGCACACCCTCGCCAAGCACACCGAAGACGCTTTGTTCTTTTTTCCCTCCCCAGCCCCGCGAATCGGGGCGCATGAATCGGGCACCCGATAGCTTGAAGCCTTTTTGCTTTCCCCCCTCAAACTCACCGGGGAGGAGGATAATATTGCCTTCTAGAAGGGAAGCGACCTGCCTGCCCCGGTTTGGGCAATTTCCAGAAGCGACGCTGTTGCTCTGACGTGATGCGACGATGCCATCGCTCATCGCCAAGGGATCTACGTACATAGCTGCTAAGCATTCTGGCGTCTGGGTCCCTCGTGCATCGGTGGTGGTGAGTTGTCGTATTTTCCAATGACATGCATGCCATTGGGGCAGTCATTTGTCGGTGATCAAAGAGATATATTAGCTGTACCAGCCACAGGCCAGTATTCCACCATGTCTTAAGCCCCGCAATCGGGATTCTGCTGGAGATCGATCAACGGCTCATTCACGAGACAAGACTCAACTCTCCATAAACAGGGAGGGAAAGAAAAAAAGAGGTCGATGTGACAAGATCGGGAGAAACACGGGGTGCACATGAAACATACCGCAAGGCGGGAGAGGGGCGTGTCGACGACATTTCACCTAACAAAGTGTGTGCACCACCTACGTAATATGTGCCATCGATGCATGTGTCTACTGGCTATTGGATTCCCCTTGCGTCCAGCCATGAGCGGTAACGTATTCGTGGGGAGGGGAACAGGCCAAAAAAAAAAAGAGGCCAGCTCGTTTTTGCAGCGTTTCGTTTGCCATGGCAAGGAGGCGGCGCCTCGTCTCAGCTCAAAGGAGGGGGGGTGCTAATGGCACCGAATGGAGGAGTGAATCACGTCTAGTCACAATCACAATGCGCCCGTCAGGTATCAGAAATGAGCCCGACCGCCAAAGCCGCTTGCGAACGCAATAGCCATTCATTGATTGTTGACACTTGTGTGTGTGTGTTTTATTTTTCTTCTCCCCCCTCCTTGGTTTCGACAACCTAGCCTGGATTGACTGGCCGACCGAGAGTGTGCCGTGTCAACAAATGAAACTCGCCATGTAAGCACCCGCGACGCTCAGTGGACAGAAGCGTCCATGAATAGCAACCCGTATCACAGAGGTGCTGCCCCTCCTGGTGGAGTGGGAGTGGACAGGGGTCACGGAGCTCCTCGATACGGTGCGCGGATGAGCGTATTCTCGGGCTCGTGTGCGCAAAAGCGAGCCCGGATTGGCTCAGCAGGCGGCTGCACCTGCTCCTCACAGGACACAAGAGGATGTGATGGGGGTCATGGGCATGGGATCCCCTCCAAACTCTGTTTTATACACTGGGTCTCGCCTTTGCGGATTTGCTATTCGTCTTCACCTTCGCATCCTATGGCGGCTTTGACCAGGCTTGGCCGCCGTCGTTTGGTTGCTCGTAAACGCCGTGCTGGAGTAAGCTCGTGTTTGAGGCGAATAATAGGCTTGGATTGGTATTGTAGGAGGGGGCGGAGAGAGGGAGGCAGAGGGAGTCGGGAAGGAAGGGGGAAGCGGCGCGCCGCCACAACGGAGCTCCAGCCACACGCAACGCCGACCCAAAACTTGTATTGGCCGAGCTTGGGTGATTAGCAGCTCGCAGCTCCTCCCGAGCTTGATAGGAGCTCGGTTTCTTGTTTTTTTTTTTTTGTTTTTTTTTTTTTTTTTTTTTTTTTTTTTTTTTTGGTTACTACCTTATGTGCAATGCCTAATTGGGAGCGAGGGCGTCGGGCTGAGCTGCGCCCTCCCCTTTCGAGTAATTTCGTGGATTAGTGTTCTCGCTCTCGCTGACGTGAAGTTCTATCGCTGGGTTGCATTTCCCGCAGATGTGTTTGCTGTTTGTTCATGTCAGGCACCAGCTACGCCTTGGCCGCAAATCGCATGCGTCTGTTTCTTCATCTGGTGCCCTGCATACAAAGTGGCGTTCGGGTCTGCTGGTTCATTCCCCCAGTGCGACGCAGAGCAGAACATTGTCGCGTTGCCCGTACAGGCGCGGAATGTCGTGGCAATTCTAATATTCCTTCTATTGCCAAATTTCCCCGGAGCCCGGCTGTTATGGAGTGGAGTTGTTATTTTCCAGATAGCCGCCCACACCAGCCTCGCAATCACCAAGACGAACAAGAGCAAAATGATCACTTTTTTTTTTTTCCTTCTCTCATTCAACCGGACTGGTCTTGCCGGGCGCTCATCTGGAACATGACCTAAAGATCACACACTCTCTATGGTCAGGGAATCCTCCCATGCCAAACTCTACGTAGGCGCCTCCAAGGATAAGACAAGGGTGACACGGCCCCATACGCCATCAGCCACGCAGGCGGCGTGGACCTGGGCATGCTACTGGGCGAGTGCTCACAAGTGAACACCATCATATGAACTCCAAACACAACACCAGTCCGCTGTTGCGCCTTACCTAAAACGCTTCCAATCTCAGAGTCGCAAGGGGGGTGCCCATTCGCCCTGCCGTGGACGACACCGGGAAAGAGGATGGATTGATCTACTTGATCGACTCGATCCCATCCATAACTTCGTCGTCGTCTTGATTAATTTCATGCGCCACATGGTCTCGGCTGGGGCACCATGGGGTCGTAATCCGAGAGCGATTCACATCCAGGGAATGCCCTATGAGATGAGATGTGCTTGGCTCCATTCGACCCGGCAAATATTAAACTTGCTAAAAGGGGTCCCCCCCCCCGGTTTCCTTTGCTTGAACACCAGTAGCGAATATCGAGTGGGAGACCATAGGCAGGGCCAATTCAAAAGATGGGATTATTCAGGATGAACTACGCGCTGGTAGCTGATGGCGGGTAGCCGAACAAACCACCAGGCTTCGCCCGATTGAGTGGAAGCGATCAACTCACTGGCAATGCCGAGAACATTGAACAGAACTAAAAAGAGTCTGCCTAGCGATTGGCTTGTACGGGTTTCGATATGAGTACCGCCAATACCAATGGTCCGTTAGTGATTGGGGGCTGTCCGCAATTGGACGACAGCAAATGTGCCCAGGTCGTCATGGCGCCCTGGACGAGGCTGCATGCAAGGTCCCGGGCGACGGTGCCACGAATGATCGACACTTGAAATGCAAGCTGTTGACGAAACAGTACAGGAGGCGCATGACTAAGCCTGGTAGTTTCATCATCAAAGTTCGCGCATGTCAAAGACTTCTCCGAGGCATTCGGGCGGCGGCTTGTTCAACAGATTTGCAGCTTTTTGCTGTCTGTCTGTCAGCCATACATGCAAGCAACCTAATATTGACGTTAGCAACGATTGCGACCGGTCGCCTCGCCACGGGCTGTGCGCCTAAGCGACTTCGTATTCACCAGAGGGATGCAGGCGCCCAGAAGTACCGATCCCAAATAATGCGCACAGAGCCAACCTGTTGGACGCGGTGTGTGAGAGTTGGATTCGGCTGGGCAGGGCAATCTTACGGCAGAGCCAACTTCTGCCATGGCTGACATGTACTTGGCAGGCTTGACCGCTCCCGAAATATTAACGGGGAACGTATTGTGTGAAAGGGACGTGTGTGTGTTTCATCTAATTCATCCAACAAACGTCCTCTTCCTATGCGGGCGATCATGGCAGAAGAGGCTAAAAGAGTACATGCATCTTGACAATGACCAATGCACTGCTGGATTTATGCACGGGACGTGTGCCAGCGAGCTGGTCGCGCTCACCGGCTCCAGCACAGAGCGGCATCAAGCCTGTGCTCCCCGCGTAAAATGTAGCAGCGCCCGGTATGGAGCGTTGGAGGCTACTGAAATACCAGACATACCTGCAACGATCGTGGCGCTTGCTAGTAGAGGACATCCTTGTGCAGAAGTGTAGGTTTGATTCTCGTACCTGCGGGAGCTCACCCGCATCCCAATGCTACTCAGACGATGATTCAAAGGGCTATTTTTGTTAGGCGTGAGACGTGATATCGGTATGCCGCGCTCACAGCACCTCGTGAGAGAGGGCCCTTTTTTCTCGGCGGGAAAACCGGCGTGGAAAGGCTCGGCCAATGGCAGTATTCACAAGGTGCTTTCTTGTTCTACATGTGAGCGTTCTTGACGGCCCGTTGGCCGGTGGGGAACATGCCTCCCAATCAAAGCCCGGCGTCAGGGTAGCTGTCGCCCCAAAGGTGGTCGCATGGTGATCTGAGGATGACTGTGCCGCCGACGATTTGGTCGATTCATGGCGCAGAACCCATGGTCAGCACGGTCGCCGATGTGTCGCATGGGAGGCCCATTTGCACACAGCCTTGTCAAGGTGAAATGGCAATCCTCTCGCGCTTAGGGAAAAGGCATTGTTGCTCAGCTATTCCTCCCTCGTATGCTGTGTGTACATTGGGAGCGCTTGGCCCTACGACATAGCCGGCATGTGGGCCGTGGAGAAGAAGGGTGGTGGTGCAGGTCCATGTTCGTGCGATTGACCTCGAGAGCTGGGCTGGCGGCCGAGATGAGATCCTCCAGCCAAGCCATGTGGCATCGCGATTGGAAGGAACTATTCCCCTGGACCTCACGTTTAGGCTATCCCTTACGCGATGCGTTGCATGGCCGGGGCGGGCAGCCTCCGTCCTGACGTTTCCAGAAGGTCGTAGTAATCAGAACGGCCTTGGGGGTGAGCTCTGCTTAAAAATACAGTTGAGCTCTCTCATTGCCAAGGATGCAGGCAGGTCGACCTAGAAATAGCGTCAGGTGCTCCACAGGTGCTCAGGGTAGAAATGGATCCGTTGCCGGCCGATTGGAAGCGGCGCTCTGGGTGCTGGGTGCCGGGATGTCGAGACACGCTATTGCGATTGGGGGCATAACAAACCTCACTTCCCGGTGTAGCGTCGACTTCAGATTCATTACCAGGTATACGAATTGCAGGGCGGGGAAGTGAGGGCGACAGACCAACAAGGGATGGGATGAGGGATGCTGCTGGTGCACCGAGGATCGTCTCGGCTTGGCTCGTCTTGATCTGTCTCATCTCATCTGGACTATGGGAGCGCCCATGATTGGCGTTTTGTGTCGTGTGCCGTGTGTCGCGCAAGCTGAGGCGGCGAGGACGTAGCGAGGCAGAGGAAAAAGAAACAACGCCAATGCGTCCCGTCGGGCCATGGCTGGCTGGGGGGGGGGGAGGAAAAAAGAGATCGCAGTCCCGCAAGCCTCCTCCATATGCCCATGCCCTTGGCAGAGGTACCCAATCCAGACGAGGCGAGGGACCGGACGATACACATGATGCTGGCCTGCAGCAAAGTACCGCGAGCCCAGCACAGTGCTGCAGAGATACGTACGTTCCCCCCCACAGCCCACGGCGAAGAGGCAGACCACGTTCCAGGTGACAGATCCGTTAGCGACTCCATTCCGGGCCCTTGCCTGTCTCGCCAAGGTCCCTGGGCCCATGGATGATGGGTGACGGAACTCTGTGAGCGAAGGGTCATGGAGCCCGCCCGTCGTTCTAAGAGGGTAGCTCAACCTGCCCGCCGGATCCAGCCCGTCAATATCGTTTCGGTCCCCTGGGCCGTCCAATTATGGACGACGGCCGTAACAGGAACAAGGGGTAATTACAGCAGACCCAGCGCAAAGGATTAACAGCAAGGAAAGAAAATTATTCTCCTTTGTTTTGCCTTGCCTGTTTTTTTCTTTTGCTGTACTTTGGCCCAATCTTAGCTCCCAATGCCCTCGCGTCTCTCTGTTCTGCAGCACGTTCGGCCCTCCCCAACGAACGCCAACCCACCCGGACGACGCAGACGACAGTGCAGCGAACAAGAAAACAAACCGGTCAACGGGACGGGAGGAGCCCTCTGGCGGTGGTGCTACATTCACACTAGCACAACGCCTCGCATGCATGCACCACCAGCTGTGTCCTCGTGGGGCTATCCCCCAGGTACTTGTCATTAAAGTATCTGCCAAGTGGAGCCTCAGTAGCCGTGGAGTACCTTCCACCTCGGCTGAGCTACTGTAGCTGCCCCGTGAGAGCGCTGTAACCCCATCTCGTCCGCGCTAAACTACTTGGCGGAAACATTCGGGGAACATTCCCTCCCAGTAATCCGCACACATACAGGACGCACCACGCGCACCACAGACGCCACGCCCCAGTGCGAGCTAGCGCAGCTAGGGGTACTTGGACTGGTACTCGGCGAGGAGTCGACCTGGTGCCTTGTGAGGGCGGCGCAGCGATCTGCTGTAGGCGATGCCGTGGGCGGTGCTGCTGCCCTACGGTCTCCCCGAAGCCACGCCCGCGATGCGCTGTAGGCGCTGTAAAGCAGCCCTGGTCCGCTGCGGTCCTGGGTACCTCTGCAAGTATCGGCACCCCGGTGACCATTCGTAGTGCATCGTCCCTTGAACCTTTCTGGGCTTGGCCTCGCAACCTGGTGACGCCAAACTGTGTCGTTGTGCTGTGCCGGCGGTTGCTGGTTGGCGCGAGTGTCGGGCGCTGGCGCTGGCGGCTGTATTGTGCAGTGCCCGTTTGAGTTGTGCTGAGTTGTGGTGTGCTGCGTGGTGTTGTGCTGATGCACTGTACCTCGAGCATACTGTACGTTACTGTGTCGCTGCCGTGCAGTGCTGTGTTGTTGTGCTGTGCTGGGCCTCTTGGGGTCTTGGGGCCGCCCCCCTCCCCCCCCGGGCTGCTTCCCTGTTTGGCAGCACGATGCCTTCCGGTACACTCCCATCTCCCCACTCCCACCCACTCTAGCACACTCCCACCCCGTACCTTCCTTCGTACACCCTCCTCTCTCTTCTCGCCGCTGCCGTTCCCGTTCCCCCATTGTCTCCGCTCATCCAACTTTCCTTCTCCTCCTCATCTTGTCTCCAAGAGAGTTACCTCTCTCAAGGTGTTTGCAACCTCGTTTTGTTTGCCTGTTGTGCCTCATTGTCCCTGAGGAACACGGCAACTCTGGACTCCTGCGGTCTTTGTTCCCTACGCGGAGCATTTGGCTTAGGCGATTCCCTGCGCCGGCCAACCACCCATCACAGTTGCGGCCTCACTTTCCGCTCACCTTGGGATGACGATGTGACGACGCCCTCACTCTCCACTCACCTTTAAAATCTCTCGGCAATATATAGCTCGATTCAGTTCCGAGGCTGTTATTGTATTCATCATTTGCATTTTCTACGCCGTATTTGCTTTCCACCACCGACCCACCGACCGACACGACTTTCAACATCGCTGATCGACGCCTTCTCCATACCCGCGTCATTTCACACCCCACGGCCTACGCAGGCTCGTGAAGACCTCCAGCATGAACTCGCTCAAGGTTCCCGATGGCGGGTGGACGCTGGAGGGCTCTGGAAAGGGCTCGCACCTTCCACCCCAGGCTTTCGCTCTGACGCTCAGTGACAATGTCATAGAGGACATGATCAAGTGCGTCCAGAATGGCGAAGGCATCCAGCTCTCTCTCGGCGCCAGTCCTGTAAGTCTCGCTCTCGCCATTGCTCGCGCCTCCCTTGGACACCTTTCTAGGGGATTGTTGCTGCAATTCCCGGTGTCAGGTTTCAATGTCATGATGTGTCGCCCACTGTAATACACCTTCGTTTTCAACCGAGACTGATGTTTGGCCTCCGCTCTAGACCTTTCTCTACGGTTCCAACTCGCACGTAATCACTCCTCCTACCGACTCCTATCCTTACGATCTCTACCTCACGCAACCATTTGAATCAACCAGGGTCGCTGACCGACTACCACACGCCGGGTCACTCTTCCAGAAACCCAAAGGTGCTGCCCCTGCCAAAGCCTCAGCCAAGGCCGATAAGGAAACTGAGTCCAAGGCCAAGGGAACAAAGGCTAGCAAAAGCAGCACTCCATCCGGTCTTGATTCCGACAGAGAGGCTCTTCAGCACGAGATAGCGGCTCTTGCTGCCGGTCGGGAGAAGTCGGTCTCACCTTCTTCTCAGTTTAGCATAGTTATACTGACATTTAGTATTGCAGAACACGCGTGGTTGGAAAACTCCCGGCGACGAAAAAGGGCGCCGCGAAAGCAAAGACCAAGTTGCTGCCCGGCTACACCTCGACTCCACGATCGATACCTACGTCACCCGGTCACGCATCACATGGCTCCCCTACCTCGACTCCTGTTCTTTCTGCTTCGCAACAGCATATGGAGCGAGCCAAGGAACAGAGAGTCATCCTGGTGCACGAACTCGCCGTTCAAGATCGATCGCTCGAATACATTGCCACCAAGTGGGCTGGCAAGGAGGAGGACCTGAGACCCACATTGGAGAAGGTTGCCGACAACCTCCCGGACAAGAAGTGGGCAATGAAGAAGGCGTACTGGAAGGAGCTTGATGTTTGGAATTACGATTATGATACCCAGGAATTGCGACAGAAGGCGATTGATAACGCGGTCAGACAGTACGACAAGCAACGATTATCTTCGTCGGAACCAGAGTGGCAGAAACTATTGCCCAAGGAGGAGCGAGGAAAGGGCAAATGCCTGAGCCGACTTCAGGCCAATTTGGCAAAGGGCCCGACCCAAACCGCGCCCAAGATCAAAGTGCAGAAGGCAGATGGCAGCCCAGCGTCGGGAGACGATTCCCTGGAGGTCGAGAGACCCAAGGCCAGCGAGCCAATGTCTCGCTCAACATCGAATCCTCTACCTGCCAAGCCTAAGAAAGCCACCGGACAGGATGCTCAGGTCAAGCGACTTCTTGGAAACAACAAGCCCAAGCCTGCAGCCCCGAAGACATCACCCACCAAGAATCGCGCCACGGCAAGTAAGGCCAAGGATGGTCGGGTCCTCTCTAAGGAAATCATTGAGAACTCAGACTCGTCTGGAGACGAGGCTTCTGTGGTGGTGAAGACGAAGCCCATCGCTCCGCCAAAGATCAAGGAGACGATTGCAGCCAAGCCTCGACCCGTCGCCAGAGAACCCATCAAGCCAGCCCAAGCAGCAAAGCGGCCCCGCGAGGACGACGACTCGAGCTCGAGCTCAGGAACGCCTTTATCGAAGCGCATCAAACCGAAGCAGCCCCTACCGGCCCCGCGACTCAAGCACCGCCCTTCGGACGCGAGCCAGAATTCCCGTGGTACCGGTACGACTTCTTCGTCGCTCAAGAGCAAGAACACTTCCCCCACCAAGTCGTCGCCCCTCGCTTCTTCGCCACCTACAAATGCATCAGACCTCGAGAACGAGGCACCACCAGTTGCTCCAGTCACGAAGAAGCGCAAGGCAGAATCCAGCGAGAAGCCTCCAACCTCCAAACGAGCCGCCGTGGCAAGTGTTTCTGACGACTTGGTGCACAAGGCACAACGTTTCAAGGTATTTTACGAAAAGTATGAAGCATTGCATTACGAGATTTCGGCTTTGGACAGCCCGCACAAGAATGATTTGAGTCGCCTGAAGGATATGAGGGATCGGCTGAAGCTGATGAAGATGGAGATTTATCGAGAGTGCCCTCCAAGCAGGGCTTAAATGACGGTGGTAATTGTGGGCGGGGTAAAATGATATTTGGAAGGGCGCACAGCATCATGAACTTTGCTTTGAATTTGCATCAGCATCGGGGGAAACGGTATTTGCATGTTACATGATGAGAGCTCCTGTGGATGGACAGGAAGCTCCTTTGATTTGATTTGGTTCTTTTTTGATACCACATTACCAGCCACACGGCTAGCATAGGCGCGCAAGCCAAAATGAAATACAGAAAGTGTTATAACCGAATCTGGGATCCGAGCGAAACATTGTAGGGGCATCCTGGCTTGTTTGAGCCAAAGCAAGTAGAAGTGACCAGATGAGACGCATGTGATGGAAAGGCGACATTGGAAGGGATGACAACCCCCGGCTGTCAAGGGGGTGAAGTCTAGGGCCCACCCGCGGGGTAGGTCGGGAATGGTCTGACACCAAGGTTGGTGCGTCAGGTTCCGAAAACTCCAGGGTAGTGTCAGCGGGTTTTCAAGTTCCACGTTGAAGAGAGCACGACGTGATGTTTTCTCAGCTATTCTCAGCGTCCATATCAGCATCTCTCTGGTGGGGGGTTGAAATTGATTAATATTCCTCTTCATTTTACTATATGAAGCAGCCTCGGTTCAGGGGGCGGCATAACCCCTGCAAAGAAATGTTTGTGGATGAACTGGTTTATTGTCCACGCTTGTTTACTTTCTCCACTACTTAATAAATGGTCGCCGAGGTAGAAAAAAAGACATCTGTACTCTGCCGTAGGCTCAATTGGAAAACTCGAGGACTCAGCAAATTTTTTTCATGTACACTGACACTGACACTAGCGAACATGCTGTGATCAATTCAGCCAGCCACACCCTACCCAGGAGGTTGTTGTGAGTCGGTGTTTGAGCCTCCTGACGACGTGTTCAGGTTGTGGAGCACTTGGCCACGACAAAGCAAAAACTTGTGACAAGTCTTTTTTTACCTTTCTTTTTTTACACACTTTGCATGTATACGAAAATGGTATTTGTTGGGGGCTGCATTCTGCCTCAGCGCAGGCGCACACCTACCGTGGCAGCTAAATTAAGCGTCTGGGAAATGATGCATTTCTCCTGTAATAACACAGTGGCTATTTGCGGTGCTATATTACGAAGTGCGCTTACCCAAGCTGAGGGTAACCCCGGGTTAGAATGCCCGAAACCATGGAGGCCATGGAACTCACGGAAGAGGTTGGAAGCTCGGTGGGACGTACCACCTGGATGGGGGCAGCACGACTGAAACCCACCGAAGAGACCAGGGCCTGGCAGAGTGGCAAAGTTGTTGATTCATTAGGGACGCCTCTTGTGAATCCCCACTCGAATGTGGGAACCGACACCGCTTCAAAGAGGTGCTCGCGAAGATGCTTGTTGAAGCCATACCGCCAGTTACTAGCAGGGATGCTCTGGGTGAGCCTGGAAGGAATATTTTCTGGGGGGGCAACCAACAGACATAGTTTCAGGGCAAATGTCGGGCTATGCATCGAAAAGGTCAATGACGATGAGCCTCAACGAAGCAATGCGGATGAGCCGGGAAGATGCCCCAGATGGAAACCTTGTTTATTGGGGTTGCCGCACAGTGAGGAGGGTGTGGTCACATGACTCACTGGCCGGATTCTAGCGCGAATGATGACCGTTTTGACGGCAGGTGAGCGAGCGGTTGACGATTTTCTAAAAAATCGGAGGCTGCGAAAAGAAAAAGATAAAAAGAATGAATCATGGCCTGTTTGATGTTGAAAAAAAAAAACCACAAACACACACAAAAAAAAACCACGCCCCCCCTTCCCAAAATCCGACGTTGATACATCACATCATCATGTTGGTTCACGGCCGCTGCGACCGACCCATGGCCCATGACGATGTCGGGAGAAGCTGTCAGATGCGACGGGACGGGCGGGTGCGCGTACGCGCACGCGGAAAAACCACTTAAGGCTGACCAATCGGGATGGGGGTGGGGTCACACTGCACCTGCCTGTGCCGGGCTTCTGTGTTCCTTACCGGCCACGTGGGAAGGGTCCGGCGATCCCCGAGTCGCTTCGCACCTGAAGTGAGATGCCTAATGCCTGAGGTATGCACTCGGACCTCCTTCTCCTCCTCTACCGGGGGTGCCTGTGGCGGTGCGCCTCGTGCAAATGTGGCTTGCATTTTTTCTTTCTTTTTTTTCTGTTCTTTCTTCTTCTCCCCTTGCAGCGGCTCGCATTGCGCCTTCGAATCGCGTATCGCATCTGATGTCTGAGCGGGATTTTTTCTTCTTTCTTTTTCCTTTGTCCCTTTGTTCCTTTTTTTGTCATTTGCTTTTGGGAAGAAAAACAAATTTAGCATCGTATTTTAATGTCTTATCCCTCTCGGTATTAGGACATGTTCAACTGTCCCGTAGTTGCCGCCATCGATTAGTGCCATCTGTGAGGGTCCACTGCCTCTAGAACAAATTTTGGGCACCTATCAGCCAGCGATCCACACCGACAAGTGCGAGTTTTTGAATTTTGTGTGTCCCTTTTTTTTGCCCTCTTTTTTATCAGGGTCTAGCCAGGATTCTGTTCTCCGCTTGCTCCCCCAGATTATGTCCTCTCCCTCCACAATCCCACCCCGTACCTGTCAACTCTCTCGTGCTAGTATCCCGCTTGTCTGGTAGATCGTGCAAGGTGGGCGAGTCAGTTGGTAACTAGTCAGCTTATCCCATTTAGTCCATATCGTCGTCGCCCAAGATGCGTGTTTAAAAATGCTCTTCCGAGAGCGTAGTCAACGATAACCCCCCCTTTTCACCTGTTCACATCTCATTGTTCTGCTCCCGTTGGAGATCCATAGTCTTTGTTTCTGCAACCCTTGATTATAGCCGTCAAAAACCAGGAGACAAGTCGTCATGGTTCCCCCCGTCGAGGACTTCCCTCAGATGTGGCAGCGCCCCGGCTACGCTGAGTTGGTTGAGATTCTCGAGAGCCTCGAGCTGAGCCCACCTATCTGGAATCACAAAAACCGCCGCGAGGATATTCTCGCTCAGCAAGAGTCGCTTGCTACTCAGCACAAGGCCGAGGTCACTCGGTATCTCTCCTCCATCATCAAGAGCCCTCTTGTCTGGATCGAGGACGACGATGAAAAGGAGTTTCTCTGGGAGCGGGCTAGCAAGCGCATGTCGGAAAGATGTGGTCGCTCTGCTATGGGCGAACTCGTTCGTCGATGGCCGTTCGAGACAGAGACTTCCGCTGCGAAACCTTTCGAGCTCGTCATTAAGGAACCTGCTTTGACTGGCGACTCACTTGGTTTCAAGACGTGGGGATCGTCCTATGTGCTTTCCCGGTATCTACCAAAACTTGCAGAGACATCGCTGTTTCGAATCTTTGACGAGACGCTCGGCCAACCTCGACCCGACGTGCTGGAACTGGGATCTGGAACTGGCCTGCTTGGAATAGCAGCCGCTGCGCTCTGGAAAGTCCCGGTGGCGCTGAGCGACTTGCCAAATATCGTACCAAACCTCAGAGAAAACGCTTCCAAGAATGAGAGCCTTGTCGAATCCAAAGGTGGCTCGCTCAGAGTTGGTCCCCTGACGTGGGGTGGAAGTGAAGACGAAATCGATCAGCACCTGTTTAAAGAACCATATCAGTTTCAGGTACGTTCTTCATAATAATCATTTTGTGCTATTTGCTGCACATACGAACACAGGTTTGGTGCTGTAACCACAAAAAACTCCCCTCTGACTCCCAGTTCGCAGATTGTTTTGGCAGCCGACCCCATGTACGACGATGACCACCCGGCCCTCCTCGCCTCGGCCATTTGCGATCACCTCGCCCTGGGCTCTGAGTCGCGTGCTGTAGTCATGGTGCCTAAGCGCGATGCAACAACTATACGGCTCCTCGAAGCCTTCAAGCAGGCTATGCTGGATCTGGAGACACCGCTCTTCTGTGAAGAGGAGGATGAGCTTGCCGGCCAGGATGACTGGGTCGACGACGACGATGCCGGCCAGGTAGAGTGTTGGCTGGGAATCTTTTCGCGTGGTGGATCGCCGCGGACGGTCGTTAGTGAGGAGGATGATTTGTGATTGACTGACGAGCGGGAAAAGGGGAGAGCAGACCATCACACGGGGATAGACAAGATGCACGGGCAACGAGACATTAGACGCCGGAGCATTTGATTCCTAGACATTTAGACATAGACGATTAGACGCAATGACACGATCAAGCAGCCATCTCGGTCACAAGATGCATAGTAAACAAGGCTCTAGTCAAACTGGCCGCCTGCTATGATGCATGCTGCATGCCCCCTGATTGCCCGGCACTCGCGGGCCTCTCTGCTCGCCAACCGCCAGCTGCCTGCCTTGCTCGCATTTACTTAATACTCCACTTCTCATTAGGCCTCTTGCCTTGGTCCTGCATAGCCTCTCCAATTCACACACTTTTCATTCTTCTCATTGTCCACCTGACTGCACCACATTCATCAACCACTTTGGGTTCTATTGTGATATCACTATCTCTTCCTTACCAAGAGCTTCCTTGAATCACTGTGGCCTTGGGTATATGGGTCTTACCAGCCTGAGTATTTAGGCTCTTAGCTGCTGCTGCTGCTTCGACTCACCACAGGATACTTCTCCTACTCACACCATCGGAACAAATCTGGGCTTCCCCAGATCACAAGCCAACTGCTCGTTAATGCACAGCTGACTGTGGAAACGGATTACACAAGTCATCCTTGTGTGAATCTCTAACTCGCGCTTCGCTTTGGTTGTGACGATAGGTCTTTCGACAAGCACTTGCTCCCCAAACTGGCGGATTTACAGAGTAAAATCGATACTCATTCTGTCTCGACATTTTAATTTCTTTTTTTTGAATCTTTCTACACTTCTTTGCTGAATTTTCTGCACCCCCTTCCTTCTAAAATATTGCGTTGCTGCGACGTGCTGCTGCAACTCCTCACTTCAACTCCTATTCGAAATTCAGCGACGCAATTTACTTCACTGATTCTCTTCTCCTCCTGAGAAACTGCAAGAAAGCCCATCGCCGGTTTTGCAAAAGATAACACACCGTATTTTGGACCTTTTTTCAAGAAATTTGCTTTTCCGACTCGTAACCGGCTCGCTCATCCTTCGACGTGGCCGCGACAGCCTTTGCCGTTACTGCACACGAGGTAGGCAAAATGGTTGGCCAGAATGTATACACCTCAGAGGAAATTAAGTTTCTCCTCCAGAGGTTTATAGAAGGAAAAGATGGGCCCCAGGTTGCCGAAGAATACTATGAGGCGTTCGAGAAGGTCTTGACGCCCAATCAACTGCGCTACGTCCGGAACAAATATGGAAAAGATCCAAAGTACAAGTAAGCTCATTCCCCTTTCACCTGTGTTTCTTTGGTTCCTTGTTCTAATGTTCGTGTTAATTATAGTACGGCCATGATAAACACCAACATGGGCAAGAAGAGGCGGCGAGCTGATGACGGGTATGTTTGAAACTCCCATCTTCTCTTCTCCCTAATAGGGGTGCCGAGTCTAACAACCCATACCTTCTAGAACTGATCGCCAGAATCCTAGCTCTTCTCCAGACCCAAAACCAAAGAAGCAGCGGAAAGAAAGTGAACCAAAATCTCAGCCCGCCAACAAGAAATCCATTGAGGCGCTCAAATCATCTCCCGAACCCGACAACAAAGGCAGTCGGAATAGCGAACCGGTACAACAAACCAAAAAGGCTCGCAACCAGAGCCCGATGACTCTGCAAGCTCCGGTGGTTACCTACCAGCAGCTGCCCGCCTCCGAAGCCTTTATGGAAATGGCTCAGACACTCATTTCTCCCGTTGCTGCTCCCGTAGCCAATATGGCATCGTATCAACAGCAACCTGGGCGTATCCCCGCCGATTACTGCCAAATCCAGACTCTCTGGGACAACCAGGGACAGAACCTGGGCAGCTTTACCGGCCTCGGAGACATTGCTAATGCCCAGACCATGCAACCGTCGCCAGCCATGCCGTCCGTAGCCCTCGCACCTTCGGGAGGCCAGCATCGAACTTTCGTCAACAACACTCCTCGGATTGTCCAGCAAACCTTCCCCATGGCCTCGCCTTACCAGGTTATTCCTTCTCCGCAACCCATGAATCCTCCGGGCCAGAGAATGCCCGCTCAGCATATGCCCCAATACATGATGAACCAACAATCTATTGATGGGATGGCTTCTATAGGCCAGTTCTCGCCGCTGAGCCTGCCTCTCCCCGCAGTACCATACTATACTACAGACCCGCAGGAGAGCCCCCATTCTGATATCCAATCTCCGCCATGCGGACCTATGTCGGGTTCGCAAGCCATTCTTCCCTTTGGCAACCAGGACTGGGGCTCCTATCTACCTTCCGGGCTGTACAATTTGCCCCAGCAACAAAGACCTGACATCGACCTGTCCCAGTTCCAGCCCACTCTTCAGGCTGCCCCCATCGAAGAAGAGACCATTGTAGCCGCCCCGGTAGCTCGAAGCAGCGGTATCGACTTGAAGAACAAAGACGCGTCCGCCGAAGTGCCCTCCAACGTGGCCCTGACCACCGAAGCCAAACCGATGGAGAACACCACCACAAAGGCGCTCCATGTCGTAAGCAGTCAAGTCTCTGGTCCCGATGAGGCCCAGAAAGGATATACTGGCGTTCCGCTAACAACTGACTTTGATGCCTGCCAACCCCCCTTCCTAAGCGATGACGATGTCGATGCCGACCCGGTTGCGGACTCCGACCAGATCAGGGACATGATTACGGCCTTGTTCCCGCATCTTCAGCAGGTCGAGGAGCCGGAAGAGCACGAAATACCCGAAACGATTGATCCGAAGTTGCTGAGCGACGTGTACACCCAGCCCGCGCTGAAGCGACGCGCTTCTGACTCTCCTTCCGAGGGCAGACACGAGACTGCTGGTGATCTTGCCAAGTCGGGATAGGTTGGGTGATGAGAACGAGAGCTTTGTTTCATTTCTTTTGTTTACTTTTTCTTTCTTCTGTCATTCAAATTTGCTATTGTGGGCCTGTTCCCTCCCTTAGGTTGATTTTGCATGGAGGCCAGGTTGATACGGGTGTAAGGAAGTCATGCGATAGGTGATATCAGTTTCGAGGATACGGATAGAAGGTTCTCACCGTGAGGAGCCCTGGAGATAAAATCTGAATTCAGTATAATTTGGATACCTAATTCTGCTAACTGAGCATTCATGCTCTCCTCATGAAACCCATCCATGACCCAGAATCCATATTAACCAAACCAAAACAGGTGTAATATCCACCAACGAATGATAGTGGAAGAGCTCCTTCCATTCCGCTTCACCGAGCTTGCTATTGCAAACGTATTGTTTGCACCGTATCCTTGTCTCCCCCTTTGCTTTCTTGGCGCCTGGTTCTCCCAACAGGGTATCTAGTGCATTCAGAAACGAATAGACCGCCGCTTGAATCTCTGCAAACTAAAAGAAAAAAACAACTCATATCTCTCTCATGTATATCGTGTCGTCTGTTGTGATGTGCAACTATCTCAAGACTAAACATCCTCATCCTTGCATTGCGCCTGAGTTCTAGGTATGAAAGGGGATGTAAGAAAAAAAAAACCATTCAGTCGTTGGATCATATTTGTGGAATCCAAGAAGAAAATAAATAAAGAGAACCGAAGCCCTCTCTACACAACAATGCTGAGGGACCGTCTCGCATCCACTTCCTCAAGTGGGAATTGGAAAACGAAACGGAAGAGCTCACGGAGATACGAGTACCGCTGTGAACTCCTCACCATAGTGTTGATACTCTTTGCCATTTCTTGAGCTGAAACTCGTTTGCCTCGGACTGGAAGAGAATGGTGACGAGGAATGATGGCGTCCGTGAGGACCGAATTCTTGTATTGAGATAATAGTGTGACGTGAGTTGGCTGGTTTCCAAAGGAGCCAACTGGGAGGTCCTGAACAAATTTTTGGAGAGCAGCAGGGGCAGACTTGGGTTCGATGGAATCACGGTCGAAGCCAAGATTCATAGCTGCCTTGAGCACAAGAATCTTTGCTCGCGTCACATTCACATCTTCGCCTCCCGTAGCTGTGGTCGTCGCTGTGCTTGAAGTCCTGGTGCTGCCCTTTGAATAGCTCGACAAGTTGGAGGCGCTGCTAGACCATCTTCCACTTCGGCTGTTTTCGCTGGGTGTTCCAAGCACGAGGATGTTTGGCATTTGTGGAGAATGGCTCTGAGGGGAGATTGGTGTATCTTCGAACTCAGTCACTGGAGTCTCAGGAACCGGAAGCGGAGCCGGCTTCCTCGACTTTTCGTCCCGGCGCCCACTCTTGACGCTCTCCTGTTTGGAGATGGACGATCGATTCGAAGCTTGGCTTTGGCGACCGCTCTGATCAAAGCCTTGGTAATGGAAACCTGCTTGGCTTGGGCGTGGAGTGTTCCTGTCAGGCCGGATCTGTGTCCATCCATTCCTGAAAATGTCACATAGATCCCAACAAGCCTGGACTGCTGAACCCAACAGCTCCTCATCCGGTGGCCTGCCGTCCCGCTTGTTCTGTCGAATATTGAACAACATTTCAGCCAACGCCCAGCATGACGCCAGCAACTGATCAGTCTCATCCTGTCTGTCGCTGCGTTGTTTCATGAGCCGATGGCAGAGGGTAATGTAGAAGTCTAGTGTCCTCTCTCGAAATTGCTCGGGGAGGTTTCGGCTGTCTTGGGCGCTGTATAGGCTGTGAAGATGTTAGTAGAGCAAGATATCCGTTGGAAAAGGACAACTCACTGGTTGTTCAATTCGAAACTAACTCGCAGCACGGAATCCGCCATCGCATCCTGGCGATCGCGGATGTCAAATAGGGCCTGGCAAAAATCCCGACATAGATCAAGATTCAGCTTGGCGCTGAAAGCATTCGCATCTTCGTCTCGGTTATCGTAAAGGCGCTGGCAGAGCTTCCAGCATGTTTTCCAAGCTTTTTCGTGAGCATCAGGGATCCCCGAATGGCTGAACACTCGGGCTCGGTGAATGGAACTCAAGTTGGCAAGAGTGTTGCAGAGAGTCCAGCACTCCTGCAGGGCACTCCGCAATGCAACAATCTCATCCTCCTCTTGGGGAACTGGCGCAGCATCGGAGACATAATCTTCGTAGTCTCCCTCAGCTTCTGTCTGCTCTTCAATTTCTGTGCCTTTGTTAGCATCGTCACTTTCGGGACAACGACTGAACATACTCTCTAGACTGCTGGTGCTGCTCGATCGCAATCGCGTTTTATCATCTAACATAGATTGTAGGTCCTGGGCACGAGGTGTGAAACTGTCCAAGCTGTACCGGACGGGACCAACATCGGTGGAAAGTGCAGGGCGCACCGGGTGACCAGGCGACTGAGGAAATGGGTGAGCGATGGATAGTCGCGATGGTCCAGCGATCCACGTACCTTCTCCGGGGTTTCATTAAGGGCAGCTAGGGTGGTAGAGTTGGCCTTGGGTGATGATTTCGGGCTAGGCGTTCGTTGTTTGGCCACCGGCTCGGACGAAGTCTGTTCCAGGTCAGATCAATGATCTTGCATGTGTAGCCAAGATATCCATAAACGTACCCACGCGGCGAAGCTCTCCGGTGCGTGGATGACTGAAATAGCTTCCTCGTTCGCCTGTCTTAAACCTTCGGAGATGCTCGTTGAGAGCATTAGAAGCTATGACAGGTGTCAGCATGAGACGGGCTGAGATGGTCAAAGCGAGTTTACGAACTTCAGATCGACGGATTTGATCTCCACTAGTCGATTCTCGGTGCACATCATCTGAAACATCATCTTCAATCTCAGTGGTTTCGGTCCCGTTGGACGTCACTGGCGATGGCCCTACAATATCGCTGGGGCTCATAATATTCATTGAGTGGGATGACATTCGATTGATGGAGTCGGGTCGAAGGGAGGCGGAGTCGGTCGCTGGGGGGGGAGAGGAGCTAGAAATACGAGTTAGCGAGGATCTAGGTAAGACGAGCGACTAGGTCGGGACATACACAACTCTAAACTGGGGCCTGAGGCGGTCCGCCTCAGCAGGGGCCGCCATCTCTGTTTGGTATGAGAATGGGAAATGAATGTTACCAGTCGAGGACCGTAGGGGAGCTTCGAGGGCCATGGCGGTAGCTCAGGAAAAAAAGATAGCCGGCGGCGATGGGGGGCCGCCGTCGAGGGGTTCTGGGTTGGCGGGGACCTCGACGTGGGTTGATTCAAGCCCAAGACAGAAGTGCCTTGTAAACCCCAGATACGGAGTCTACGAAGCGAAGCTAGGCAGCGGATACGACGAGCGATGAACACGTGCCAGGAGCGATGAGTTTGGTGAAAGAAGTTACGGCGAGAGGAGATGGGATGGTGATGGTGTGAAAGTTGGCAATGCGATCGGGTCGCGCTAAGACGATAGAATTGAGGATGGCAAGGGCCAGGGCGAAGCGTTCAAGAGAGCCAAGGATTGACGAAAGCCAGGTGAAGGGGAGACGACGAAAAATAAAAGGATTGGAGTTAAGAAGAGAGGACAGCTAGCTTCCAAGAGGAGGGAAGGCAAGCTGGAGTCGAGATGGAGCTCCGAGTCACAGGTCGCGGCGAGGAAGGGAAAATGGAGAGCGGCAGGTTTAAAGAGTGAGTGAGCCAGGGAGCGGCGGCGGTAGAAGCGAGGCAGACGCAGGCAGAACAGGGGTTGGGCGAGCAAGCGGTTCCCTGTAAGTACCAAAAGTAGAGCCAGAGATGGGGCCCTTGTCGCGCCCCCGTCGAGCCTTGTCAGGGTCTGCAGTAGCCTGGTAGAGTCCGGTCGAGTCCGTGCCTAGAGAGAGTAGCGTCTGCTACGGGGACCTGTGTGTAGAACGCGGGGAAGAGTAGCAGGCGGTACCTGGGCCCTATGTCTGTGTACAACGCAATGACAAAGGTCAGGGTTCGGATAGGGCCAGCCAGCGGATGGATGATGGGCTCGATGGATCAATGAACAAGCCGGATGGATGGGTGGGTAGATGCGGATGCGGATGGCGCTCAGACAAGACGGGCGGCGCGCACGTACAGCAAGCAGAGGTGCGTCTAGAGTGGTAGAGGCGGGTGTGTGGCATCCGATGGAGCAATGGAGGGGCGGCCGCAGCTGCGACCTGCGCTTGTCGGGACGGACGCGAGTTGGCGCGGCGGGATGGCCAAAGAAGCGCTGTCTCAGGTGGTAGGGATGCGGGAAAACAACCGCGTTGTTATCAAGTAAGTGTTTTTTTGGTGACGAGTTGGGAAGGAGAGGAGTGGGACGAGGGCGAAAGGAGGATGGCGCGGACTAGGGCATCGCGTCGAGCTTTAGAACGAAAAGACAAAGCGAGAGAGCACAGAGAAAAGAGGCCGGGATGTGCGTAGTGGGCGTGGCAGCGGAAGTTGGCAGCAGTCAGTTGGGACTCAAGGTGAGCCTGAGTGGGTTGGTGGGTACGGTGCTGTTCAGAACTGCAGGTGGGTGGCGTGGCCGCCGACCAAGGGGCGTGGAGAGAATGAGCGAGACAAAGAAAAGAGAGACATAGTGGGTTGGTGTGCCATGCAGAGCAGCATCGACGGGACTAATAAGACGCAGCCGGGAACGGTGATGGCGGCAGGCTCAGCTCACACCAGGCTGGGAGAGGGGCCATTGAGAGCTCCGAGCCGTGTGACAGGGCGGATGAGAGGGAAGTGAGCTGTACGTTGGAGCGCAGTGGACCACCAACGCGGTGGATAAGTCCAGAAAATAATAATAATAATAACAAAGGGACAGACACAGACCGCCTAATCCAGACAGTGCGAAGCCAGAGACCAACAAGATGGGGGGAGCAGGAGGAACCTGATCAAGTGAGGCCGTGAGACGGCAAGGGTCGTTGTGATGCGAATATTGCATTCAAATTGAGCGTGATGGGCGATCTACTTCGTAGGTGGCGCTCAAGTTCCTAACTACTGTAACCTCCTGAATAGGCGCACATAACCACCCACAAAAGAAAGAAAAACCCTTTTTGAATTCCATGTGAGTTCTCATTGGGTTGGCTCCGGATACTAGCCGTCGAGAGAGTTACAGAGGTGGGATATGAATTGGCGTGCATGTGAGCGGATGTTTGACGCGCAGTATGGTCCGCTAGCCGAAGCGAGGTCACATTTTATCCTTATTTGTCGTTTATTGTTTCTCTTGTGATTTTTCCGTATCTCGTGCACCACGTTTTCCTCAACGGTGCAGGCCTTCAACATGGCCTCCGCTGGGATCTTGGGGAACTTGGCCTAGCGGCGATTCGTTTGGCAGACGGGAAACACAATAGGGTGTGGTCAATGCAGCTGTGACGCTCAGAAGGCGCCTAGGCACATTGACACCATAGTTTTGGCCCCCACAAAGTCGCCTCAAGCCAGGACCAAGAACAAAAAGGAAAGAAAAATCAGGAGATTCGGTGAGTTGGATGGATTGGCGCACAGGGCAGAAGAAACTAAAGAGACTGGCGAATGCGAACGCTCCAACGCATCAAAGTTGCCCTCCACCTCGGATACAAAGGATGGTCGGCAGGATTTGGAGGGCATCATCGACCAGATGGAGGCTCGGGGATGGGGCGTGCGCGAATGCAAGCGATGAGAAGGCGAGGAGGATGGGATGGAGGATGGAGGGCTACACTGAATGGCCCACTGCCCATTCCCACACACACCTTGCCCAACTGTGCAGCTCCATCTACAGCACCTGCTTGTGTCGCTATGCGCATCCACCTTACGAGCATGTCCCGTTTCACACCCATTCGTCTCGGTCCCGACTCGTGTGGTTTGCCGGCCAGCAGAGGCTCTTCCCGCGACGCCCTCGGCCTCTTTCTCTCTCCTCTCAATTCATGCTCCCGTCTCCTATACGTGCGCCGTCAGCCGACCCATACCACTTCCACCTCCATCAGGAGGATTAAGAGCTTCTGCGTGCGCGTTACTTTAGCTTCGTCTCCCGACCTTCCCAGGCGCCGACCCTCGCCTCGGTCCAATCAACGCTGGGATTTGCGCCCAGCGGTGGTGGATGGGGAAATCTTTTCCATGCCCCTTCAAGGGTCCCCCAGGCCCTAGGACACCTCAACCCGTGGGGCTGCATCAAAGCGGACAGGCATGGGCGCTTAAATCAGGTGGGGGGATGGCCCAATCTGACCAAAGAGAGTGTGTGATTGCCAAACCCCTCGCATGTCCCAACATGATGCTTGTCCTGTCCATTTTGCCAATCCCATGCTATGGCTTCTCGGCTTCGAATACTTCAGCTCCGGCTCTGTGGCGTCGAGTGTGACGCCGTTGAGCCTTTGGTATTCAGCCTGAACCGTCAGCCTGGACACGCTGCACGAATGAACGACGAATGACTCCTTCAACCTGTGCCCGCACTCGTTACTCTCTCGGTCGAAAGCAACGCCCAACTCTACCAAGGTGGGTGCTTGACAAACCAATAATGCTGGTCCCGCACCCCCCCAATTAGCAACGTACGCGCTGAAGCAGCAGAAGGTTGACAAATATTTCCTCGGCCCAGAGTCCGCTGTCAACCATGGCTATACTTCACTTGTTTTGATTAGGCTAGGTGTTTACAGCCTAATGCTTTTCTCCGCTCTCTTTGCTAACTTCCGCGGAGAGCTGCGGCACCGCAATGCCTCTCTAACCACGACCTGAACCTGAAGCAGGACCCCAAAATCGTCCTGACTTAGCCCAGATGTGCCATTTTGGTATGAATCCGCCATGACCGCCACGGCCACCAGAGATGCGACCTTCCCTTCCCTCAAAGCCCCCGGCCGCAACCCCAGGCCAGAGAAAGGTGACCGGCGCAGTTCCCATCACGGCATCCTACCGGCTTGGGACTTCCTCGCTAGCCAGCATAGGAACCACGCCAACGCCCCGAAAGGGAACGGGTATTGCTGGGAGTTTGCCGCCGGTGGGCGCCTCCCCCCGGTTGATGGATGGGCCAGTAAGCACAAGGTCTTGTGAACCCGGCAGTCTGGTCCCGGCGGCTTTGATGACGCTAAAAGCTGGTCAGTGGCTCCACCACTTTGGTAGCCTGCGCGGGCAAGGTGGGCCCTATCGCCAACTCGGTTTCCGCGCTTTCTCTTGGCTTTGTCGGGTATTTCCCAGAATATCTCCTCGCCAGCTATGACAACTGACACCCTAGTTGGTCAATGGCAGATTAGACGGAGGACTCGGCCCTGGGTTGCAAAAATTTCATGATGAACGGGGTGTGCCCGGCTCTGAAGCCCCAAGCATGTTCGCTTTTATAAGCGTTTTGCCATAAACCTCACGTAAACCTTATCTCCCATCAAGAGACGAATGGTCATGGTGGCTTGTGTGATCGATCTCTTGAGATGGCAGACACACCTTGAAAACTGGCATCCACAGCACGTACCGTGTACGTAACCCGCCACTTTTGGTATCATGAAAGTGCAACTCTGGATGGGCTAAGGACCAAGCTGGCTTGGCGTCTTAATCTCATCATCTGACACTTACTCACGCTTCTAGTCTTTGATCGTCCCTGGCCATGCCTTTGCTCACGCTCATGAACACCAATACAACAAACCTTTTCGTCCCAGCCATCACTGTTAGCGTGGTGACAGCCCAAAGCCGGCTGCGTCGTTCCCGTATCACAGCGCTATACAGATTGTCGGAACCGCCCCAGCGATCCCATCCCAGCCCCTCGGTGCGGGGGCATTGCTTCCTAGCCAGCTTGTTGGCCAGCCAGGGTCAAGCCCCCCTGAAGGTGGTTCCCGTGAGTTCATCGTGACCAAACTCACTTCTCTCTCGAAGCCGGCCTTACTTTTCTCGATTCTTCCCTGGCCCGAACTGGTCCAGGGTGTCCGTGACATCAGTCATGGCCGGAACGAACCCGGGCCCCACTCAGACGTTCCCCGAGTCTGAATCCTCCCCGATTGCCCAACACTGATGCACTCCAACTGTCTCCGAAAGAGCACATACAACAGTCGGAGAAAAGATGGTCGGTAAAGATGGTCGGTAATGCAAGCCCGTCATGGAACAATGGCACTAGAGGTTGATATGGCGGACTAGCCAAGAGCCCAGACGTTGACGGACGGGGCGTGGCTTGTTGGTCAGCCTAGAGTTGGATGAATTTCCTAGCTGCATTGCATAGGCGCCGGCGCGTCGGTGCAGTTGAGACAACCCTAACCTTTGGCGCGGCCATTATTGCATACTGGCTACGCATTGCATTGAGGCTAGAACTCTTTCAGTGGTCCGTTTTCTGTTCATGTTGGCTCAAGTGAACAGCATGGCGTTAGATTGACGAAAGTGGCGGGCTGCGTCCTGCGTGCGCGTGTAATGGTCCGCAACCAGTAATTCGTCTAGTCATCTCGCGACAAAACTTGCCTCTGCAGCTCTGAGGTGACCATCAAGTGGCTTGTCAGCATGGGTTCTTGGCGCAGTGGCGAGTGTTGGTTTGGCAAAAGCCGAGTGACTGCCGCGCTGTGGTGGAATTGACAGCTCATCCGCAGTGGCCGATGCAGCTTGCTATGTGCTGTACCAACATGCATGGGATGTGAGCTGCGTAATCGACTACCCCTCTCCGATCTGCTGGGCTGTGAGGTTACAATCTCCGAACTTACGGATGGCCACGCATAAAACTGGTTGGCTGGAGAAGAGGCTGAAGGCAGGCCTCAATGCTGGCTGGGCGACCTGCCAGACTACTTGAGCCCCAATTGCCCAGCCAGGGGTGCGTCAATGCAACGAGTTTTTGAGTCTCGCACGCAGAGGCTTAAACTTTGCGCATATGTCGCCTTTTTTTTTTTTTTTTTTTTTTGTTGACCGCTCCCTTGGCCAAATTGCAAGGCAGAGATCGTCAAAGCCCGCCTCTTGACCTCTCTTAGATTCACCTATTGGCAGCAACGCTCGCCGTACGACCCCAAAAGTCGTCGATCCAGACATGGCTCAACTGTGAGGGGGTTACTGCGGTAATGCCGCGTGGCAGAAATAAGGCGATTTTCGTTGTTGGTTGGAAGTACCTCGGTTCCGACAGCCTGGGTTAACAGCACGACCATCATGCATGTTTGCTGGTCAACTAGCCATATCCGCTTAGAGGCAGTGTTGAACCACAAAATCTTGACGCCGTCCTCGCTCAAACTTCCAGAAAGAGAATGTTGAGTCCAAATCATGGACAACTAGGGCTGACTACGATCAAGACCGAGCCCACTGACCCTGTTGTCAGGTGAGGTTAGCGATATGCGAGGCAATGTTCGTTGGTTCCCCCTTGTATCCAGGATCAAGAATGAAACCTGTTGGTTCTGGCGGTCGGAATACGCCTAACGCTTGTTGCTCCCCTCCCCGGCCGCTTCAATGGAACAGCCACCGCTTTTTAATCTCGGGTTTATTTTTGGCTTTTGAACGCGTGATGAAGTTGATTTTAGTTAGTCGCGGGTTGGATTTGGTTGGTCGTCGCACGACACTCGAGATTCTTCATTGCCCCAGACGTCAATCAAAATTCTTTTGACAATAACTTATAATGGGGTTTGCCGTTGCTATCCTGGAAACAAACAATCTGATTCATTACCAAAGTCGAGTCGTTGGCCATGGCTCGTTTGAGTGCCGAGTGGTCTGCACGACCCTAGCTATGGACATGTTTGCACACATTGGCAACAGAAACGAGCGCTCGAGTGCTCAATAACAAGACTTTATTGAAAGCGAATTTATCCATACGCCAGCCCGCGAGACACTTGATTCATTTTCCCAAAACGCCTGACCATGCATGATCCCTTGTGCCTCTTGGAGGCGCTCTACTCCGTCTCGTTCAATCGCTGCTTCTTCTCGTTTCGGCCGTCAGGCGTGTACCTGTGATCAATTGTATTAGTACCTTCTCTAAATAGGGACAGAATTGTGCGGTCTCGTCGTACTTGAGAAGCTTCTCGATCAGGTCAACGTGGGTCATGATCATTCGGCGGCAGCAGTAGCGCTTGAGGCCAAGCTCGTCCATGGCATCACTAGATAGACAAGTCAGCATTGCGTCCCGGGCAAGGGACTTCTTAATTCACGTACCCATCGGTCTTGCGAGGGTCGGCAATCAGCTGAAGGTAGCGCTCCCAGAGGTCACCAGTGACCTGCACGTTCGTTAGTCAGGGTTGACACTTCCCGGCGCAAAATGGATGAGGTCGCGTACCTTGCCGCAAGAAAAGCAACGGATGGGAATAATCATTTTTGGCGATGAAAGCGGGTTTGCGCGCAACTTTTGGGATTTCCGAAACGGTTTGCGATGGACGGGAGCCTGTTGTCTCAAAGAAAGCTTGGTCATGGGCGCGCCTCCCTGGTGTTGAAAATAAATTCTCGTCCCCGAGGTTTCTCCGCCCGCGCCTTATCTTATCGCAGAGCAAAAAAGTTCACCAAAGCGGGACCAAAATTTCTGCGAACTTGGAGCACAGGCAGTTCCTCACCTTTCTCGATTGACGATCTGGTTCACGGTTTGGCCTTTTCGCGCCCTCCTCCAACACCCGAGCTCGTGTGGGCTGCAACGCTGGAAACTACAGGAAAGATGGCTGGCGCAAAGAGCCCCCGGACGAAAGACGACCGGACCAAGAAACGCAAGAGAGAGCTTGCGGAAGCCGATGCAGGATCGAAGCGACAACGCGCTGAGCGAAGAGAGAACAAGGCCAATGGGCGCAAATCAATCGCAGATATTCTAAACGCTGCCGATGCTGCGCACTCAGCGGCGAATGGATCGTCGTCAGTTCTCGCAACAACTGGAGACTGTGAATTAGAGGTTCTTCGTCAGTTTGACAATGCTGAGGCAGGATGGCGAGTGTCTAAGCCCATGGGTGGAAGAATGCTCGACATTGACCCCATTTTGACCGAGGATGAACAGTAAGTGTCTGAGTGAATGTACCATTGGAGTCGAGTGTCTGACCTGTGCTAGATATCTTATCATTGCCTACAATACCTCGATTCAAGTCTACTCGGCCGTGGACTCTTTGTTAGTGCGCCGAATTCCCATTGCCGTTACCGATTCCCCCGAGCAGAGCGTGCCGACGACTGTTGTCGCTACCCGCCAGTCAAAGCAGAACCCCGACTTTGTCTGGGTTGCTTGCTCTGACGGTCGTGTATTCCATGTCGACTGGACAGCCTCGAAGACCCCCGAGTCCTTCCAAACTCGCTCCAAAACCGCCAAGGCCTTGGTCGTTCTGACAACATCTATCGCCAATAAGGAGCAGGAAATTCTTCTAGTTGTTGAGTCCGACAAGTCGAGCAGAGTCGAGGTTGTTGCCTACGAAGCAAATGTGCAAGCCGTGTCCGAGCCCAGGATCATTGTGGGCATGAAGAAGGCTGGGAACGGACTTCAGTTGCTGGAGTCAAGTCAAGACGGCCGGGTCTTGGTTGGGGCTATCAACGACCGACTCTTTATGGGTATTCAATCCCAGAAGCAGGCCGAGAATCTGGCTGCATTGGAATACGAATTTTACTCGTTCGACGTCCCCGATCTCGTCACGGCTCTTGACGTCCGGGTATACACAAGGCCGGTTGCTGGCAAGAAGTCACGATCAGACCCTACTCCTGTTGTCGATGTCTTGGTTGGCGGTGCTCGTGGTGGCATCTATCTTTACCACGACGTCATCTCCCGAAGCCAGGGAGTTGGAAAGCCCGGCTCTGAGAAGGAGATGATCCAGGCCCAAAAGTTCCACTGGCACAGAAAAGCTGTGCATGCCGTGAAATGGTCTCGCGATGGTATGTTCTCGACTTACTACGTATTTATTCATCTCTAACAAACGATAGGAAACTACATGATTTCTGGAGGTTCTGAAAACTCCCTTGTGTTGTGGCAGATGGACACTTCAAGAAAAGACTTCCTCCCCCACCTTTCGGGCAGCGTGGAAAACATTGTTGTGTCAGCCAATGGATCCTCCTACGTGATCCATCTTGATGACAACTCTACGGTGGTTCTCTCCACGTCCGAAATGAAGCCCACTGCATACATCGCTGGTATCCAGTCTGCTGCAGTGCACGTCTCCACCCCTAAGGACCTCCTCGTTCAACGAACATGGACAGCACCTCAGTCTGTGCGTCGTCCTATTCCGGCTGCTATCAAGCCCTCAGATCACTCAAGACTGCATGTCTGCGTGGGCAGCGGCAGCCAGGCTAGCTCGTCTGGGGACTTCTCGGTCCCCCTGCTACAAACCTTTGACCTGGAGTCTTTTCGCAGTGTCTCTAAGCAGGCCCTGGCTCGAACACAGCCGACTGACGTCAACATCACCAACAAGGGCCATGTTATTGATGAGCCAGTTATCACACACATGGCCTTTTCCGCCGACGGAGAGTGGCTTGCTAGTGTAGACACTTGGGAGCCTTCACCCCGGGACGTGGACAATGTCATTGGTGACCTGAAGACCCAATTTATTCAAGAGCGACGGGAGGTCTACCTCAAGTTCTGGGAGGCCCGACAAGATGACGACCAAATTGCCCTTGTCTCCAGAATTAATGCTCCCCATGCTACCTCCCGCAACGAGGCGGTGCTCGACCTTGCTTCCAACCCAGTCTCAACATGCTTCGCTACTATCGGAACTGATGGTATGGTGCGTTTATGGCGACCCAAGACTCGATCGCAAAATGGGGTGGTTGTTAAAGGAACGAATGGAAAGGAAGTCTTTTCTTGGAGCTGCTCACAGGTAATTGCAGTGGGTGATGGTCTCTCCCAAGAGGGTACAGTGGACCTCCCAGAGCCTACGGCTAAACACGAGCCTCAGGGCAGCATTGCCTTCTCTGAGGACGGCTCTACGCTCTTCGTTGCCTTTGGTACTGTCGGTGTTGGCGCTGTCTACGTCATTGATGCCGCCTCTGGCGAGGTTGTTAAGACGCTGGAAGGCCAGTGGAAGGGACAGTTGTGCTCAGTTCGTGCGCTGTCACCATTTCTTATCGTTCTGTCTGACGAGCTACGTGTATACGACGTCGTTAGTGATGAGTTGCGATACGGTGTCTCAATTCCCAAGCTGGCAGGAGACAGCAACTTGCTCCAACTTGCTGTAGATCAAACTTCTGGCCACTTTGCCGTGGCTCTACCATGCAGTGAGGGCTCTGCATTGGGAGTGTTTGACCCTGAAGACTCGGAACCTCTGCTGGTACGAAAGACACCCCAGAGGATAGTCAGCCTGGTATCTGCACCAGATACCAGTGGCTTCATTGCCTTGGATGACACCGCGCAGATCTGGGTCGTTGCCGAGGGGTCAAATCCCTCGTCCCTGGCAACAGTTCAGCCCCTGGAGGACCTGCGCCTTGAGGACGCAGATGCAAATGATGAGGATTCTGTAGCCCTGCTTGACGACAACGACGAAGACATGGCAAGCGAGGCGGGAGACGTGGCCAACGAGCCCGCTGAAGAAGAGGATGTGGAGATGGAGGATGGTGATGTGCAGACGAGTGTGGTCCACCAGCAGCACCTTGCAGACATCTTTGACGCTGCACCGGCATTTGCGGCGCCGCCCATTGAAGATATGTTTTACAAGGTTACCAGCCTTCTTGCAACGAAACCTCTGTCGGCTTCGTCGTGAGCAATCTAGACGATAGACTTATTAATGCAACCAACCCAACCAACCATTCATGAGGCATTGCTTTCTTTTGTGGCATGATGGATGATGCGTGGCGTCGGCAGCGTCGACATGATTACCAAAAAGATCGGCCAATGCGGGATGCTGCCGTGGGAGGGACGAGACGACATCTCCAACGCCACCCGGCATTCGTCGGTTGGCCTGGTCGATGCGGGGGAGAGGCTCGGGAATGGGCCATGGATTTTATTAGCGTCGTCGGGTTTGAGAAAAGTAGGGTATCGGGAATCATTTGCAACGAGTAGGGCGCGTGAACAGTGACGGGTGGACCAATTGCGCAATTGCGCCATGAGGTGATAAGACGGCCTTCTTTTGACTGACTGTGCCAATTATTTTTACCTATTTTAACGCACAGGCACGGCAAGAGAGGGAAGATACCAGTTTGCACACTCAATCAAAAAAGAATTATTCTTATTATTGTCATCATTTGTATTTTTTTCGACTGGAGCACATAACCCACCCACCCCCGTATCCATTTTCCCCATATGTCATCCTTCACGTCAATCCCGATACTGGACCTGGCATCCGCCAGCGACCCAGCTACCAAGCCAGAGTTTCTTAAGGAGCTCCGCCACGCATTGATGGAAGTGGGCTTCCTCTACCTCAAGAACGTGGGCATCTCGGACGATGAGTTCCAACGGGTCAAGGCCCTGGGCAAGGCCTTCTTTGATATTCCGGAAGAGGAGAAGTGAGTAGTGTCGCGTGCGACTTGTGACATGCTGGCTACAACATTGCTAACCAAGTATTGTTCCCCAGGCTCAAGATTGAGATGAAGAATGCCAATTCGTTCCTGGGCTACTCGCGGCTCTCGGCTGAGATCACGGCCGGAGAGATTGACCACCGCGAGCAAATTGACCTCTCAACGGAGCACCCCATTCCCAAGCCGGGCTCTCCTCTGTATCACAACCTGCTGTCGCCCAACCAATGGCCTGCAGAGGAGTCGCTTCCCGGGTTCCGCGAGACTTACACAGAGTACATGAACAAGATGGGCGCAATCTCCATTTCCTTTACGTCGCTCATCGCCGAGGCCATCGAGCTGCCCAGGGATGCCTTCAACAAGTACTTTGACGAGGACCAGCAGCACAAGCTCAAGATTGTCAAGTACCCCGACCTCGAGGAGCTCGGCAAGAGCGGAGAGTCGCAGGGCCAGGGAGTCGGGCCTCACAAGGACTCGATGCTGACCAGTTACCTGCTTCAGGCAACGCAGCACCGCGGCCTGCAGGTTCAGAACGTCAAGGGTCAGTGGATCGACTGCCCGCCGATTGACGGAACCCTGGTTGTGGCCATTGGGCAGGGCCTCGAGGCGCTGACGCAGGGTGTGTGCATCTCGACAACACACCGTGTCTTGTCGCCGGCCGCCGGAACGGGTGCCCGCTTCTCGATTCCCTTCTTCCAGGGCGTCAAGCTAGACGCTGCATTTGAGGACCTGGAGACTGTTGGGGTGGGTCAAGTCCCCGAGAGCGTGCGGGAGCAGAGGCGGCAAATCATCGAGGCCCAGGGCGGGCGCATTGACGACGTCGAGTTTACATTCCGCCGGGGCGGTGTGGCGAAGACGCTGGGTGAGGCAACGCTGCGCAACCGCGTCAAAAGTCACCCAGACGTCGGAGAGCGGTGGTACCCAGACATCCTGGCGGCGATCCGCGAGGAGCAGGCCCAGGCAAAACAAAAGGCAGCAGAAGCGCCAGTGGGGGCACCAGTCGAGGTGCCTCCGGCAGCGACGGTGGAGGCTCACTGAGATGGGATCAAAAAAGAGACCAGTCTACGGTGGGTGTGGAGGTTTAGGACTGGGAGATAGATCTAAAAGGAAGCACCCTCCTTTGTAAAGCAGAGACCAGAGAATGAAAAAAAAAAAAGTCACCAAGTAAATCACTTGTCATGATCATGAGTTCATCAACGTCAATGTCAACCCCACACCCACCATGCTGTCATACTAACTTCTTAGACGCCTCGCTGAATGCCCTGACTCGCCAACTACGCCGTCATCATCACCATCACGTATGCCAAAAAAAAGGTCCTCTCCGGCGGAAGAAATCTACTGTTGAAAGGTGGGGAAGCATTCCTCCAACGACTTGCTGTGCTTGTTCGCGGCGTGCTCGGTCAGGCTAAAACGCAGAGTCAAGTGTTAGTTGGATTGCAGTAGAGTCTCGACGGGTGGGCACGAACGCAGGAGCCTTGGTGGTCTTGAGGAAAGTCGACTTGCAAATCTGGCACTGGATGTCGCAGGCCTGCTTGTTCTACGCGGACAGTTAGCACTCGAGGGGCACTCGGGGGGAGAAGTAGCGGGGGAGGGCCCCCGAACAAAAAAAAAAACATACAATCTTGAGTTGAGACTTGGCAACCTTGTCGTTCTTCTGGTTGCGATCACGCTTCTGCTGAGCCTTGGCGCCCTATAACGATGTTGTCAGCAAAGCAACGGCAAAATCAGGCGCCTTGAGAGTGCCGTACGTTGCCCATGATTGCGATTTGACGGGAAGATGGGAGTGGTTGGGGGTGGTGTTTTTTTTCCTGTGCGAAAGTTGGGTGGTCAAAGTTCGAACAGAGAGCGATTGGCGGGAGGATTTACGAGTAAGTGAGATGGGAAAACGGAGCATATGCGCTTGCCCGTTTTGGTGGGGCCAAAAGTCTCGCTTTATTTACACAGTGCGGTTTCGTTTGATGCATTGTACCCTCTGTCATGGCAATTCTTGAACCGAGATGTCATGATTCCTTGGTATTTCCCGCAGGGTGTCGCAAACGCATATGTGCATTAAGTGTCTAGTATTCGAATACATCTAAATAGCGAACACTGCTGTGACGAAGTTGGAACATTGCTCGTCTTGGTGTTGCTCTTCCAATGATTCCGGCACAGCACCGTGGTGAGAGATATGACACAGAAGTCGAGTTACATCAATGTCTCAAAAACTCTCTAAAAATATATGAATAGGAATTGGGTTTGGTTGGGGAAATTGGGACTAATCAAGACTTGAACAAACTGGTTCATTTGACATGGTTTCTCCAATTTTCCGCCAGCGGTGATTTTTTGCATTGGTCAAATTCTTGCCCAGGTAGGTTTCTCATCATGGCATAGAAGGAAAATCTGTATTATGAATTTCTAGAAATTGGATTAACTGCATAGATTGGTATTTACTTAGTATCATGACATTTGGACCATGGCCGATTCGCTCATTTATTTCCTTGTTTTGAATCTCTTTGTGTCCTCTTTATTTTTGTCAACCTGCGCCATTTTCTGTCGCCCACTTATTGTTCTCGAAGCAGAGCACTGAAACATCTTCAAATGCTCATTCGTTTACGATGTCGCATTGATTGATAGTTTGATCCCTGACGACAGGGTACATGGTAGACGGTGCAAACACCGTGACGGGATCCACCGGCCTCCGTTCTCATGGTCTGGACCGTTCGGGATTTTCGAAGTATTCGGTACGTATTCTATTCCGGATCTACAGTTTTTGTCCTGGGCGGACGATCATATTTGATGGAGAAAGGTAAATTGACTAGAATGAGGAATGCAAATTTTTGTCACATAGAATCATAAAAAAAAAAACCAGAAATTTCAAGGTTTTTTTCTGTAGTGTCAGAATACAACTTATTACCAACAAAATATGCTCATTAGGGAGGCCTCTTCATGCCCAACTCACGACTGACTAGGTGCGACTTCCCCGTTTTTGCTCTCCAGTATCCTACTGAATCGAGGCGCGTGGAAATGCTGGAATATCCCTCGCTTGTACCATTTCTTGAACTCTCTTCATGGCCATTTCCGGACTGGCGTATAAATATCGCGCAGCATGGATATTACCTTGACCAACATTATTTTCTGCATGATAGGTTTATTGACGTTAAAAACAAAATTGAGACATCCCCCTAACATTGTCTCATTAGTTTGGCATGCATGGAATAATGAGCGGCAGTCTCAATCTGCATCACTCCTTAAGCAAAGTGCTCTCAGCTGGTTGATCGTCAGAATCTAACACTCATGGGGTCGTCTAAGTGGGCGTCTCTCCTTCAGCCACCGGAAATCCCGTCCTTGGTTTAACACAGCCAATAATTCCAGTCTCACCAATTCATCAGGCCAACCGGCGTGCATTAGTCGCAATCTTGACCCTTCACCCACTCGACCACGCGATGGCGCCCCTCATTAGACCACACAAGCGTCCGTAGCTTTACACAGCTGGCAGCTTCATCTCTAGTAGCCGAGGAGAGCTTAGTCCTGATTTGTGAAAGATGGGCATGTGGACACCTCCTGATGGGCCGGAAATCGTGCCGTGTCGGCGCATCCACATCGTCTACGATATGGCTATAAATGGCCACGAGGCGCTAGGTGAGGGGGATAACTGGAAGAGGTGGGAAATTCCAAGACTATTTCTCGGCTGGTACCTCCTCATCCCCTGATATCGAACCAAACCACACTCTTGGCAACCATGGCTGCAGAAAATTTCTTGGCTCTGCGCGAGCAGTTTACCCAGGGGCGCGTGCTGGTCCCTGGTGATGAGGGCTACGATGAAAGCTTGCAGAGGTGGAGTCTCACATGCGTGAAGCCTGCAGTAAGTCGAATGCCCAAACCCCCAATCCCATACGTTGAATCACGGTGATTTCTCAAGCGCCAAGCTCTCGTGGCTGACCTAGACCCAGGCTGCTGTAGCACTGCCCAAGACTGCCGAAGAAGCCGGCGCCGCCGTCAAGTTCGCAACCGCCCATGGCATCGCTTTCAATGTGAAAGGTGGCGGCCACAGCACCGCTCAGGCGTCCGCCTCGCCATCCCCCGAAGGTATGGTTATTGATCTGTCATTGATGCGTGATGTCACGGTCCAGCCTGATGAGAAGACTGTTACCTTTGGCGGCGGCTGCACCTGGAAGGACGTCGATGAAGCGTGTTGGGAGCATAGACTCGCTACAGTTGGCGGGACTGTCTCGCACACCGGAGTGGGTGGGCTCGTTCTGCATGGAGGATTTGGCGTCTTGATGGGACTTCATGGCATCTCGATCGATCTTCTCGTCTCGTGCCGGGTGATCCTAGCCGATGGAAGCATCGTCACAGCATCGAATGAGGAAAACCCGGATTTGTTCTGGGCTATCCGAGGTGCTGGTAGTAGTTTCGGAGTCGTAACCCAGTTCACCATGAAGGCATTCCCTCAGGAAGAGGTGTACGGAGGCATCATTGTAGTCCCAATGGAGCATCTTCCGGATATTGTTGAATTTATCAACCTATGGGACAAGACCAATGATGGCTACCAGGCTTTCCGAACGGGCTTCTGCCGAGCGCCCCCGGGTCCTGGAGACGACCCCAGCGCCATACGACCCTGGGTCATGTTTCTGCACATTTTCCACTTTGGAGATAATGCGCAGACAGCTGGACCTGAATTCTACGCTCCGTTGCTTAAGCTCAAGTCTCTGCTGAATACTGTCGGGCGAATGGCTTACCCTGCCATCAATCAAATTGGCGACAAGACGTGGCACTCCGGCAGACGGTATCTGTTTGGTGGAAGCAATTTTACCACTCCGCTGAAACCCGAGACAGCAAATACAATCCGGGACCAATTCACCGGGTTTGTCGACGCCAATCCAGAAGCCAAAGGCAGCATGTTCATGTTTGAATGCTACCCCACCCAGGTTGTTGGCAAGGTTCCAGCCGATGGCACTGCATTCAACAGCCGAGGTAAATACTACAACGTCGGCACGGCATGGGCTTGGCAGAATGAGTCTCTTGATCAGGCAGTTCGGGAGAACAACCAAAAGTTCCAGAAGAATATCCGCGAATTGGGCTACGATGATGCAGAGTACAGGGATGGCACTGGCACCTACCTGAACTACGCAAATGTGGAAAGCATCTCGGCAAAGTCGGTCTTTGGGTCCAACACGGATCGTTTGAAGAAATTGAAGCAAAAGTATGATCCTCAGAATGTCTTTAACAAACCACATAATCTTGCGGGAAATAGTTAGATGAGTGGGGTGTCTCGGGGCATTGGTCGGTTTAGAGAGGAATCATCTTAATGAGTAGAATATCTATAGATGCAAATCTATCAATTACATGAAAACAAGGCCAGAATGCATTGACCAATGTTGAGAAATCATGTGCATTTCCAATATACCGAAAAACAACACGATTGAGACGACACAATTTAACATGAGAAATAAAAAAGAAGCAAAAATCTAAGACATATTTTTAACTAGCTGGTAATCTCGAAATTATTGTTTCATATTCAATCCTGCATTTTGATTGAAATTCGCTGTCGTTTCTTGGCGAAATTCTATGCCAGATTGTGAGTGGGTGAATGATTTGTAATTTAGCACTGTACTAACCGCCGCGTGCCTGCGCGACTAGGGTGTCGCGTCGAGAAGACAACCTTTTGCCTTTTGTCACCCTTCATCAACACTCGATCTTGCACATTTTCATTTCACCAACAAGTCTAAAAGCACCATCGCAATTTTCTCAAGCGGCCCGTAGCGGGAGAGATCAAGCCCTTCAAACGGATTGCTTTGAGTGGTTCATTCGCGCAGCAGCAGGTGCCCCTGTAAGAACATAGGATTCATCCCTGGCATTTAGCATTGCCACAGTATGAGTTCCAAATCGGGTATTGTCCAGGCGGATAAGATTACAAAAGCGGATTTTGACAAGCTCCTCGAACAATATCCTGATCTTGTCAAGTCCATTTCGGTCGCAAAAGGCGGTAGGCCGAATCTGATCGCTCTCAATGTCATCACTGCTAATATGGCACTTATAGCTAAAGATGGACAAAAGACGCTCGAAGAGCTCGATAATCATCGATACGGAGAAGCCATCCAGATATTTGGCGGAGAGAAGCCTCAGCGTGCAATGGATCTAGATGATGTCAAGCTCCTGGTCGAATGGAAGTTGTAAGTTTTCGCCAACTTGTGCGACGGACTTTCTCCTCACATTTCAGCAGGCGTCATGGAAAGTTCAGGCCAACGCTAATGAAATTTGTCTCCTCGAATGACGAAGCCGTAGCTGAAGGGATAATCAAGGATGCGCTCGACGTCTACCGTAAAAAGTCTGATGCCCAGGCAGCACTCGACATTTTAACAAAGCTCAAGGGCATTGGCCCAGCGACTGCATCTCTCCTTCTCACCGTCCATGATCCGAGTCGGGTCATCTTCTTCTCGGACGAAGCCTTTTATTGGCTGTGCTGTAACGGTGTCAAGAGTCCTATCAAGTACAACGCTAAGGAATACGCCAGCCTACGCTCCTGCGCCGAGGAGCTGTCCGCGAGACTGGGCGTCTCTGCTACTGACGTGGAAAAAGTGGCCTACGTGCTCATGAAGCAGCCGGAACAGGGCAAGCTGGAGCAGGATAAAGCCCCGCCAAAGGGTGAACCCAAAGCCACCTCAAAGAGTGTAACAAAAGCGGCCAAGCCATCGTCAAATAAACGGAAGCCTGCCCCAGAGCCAGATCAACCAAAGGACGATAAGCCGAAATCGACTGGCCTTCGGAGATCAAAAAGAACAAGAGCTTAACTGCATATCCACATAGCGCCGCATAAGTTCTGTAGCGACGCATCTGCAGTGACACCGTGGAGCCGCACGAGGGGTTTCCTCAACTTTACATCAGGTAGAGCGGTAATCAGAGGGCCACCGTCCGAGGTGCTAGTTGGCTCTCTTGGGTGAAAATCCCCCAATTGGGACTGGAAGACGCGGCCTGCATCAACCCCGGTTCGACGGGCCGTGATAGCGACAATCATCCGAAGAATAGGCATCCCGACCGAGGAATTTCCGTCAGATGAGAAACTCTGGCTGGGCTGAGTGGACGTCACGATAATGAATGCAGAGGCAAGTCGTGCTTGTGCATTGCATCGGTTGCTTCGGGAGAGACCCAGGTAGGCAGGACAAATGCAACACACCGCCACGCGCATGCCTCAAGCTGCCGTCTCCGCTTCAACATGATGAGAAAACGTATAAGCAACCACTTATTGAATCCCTTCTTGTTTCTCCCTCTAAATCATCCCTTACTCGGTGTTGATATCTTCTTGTTTGCCTTCTCCTGAAGCTTGTGTGAATAAGTTCTAAATCCACAATGTCGCCATCGGATCACAGCCATGGACCGACCAGCAGTATGTTTGCCGAGATCACGGAGCCTACGCCCTTGCCTGCCCGGTTTGCAAGGGCGAAAGATGCCTTGATTGCTGGGAAGGAAGCGCAGATAGTGGAATCTTGGAAGAGGCTTCTTACCAAGCTGCAAACCGAAATCGAGGTCATTGCCAATGCAGGGCCGGACATCTTCCCCTCGATCAAGTTCGAGGACCTCTCAGATCCATCAGCATCACAGGATTTTGCTTCGAGGTTGAAAGAAAGAGGCGTGGCCGTGATACGGGGGGTTATTGCCCGGGACACTGCAGAGCGGTGGAAGTCGGCCACGGACTCATACCTCAACCGAGAGCCCCGAGCCCGCCGATTGCCCACTCATGATCCGCACTTATACGGCGTCTACTGGTCCCCCACGCAGGTCCAGGCACGAGCACATCCCAATATCCTCTCCGCGCAGCGTTTTCTCATGAATCTCTGGCACTCATCTGACCCGGCTGCCCTCGTGAGTCCCAACTTCCCCATCAGCTACGCCGACCGCATCCGCATCAGGAACCCGGATGACGAGGCGTGCACATTCAGCATCTACGTCGACGGCGGGAGCGTGGAGCGCTGGGAATTGGATGGATACGGCGGCGGTCGGCCGTACCAGCGCATCTGGGACGGGGAATGGGAAAAGTACGATCCCTGGGAGAGCAGCACGCGGCTCAGGGTGACGAGCGACCTGTACAACGGCGACGGCGTCTGCACCGTCTTCCGCATGTTCCAGGGCTGGCTCTCTCTCAGCGACCTTCCCGTTGGCGAGGGCACGCTGCTTCTCTGTCCCATGATTACCATGTCCATGGCATATTTGCTTCTCCGGCCCTTCTTCGCCCCCATCAACACCTCCCCGAGCCACCCTCTCTTTCTAGCCCCTGAAAACTGGATCCTCGAGCAGCCGTCCTCGTCCATCATCCAGGGCGCCTTACCTTCGTACCCGCAGGAACTCAACGTCGCGCTGCACCCTCACCTCCAGCTCCCGCGCAGCATCGTCCGCATCCCTCACCTCGAGCCGGGCGACTACCTGGTATGGCACCCGGATGCCATCTACGCCCTGGACCGCCTCCGCCGTCCGGATCTGCCCGAAACGGCCATCATGTATCTGCCTGCTTGTCCTCTGACGCAGACCAACGCCCTCTACCTAGCCCGTCAGCGAAAGGCTTTTCTGCTCGGACACCCGAGCCCGGACTTTGGGGGTGTTTTTGGTGAGAGCGCGCGTACAGGGAGCACGGGAGTCCAAGAGGTGGGCGAAGCAGGCGGTGCCGACGGACTCCGTGCCATGGGCTTACTGCCATGGGATGAAGACGAAGCCAATGATGACTATGAGATGCAGGTGCTGGAAATGGCCAATAGCATTCTGTTCCCAGAAAAGTATGATTCGGAATACAACTAAGGCTAGGCCTATTGCAAATAAACATAGAACCTGGTATACAAATTGGGCTACTGGTGAAACAAAAGAAAAGATACCTACAGCAATTTAATCCAATAATTTAAAAAAAAGTTGGCGAGTGTGATGACGCCCATAATTTGAAAGACATTGTTCATTTTTGTCACTAAACTGTGCCAATGTTTGACTCAAGTTTAAACACTAACACCTTTTCTCCCGCCAACTGAGTCTTCCGCAGCTTCCGGTGATGTTCATCTGCGAGCATACTCGCGTCAAACGCACCCTTCTCGTTCTGATAATTTATTCCATTTCCATAATCCATTTCCATGTTTCGTTTCGTTTCGAGTCGAATCAGATTCGTACAGAGAGTTTATTGAGCCTTCTTAGCCTCGCCAGTCTGTTGAGTGGCTTCGTACTTGTCGCTGAGCTCGTTGTAGCTCTTGTGGAGCTGTTCGCTTTGCTTCTTAAGGTTCTGGAGATCCTGCTCCTTGAGCTCGAGCTGCTTCCTAAGAGAGGCAATCTCGCCGGGGTTGCCAGCGGCGGCCAGCTTCTCGGATTCCTTGGCGTTCTTCTTGGTGCCCTCGTAGTCACGGATCTTGTCCTCGAGACGCATCACCTCAAGGATCATGACATAGGTGCGGTTGAGGATGAGGGAGAGGAACAGAGTGAACCCGCAAAGGTACATGTTTCGCTGGGAGTAGAACTTGCGGGCCTGGACTTCAAGACGCTCGTGACCCATGACGCCGGCACTGTTGGGGCATTGATGTTAGTGAATCGGGCGGCTAAGACACTTCGCGGGGAGTTATGACGTACCCGCCCTGCTTGGCCTGTTCGGTGGCAGCAAGGAGCTCAATCTGGACTCGGTAGACGCGGTTGACACTGTCGATGAAGAGGATAAGGATGAAAATGAAGGTAATCTTCATCCAGTACTGGATCTTGGCGACAATTGGGTTCTCGGAAATGAAGCTATTCGCAGCGTGTCAGTTATTTTGTTATTGCAGTGGGGTTATGCAGGACGGCACGCACGTGAAGATCTTTCGCTTGACACCAAAGGGGAGCGGTAGGATCAGGAGCATGAAGAGCATCATCTCGAAGACGAGCAAAAGAAAGACCTAGGGCACCAAGGGTCAGCCATTGGGAGGATTCCTCGCAGTGTCGGCTGGACTGGCGGCTAGTTCGGAGGAGTGCCACGCACGAGGGTGTAGTAGAGCGTCATGTTGACGGCTTTGTTTCGGTGTGGAGGGGTAGCCTCAGCGGTGCAGAAATGGAATGAAGAGCGGGTGGGTTAAAGACTTGAGGACGTTGAACAAGTGCGACAAAAAGCGTGCAGGAATTCCTTGGCCTTTTGTAGTCGGGCGATGCAGATTCGTGGCTGCAAGATGGTGTTGCGAGGGGAAAGGTGGTCAGTTTGCCTGGCCGAAAGAGCTGTCGTGTGTTTCGTGGCAGGGAGCTCAAGTTGAATCGACAACGTCATTGCCTTGCCTGTGGCTGTGGCTGGCGCAGCTCCGGAACCTGCTGTGGGGCGCCCACTCAGCCCAGCCCGGGAGGCATCCGTAATCCGTGTGTCGTTCGATCTTTCCCGAAGCCGAACAGCCAATTTCAATTTGCATGTGTTCGGAGCTTCGGGAAATAAGTCAAGTCCATGGTTTGAGGACACGAGTCAGACAGGGAGGAAGTTTGTATTCGATACCTGGCGCATTGAAAGGTATGCACCAAGGGTGCTTCCTTGATGTCAGCGTCTTCCCACCTTGATGGCGGGGTTGTCAGGTATCATTGATACTGCCAATTAACCCCTCTCTCGTCATCCAATTGGTTAGACACTTTGGCCGAGTGGTTAAGGCGATGCCCTGCTATCATGCATATCAAGGCATTGTGTTCGCACGCGCAGGTTCGAATCCTGCAGGTGTCGCTCGCTTTTTTGCTCTTTTTCCTCAACAGCGAAAGGTAGCTTCTATTTTTGACCGAAACGTTCACGAACTTGCTTTGGAAACAATGCTGCTTGCCCCGTGCGCAAAGATTCGATCGACCACCATTGCCTGCAAGTTCGACGCCATTCTTCTTTCTGACGAATGAACAACACTTCGCACCCAACCAAACATACAAAGAAAATGCTCCTCGATGCAATACAACCCAAATGATACATTCGGAAATCTCATGAACAAAGCCAGCCTTTTCGGAGAATTACAGTGAGGCAATCCCCACATCATAAGTTTTACCCATGTTTGTCGACTTTGTTCTGGCCACATATGCCTTAAAAGATGTACATGCACAAAACATAAAACCCAACCCAAGTGATTATGCAACATTGATGAAAGAAAAGGGACAAAGCTTATGCCGCTGTTGCATCGACGCATATCCCACATCTCCACACATTTCACCTTGACGTCCCAGACTTGCGTAGATCGTTGTAGGATAATGCCCAAACCATGGTCGGCTTCTCTCACCAAGGAAAAAGACCAACTCACGCTCGATGGACAAAAATCAGAACGACACCTGCAGGATTCGAACCTGCGCGTGCGAACACAATGCCTTGATATGCATGATAGCAGGGCATCGCCTTAACCACTCGGCCAAAGTGTCTATTGAATGGTGAACGGCCACCCTGTTGCAATACATAGTTGAAGCGGTGGGAGGAGCAATGTCGCAGACGCTCCGATGCGATGACCCGAAGCTTTTTTGCGGGTCTATCATGTTGTATCTGGAATTCTCGCATGCTTTATGGCCAGTATTGATGCTAGAGACTGATAATCGTTCTTGTCTTGCTAACTTAGCTAGCTCATTAGCCAAATCTACGAACCAAGGCATTGAAGAAGCATCTCGTAGCACACGAGGCTCACTACGCTTCCACTCAAATCTCCAACCTTGCACTTTGAATCATAGTTTCACTCTGGGTAGAAAATTGGCATCAATGGAGAATGATGAATGAAGCAGCATGTCTTCCACCCCAGCTAAATACGCAAGCATCCTGCAGACGATGAACACAGCATCGATTTTGGTATTATGTTATGCGACAACAAACATCATTGTTCCGCTCTTGGACTTCAACAGTTTCAAAGTATCAATGATTCAGAGTCAGAAATCGTTGGAGGGCTGCTGAGTCAAGCAATGACGACCTTCAACCTGTGACTCTTCCCAAATCGCCGAGACCATAATACCAACTTTCGCATTGTCTAAAGGAAAACAAGCCAGCGTGAACGAAAACGTCCATTCAGTCGGGACCAACAAGGCATGCAAAACGATGTGCCAAGTACACATGTTGGCAGGAAACACCGCACTGGGTCAAATAATGCAAAACATTACACATGAATCTGGCTAAACTGCCTAAAACCTAAACCGACGCATCCCTGCCAATGCAATCCCTTGCACAATATTTACCTCCAGATTCACCATGCCCATCATGCAAAGCCCAGCCGGTAATCAAGCCTGGGCATTCATATAGTTTGTTGGATGTCGGCTATCTCCATTATATCGTACAATCCCCAACAGCCTCTCACTGTCTTGCTACCTCCTCCTCTTCCCCTTCCCTAAACTTGGCAGGCATCCGCCGATTTCTCTTTTCCCGATCGAGAAGGGCATTTCCGTCGATAGCGTCCTGGCTCTCGTCCTTTGCATATTCGTCCCCGATCAACCGCTGCATAGCGTCATCCCTGCCATCTTCGCTGTCCTCGATTTCCTCCACGATGCTTCGAAGAGGTTGGTGAGGTGGGAGCCGCGCGAGGATGTCAGTGGGCTCAAGATCTGGGCTGGCACGTTTGGGCACCTCAATAGCTACAGTGCTTGGTTGTGGTTGCGGAGGGTTCGCATCAGGAGCCGGGACGTTAGCAGAACCTTTCAGTCCCCGACGATACTTCTTAGGTCGACCGCTACCTGGCCGAGCACCGCCTCGTTTGCCTCGAACCTTAGGCTCGCCGTTGGTATTGGTTGGGTCAGGGACTGACAACTTGGGCTGCTGTTTTCGTGTTCGTTTACGGAGCCGACCTGATGGCTCGCCCAAATCAAGTTGTGTCGGAGAGAACGCCTCATCCAATGACGCAGTCGCATCCGTGCCTGTTGGGTGATACTCTTCCTCCTCCGAATCGTCTTGGTTTCTTTTGCGTTTTCGAGATGGCTTCACGGACAGGTCAGGCATTGGTGCATCCTCATCCAAGTTGATCACAGGTGTTGCCAGTGCCCCAGTCTTACTCTTTGCAGGCTTCTTTTTCTCCGGTTTTGGCGTCTTTCTCGCAACACCATCGCCGTCGTCTGTCCTTTGCCGACGCCCCCCCGTCTTCTTCCTTACTGGCGCAGACTTTCCTCCCGCCTTATCGTCAAGGAGTTTCTTTGTCAGGTTGGGGAAATTTTCACCGTAGTTGAAAAAGAGTTCTTCTCCTGCCTTGATGTCTCGCATTGCCGTGAACTTGATTCGGTATTCGCCATTTACATAGAGAATTCTGGGCGTGATGTTGCATCCGCGCTTGTCACTCTCTGAGGCGTGGTTGATATAACGGCTCAAATTGCCGTACGTCGCTGCATCTACCCAGATGCCCTCGTTCTCCAAAAGGGTGAACACATAGGAAATGCTGGATTCTTCGTCAAAGACATCGCCTCGTCTGGCTTCCCTCCGAACACCTTCATCGTGACTAATGAGTTCACCAACGTACTCGATGATAAAGTCGTCTTGAGAAATGTCTTCAGCCGTAAAGAGCCCATATCCCACACCTTCGAGCTGGCTTTGGCCAAGAACAAGAGCTTTTTGTTCGCCGCGCTGCAAGGCGCAGTTTTGACAGCCTGTTAAATGAAGAGCTTCATCCTCTGCATTCAATGGATCAGCCCGTTCCAGGACGCCACACGAGCCACAAAGTTCGGGGTCGCACTCGCGATTCAACTGGACGCAGATGCAAGGTCTGTCTTTCTGCTTAGACATGCAAGTTTTGCCCTGTGAATGGCAGGCACAGCCAGTGAACTTATACGCGCATGTGGCACTTGTGCAGTGGCATAATTTCTCACAAAGCAAGCCGTTCTGGACACACGTGCAGCTCTCGGACGTACAAGGCCCATCATGGGAGCAAGGCTCTAGTAACTCACGGCGTTGGTGTTGATGGGTCACGGTGTGCTCTTGCCAATCTCCGATGAGCGCCTTTTTAAAGCGGTCATACCATGACAGATGTCTCAACGTGGGCTGCTTCGGTGGGGGTTGGCGCTCCGGTATGGTGATTTGCAAAATTTGAGATTCGCGGTACACATCGAAACAGTCGCGGTCGAGGAAGTCAGCTGCCAAGCAGAACTTATCTCGTTTTACTTTGCTGTGCTCCGCCGTGACAAGAATAGACCTCAAGACATCGTGCTCATCCTCTGACCATGGTTGGTAATGGGCGCCATCGGGAGGTCCCTTGAATTGAGTATGGCAGCGACGAGTGCATGGACTTGCATGGCCGTTAGCGTGGCTGTGGTCGGGATCAGAGGTACATCGCCTTCGCTTCAACACGTCCGACAGACGCGGAGTGATGGACAAGGTTCGCTTTTCATTGTTTGAATCATACTCGCCATGCTCGCAAGAGTGGCTATAACAGATGACACATCCCAAGATGCAGTAGGTGCCCAGATTATACTCCACCAACTCGTCCTCGTCTTTTTGAGAACTGGTCCCATCTTTGGCCGTTGGCTTAGAGTCCATAACACTGTCGACCGCCTCATCGAGGGACAGGACGTGTTGCAACTGTAAATGACGCTCTTGCAAGGGTTTGCCTTTGTGGTGAGCGTCACTGGTAATAGGTGGCAAGGCGCCACGGAATGCCTGATCAAAAGCCTCGGTGAACATCTCAGCTACCTTGTTCGCCTCCAATGAGGTGGTGGTGCCAGCTTCGCGGTGAGAGTTGAGTATATCTGATTTCTGACGAGGAGTAATGGCGTCGTCAGAAACCTGGTTGGCCATATACCTAATCAGTGTAGATTTGTTGCAGCCAGGTATCGCCAGTTTCTCTAGCCAATCGTCGAGATACATCGACACTGTCGCCGCATATTCTGACCTGTGAGTGAGAGGGAGTTTATCATCCTGTTTCATAGGCTTGAATCCCGATTTGCGGTCGATCTCTTCCAATTCCAAGAGCCAACTGCTGTATTTGCTTTCTTCAGAGCTTTCCAAGTCTCGTAAATGAGGAACAAATGTCAGCATGGTGTTGGGTGTGAGCATGTTCTTTTTGATTTCCACGTGATGGAACCGATAGCGGGGGACACGCTCTTCATTGGTTGGGATGCAGACTGCTTCATACCGCACTTCGCGACCATCCTTTTTGAATTTACTGTGTTGCTTGTGTTGCTTTTGTAGTGTCAGTAAGAGTGCCGGTGTGGGGTACCAAAGATGCGTTCGTTACCTTGAATTTAACCCTCATGCTCTCTTCCGTCTTCTGCTCTGACGGCTTTGCTTTGAGGTTGGCAAAGAGGTCAGTGCCAGTGTGAATGCGTCGCTCAGTAGCCTCGGTTGAGTCGATGAGATAAGCCGCTAACTGTGCATGATTCCGCTTGATGTCCTGCTGAAAGGCCTTCAAGGAATCTACCACCCGAGGGATGTCCCAGCCGTTCCTGCGAGGAGTCTGGGCCTTGGGAGTAGTGGCTTTAACGGGCTGGCTCATCTTGGCAGGCTGCGGCTCCAAGGGAGGTGTCACCTGCTGGGAGCCAGTGCTTACTCCAAATCCAGACGGCCTAGCCATCTCGCGAGCATGATCCGCAGGCAGCGTTGCGGAGGGAGAAAACTGAGATGCTCGAGAATCGAAAATAGGAGCAAACGTGGTGATGGAATAGGGAGCGTGAGCAGGGAGGGCGAGAACCCTTCTGGCAGGACTAGGAGGGACCCGGTTGGTGGTGGTGGTACGATTGAAGTTGGCTGATGACCGAGAAGTAGATGAATCACCCCGAGCAATTAAGACGCCAGCGTCATCAGTTGGCGACCGTTGACGATGAGCCGAGGCTATGATGGCTGTGTTGATATCAGAATCGCTCGAGGCGTCCAGGGTCAAATCAATGTGCGCTACCATCTTGGCTGCAGAGGACGACGGTCCAACAAAGTTTTCAGGATTGCCCCTCTCTCTATCCCGTGACGGCTTCGGACATTCTCCAAAGAGAAGGGGGGTAGGCGTCATGCAGACGTCGAGTTTGGTTCATCAGCTTGCAACGCTGAAGGGTTCCCACGGCCTCAATTGTGCCAGAGAACGCGTTTGCGACGGGCTGGGAAATCTCACACCAGACGAGAAAAGGGGCTGTGAATCCGGTGGCAAGAACTCGACGCGACCGGCGGGAACTACCCAGGCAGGCGCTATGCGAAAGGACGACGTTTCGCGGAAATGCGACCATGCAACGGCTGCTCAGTAATCGCACTCGGGATTCCTTTGAAGTGAGTAAATGATTGAACGAGTGAGATGGATACGCGTTGAGGAGTCTGCACGGAGTGGCAGGGGGGCGCGTTACCAACTGGGTTTAGACTCGATTGCACTACGCACGCCTTCCCGCTTTGGATGGCCAGGCGCAACCCGCCAAGTTACAGTGGACCATCTACAGACATTTGTTGTTCAAGACATTATGGCTGAAAACGCTTTCATTTTTGCTTGCCATCCATCACTTCTTCAGGCGAAAAAATGTTTAGCATCATCCCCTACCTGCATCGGCTGTTGCATCGCTGCAAGTTCATGCTTCTGTTTTGGAATCCAATTCTAATTTCAATTCCAAGTTGGGTGAAGCATAATAGACTCATTATCAGCGGAGCCTATATTTGGCGGGGCCCAAGAGCCCGAAAAAAGTTCACAGCCCATCCCGACCGTCCCAAGTCGGCAAGCAACAAACTTGAAGCCACGAGGTGGCTGTATCGTTAACACGGAGACGAACATTTAATACAGCCTTGTGAAAAAGTAGAATCAGTCTGGTCTCCCAAAGGCAAACCTTTTAACAATGGCAAGGCCCAGACTTGGCGAATATGGAGACGTGGAAAACAATATGCGCGCTCCTCCAAGTATATGTAGAAAGGGGTGGCAGCAGCACGGGAATCATGATGACGAATCAGGCATTGAAACTTGGACCCATGAAATGAAGAGTCTCTAGTGTGAGGCAGTGAGTGGGCGGCCGCGATCCAATTTGAGCGCCCAACGACACAACCGTCAAACCACTTAAACCACAAGACACGGGACCCACGATGCCTAGAGGGTTCGGGCCCGGGAGCTGGTAAGTGCCGAAGAGATAAACAGACAAACCCTGAAAATATCAGCGTGAGGGCCCGTCCTAGTGCTTCAACTTCGTCATTGTTTCCATTAGTCGCAAACTAGCGCTGCCACGGCTGGAAGCTTCGTGGGCTGCGAGCCGCATCTGGGATGGGCACCAACTGAAGTGAGACCGGGACCCGGGCGCGAATCCCTTGGCCCCAGAAACACAGGAAATACCCAGCGGCCATCACTTGAACCTAAGACATCCCGCAGGCCATGTACATGTACACGACTAACTGCATGAGTTTCCCAGGCAACTAGGTACCGGGACTAGAGCTAGGAAGCGCCGGCTGTACCGACGCCCTGATGAGCTCACCACCTAGTTCAGATGATGTGGATCCATATGACGTTGTCGACGCCATGCTGCCTCTGGGTGTGACGATCTCCTTCTCCGCAACACCACGACAACCCTCCAAGTTTCTCCCATAAAACGATCCTCGTCATCCCAGTTTGTTCTGATCAATTTTCCCGCCACCCCTTGCTTTCCTGCAGCTCCTCGCCGAACCACGTTTATCCCCACACGGCATTGTTTATCTGCTCGCCTCAAGACTTTACTTTTTTTTTTTTCTTCGCAACGTTGCCCCATTACTACCGCTATCGCATCACCACCCGCCACGATGCATCGCACATACTCTATGCGCCAGACCCGGGCGCCCACTGCATCCCAGCTTCAGGTGCGTCGCGTCGTCCAGCTTAACTATCTCAGGTTTCGCATAGAGCAGCATGGACTAACAACCAAGCTAGAACCCCCCGCCCCCGCCGTCCACCACCAAATCCGGCCGCCTTTTCAAAGGAAGTTTGGGTAAGCGATCGCCCCCGCCCCTCCGACCGCTCCGATGCCCGTCGATCGGCGTCATCGGCAACATTTGCATCAGCCGACAAGACTAACACATGTCAAAACACAGGCCATGCCCTTCGCGGCAAAGCCGGCGGTGCCTTTGGGCCCGACCTGGCCAAAAAGCTCTCCCAGCTAGTTAAGATGGAAAAGAATGTTATGCGCAGCATGGAAACCGTCGCGCGAGAGCGTATGGAAGTTGCTGTACGTCACCGGCACTGATTTCATAGGACTTTCAGCTAACTCCTTCAGCAACAACTGTCTATCTGGGGCGAGTCGGGCGACGAGGACGTTTCCGACGTTACCGACAAGCTCGGCGTTCTTCTATACGAAATCGGCGAGCTCGAGGACCAGTACGTCGACCGATATGATCAATACCGAATCACCATGAAGAGTATTCGCAATATTGAGGCATCAGTCCAGCCTAGCCGAGACCGTAAGGCTCATCTTAATTCAATCCCGTTCCATCATCGTACTGACACTTACACAAGGCAAACAAAAAATCATCGATCAAATCGCTCAATTGAAATACAAGGAGCCCAATTCCCCCAAGATTGTTGTCCTCGAGCAAGAGCTTGTCCGTGCCGAGGCCGAATCGCTCGTTGCCGAGGCCCAGCTTTCAAACATCACCCGCGAAAAGGTCAAGGCCGCATATACCTACCAGTTTGATGCTCTGCGAGAGCACTGCGAGAAAGTGGCCATCATCGCAGGCTACGGGAAGCACCTCCTTGAGCTGATTGACGACACCCCGGTGACTCCAGGCGAGACTCGACAGGCGTACGATGGATACGAGGCCAGCAAGGCGATTATCCAAGACTGTGAAGATGCTCTCACGAACTGGGTCAGCTCCAATGCCGTTGTCTCATCTAAGCTCTCTACGCGAGCACGCACGCTGTCTCAACGACGCCGTAACAACATCCGTGCCAGAAATGAGGGGCACGATCTATCCGGCCAGGATGTGCCTTTGGACGACGCCAGCTCCTGGGTTGGAAGGGACGCAGAGGTTGAGAGCGAGGAGGAGGATGAGGAAGATGTCCGAGGCTCCATGCTGAGCAGTGACGGCGGATTGAACGGCGAATCCCGTGGACGAACTCAAGAAGTTGCAGTTGCGTAGGAAAGCTGGCCTCTATAATAGGATGGAACGGTACAACACGGACGTGGCACAATTGTTTTCAAGATGAAGAGAATGATAATGGTCGGGCCTGCTATTGATGAGGGAACATGGCCTCGGTGCGAGGCGTTAGGCATGTTGAGATGACGTTTTCAAAAGGCTGTTTGGATCCTTTCTAGTTAGTAACTTTTTTGTATTTTTATTCGCTAATTATTAAGTATGAGCCCTCAGATGAAGTTTGAGTTCCTCAGTTGGCTAGCGAATTCCTCGACTTCCATTTTGACGATGTGATGACCAGGGACAACAACCAATCCAAGGTAGCGCGATGTCATGTCCAGGGTAACTGTTGCCCCGCCAGCCTTCTCTGCCGCTTCAGCACGTTGTTTGGAGGTAGGCTGTCGATACTCGTAGGTGTTGGCAAGGACCAGGTTTTTGTCCTTTGAGAGTGGGCGCATTAGCATATTCAATTCAACGGAGATCTTCGCTGAACGACGGTGGGAGAAAGCCGAAGCTGACATGGACCAGGCAAACATACAGGATCAGTGCATTTTAAAGACCCCCAGAACAGGCGCCCGTCTGACGTGTGAACGCGCAGGTTCTTGTTCAAGATGGCAGAGAGATATTCTCGTGCCTCATCCCGGTCCATGGCGGAATATGTAGAGGCTTCGGGGGCCAAAGAAAAGCGTCAAGCGTGGACGTGCTGAGATGAGATTGAACGTGGGAGGGTTCTGATAAACTACAGTGTCTTGGGGCGGTGGTGCGGGCCAATGGATCAGCAGCCATAGGCCCACCCTGACGTTATGGCGGCCCTGGCGCATCCGCTGTGACTCGTCTAGCTGGGACCGTGAATTCTCGATGGCAGCCTACTTCCCTTTTCTTCTGCACACATGCGCTCGCTTCCCATTCCCTGGCTTGCCACGTCGTGGCTCGGGAATTGCTTCTTGAACGTCCCTGAGCCATGCGATTATTGAAGATCGTGCAACAAGGGCTGATCCCTTGAACACATCAGCTTTGCGCGTCGACCCGCACTCTGCACAGTCGCCATGGGTGTTAACGGCTTATGGACCGTCGTGCAGCCATGCGCACGACCAACGAACCTGGCCACGCTGAACCGTAAGCGCTTGGCTGTCGATGCATCCATCTGGATCTACCAATTTCTCAAGGCCGTGCGTGACAAGGAGGGAAATGCCTTACGCAACTCCCACGTCGTCGGCTTCTTTCGCCGAATCTGCAAGCTGCTGTGGTTCGGAATTCTACCAGTCTTTGTATTTGATGGAGGCGCGCCCGCTTTGAAACGGCAGACGATCCAGAACCGAAAGCAACGGCGCGAGGGCCGTAGAGAGGATGCCGTGAGAACTGCAGGCAAGTTGTTGGCAGTGCAGATGCACCGCATCGCCGAGGAAGAGGAGGAAAAGAGGCGAAGAAACAAGGAGCGCGATGTTCCCGTCAGGGAAGAAGAGCAACATGAAGAAATTCCCGATGCGAGCCAACTCGTTTATGTTGACGAAGAGGGTATGACTCAAAAAGAAAGGCTCCAGAACAGGAGGTTCCACAAACAAGATGCCTATCATCTTCCAGATCTCGATGGTGGCGGCATAGCGGCAATGGGAAAACCGGATGACCCGCGAATTATGAGCGTTGAAGAACTGGAAGAATATGCCCGTCAGTTCCATGCTGGCGAGGACATCAACCTCTACGACTTTAGCAAGATTGACTTTGATGGCGAATTCTTCAAGAGTCTACCGCCTCCGGATCGATACAATATTCTCAATGCAGCAAGATTGAGAAGTCGACTGAGAATGGGTCTTAGCAAGGAACAGCTCGAAGACATGTTTCCAGACCGAATGGCCTTTTCAAGATTCCAGATTGAAAGAGTGAAGGAGAGGAATCATCTAACTCAACGCCTGATGTTTGAAGTTGGAATGACAGGGACTGACTTGACTCTCGGCGTCAATGCACGAGTTGCTGGAGAAAAGAATCGAGAGTACATTCTCGTTAAAAACGACGGCGTTGAGGGAGGCTGGGCTTTGGGTGTAGTGAGCAAAGAGAAGGATATCGGAGAAGCGCACAAACCGATTGATGTCGACGCAATTCAGATTCATTATCAATCCAAAGATGACGAGGATGAAGACGATGATGCGGATTTCGAGGATGTTCCCATCGAAGGATTAAACCGCTTACCAAAACCGACACCAGCCTCCATGGTCAGCCTACAAGCAGCTCAGGATATTGCAATTCGAAGACAAACCTTCTATAGCGGCCATCAGACCGAGCCTACCAATCCTAATGAGGAGGACTCATTATTCGTTGGCGATAACCTTGGTGACGTAAATGACCTCATCAAGGCCCAAGATGAAGAAGTCGTGCACCCAGAAAAACAAGATGATATCAACCGTGCTATTGCATTGTCATTACAAAATCAATATGGTATAGGTCAGGAGGCAGAATCTGAGGGAAACCCGGATGATAACTCTGTCGAGGAACCTAGATGGAAGCAGAAGTCCGTCGAGGCACCTAGGCCTATTCTTGGCACTGAAGGCTCGATGATTGCCCACATTGTCAATAATCGAGCAAATGCGGCTGTAGCGAAACGACAAGAATCAGAAGTCACTCTTGACAGTGACAGCGATGAGGATATGCAGGCCGTCATGGCGAGATCTAGGCGCACGAAGAAATCCCAGCCGGCCCCAGTGTTGGAGAACAAGAAGAATCCCTTTGATGGCCCCCTACCCTTTCCCAAGCTTGACTGGGGATCATCAATCTTTGGCAAGAAGGCTCCTCAAAAGGAGCCAGAAGTCAGAAAGGACGATGTTGGAGTCGAGGAGCCTCAGCAAAGTGACGAAATGGCTGGGGGTTTTGAAAAACAAACTCAAAATGACGATGCCCCCCAACCCCTACCTCCGTGGTTGACGGATGAAGTTGACATTCGGGAATCTTTGAAGAAGCAGCAAGAAGCAGAGCGAGAAATTAACACTGCCGACAGACTTGCGGCAGAGGAAGAGGAGAGGCTTCGACGACGTGAGATGCAGGATCGACTAATTGAGATCGAGTCATCGGACGACGAAAGCGATATTCAAGTGATCGAAATCCCTCCATCTCCCGAGAAGCCTTCTACAGACGCTCCAATTGTGACTGGCAGTGACGTCGTCGAGAGCAGGACAGCAGACGAGGTCCATGCCTCAGAGGTTGCAGAATCATCTCTAGCGAATGACACGCAGGAGGTGACGTCGTCACCCACACCTGAGCCGGAATTTGAAGATGTCTTGGCCCAAATTACCCCCCAGAAGGGAACACAGCCTTCACGGGTTGAGAAGCAACCATCCGCCTCCCCTGAACCCGAGTTTGAAGATGTGCCCGTGGGCGAAACACAAAGGAGCCCGTCTCCTACTTTTCAGGACGTTCCAGCCTTGAGTGTTCCGCCCACTACTGAAGCGGAAAAAGCAATTGATCTCGATGATGGCCTTTTTGATGACAACGAGTTTGATGAATTCAGCGACCCAGAAGATGAGGAACTCATGGCGCAGATGGCCGAAGAGGCTGAGGAGCATGCTCGTTTTGCCAGTGAGCTAAACAACAAGTCAGCCGCACAGAATCGGGAGGACTATGAAACAGAACTACGAGCCCTTCGTAACCAGCAAAAGAAAGACCGTAGAGATGCCGATGAGGTAACACAGGTCATGATTACGGAATGCCAATCGTTGCTTCGGCTATTCGGTATCCCATACATAACTGCCCCAATGGAGGCTGAAGCACAATGCGCCGAGCTCGTTCGACTCGGGCTAGTTGATGGTATCGTAACAGATGACTCGGATACATTCTTGTTTGGGGGTACCCGAGTTTACAAAAACATGTTTAACAGCAACAAATTTGTCGAGTGCTACCTCGGCTCTGACATCGAAAAAGAGCTGTCGCTATCTCGAGAGCAGCTTATTTCACTGGCACACCTTCTCGGGTCTGATTACACAGAAGGATTACCAGGTGTTGGACCCGTAACAGCGGTAGAAATTCTGTCCGAGTTCCCTGGTAAATCTGGACTTGAGAACTTCAAACAATGGTGGCAGGATGTGCAATCTCAGAGCCGGCCCAAAGAAGCCGATGCATCATCAACCTTCCGAAGAAAGTTCCGAAGGTCCCAGGCAGCCAAGCTCTTCCTTCCACCAGGATTCCCTAGTTCGGCTGTCTATGATGCATATTTCCATCCAGAGGTTGACGCTAGCTCTGAGCAGTTCCAATGGGGAGTTCCGGATGTGGAAGGCTTGCGACAGTTCCTCATGGCTACAATTGGATGGAGCAAGGAACGGACGGATGAAGTTTTGGTGCCCGTGGTCAAAGACATGAACAAGCGAGACCGTGAGGGAACGCAATCTAACATTACAAGGTTTTTTGGAGGCAGTGTGGGTGTTGGTGCTAAAGAAGCATTTGCTCCTCGACAGAAGGCACAAGGCAGTAAACGAATGGCGGCAGCAGTTGACAGATTGAGGGCAAACATCGCAGGAGGAGGGCCTCCCGCAGAGGCCTCGGAGTCTGGGACGGGGAAACGAAAGCGACCAGCAAGAAGAAGAAATGCCGCCAGCGAGGAGGTAGAAGGGGACTTGGAGGACGAAGATGGTCAGGATAATGTTGCTCCAAGGAGAGGAGGTGGGTCCAAGGGAAAGCGAAGCAAGGCGTCATGATGGAATATTTACAACATATGTGAATAGTTCATGGTCACGGCTTATACAGAAACTAGAAGCATAGAGATGCCCAAGTATGATATGTTCATCCATGATACTGAGAGCCCTATGCTTAGGCCAGGGTTTGTCTATCATGGCATCTCGAACCTTTTGAGATGGTCATCCAGAAAAGTCCATGGACAAGATGAGCTTCTCCCACGTGTGCATCCATCCATATATGAAACGTATACTTCAATTGGCCCGGAGCACTAGATATCCTGGCACGTGAGATATGATATTCACAGCTCATCTGGGAATAACTCGGATTTCAAGGCAGGATGACGACAACCATGGTCCGCACCCCACCTTCCGAGGACCTCTTGCCTGGGGAAGCCTGGAGAAGGCCACGGACCTGGTAGATGGCACGTGAGGGGGTTTTGCCGGGGTTTAGCCCCCCTCCTGGCCATGAACACTTGCTTCGCAAAACCCGCCCAGCCAACAAGTGGTGCGCCAGGTCGTCTGGGACAGTTTTTCACTCTGCCTTCTATTGTATCTTTTGCAGCGGGTGCTTCTTTCCTGTTCGCCCACTCGTCACCTCCCGCCAAATCCGCTGGTTTTTTCCCTAGTTTTTATTTTATTTTCGCACACTATGGAACAACGCGAGCTCGAGGCGCGTGTGAAGGCCCTCACGAAGTGCGTCGCTGCGAATGAGCCGCCTGAGAACGCTATCAAACTGCTGGACTCGCTCAAGAAGGATGCTGCCCCCACGGAGGAGATGCTAAGGGTACGTGGTGTTTTTGGGTTGCTGCGCGAGGAAAGAAATGCGACAAGAGGCGCCGACGTCATGGGCTTTGCATGCGATGCTATCGCTCGCGTGCGCGCATCTCCAAGGTTGAGCACGCACATGGAGAAGCTCGCATCCTAAACCCTGCTGACGTGTTGCGCCTCATTCCTATTATTCGTGCCGCTTCGTCATTTGCTCCGTTGCTAACTTTTTTGGACCGGACAGGCCACTCGTGCCGGTGTCTTTGTCGGAAAGCTTCGAGCAAACCCCAACAAGGAGATTGCCCGGGCCGCATCCGAGCTCGTCATTAAGTGGAAGAAGCTAGTGGAGAAGGAGAAGAACTCCAAGCTACAAAGCTCTAAGAAGGGCTCCCCCGCGCCGGCTCCCACATCCTCTCCCGTCCCTCCGTCGTCATCCGGCGGCGGTGCCAAGAAGGCCTTCAAGGGCGATCCCGAGAAGCGCAAGTTTGATAGTGACGGCGTCGACATCAAGCGCACCGATTCCAACACGCGAAACCAGTGTATCGGCCTCATCTACAATGGACTCGCCTACCGATCAACTGCCTCCGAATCCGACGTCATTGCTAAGGCCGTTGCCGTGGAGCACGCAGCCTTTGTCCTGTTCAAAGGAGAGGGCCCAGAGTACAAGAAGAAGATTCGTTCCCTTTTCTCCAACCTCAAGAATAAGTCCAACAGGGAGCTAGGACGCCGTGTCATGTCTGGAGAAGTTTCGGCCGACAAGTTTGTCGGCATGACGGATGACGACCTGAAGAGCGAGGACCAGCGCAAGAAGGAGATTGAGCTGGAAAAGGAGAACATGAAGAAGGCCCAGGTCCCCATGGCCCAGAAGAGTATCAGTGACAGCTTGGAGTGCAGCCGCTGCAAGCAGAAGAAGGTCAGCTACACACAGGCGCAGACACGAAGTGCTGATGAACCTATGACGACTTTCTGCGAGTGTATGAATTGTGGACACAGGTGGAAGGTTAGTATCCCAGCCCGTTTTCATCACGCAGCAAGCGCAACAAAACTAACGCAGCTCGATAGTTCTCGTAAGGGGTTGTTTGGGGCGGCGTTTCATTTCGCACGGCAAGGTTTGCATGGGACTGCGGTGCGATATCACGGGGGGTTTATGGAGTTCACGGGAAACGGAGGGATGACTTGACTTGTACCAAGAACGAAAACTAAAGGCGCGCTGAATACCTTTCTCTCTTAATGTCATGTCGAGATTCTTTTTCTCAGTCGTCTTGATGCAATGCTCAACGCAAAGCTCAGGTTGTCGGGTGATTGCAGTACTTTTATGGACGAGGCACACAGACAGACTCTCTGGGAGACGCATCATCCAGGTCCGCCGCCTTCTTTTGCTTCTTGTACACACTTTTTCTTGACAACCTTTTTTTTCTTCTTCTTTTCTTACTTTTTTTTCTTTTTCTTTTTTAAACCTTCGGTCTATTTGGGTATCCCTAGCTCCAAAAACAAGTCAGACGCCTCGTCGCCCTCACGTCCCATTTCTTTAATATGCTTCCAAAACTTGCTAAGGTGACGGGACCCTGAATCACATAGAATCGTGACCACTGCGCTTCCGGGAGGGAGCGTCATGGCTGTAACTACGGCAGCAGTGCAGTTGACGGCGCTGCTGCTTCCGATGAAGATACCGTCGTGCTCGACAAGCCACCGTGCCATCTTACACGCCTGCTCGTCAGTGACACGGACAGCATCGTCGAGGAGCTCTCGGCCAGCCTCAAAGTTGCGCGTCAGCCGAGTGATGCCAATGCCCTCAACCATGGTGTCAACCTGCTGACGGCGGCGAGTGCCCTCACGCTCCGTCGACGAGTACATGACGCCGTGGCGAACCTTGTTGTAGAGACCGCTTCCCTGGGGATCGGCCAGGACGATCTTGAGGTCGGACAGCTTCCGCTCCTCCTTGAGATATTTTGCGACGCCGGAGACAGTGCCCCCCGTGCCGGCGCCGGCCACAAAGGCGTCGAGGTTGCCGCCACCCGTCTGGCGCCAGATCTCTGGGCCGGTGCCGGCAAAGTGCGCCTTCCAGTTGGCATCGGACTCGAACTGATCGGCAAAGAAGCCCCGGCTGCCGTCGGCGTGCCGCTGGGCGTGCTCTTCGGCATGGCGCCGGGCCAAGTTGACAAAGTGGCCCGGGCTGGTGATGGGCGCAACGGGGACACGCTCGACGGTGGCACCGAGCTGCAGCAGCAGGTCCGACTTCTCCATGGCCATGTCGTCGGGCATGCAGATGTGGGCGCGGTAGCCCTTTGCGCGGGCCAGCGTGGCCAGCGAGATGCCCGTGCTGCCCACGGTGCCCTCGTAGACAGTGTCGCCCCGGTGCGGCACCAGCAGGCCCCGCGCCTCGGCCTCGCGCATCATGTTGAGCGCCACCCGGTCCTTGGGGCTGTTGCCCGCGCCGTTGAGGAACTCGGCCTTGGCCAGGATCGTGCGGCCCGTCGCCTCGGAGAGCGAGTCGATCCGGATCAGTGGCGTGTTGCCGATCGTCGCCTCGATGCCCCCGCCGATGCCCGCATCGCGCAATGTCGACGACGGTGATGGTTCGTGGTCTTCCAATTTGAGAGGGGTGTTCCAGAAGAGACTTCCTTGGCGATCATCGCCTTGCGAGCGGCCCTTGTTGCGACGCTCGAGGTCGGGATAAAAGTCTTTTAAGCCAAGAGTCACCAGCACGCCGGCCGTGAAGGCAAAGGCGACCGCTGCGGTGCCGTATGCCCTGGAATGATCGCTTAGGGCCATTGGGCGCTTTGGAACAGGCGTTTGCAGTCTATCCCGAGACGGCGCGCATCACCAGCGATTGGGCTTTCTTTGCGGTTGGTGGTGTATTAAATCGGCGAAAACTAGGCCGTGCACGGAAATGTCGTCATGTTAATACTGTGGAGCCAGCCCTACAGTAAGCGTTGATGTAGATTATGTTCCAATTTGAGGTATACTCAAATCGCCCATATAGATGAGATGCAGTGTATTTAAGTTGATTATTTAATACACACACCAAGTAAGACATTCATGAGCTGTAGCCACAGTTTTAACGCCATGTTTGTACTACGAGCTGTCGTGTTACTACTACAAAGAATTACCTGGGAGCTATGATCCATCCGAACTATGTCCACTGACGCTAACGTACTACACCATGAGCTTCACATAAGCTCCTCTTGATAGCTACAGCTGTCCAGCTACACACAGTGATATGGCCAAGACAATTCACCGTCGGACATGGCTCAGGTTCTCTATGTGACCTACCCATATCCTTGCCTCGTTTGCTCGATTGGATAGCAGGCATGAACCATCCTAACAAAAAGTAGAAAACAGCCGCCAGGTGAGTGCACCATGATCAAAAAGCAAACAGCGACACCTGCAGGATTCGAACCTGCGCGTGCGAACACAATGCCTTGATATGCTTGATAGCAGGGCATCGCCTTAACCACTCGGCCAAAGTGTCTAACTGGTTCATTGACGGCTGCGGCGTAATTCTGACTCATTACTTGACAGCGTGTCCAGTCGGCAAAACAACAAAAGAACGAGGGGGAAAAGGGGAGGTGAAACCTGCAAAAAGGAAACGACGACACCTGCAGGATTCGAACCTGCGCGTGCGAACACAATGCCTTGATATGCGTAATAGCAGGGCATCGCCTTAACCACTCGGCCAAAGTGTCTATTGGATGCTGATTCCGGCGACAATATGCAGCCCATATTCCTGCGGGAGAGGGTAGAATGTGAGAGAGAGCCTTACCTGCTGACTTCCTTTCACTGCCATAATCGTTCAATAGACATATCTCTTGCAATTGATCAAGCATTTTTCACTGCTGTCTGGCATTGATTGAGCACGTTGGAGCTTGGCATCCTAGCTACCCGAACGGGAAATGGCTCGTATGATTGACATCCGGGATTCCAGCGAATCGAATGGCGGGCGTTTGTTTGAGCAAATAAAGCCGTCGCCGCCCGAGGTACTTCCGACAACCGCCAGAGGAGCCAAAGGGCCCATGGCCAAGCGCCTTTCAAAATCCCACCTGGTGCCATCCACGATGCCGCCGCTGGTGCCGAGATCCCCCTCGCCAGCATAAAGGTAGCATGGACTCTCCCATTGTGACGCAGCTCTTCCGCCAGCTGTTCCGCCACCGCCCCCGCGGGTGCCAGGGACAGCTCCCGCGCACGCTGCGAACTGGCGAACTGGCGGCTGTGGCCCACCATGGTCGCCGCCCTCATCACCATCACCATGGCCGTGGCCACCAGACCCGGTCCTACGTCTCCCGGCCCTCGCGCGACCGCGGCATGAAGACAAATGAGAGTCGATGGCAGATGCGCACGAGCATCCTCCCCGAGGACCGCTCCGCCGAATTCGCAGAGTATCCCTACATCACCCTGCCAGAGCTCAAGCTGCGCACCGAGCGGCCTCGCAAGGTCAAGATGCTGCTCCGCGACTTCATTGACGGCAAGCCCTGCGCCCGGCCCCGGAGCCAATTGATGCCCATAGCTAACCAAGATACCGCAGACAGCTTATACAATCCCCACTACGGTTACTTCTCCAAGCAGGCCGTCATTTTCAGTCCCGGCGAGCCCTTCGACTTTTCGACAATGCGCGACGAGATCGAGTTCCAGTCCGTCCTCGGCGAGCGCTACACCGAGTTCGAGGATCTGCTCGACGACCGCGAGGGCGAGAACCCGACCCGGCAGCTGTGGCACACACCCACTGAAATGTTTCGCCCTTACTACGGCGAGGCCATTGCCCGCTACCTCGTCTCCAACTACCGCTTGACGACGTACCCTTACCATGATCTGCTGCTCTACGAGATGGGTGCTGGCCGTGGAACCCTCATGCTCAATATCCTCGACTACATCCGCGAAGTCGATCCCCAGGTCTACGCCCGCACAAAGTACAACATTATCGAGATTTCGTCGTCCCTCGCTGCCCTGCAGAAGCACCACCTCGTATCGACGGCCGAATCGCGGGGTCACGCCGACAAGGTCGAGATCATCAACCGCTCCATCTTTGACTGGGATCAGTACGTCCCGTCGCCCTGCTTCTTCCTGGCCATGGAGGTCTTTGACAACTTCTCCCACGACGGCATCCGCTACGACGTCACCACCGAGGAGCCGCTGCAGGGTCACGTCCTGGTCGACGGCGACGGCGACCTCTACGAGTTTTACGTCCGCGAGCTCGACCCCATCGCTGCCCGCTTCTTCCGCGTCCGCCACGCTGCCACCGGCGGCAACTACCCCAAGCCGTACCCGAGCAACGCCGCCCTGCGCTACCTCTCGACCAAGATGCCCTTTGCTGCCAATCTCTCGGACCCGGAGTTCATCCCCACCCGCCTCATGCAGTTTTTCGATGTCCTCGAAAAGTACTTCCCGGCCCATCGCCTCGTCACATCCGACTTTGACTGGCTCCCCGAGGCCGTCAAGGGCCTAAACGCCCCCGTCGTCCAGACCCGATACAAGCGGCGCATGGTGCCGGTGACGACCCCCTTGGTAAGTTTGATCTGTGCCCGCAGCAGCTGGGACTCTCTGACTAACGCTTGATCCCAGGTCCACCAGGGCTACTTTGATATCCTTTTCCCCACCGATTTCCGCATCACCGAGGCCATCTACCGTGCCATCACTGGCAAGCTGACCCGGGTCATGTCCCACGGCGACTTCATGCGCAAGTGGGCATATGTGGAGGACACCGAGACGCGGAGCGGCGAGAACCCACTCATCTCGCACTACCGCAATGCCAGTGTACTAGTAACTGTGTAACGATAGACGGAGACGTGGTCGCAAACGACCTTGTACATGTCACATATAGAACAAGGAATATACCCCGCTACGGAACCACCAGCCATGACTGGGAAAAAGAACGGCCGCTCAAGATTCTCATGACGCTTTTGCTTTACTAGAATTCTATATTTTCCCCCCATTCATTGCTTATCCGGGCTCTCAGCCATCATATCATCTCAATGTCCCAGCTACATGACCTGAATGCTCCTTAAAAAAAAAACCTAGCAGAGAGTAATAACACGTGAAATATTTTCCTTTTACTTTTTTTACTTTTTTTGCTCCTCGACTTACAGCTTCAGCTTCTCACTGAGCCACTTGGTCGCCGTCTCAACACCCTGGTCAATGTTCTCAGGCTTGGTGCCCTGGCCCTGTCGCGAGGGTTCCTTGCCACCAGACTTGCCACCAATGATCTCTGATACAGATGCAGCCCAGTGCTCAGCAGTAACACCTTGAGAGGCCAGGTGCTAGAGGGAATATGTTAGCGTGGTTCGTGTTGCATCGATACAAAATGGGCGCTTACAGATCCGACAAAGACGCCGTGAACGACAGCACCCTCCTCCTTGCTACCACCAAATAGGTAGACAGTCTTCTCCTTCTCCTTGCTCTGGAAGTGCTTGACAACCTCAGTCAGAGCCTTGGGGTTGGCGCTGACAGGCAGGCGGCCAACGAACCACTTGGATTCCTTGTCCTGCTCAAAGTGCTTCAGAACGTGGTCAAGAGCAGTCTTGGCCTCGGCCTTCTGTCGCTTCTTTTGCTCGGCAACAACCGCAGCGGTGGTCTTCTGGAAGCGCTTGTTGAAGTCCTCCTTGGTAAGGGTGGAAATGGTGAGCTGGCTTAGCTCCTGGGACACTGCCTTGAGCTGAGCCTCCTTTTCGGGACCAAAAGGAAGCTTGTCAAGAGCCTCAAGCTTCTCGGAGAACTCTTCGGCCTCGCGCTGGACACGGTGTGCCTCTTCGCCAGTGTAGGCGATGATACGGCGGATACCCTTGGCGATACCACTCTCCTCAACGATGATGAGGTCCTTGATCAGGCCAGTCTGGTCAACGTGGGTGCCACCGCAGAACTCGACACTGTACTTTCGCCACTCAGCATTCTTGGGGTCGGCAAGCATGGTGTCAATGTCCTTGCCGATGGAGACAACGCGCACGGGGTTGGGGTAGGTCTCGCCGAAGACAGCACGGCAGCCCTCGATCTGGCGGGCGAGATCAAGGTCAACCTCCTTAGCGAAGACCTTGGAGTTGTCGCGAATGTACTGGTTGGAGAGATCCTCAATTTTCTTCAGCTCATCCAGCTTGACGCCGGTCTTGTGAGAAAAGTCAAATCGAAGCTTATCATCGTCCACGAGAGAACCCTTCTGGTTGATATCATCGCCGAGAACTTCTCGCAGGGAGTGGTTGAGAATGTGGGTTCCAGTGTGGTTGTTGCGGATGGGGGCACGGCGGAGCTCATCGTACTCGCAAATAACCTCATCACCGGCAGACAGAACACCCTCCACAATGTAACCGCTGTGCAGGATGTAGCCACCAAAGTTCTGAACATCAAGAACGTTGAACGAGGCAGCGCCATCAATGACAAGTCGACCAGTGTCGGCAATCTGACCACCAGACTCGGCGTAGAAGTTGGTGTTGTCGAGCAGAACTCCGATGGCGGTGTTCTCAGGAAGGTCCTTGGTAGATTTGGTGAAGCCCTTGCCGTCGTAAATAAGCTGCACCTTGCCCTTGCTGTCCCCCTTGACGAACTTGGCATCGTCGTTGGTTCGGGGAGTCTGGTGCTGCTTCTCGAGCTCGGCAATCTGGTGGACATTGAGCTTGGCGAAGGTCTGGACAGACTCCTTGACGGCCTTGCTGGCCTCACGGGCCTTGATCTTGGCGGCTTCGACCTCCTTGTCATCAATCTCAAGGTTTCGCTCCTCAGCCATCAATCGGGTCAAGTCGACAGGGAAACCAAAGGTGTCATACAATCGCCACACAACATCGCCATCAAGCTTGTTGGAGCCCTTCTTGGCGGTCTCGGCAGCATACTTCTCGAATTGGGCCTCGCCACGATCCAGAGTACGGGCAAAAGCGACCTCTTCCTCGTCAAGAATTTCGATGAGGTCCTGCTGCTTCTTTACCAGCTCAGGGAACTGCTCACCGACCTGGTCGATAAGAGCGGGCAGGATCTTGGAGAAGAAGGAGCCGATTTCGGCATTGAAGTATTTCCTGGCGTATCTGACACCTCGGCGCAGAACTCGTCGAACGACATAGCCTCGGCCGTCATTATTGGGGACGGCACCGTCAGTAATGGCAAATGAGAGTGTTCGAATGTGATCGGCAACGACTCGGTAGGCAGTGTCAATTCCGTCGACATCATCCTTGCCGTACTTGTCAGTGTAAGGGCGGGCACCGGTGACTTGCTCAATCTGCTTGAAGAGGGGAGCGAAGCAGTCGGTGGCGTAGTTGGAGACTGCATCCTGGAGAGCAGAGACGAGTCGCTCGTAGCCCATACCGGTATCAACATGCTTGGCGGGGAGCGACTTGAGGCTCTTGTCCTTTTGGCGATCAAATTGGATAAAAACCAGGTTCCAGATCTCGACAACCATGGGGTCGTCCATGTTGACCAGCTCTGCAGCGTTTCGACCGCCAACCTTGTCGTAGTGAACCTCACTGCAGGGGCCGCAAGGACCCTGGTCACCCATCTCCCAGAAGTTGTCCTTCATATTACCGGGGAGGATGTGGTCCTCAGGAACGCCAACGGCCTTCCATAGCTCCTTGGCCTCCAAATCAGGCTCGAGGTTGAGATCGGGGTTGCCCTCGAAATATGTGACGTAGAGACGATCGGGGTCGAGACCGTAGACCTTGGTGAGGAGCTCCCAGGCATATTCGATGGCCTCCTTCTTGAAGTAGTCCCCAAAGGACCAGTTACCCAGCATCTCAAAGAAGGTGTGGTGGTAGCTGTCCTTGCCGACATCGTCGAGATCGTTGTGCTTACCACCGGCGCGGATGACCTTCTGGGTATCGACGGCCTTCTTCAGGTTGGCCATGGGGTCCGTCTGGCCAATGGTGCCGAGGAAGATGGGCTTGAACTGGTTCATGCCCGCGTTGGTGAAGAGCAGGGTGGGGTCATTGTGAGGGACGACGGAGGAGGAGGGGACTGCAAAGATAAAGCGATTAGCATATGATTGCAGAATTAAAAAAAATTGAACCAAGGCAAATAAAGACGGCAGGCTATCGCAATGAAATCTGCTAGATCACAAAATGCGGCGGCGTGGTGTGCCCGCACCGCCAAAAGTCATGCTCGTACCTATGGTGTGGCCCCTCTGCTCGAAGTATTCGAGAAAGGTCTTGCGCACGCGCGCAGCCGGCCACTTGACCTCAGCCATGGTGCAACAGGAACTCGAAAAGGCCCGGCGGTTGGCAAGTATAAACTGGGAGAGGGCGCGAGGCGCAACTGGTCGTCGCAGAATCGCGGTGGCGGAAGTGGTTGACGTCGAGGTCGAATTTGCTGTTGAAGGAGCGGGGTGGTTGCCGTTGTAGGAGTTGCAGTGGAGGAGTTGCCCCGTGTGCTGCGGTCGCGGTGGCGGCTGGGTGTAGAAACTTCTACAAGAATGAGTCAACAGTACATAAGGTCCGCTACCGCCGCCCGCCACGCCCGCGCCCGCGCTCCAGCGTGATAGCCCGTACCTGGCCGAGCTGCCTCTGCGACTGCTGCACGTCCACATTCCCCCAAATCAAATCAAAAACAGGGTGCTCGGTGTCTTTCTGTCCTCGTCTCCTCTTTTTCCAACTCTTGATCTTCTGGCTGGCAGTTCCACCAATCCAATCACTCACTCAATTTGCCCGGGAGCGTGCATGCGAACACGCTGTCTGCCGTTGCTTTTTCCCACTTGTATGTAAAAGTGGTCAGAGTTGCGTTTTTTGAGTGGCGGGGGAAATTCATCGGCCCAGATGATGCTGCACGGAGCGCAATCTCCCTCCACCGTTTCGCCGGCCTACGCCGCCGAGAGTCTGGATCCCTCGATGAGGCTGCGGCCGCGAAAGAGAAAGGCCGACACTCAAGCCAACGAGCGCCTCTCTAAGCGATTAAGTTTGCTAAACATTGGTATGTATTGTTTTCTTTTTACATTTCCCCATCTTTTCGCTCCATCTCGCCTCTCTCGCTTGATGCTGATGCCTGCTACAGAACAGAGTGGCAGCAAGCTCTATGTTCCCGTCGAGACCCCCTCATCATGCATCCCCGACTTTTCCGCACCTGCTCCGCCGGCTGCATCGTTGACCTCGCACAACGCTCCCCCCATTCCGGACGATACGATGCAGCTAGACGATACGAAGCACAAGGTCTACATCTACAACATTGACGACGAGCTCTCCTCCGACAACGAGTCCGATGACGGCAAGCTCGTCTTCCTTCCCGATATTGACAAGCACCTCCGCGCTAATCGCATACCCCCTTCGATACTGGCTAACAAGGATGGTGAGCTGGCGGGCATGCAGGTGGTCCTCTACAGCGACCCAAAGTCCTTGTCTGTGCCCGAGGAAAAGGACAGCGTCCGCAAGGCAATTCTTGAATCGCGCCGCCGCGTGAGGGAGCAGCAACGCCTACAACGTGAGGGTAAGGACATTTATGAGGCAACGTCAACCGTAAACGATGCAAGCGCCACCGCTGCAGACGATAATCCGGATGCTATGGAAATGGACTAAACTATAGCGACTTACTAGGTTCCTAGATATACCCAGGCGCAAGTTGGAGTTGCGGATTGTTCTTGCTTTGTTTGACATGGAGCCGAGTAGTGATGATGGTGGCGCAAATGATTATACATGTTTCTTTTCATTCATCTACATACTGCAAGTGTACTTAAATTAAACTAAATGCTATTTCCACTCTGCCTGCCCTCGAGTTTACCCACGAATTCACGGTCCGGTGCTTGCCAGCGATTCAATCGTACCCGGAGCGTCATCCCCGTTTTTCCTTTTCGCTTTCTCTTTCCTATCGAGGTGTCGTTCCCGGTGGAGGGCCGGGAGGCGGTTGAAAGTCCGTCTGGCCTTGGTGCCTGTCTTGCATAGGGTCGACCTTGGTTCCTCCCGATGGAGGCTCGTACATGGGAGGTCGGCTGGGATCATAGACGGGCGGAGGCATGTTGTACATGGGGTAACCGTTTGGCGGCGGCGGACCGTATACGATATAAGGTTGCTGATTGTATGGATAGTTGGGGTCGAACTGGGCTCGCATCCTTCTGGTGACAAGTATCTATTGTTAGAGGTTAGTTAGTTCGGACGGGTGGCGAGCGAGCCGCTGTGGGTATCCGCTTACTCGGTGATAGCCCAGAGGTTCTAGGCCCTTTTTAAGTCTCGACTTGGCGTGTAAATAGCCACCAATGAGCCATGCGAGGAAGATGACGATGATGGCGATAAAGATGGTCCACTTGACGATGACGCCGGTCTGCTGCCAGTCAGATATACATGCTATGCCATGGTGTGGTATGTTTTGTTTTTGGGTGGGGGGTGGCGACTGACATCACTGTACCACCAGTACACGCCGTCGTCGGGGTAGTACACGACGTTGTCGTTGCCGTCGTCGTCGGCGCGAGGCCGCAGCATGGCCCTTTTCGCAATCGCCGCCATTGCGCAGGGTGTGTGATGGGAGGAGGAGGAGGAGGAAATGGATGAGATGGAGGGTTTCTCAGCCAGGCGATTGCAATTGATTAGAGGCGCCAATTAAAGGCAGGGGGGTTAAGGTGCTTAAAGAGGGAGCCCGTGTTGCCAATAAAGTGTATCGGATGGTTTGTTGGTGGGTAGGTGATTTAGAGCTTCGTCATCGGTTGCGCGGGCGCACACGACAGACAGGATGCGTTGTTTCCAACAGAGAGCAGGGGAAAAAAAACCAAAGGAAGAAAGATACGGAGGAGTCGCAGGATGTGTTGCGTCAAGGTGAGATAGGTATATAACGGGATGCAACGTTGGGAGGGAAAATAGCCCCCTTCTTCAAGGGCGAAGCTGGCAAAGACGGCAGCGCCGACGAGGGCGTGGCTGTTTTACAGCGCCTCCTGTTGCGATTGGCGTTGCACGCTTTTCCTGGGGGTTGGGTTCCCAGTTTCACACCATGTGGGAATGTGGGCCTCCCGGGGCGCCCAGGCATTGACAGGCTGTGACAGCTCGCTTTAAGCTCCGCATCGGCTATACTTGGGGTGCGACCTGCCTCCAGGCGTTGAATACTGTGGATCAAGGCGCTTCGGTAGATGTAGTATACGAAAACAAGACGATGATACAACCCGTCAAAGACGGCGCTCGAGTCCATCACACGGGGACGCCGCCATGCCTGTCACGGGCACGTTTGCCGTCGTATCAGTGCACGAACTCTATCGTATATGTATATAGACAGAAGCAACTTGGGCGTTGGCTGAGTGCTAGCAGCTAATTCGGCCGCGACTAGACTAGTCGGATGCCTCAAAAAACCAATATTCCCAACCTCTTCCAGGCCTGTTCATGTCTACCCTTGCCTATAAAATAATACCCGTCTCCGATGAACCCTTCTTAATAGAGTCCGGACTCCCATACAATGAATTTATTGTGAGTTTGACACTTTGCAGCATGAGATCCCTGCAAAAATACCATATAACTGAGCAAATTTTGACCGAATAAATAAATGCATTTATCTAAAAACAATCTCATAGCGTTGTTAGGATTTATTTTGCTTTGGACACTGGACTGGTTATTCTGACAAGCACCTCGGCTACAATCATTCAAGGGTTGGTATCCCTGTCGGCCATGCCCACCCCTAAATCTAATCTGACGGCTCAACTGTCTCAAAGTCATCGCCTCTATGTCGCAAATACTCACGGGTCCTCTCCTTCTGCTCCCATTGTTCGATCGGAATCCGCGAGTCTTCCAACGCCCGACTTGCATGCCAACACACACACTACTAAGTGCCGGTATGCCGGTATGTCTGTCGCAAACCTGCCCCTCGGCTGCCTCTGAAGGGTATGTAGGCTCATTCACACTTCTCGTTTCTCGCCATGTTCACTCCAACACTGTATTTGGAACCGTATGGAATCCTCTACGTGCCTTATCAATAAAATCCAGGGACGCCATCGCTTTAATGCTTTCCTCGAAACTGAAATTCAAACGCCCACTCCATTGCCCATCCATCTTACAACAGACCAGCACCTCCTGCTGCCCACTCTGCAAACCCTTCAGCTGCGTCGCCAACGTTGCCCCGAGGGGGGTTAGGGGGAAGTCCTTGTTCTTGTCTACGAGCATCCTCTTGTTGCGCATGCCTCTGCTGCAGGCGCTGTCGCCACCACAGGAGAAACACGAGACCAAAGGTAACCGCAATGATAAGGAAGCTTTCCAAAACACCATCATCCTCATTGATTCCGTCACCGTTTCCAAGAGGGTCATCGTACAAAGTTTCGCCGCCATAGTACTCATCATCATACACAAGAGCGTCATCCTGAAGGAAATTTGCAATCCACTCGGAAAGTGATCGCACTTTTTGTTGTTCTATTCAAGTTAGCAAAAGTCTTGAAACCGCTGCCATGCAATCATCACTTACTCGGTTCATCTTGAATGGAATGAATTGGACCGTGTGTCAATGTATTCCATGCACTTCGGATCCGAAGCTTAAGGAGGCTCAATGTGACTGGCAAATATGCCTCCTCATTCACTTCCAGGGCATGATCGTAATATCTCTTTGCCAGGTGGAAGTCTTGCACAAGCCCGATTCCGTTCTCATGCATCCACCCCAGGTTGAAGAGGGCTTGGGCACTCTGCGAGTAGTCAGACGCTCCGGTATAGCACTGAACTGCCTTGGAAATGTCCGGCTTTGCCCCAACACCGTAGTAGTAGTAATCACCCATCTTGACAAGCGAGTCAACATTGGATTGTCGGGATGATCGTGTCCAGTAAATGAGAGCAAGCGTGGGGTTCTCTAGGAGGCTGTTCTTCTCCACAGTCTTGTTTAACCAAGACGGGAGGGGCAACTGGGCATGAACCGAGTCGAGCATGTACGCAACGTTGGTCTGGGCCTTTTCGTAGCCTTGTTCAGCGGCAATAAGGTATTCTAGGAAGGCAAGTTCATGATCGCCAGCTTCGTATGCGTCGTTGGCATCACCCCAAGATGATACTAAGGGCTCTGCTTTTTCAGCAACAGCCTTGTAGTAAGTGAGAGATCCACCGCATAGCTTCTCGCGCCCAACCCCATGGTGGATCATCTCGGCGATGTAGTACTGGGCCTCAATATTGCCATGGCGGCCTGCAAGTTCGAAGTAGTTGTTCGCAATCCTGACGTCGTCTTGGCCGCCTTGGTCCAGGTATAGCTGGCCCTGCTGAACTAGTGCTGGGGCGTAATCTTGGTCAGCCGATTTTTTAAATAGTTCCATGGCCATCTTAACATTCTCCTTCTGGCCGTAGCCGTGAAGCAACATCAGCCCAAGCCCGTGTTGGGACTGAGCGTCTCCGTGAGAGATGCCGCGCTCAAACCAAAACTTTGCCCGCTCAAAATTTTGGGGGACACCATCGCCTCTCAAGTACATCCGACCAAGGTAACCAGCGGCCTTGGAAGCAATCATTTCTATGCCATGCTTATAATTTTCGAGAACACGGCCATCCTTTCTCCAGTAGCGCGATGCCACCAGGAAAAAGTACCTTCTGGCATAGGGGATGTTTCGTTCTAGCCCACGTTGGCCATCGTAGTATATCCTTCCTAGATTGTATGAGGCCTTGGAGTCCCCCTTCTGGGACATGAGATCCAAGTATTCAATAACATCGTCAATGGCAGCGTTTGCATCCGAGGCGGGACTGGCTTTGTATGCGTTCATGCCGGCACTGGAAGCGCTGGCGCCTTCTCCGTAGATACCGCCATTCTCGTCTGAAATGCGCCATGCCTGGTGGACCCAGGATCTGCCTCCAGGAGGTCCATCTCGATACCAGGCGATGACTTTGTCTGCCACACTTTTGTAGTATTTTACTGCAGCCTCACAGTTCTTTGTTGTTCCGATTCCGCTATGGTGTCGGAACCCCGCCGCCATCTTGGCCCGCACATCGCCCCGGACGGCGGCGAAAGTATAATAAAGGAGCGCCTTGGCCTGATCGCGGGGCACCACATCACCAAGTCCGGTAGAGTAATAAACGCCCATCATAAATTGCGCGGTTGTGTTTCCGTGTACGGCAGCAAGTTGTTGATAGTTGTTAAACGCCACCTCAAGGTTTCTGGGATGGCTGTAATTTCCAAAGAAGTTCATTTGCGCGAGGAGATAGAGAGCGTCTGAATTATTTTGTCGCGCCGCCTCCTCTAGGAATTGGACAGCGTTTAGGAGTGGCCCGCTAATATTTGTATCGTGGGATGGTGATGGCGCAGTTGCCGGACCGCTAGGAATCGCCTTGGCGATATATCGCATGACTGTTCCGACTAGACCGGATTGTCGTCGCCTTCGAAGATGGGATGATTGTGGGGTTTTCCCAAGCTCGACCATGGCTGCTTCGACAAGATCGGCACCTTTAAATGTCAGCTCATACCATCTTTTAGTTGCCGCGCAGTCGTCATACCAGGTTGAGGGCCACCATGTTGACCCTGATCCTCTCCTATATCTGTCTTTGGGGACGCAACATGCTTGTTCTGACCTCCTCGCGGTAATGGCGGACTATCTGTGTATGTCTCTTGGTAGTACTTCGCGTTTGTGCAAACTCCGGAGCTGGCCTGCCAAAGCACTGGATCTAGTCAGTAGCTGTCGTGTGTCCTTGCGTGGGGGATCCTCAGCTTACGGAGCAGCCAGACGAGCGATTGCCGCATCCTGGGCGAGTACTATGGGCATAAGTATTCGATAGAAGCGCTGGGCATGGCCGGATTCCCAGTTCAAAGGGTGCCGCTGGTCTAGTGTTGATTCCACGGAGTGTGGGTTGAGCTGCGATCTCCAGTAACAAGCTGTCCAGATGAGGCGCCCTATGCACATGAGGTAATGTGTCCGACACTGTTTGTCCCAAAAGGGGAAAGTGCCATCCTGTTCCGGCTGACTAATAAGCATGTTCCTGGACTGCGTGTGAGACCTTGAAGCAGCGGATTAGGTCTCAGCTCTTGGCAAGGCTTTGTGAAGATGAGAAATGATGCCGCGCCAATCTCTCTTGCAGTTAAGAAGGAAAAATTCCCATCATAGTATGAGATGTATTTATCCGCGAATGATTGTGAGAGTTCCAGATGTTTTTCATATCTGCAAGCCACCCAGTTGATTGCGTGTCCCCACTACAACCCAGTCCCCGAATGATGAAACACTCGTGGCCTGTACAGTACCCGAAGCCAAAATCATTTCCAATCAAAAACAAAAATAGTTCCGCGAAAAAAGGCTGGTAAAACATCTTATTAAATAGAAAACATACAATTAGCATTGACGCTTATTTATTTTGACCATTGCCACTTAGAATTATGGTCTTTTTGCAGGTAGCTGCTCCGACAGAGTATCAACTTGACACAGCATTATCGATGTATACGAAATGATTTCAATATCATGGAGAATTCAACACTGGAAACATTGATTAACAGAAGACTGGCTCACAGATATGGGGAGAACATGATCAAATGGCATCTGTGCTCTCACGAGGGAAAGCCGCAAAAGTCACATACTAGTGACGTGCGTTGCGAGATCATGATGGGCAGAATACTGCTCCGCAACAATCGCTGCAGGGCGATCATGACATCCTGGAGACAGCTTGCTGATTGGCTTTGTATGTATGTAACATGAGGTGCCTCCTTGTACTTTAAGCGATGCTAAACCATGGGGGTTGGGGAAAGATGGAGCGCGTCTGCCTAATATTTTACGCCTCGAACTGCACATATTTCTTTTGGCAAAGAGAAAGTTCAGGCAATGAGGTCAACTAAACCCAAAGTCCCCTTGCGGCATGCTATCCGCGTCAGCTGGCAGCACTAGATTGCACCAAGAGCTCCAGGAAACCGGCTTATCGCGCCCCACAGCTGCCCATGACCAGCGCCCCGGCCACTAGCAGCGGCCCATGCAATGGCGGGCACAAGTACCACTGTGAACACGAAAGTCACGGGCACCGCGTTTAATGACTGCGCACGAGCCGCGTCTCAACGCGTCCTTCAGCCTCCGACGCCATTCAATCCCCGACACTGTTGGTTGGGGGCGACGACAAAAATTCACGGCACTTGAGCAAACCCATCATTTCAGCATCCCTTCATCAACCTCCACTTTCCCTTTAAACACTTCTCTGTGACATCAATTCACAGCCAATCTTCCTCACCCACTCTCCTCCACAATTGTCCCCTATCAAGTCCCAGTCGTTAGACCTCGCTTGGCTCAAGGTCTCCCTGTGCATCGACCACTCAGTCATCTCCACCCACAGATTCTTGCTATGTCAACACTCAAGCGCAAGGCCAACGGAGCGTCATCTGGCGGCGATGCAAAGAAGCCCAAGGCCAATGGAAACATTGCCAACTTCTTCGGCGCCGCTCCCAAGCCCGCTGGTGCTGCCGCCCCCGCCGTCAAGTTTGACAAGGCGAAATGGGTCGAGAGCCTCACGCCAGAGCAGAAGACTCTCCTAAAGCTCGAAATCGACACTCTTGACGACAGCTGGCTTGCCCACCTCAAGGATGAGATTACCACAAAGGAGTTTCTCGAGTTGAAGAGGTTCTTGGACCGAGAAACCAGTGCTGGCAAGAAGTGGTTCCCTCCCAAGGAGGACGTCTATTCATGGTAAGACAATATCCCACAGACAAGCCGGCATCCTGTCTAATTATAATTTTTCTCATGTCAGGTCTCGTCACACACCTTTTCAGAATGTCAAGGTCGTCATTGTTGGCCAAGACCCTTACCACAACGTGAACCAGGCCCACGGCCTGGCCTTTTCTGTCCGACCCCCGACCGCAGCACCGCCTTCGCTGAAGAACATGTACATTTGTCTGAAGAAGGACTACCCATCGTTCGAGGTGCCGCCAAACAAGGGTGGCTTGCTTACCCCATGGGCAAAGGAGGGTGTTCTCATGCTCAATACTTGTCTCACCGTGCGGGCGCACGAGGCCAACTCTCACTCGAATAGGGGTTGGGAACGATTTACGCAGAAGGTCATCGATCTAGTGGCACAGAAGCGCACACGGGGCGTCGTATTCATGGCTTGGGGTACGCCCGCTGGAAAGAGAGTCCAAAAGATCGACCGGCAGCGACATTTGGTTCTGCAGAGTGTCCACCCTAGCCCCCTTAGTGCGTCTAGAGGATTCTTTGACTGCAAACACTTCAAGCTAGCCAACAAGTGGCTTGTAGAGCGTTACGGGGCTGATGGCGAGATTGACTGGGCACTAGTCCCAGGCAACTCCACCAAGGCTGTGGTTGACAAGTCTGAGGCCGAGGCTGAAGCAAAAACTGAGAAGGATACTAAGGATGCTAAGGCTGAGGAGAAGAAGCCAGAGTCTAAAAAGGTAGAGACTAAGAAGACAGAGGCAAAGAAGAAGCCTGAGGATGAGGACAGTGATTTTGAAGACGATGAGGAAGCGTTGGAAGAGGCGCTGAAACAGGCCGAGGAGGAAGCGGCGAAGAAGTAATTGCGTTACCGGTCGCGATTTCAGGAGTCAGTGTGTTCAAGGGAAGTTTCAAGACGGTGGCGTTGTATTTTTGTTTTCTTTGTACGTTTGGGCAAGATTTGGACAACCAGCTCGCAGATGTCTACGCGGCTGAAGGGAACTGTGCCGGGCCAGGGATTGGAGTCTGTGTATACATAATTGAAGGGATATGTTTTAGGAATATACAATGGGAACGGGACGATATTAGATTTCGGTTCTGCCCGTGTTTGAAAATCATCAACCGTTGATGCCGCCTCCTAGTGGGTCATGACTAACAAGACCGGTCTGGGGTTCTGACGGCGGGCCCGGAGATCTGCGTCTTATGGAAGCGGGAGGAACAGGCTATACTGAGGCGGCATAATCTTTGATGACTGGTCACAGGCTGGGGTCGACTCACTATCCGAGTCAAGGGCATGACCGCAGGCCATTCCCCGTGAGACAAGCCTGGTTGAATGGTTTTCAGCCGATAATTGCTTCTGGGAGCAAGATCCGAAAATATGATGCGGCTGATTTCGTTTTCTCTTTCCCTGTTTCTAACCAGTGGCACGACAATCAGCCTCAAAACTCGTATGCATGAAAGATCTAAGATGAGCTATGATGTGCTGAATTCCACACTCACCAACAAACCCACATTCTCGCACACCAACGCAAGACATGCTCTGCTTTCGCCCCAAAGTTGCCCCTCCCCCTGCTTCAGATGACGAAAGGCTACCGCGTTCATTAATCTGAGAATTCAGCTTCATTTATTTTTAATCTCTTTGTTTCTGGCACGACCCAAACACACAAAATGGCGGATGTTATTTTCTTGGCTGTCCACAACAAGACATTGTGTGAAGTGAGACCCTGGTCGTCAAGACAAGACTAGGCACGAACAACGTGGACCAACGGGAACCAGCACTTTGGGCCATGGCACACTTGTGTTTCAAATCCGGATGCGACTAGCAAAAACGTTCGTAAACGTGGGACAGAGTTGCAAAGAAACTGCATGCATGCAGCCCCGGCCGGGTGCATGAAGCATGAAGGAGGTGGAGCAATGGCGCTCGCGGTTCAGTCCAGGTGGGGCCAGGATCAAGGGTCGAGCGGAGGACCAAGCTCTGAATGGGATGAATGTGACACTGGCACACGGACTACTTGGACGTTGCCTCTCGACAGATCTCCAGGTAGCGGAGATACTAGTCAAGCACAGACGGCCGGGAATCGCTATTCACGGGCCTCCAGAGAGCCCTTCGCCTTCCGCGTCTTATATCCATCATCGGTCTTGACTCTGGCTGCATGACTTGCATTCGACAGATGACGCCAACAGTCCGGCATGCGCAAATACCTGTTTCGTAAATGCGGCTGAGGTGTTGACTTGCTGGCTTGGGAATCCATCCAGATACGACGATCGACTCTCCGGGGGTCAGGTTGGCGGTCGACCGAGAGGGCCACACAACTGGCTGCCAGCACATCACCGTTGATCGCTCGAGAGAACCTTGCGCCAAAGAAAGAAAAGGAAAAAAAAAAAAAAAAACTGCCACCTGCTTGTCGCAGCCATTCAGGAAGCTGACTGGTTGCAAGGCTCCCGGGCTTGAATGGGAGGGGGATGCGCTGGCCATGCCAGCTCATGCAGCGAGCCTGCTTATGTAGTCTTTTTGCTTCCTCACCCCACAAGGTGCGGGCCGGTAAACTGGCCTAGCCAAATATATGGCCGGCTTTGCTGTACTTGGGCATCGATTGGCAAAAATAGCCATGTTCGACAGCATGCTTCCAAACCATCCATGCTCGTCATCGGGGGGAAGCAGAACAGACAAGGCCCTCTTATCTCCACTGCTACGAATGATGGTTGAGGGAAGAGTTTCATCCTAGGACGCAGGGCATCCCAGGCAAAGATTGTGGAAAATCCCATTCGCAAGAATATCCAAAGTAAAAAACAAACAACACGTAAGGCTCCCACTCTCAGTTGTCTGTCAGGTAATCAATCGCCTGAGCTGGTCAAACACCCACACACACTCTCTCTCTTTCCTTCTCCGTTGGGACCTAGGGGCGTGTGCATATCATCCGCTGGTGTTCGGAAGCCATCCGCGAAGCCAAAGCTTCAGAATCTGTGACGCTGCGCAATAAACTTCATCGCCCCGGCATCTTTGTCGTCCCACGTCACATCTACAACGGGATGGGATGGAAAAGAGGTGTTAACGAGCGAACTGTTATTGGCAGGGGACTTGGATGTAGCCAATCGAACTGGTGGCGCCGTGACGGCGCGTTTCTGAAGCGGGCACGAATGATCGAAACAGCTAACGAGGGAAAGAAACGGTAACATTCCCCATCGATCGAGTTCGGGAGTGGATGATGCTGACTCGGATCTGGGGGGGGAGGGGGGGGGGGGGGGGGAGGCTTTACAAGTGTTTACTCGACGGCACGCCGCGAAACATGAGGGTGTCTGGGCACAACGCAGATGTGCAATTCTACTCCGGCACAGCGTAGAGTTTATTGCTGTTGAGCTAGCACGCATCCCCATGTTATCCATGATTTTTGCTCATGGCTCACATATCCACAACAATATCAGCTCTTAAGGAAGCGAGAAGAGAAGAAGGGGGAAAAAATTACTGAGAGATGTAGTGGGCCGCGACCAGGTAGGGGGATGTCAAAAGAAACATGAACCTAGAAAACGAAGCGGAGGAACTGATACGGTCATTATCGAGGCGGATTGTGATCTAGGTAGCATTTCTTTTTTCTTTTCTTTTCTGAGACTTGATACCACAGCACCTCCCCTAGCAACTAGTGTTATGACGGTGTCCAACCATGTCGCCAAGCAAACGCCGTTTTCGGGACCGTGGTCGCGGATCCTGATTCCGACCGTGTTTTGCTTTCATAGGTTCATATACATGGGCACCCAACACAGATCAGACTGGTGAACGGGCCGTTCTGTTGATGAGGAGCGCGCAGCACAAGACTTTTTTTTTTTTTTTTGCCAGTATCCCTGCTCCCTATCTCTCTCCGCTCAGCATTTTCCCTTCTTCCCCCAAACATGTTAACTCCAACCAAGCAGAGATCGACATGGACCCAAGGCCGGCGCAGGGCAGTTCCCGGTCCCCGCATGACCCAGGAATGGAGGCTAGGAGCCAGGAATAAATCAAACAATCAATCCAGTGAGGGGCGGAGAGGCAGAGGACCCTGGCATCAAATTACACGACGGCGTCCCGCCAGCCGGTCGCCCACGCAATTAAAATTTCAGGGCGCCAGGGACTAGACATAGTACAACACACTACACGTCTCTGTATGGCTGGTGCCCCTCCACTAACTCATGGCCCACCCGAAGGTGCCGCCGCCATCATCAGGTCCCTCCAGTCGCTCTCACCAACCAAGAGGCGTTTGGTTGAGTCTCTGCGAGCCCTATGAAAGTTGCGCTGTGGGAAAACCCCCGCGTGCGCGCGAGTGAAGTTATACTCTGCCATGACGCGGAAAGACAGTGGCTTCCACACCGCGGCTCGCTCTCGCTCTGTCTTGGTTTTTTTTGCTTCTCTTTCAAGAGAGCTGGGCTCAATGGTTTCGAACGGGGTGGTGCTACGCCGCATCTCTCCTATTTTCAGCCCCAGCGGTCGGTGCTGGTTGTTCCAGAAGAAAAGCGCACTGCCATCTCCGTGCTGTTTATCCGCAGAGGCTAGAGGGCACCGGAGGATAACAGGACAAGCTGACAGAAATACCGGGCGATTTCATCGTGGTAGCGCGCGGTTTCTGCTCCCTTTTTTTCTAGTTCGTTTGGAGACGTTGCAGCCATATGAGCATCGGAGGAGGGCTTGTAATTAGAAACAGCCCACTCAGGAGAAATCGAGGCCATGAGCGCAACGCAACGGTACGAACTCAATTGTCGGGGAACCCCTGGGCTTGCCGGCCGCCATGCTGTGCTCTCAAGGCTGGAAGGGGGAGGTTTATCATGATTGTCGCATTAGATCCTGTCCAACCAGCAGATCGATCTTGTCAACTCGTGCCCTCTTCCTTATACACGGATGCCGTCACCCCTCCTCGTCCCCCCCTCGGCTGTGTGCATTTACACACTCCCACACTCCCCCCCAAAAGGAAAATGGCCCATGCCCACACCACTGCGCTACTCAGCGCCCCCCATGTCCCAAGCCTGTAATCCAGCTCGGCGCCCAATCTTAGTGCTGTACGTACCGTCCCAGGACCTGGTCGTCGCGCGCCGTCACGCATCCCCGTCGCGCCCCTGAGTGTGAAAGCCGCTCTGCTTTCTTGGTCGTCCCAGTCCACCATCCCATCCCATGTCCCCATATCCAATGTCCCCTGTCCCATGTCTTTCTTTTCCTCACCCCAGTCAGTTTGATCCCTTACCAGTGTGTCCCTCGTCCATCGTCACCTTTCTCTCCTCTCCTTCTTCCCTCCCACGTCCGTCTATTGGGCCTTGGCTTGTTTAATTCTTTCTTATTTTTTCCTTCGCTCTCATTTTCTGCCACAGGCCGTAGCCGTCGCCTATTCGCTTTTGGATACCTTTTTTTTTTCTTTGCTTGGCTGCTGCACGCTTTTTTGTAGTAGCTTCCCTCTCACACCCCCCCCCACGGCAGTTTCATTTTCTTCGACAGGCGAGCCACGACTCGACTCAACTCAAACCTCTTTTAACTCGTCCTCCGTTGCCTCGCCGAGCAGCGTCACGTCCGAAAGTCACGACCTCACAGTCAGCGTGACGCTCCCCGACGCCAAAAACGCTGCCCACGACCACGTCCGATCTCTCTCGCTGCCCACCCAACGACGACTTACACGTCGCCTGGCGCCAGCCTCCGCACCGCACGTCGCATCCCGTTTGGTGACAACAGACCGGCCCCGCGACCACGCAAACAACCCCTGATTGCACCCACGCAACAGGGACTCTTCTCTTTTGCTTTCTCTCGCATTTCCCTCTTCCGTCCTTCACTGTGGCTGCACTGGATAAACCGTCCTCGTCACCGCCCTCAGGCCAGCAGCGCCGCCGCCTTCCTCTGATCTGTTCCTGCTTCGCCCAAAGTTCGACCGCGTCTGATTATTCGTCCGAGTCCGGATCCTCTTCGACGCCGCCCGCCATGGCCGGCCTCTTCTCCCGCCTTAAGGGCAAAGATTTCAAAAAGAAGAAGGGCAGCGACGCCGACTCACTGCCAGCCAAGCCCCAATGGACTGACGCCTGGGCGCGAACCTCTGTCGAGCCCGAGGAGGTTCACGAGCTGATCAGATGTTGCACTGAAGAGCTGAAGGCAAGAGGTACGTCAGGTCCTAATTTTGTACCCACCTCATAGGATCTCATTGGCATCGCCAGAAACCTGAAACAGCCATGCTAATGCTGCCGTCTGCGCCAGCTCTCGATCTGCCTTTCCTCCTCCTACCGTTCCGACCTACATCCGACCCCAGCGCCGTACGCACCTTCATCCGCCACTTTTTCGAGAGCCATCAGCACCTGCAGGGCGAGCAATTGATCCAGGAACTTCGCATGGCGGAGCCTATGGTACGTTTGACACGCGATACACAAGCTTTCCTGCAACTCTGAATTCTAAATTTTCTCCGCAACAGGTCATCTCTGGAGTTGCGAAATGGTGCTGGAGTAGACTTCAGGGCGGCATCGTTGGTTGGGACGCCTACGAGCTGTTCAAGGTGGGAGAGTTCGGTATGTGAATTCCAACGTCGGGCCGTTCCCCCCCCTGACCCAACGGTGTGGCTAACCCAACCCACATTAGACTCGAACATGGCCCGAGACTCATTCAAGACATTCATTCCTATTAGCGTCGAGAATGGGGCCCGTCAGCGCATTATCTTCGACTTCTTTGACCTCATGGCCGCAATTGCAGCTCATGGCAAAAAGAACGGTCTCAGCGGCCGCAAGCTCTCTCGAATGGCGGCTTGGTGGGCCTTTGAGCACAAGGATACCAAGAAAGGCTTCGAGGGAGGATACAACTCTTGGCTCAGGTCAGTCTCAGTGTCTCAGACAATCCCTACGTTCCCCAATGCTCACCGTGGAATCACAGTGCCGCCGATGCTACGAGCCATATGTTCTTTGCTTATCTCCGGTCTCTGTCTCCTGAACAGAATGTGGGCGGTATCTCTATGCTACCTATGTCTCTCCAGAAACTCCTCCAGGAGACCGAATACCCTCCCCATCGCCCCGAGCTGTTGTACACAACGACCTACAAGGTTGTTATGATCGTAGATACCGTTTCGCCAACACCATTCGCCCTCTTGCGCCGTGCCAACCATTTCCAATACCGCGACGAGGACCGAGCCCTCCAGGAATTCTCCGAGTACCAAGACCCTGTTCAGGCCCTGACTGACGAATGCCGCCGAGTCCTGAAGGCCATCTCTGGCGCCAACCAGTCACAAGTATCCAGCGCCAAGCACTCGACAAGTCTGCGCGACGCCTCATGGTCGCGCTTTGAAGATATTGGCTTTTCAAGCACCCTCCAGGAGGATGATGACGATGATGAGAGCGCTTTTGCTCAGAAGCAGCCCGAGGGTCTCAGGAGAGCGCCTGCATCCGGAAACGGTTTGGACAGGCCAACAACCCCGTCCTGGGCTGACTTCCTTTCCTCAGGCTTTGTGGATGAGGGCTCGCAATCACGACCGAACCTTCTACTGCCCCCTGACAAGGTCCTCCCCCCAATCGAAATGGCGCCTCGGCAAAAGAGCTCCCAGTCTCATCGACCTAGGCTTGAATCTGACCAGAGCCTTGAGCCCGGTGAGCTGGCCAGCATCACCACCTTTTCCCTCGACGATGCTTTCTGGTGGGTATGGATGACCAGTCTGGCCCCCGAAGAAACCGCCGAGCGAAAATCAGCCTTTGGTCGGTGCACCATCATTGAGACGCGGATCAAGGCTGGCCGTTGGCTAGTCATAGAGGAAATGATCGCCGGTGCCGCCACCGAGCCCCAGGAGGGCGCATACATTGCAGAGAAGAAGGGCTTCTTTTCGTGGACGAGGCGTGGAAAGAGCCTTGGCCGACGAAAGTCTGCTGGAAAGTCCAACCTCGAGGACACAGCGAACGGAGGAAGCAAGGCCAGCATTGGGCCCGACACGCACGCCAGGATTCAGGCCAAGGCCGCTCAGCTGCGTGCTCAGGAGCTTCAGGAGAAGAAGCAGGCTGCGCAGCAGCAGCAGGCCCAGCGCCGTGGCCGCACCGATGCTGATCTTCTTGCTGAGAAGACGAACAGCGTTCTCACTCTGCAGCCCGCCATTATTGGCGAAGCCTCCTCGGCCCTGAAGTGGGTCAAGAAGTACGACAAGGGCTCTATCAAGGACGTTTACATGGCCAACAACAACGCAGGTCGTGGCATGGCCATGTCTCCTGTCCCTTCTGAGCGCATTGGCGATGACACTCACACCAACGGTAGCGTGAATGGTCATGACCAGCCCCCTGAGGTGCCCGCTAAGGAACATGCCCCTCCTACACCAGAGCCAGAGACGGAGAAGCCATTGCCCGAAGTCGAGCCCGCGGAGGAGCCTCAGCCCGTAGAGCACCATGAACCTCCCGCCAGCCCTGTTCCTCCCCCCAAGGATGACATCTTCGATCAGGTCACTCGGGACAACATGGCGACTCCTGAACCCGCCAGCCCTGAAGAGAAGAAGCAGGCCAAGGCCGCCAAGGAAAGCCGAGGCTTCCGCAATTTGTTCCGCAAGAACCGCGCCTCCAAGCTTCCTGAGAACGCCACCTCGGACCTCAACCACATGCTGAAGCGGGACCAGCCTACTCCTGAGCCTACCGCCCAGGTCCCTACTCCTGCTCAGACCCCTGAGCCTACCCCGGCACCAGCTACTGAGGAGGCGGATGCACCCGTGGAAGCCCCTGAGGCTGATGAGGAGACCCCCAAGGAGACATCCCAGTTCAACCAGGGTCCTCTTGAGGACCAGCCTGCCTTCGTCCCCGACACCGACAACGACGAAGATGATGCTGCCCCTCCCCCAATCAACCGCAAGCCACTACAGCCCTCCAAGTTGACTCAGGATGAGCCCGAGGAGAAGCTCAGCCAGAGCGCTAGCCCCGGCGTGCAAGACCGCTGGGCTCAAATCCGCAAGAACGCCGCTGAGCGAGCTGCCACACGTCAACACGACGACCTCACCCGTACCGTCACCCACAAGGCTTCCGTTGATGGAGACGACGATAACACCAGCGGAGAAGAGAGTAAGTCTTGATCCAACATGTCCCATCTTGTGCAAGTAGCTGACCCCTGACGCAGCCATTGAATCCCGCGTCGCTCGCATCAAGGCCCGCGTTGCCGAGCTCACCGGCAACATGGAGGGTACCGCTGGCCCTCACGCTGCTGCTGCTGCTGCCGCTGCCCGCCGCTAATCAAAATTCCAAATATTATGTTCGTCAATCTCGACGCTGAGATGATTCAGCCGACCTGATTTTTTATTTCCGAATATTTTCATGCAACTCGCCGCTTTTGCACTCGCCGTTAATGTGGCTGGGCTTGAGATACCCATCCGATGCCCACCTACACCTAATACCAGCCGTCGCTTCCGTTTCTGTTCCATCTCGTTATTATTTTGTTGCTTCTTTTTTGACCTACATGATACCACTTAGAAGAGGGGAGAAGGAGAAGAAAAAGTCACGCGAGCACTCAAAAGCCCAGGAGAGGAGAGAAGGGGGAAACGAGAAAGACAAGCAAGGAGTATCTGTGACTCCATTTCCAAGGTTGTGCACGCCTCGGTTATTTTTCTTTGCCCTGAGTGAAACAAAAAGAGGGGGTGTTTTCGGACCAGATTCTGGCCTTCTGTTGACTAGCTATTTCCTCCCCGTCATATGCTTCTATTTTCCTGATTCTCTACCCATCTGCTATTACACTTCGTCTGGGGCGAGCAAAAAGCGGTTTTAACCTGATCACATAACTTACGACTGCTACTAAGTCTCCCTATAAAATCCATCCTTTGTGCGAAGGATTTGAAATGTCTACCTAGGTAGTTGCGAAAGCGATATTGCTTGAGAAAACAAGAGATATCTGTTACATTTGGACGAGTTGATCTTCCATTTTGCGAAACAAAAATAGAGATATGTGATTGCTATATAGAGAATCAAAGTGAGCAGTACTGTTCATCCTTTATTTGCCGCTGCTGCATCAGGTTGAGTAACAACCAGTCTTTCTGCGCCTGTCCCCAGTATCCAAAGCGCAAGCAAATAAACGAGCAAAAATAAACAGAAACTGCAAACTGCCAACTAAATGTTCCATGTGTGACAAGCCCATCTAGTTATTGTGTCCATGACAGCTTTCAGCGACAGATCCTTTTGACAATCTTCAATGACGTTTGTCCAAGCCACCCTCGTCGCTGGAATCGTTATCCACCATGGTGATGGTACCATACTCTTCGTCGTCGCCTGCATTAGAATCGGGGGTTAGAGGTCGTGTCTGCTGGGTGACGGGGGGCTTATCCACGACACGTTCAGTTGGCCGCCTTGGAAGAACAGGCGGCTTTTCGACATCCTCATCCTTGGACATCTGCGTGGGCCGGCGGGGAAGAGGGGGCAGCTGTTCGTCATTTGAAGCGGCTGTCGGTCGTCGAGGCAAGGGGGGAGATGCCTCTGCATTCTCTTTATCTGCCGGGGGGCTTGCAGACTTCGAGTCTTGCTCCTTTGACTTTGCCTCTTCAGGTGGCGGCGCCGATGGGGACGTAAGACCTGGCGGCGAAATATTAATATCGCGAAGGTCATTATTCAGCTCCATCAAACTGGGAGACTGTGGCTTGTTCTGGGTCTCTTTCAAGGGCTCCCGGTCAAAATCAATCAGGTTCCCCTCACCTTGGTTTTCTTTCATTTTGATAAGATCATCTTTCTCGATCTCGGACTCCGCCGTTGTCCCAAGGAAGCCGCACTTGACCAGGATCTCACCAGTAAGGTTGGGATATCGCAAGTGACCACTGACTGCCTCACTGAGATCCAAATTCTCCACGCCCTTGACGTCCTTGATGGCCTGCAATCCAGCTACACCAAATGCAAGGCTATGCGCCCGGTACATAAAACCCAGGACCATGTCGTTCTCGGAGAATACGTTGAAGATTCTGCCAGACACGACGGTTCGTAGAGTACGCCAGTGCGCGGGGGAAGATGGCGCTGGTGCACCAATAAGAACAACTGTATCGATTAGTCCAAAGGCTTCGCGTTCCGCTAGTGACTGCAAACAGGAATGGATAGTGGTTGCACCAAGGGAATATCCCACTAGGGTAACAGGGCGCTCGCCTTGGACCTTGTTGATCAAAGCATCTGCAAGAAGTTTGCCAGCCTTACGAGAGCGATTATGAGCACGGTTGAATGGGTTATCGACGTTAGAGGCAGCAGTGAGCACTTGAATAGGCCAGAGTGCCGCGAGAAGTGTTGCCAGCACTGTACGCTTAAGAACCTCGAGTTTGAGCGTATTCCAAGCCCAGGATTTCACCAGGGCCTGCAATGCGCTTCCCAGCGCCATGAGGGTTTTCAACTCGTAGCGCAAGGCAAATACTTCAGAATCGTCGTGGATGACACGCCAGGGTTTAGTGATGTCTTCTTCTGTGTCCAGCCAGCCATTGATTCCAATAGTAACTCGGAGCCGATGTTCTTGTTTCACTTCTTGGCTCACGGTTTTGCTGTTTCCCCATTCTTCCTTGAGGGGAATGAAGCGGAAGTCCTCAACTTCCTTGGCATATTCGTCCATCATCGTGCCCTGTGGGAAACTTAGTAGAATATTCACGCAAACACCGTCGTCAATACTTACCGTCATTTTAGCTCCATAAGCACCGAATAAAGCTCCAACAAGAGCACCATTCATCCAGAATATACCCAGAAAGCTGGCTACTCCTCCTAGTCCAACACCTCCAAGGACACCGCCAATGGCCCCGGCAACAAGTGGCGCTGCTAGACCGCCAGTAACGCCAATGATGGTAGCTCCAGCAACAGAGGCGAGCCCAACTTTCCAAAATCTGCTGAATTTGTTCTCTTGTCGGCGCTTGGCAGCTTCTGCCTCGGCAGACATGGCCTCCTTCTGCTTGTCGTCGGCAGAAGCAGACTCGATGAGAGACTTGGCAATTTCAACTTCTTCTTGGGTAATGAATGATGGAGGTACGTCCAAGGAGGAAGCAAGGTAAAACGCCAAAGCTCTTGAGTGAGCAGAATATTTTCCCGTTGAGAGAAGGAGAAGCAAAATACAAGCGATCGCTTCTCTTCTGTCTTCCTGGGGTATTTCTCTCAACTCCGTCGGGACGGGGTCATACAGTCCCTGGAGCGATGTAAGATCCTTGGACTTATCAATCTTGACTTCACCAAAGTTTATGAGGTGCTCGCCATCCTCGGGGGTATCCAGTCTCTTTTTCTCCAAGGCTTCCTCACGCCTGCGTCTCTCCTCTCGAATCTTGGCATCGTCTGGCACGCGCACAATTTCTTCCAGCTTGGGCATGAATTCGTGTTTCCACTCATTCATATGCTTTATAGCTGATCTCTGGATTTTCTGAGCTTTTCGGGATGCCTTGTTTCGTGCTTGCTGTTCATTCTTTCTGGTCTCAGCATCGTTGGCCTTGGGACTTTCATCCTTGGATTTAGTAGTATCATCGTTTGTCTTCTCACTCTCGACTTCTTCATTGAAAGTCGCTTGAGACACCAATTCAAGCTCGTTTCCAGAAGATTCGAGCTCAGACACCATGTACAATGTGATCTGGTTGACGAGTTTCAGCAACGCATCCCGGCGAGCGGGGTCAAGGGCGATAACAATCTGCCGCGGGTCAGAAGAAAGTGGTGCCATGGTGCTGTGATTTCCTCAATGGCAGAATATCTCTAATATCCACGGATGTGAATTACTAGATTGAGAATGTCGGGGTGCAACCATTGGCTAGGCAAAGAGGAGGTCAGTGATAGAACTACATAATCAAGGTTGTGGAATGATCGACGTCATGACACCCACTGTGGAACAGGTGACAGGGGACGGGCCGGGAAGCCGGAGAGCAGGAATACCTTGTCAGCTGCCAGAGAGGTTACCAATCAATCTTGGCTTGATATTGAAAGCGCCTCAATGTGACTTTGCATGCAGCTCTTTCAATCCTAGGGTGACGATTCAGAGGTATTTGAGTGTCAGGTTCCAATAGTGCTGGTTGTCCTGAAACTCCAGGCACCAGCATCACGTGCTCCTCCTCTCAGCCTCGTCGATCAAAACCTTGGCTTGTGAGCGGAAAAGACCAAGTGACGTCCAAAAATATGATGTCAAGTCTTTGGTCATTCAAAATGAATATCTAGAATAATTGTAATGGAATGGCGGCTTAGGGCGACACTGTTATTCTAGCCCGAAATCTGGCCCCCACCCAGCTTGTCCGTGTCCCATTTTACATTCGTCGCATCACGCAACAAACGCGCGCCCATCTTGCCGAGAGCATTAAAAATGGATCGATTTCCAGAGCTTGTCTTTTTCCGGTCTATTTTTCAGTGTATCGCTTATCGATCAACGTATTTGCACGGCATCATAGATCTGCATGACGCCTCCTAGAAAGCTTGTTTCCGTCAACGTCATCTTCAGAGCACAACCATTCCTCCAAGTCGTGGATTGACGCCAGTTCTCGATACAGAAGCTTATGTCACTGCCACCTTTAGCATCTTTCAAAGTTGACGCATGATGATCAAGAAGAATCAGACATCAGCAAAAGAAAACCCGACCGAGGCTGGAGGTGGCCAACAGGTCGTAGATTGATCGCTGCCGCGTTTTTCTAGAGCTCAGAAGTTATAACACAATTACATGGTTGCGCAAATCATACACTTTTTCATTCCATACCAACAGGTCGATGATGTAGTGGGTATATCTGATCTCTGTTTGGAGTGTTTCTTTGCACCGTACGCCGTGGTCTTTCCATCTTTACCCAAAACACAACTTGTTTATAGTAAGGGAGACAATCTAATGGGTTGTGAAAGTTTTTGGAACCCAAAATTCTCTCTTTTTACTTTCCAGTGTCCCTGTTCTTCGTCTATTGGGCAACACGAACTCCGTCCGATTCTGTCTATCTTAATCTAGCGCCGCCATGTGAAGCTCGCCATAGATCATGACATCATCCTCTGCTGAACCATATCGGAAATTCTTAGGTCTTTTGGGTTAGCATGTTGGTGGCGGCGGCGGTTGGTGACGTGGTATAAACTCACAGTAATCGCCCGTCCTGCTAAAAGTGTATTCCAGGTTCCTTGAAATGTTCCTCTTCCAGTTTTACAAATCAAAGGGTGGTCATGTCAGGTCACCACTCTCTGATAGAAATACTCGTTAAAGCCATCTAACACATATTGCAGTTATTTCTTAATTGCATGGAGCAAAGTCTTGTTATCTGGTGCGTTGGTCAGTACTACTTCGTTGATATTTTCGTTCTCAGAATTCTTCTCCCTTCTACCGCGCCCTCCTGGCGTCATATCATTCCCATAGCTATTTTGCGGTGAATAATTGGCTAAATCCAAGCACATTCATACACGCTAGAGCACTAAACACAATTCCTGAGTGTGACGAGAAAATAGCTGGTCTGCTGATGGACTCTAATAGTAACACAAAGGTCGCGCATCACTATTAACTTTGCAACTATAGAGGTGATTCGTGATGGATCTATCCTACACTAGAAAATTCAGTCTGGTTTCAATGTGTGTATTCATTGGTGTATTGGTGGGTAATTGATATGGGGCGGCGTTTATTTGACATTTTATTCTCTTCTCTTGCACTGTCTTGTCCCCTCGATTCACAATTTACGCGGACAGTAGTAAGCGGATTAGTATAGCAAAGAACTACTTGCAAAAATGTCTACAACAAGATATGATTTGAGAACAGAGGGAAAATACCCCAAACAAATAACGCAAGAACAACGGCTGATTAGATTTGAACCATAGTGAACAATTCGCTATGGATGGGTGAGAATGGGTGAGAGGTACTCTAGGGTAGTCGTCCATGGAACTGACCGATAAGAAAAGTCGAAACGCGATAAGACCCAGCCCCGCTAAAAAAAAATACTGCGACTCGAATGGTTCAACTTGGCATCGCAAACTTCCTTGCGCTCGTTTGTCTTTTTGCTCGTTACTTGACGCCCCCAAGTTTCTAGCCAACCGGAACATCCTCGAATATCATTTCAATTATTATTTAATTCAATGAACGCTCACGCGCTTCTGTCGGCCCAGGGCTGGCGAGGTACAGGCCACTCGCTTCACAAGACCGACGACTCAATTGGTCTCGCAAAACCATTATTGTTATCGCGCAAGGACAACACGCAAGGATTAGGCCAGAAACAGCACTTCACAAGCGACCAGTGGTGGATGAATGCATTCGACGAACAGCTGAAGGGACTCGACACATCCAAGAAGGGCAAGGTGGTGCAGACTGTCACCTCTGGCAAACTCAACTCCCTGGACAAGAACGCCGGAAAATACTCCGTATACTCATCCTTTGTCCGAGGAGGATTTCTGGAAGGAACCCTGCACAAGCTCGCGATTAAGGATTCCTCGATAAGCACCGAGTCCTCCGAAGACGAGAGTTCCGACCAACAAGCATCGAAGAAGTCCAAAAGCGAGTCGAAGGCCACAAAAGAAACCAAAGAAGAGAGGAGAGCGAGAAAAGAGCTGAAGAGGAAGCGAAAAGAGGAGCGCGCCCGCGATAAGGCAGCTCGGCGAGAACGGAAGAAGCTAAAGAGGTCAAAAAGGCCATCGGCTGAATCGAGCGACGCGGACGAGGAGAAGCGCCGAAGACGAACAAGAAAGGAGGAAAAGCGCAAGCAAAGAAAGAAAGAGGTGGAAAAGTGATGGAATAGACGCGGGTTAAAAACAATACAGCAAGTCGCATTCACATGATGAATGCATAATCAAGGCGTTTTTGGGTTAATAGCTTTCCTGAATGATACCCCCATTTAAGTGGTAATTTATATCTCTTTCGGAACCTTGCCAGGCTTACCCGATAGGATCCATGGTCTCCTGTCCCAGAAGTCATCCTTGATAATGTCCATGTGCTCTACAACAATTCGCGCCTTGGCCCTCCGCTTCTTGTCCTTCTCAGTCTGTGTCTTGGACTGCTGGACTGGCTCTGCCACCGAGTCAATGGTTTGCGAGACATTGTGGCTGTCGGGATCAACTAGCTCGAACTGTCCACAGTTAGTTATGCCGCCAAGTACAGAGGGGGGGCATGCATACGTCGCGGAACACAACGCTCCCCTTTTTAAAAATCTCTGGCTCGTTGTTGTAGTTGATAGAAAAACGCGAAAATAAAATTTCATTCTTGTCCGCAGACAAGGTGCCCTGGGCCAGTCAGTATAGTTCGGAACACCACTACTGAGGATCTCACTGCAAGAGTTTTTTCCGCCTCCTTGTTGTCCATCCCTCCCAGTTGGATCAACGACCAAAAAGTTGTGTTGTATAAATTGTTGATGTGACCTTGCTTGTTAGTCTTCATGTCTCCATCAGGATATCCCAATGGCGTCTTACAGTCCACTTGTCGCCAGCTCATGTAATCACGAAGATTTTGAACACTGGGGTAACAGACGGCACGCCCGTCAAAAGAGGGAAGTGGAGGCGAGAGAGGAGTATCGGGAAAGTGCGCCGACCACGAATAGATGTAGTTAGACGTAAATGTCGAAACAACGGTACTGATAAGTTTGCTTTGAGGATATTAGTGATTGCCTCTGACACCTGCAATTCATGAAGTCTTGCCTGGATCTCCTCTCGAATAACTCGCAGGACTTGTGGAAGACGAAGCTAAATAAAATTTCAGTAAGAAACACATGTATATAGAAATGGGGTTATGACCTGTATTCGTCGCTCACGCCATAGGCAATGGTGATTTCGGGAATCTCAGTCACCACGGCTTTGGCTGCTGTGTTCATGAGATCCAAGGCTCGGCGGTCATTTGGTTTCTCAAAGCCATACTTGGCACACATCCTTATCGCTGTCAGATTGCCATTCTCACGAAGGAGCGAGAGGCTGGGTGCATTTTTACTTTGTGAAGCCCCGGCCATCTATTCGGACGACGATCCACGTATTAGGGAGCAGAGCATCGGGTGTCTCGAAGTTACGGACATATTCAAATCTTGAACGATATTAGATACATGAATGAGGAGGAGCAAATAAACACAAAGCCATCAACTCACTTGGAGTTTGCCATTTTCGCCGACTCTGGACAGCGTTCGCACAGCAGAGGAAAAACAATGATGGCGGGGGTAAGTGTGTGACTGTGTTTCCGGTGTAGAGGGGCAGTAGTGGGAATTGTTAGTGCAGCTCAGGCGACTGATAGCGGGAACCAACGCTTGGACCAGAGGGTAGCTAGTTGCACGCCAGGGGCGTTTTCCTCCACCTCAGCCTTGCAGATCAAAGTTCCGTCTCCAACGCGGCTGAGGCTCTCATTTTTGGATTTCTGCCGCCTCATCCCCCTCCATCTTTGATGGAGCGCGACGTGCCCAACCGCCAATCTCGAGCCCAGGGTCGCGCATCGCGTCATCATGAACCTCTTGCTGTCGGACGACTACCTGCTTCAGGATTATCCTGAGGTCATCACCAACACCATCCGATCCGGCCATGCGACGACGCTGCGCTTCAATCGCAAAGGCGACTACCTTGCCTCCGGCCGAGTCGACGGCACCGTCGTGGTGTGGGATCTTGAGACCATGGGCGTCGCGAGGAAGCTGAGGGGCCATAACAAGAGCATTACGTTTCTGAGCTGGTCAAGATGTGGACAGTACCTGCTCTCAACCTGCCAGGGCTGGAAAGCCATCCTCTGGGACCTCCAGGACGGCAAAAGGCTGCGCGAGGTGCGTTTTCGCGCCCCGGCCTACATGGCCGAACTTCATCCATGGGACCAGTGAGTAGACTAGGAGCTGTGTGAGTGCAGAATACTGATGCGCAAGCAGCCTTCGATTCGTTGCAGCTCTTTTCGAAGAACAACCCGTGGTTGTTGATATGTCCGAGCCGGTCGACGTGAAACACATCCTCCCCTCCGCCCCGAAGCGATCAAATACCGGTGCAGATGCGGCATTGAAGGAGAAGCAAGCAAAAGAAGATGCCAAGCAGATGACGACCTCAGTGATCTGGACCATCACTGGGGACCACATTCTTGCTGGAACCAACAAGGGCCGTGTCAATGTCATTGACGCCAAGTCCTACGAGATCATCTATTCAGACAAGGTCTGTTCGGGTGTCATCACAACAATGCGAACTACACAATCGGGTCGGGAGCTGCTCGTTAACTCGCAAGACCGGATCATTCGTTCGTTTCGAATACCAAATCTATCTGCCGAAAATCTGGATCTTGATACGCTACAGATCCCGCTTGATAATAAATTTCAAGATGTCGTCAACAAACTGTCCTGGAACCATGTCACTTTTAGCTCTACCGGGGAGTACGTGGCAGCGTCGACATATAACAATCACGAAATATACGTGTGGGAGAGCAAACATGGTAGTCTCGTCCGCATTCTTAAGGAGCCAAAAGAGGAGCATGGTGTCGTGGATTGGCACCCGACACGCCCATTATTGGCAGAATGCGGGTTGGAAACAGGGCGAATATACATATGGTCAGTGACCAGCCCACAAAAATGGTCAGCATTGGCGCCCGACTTTGCTGAAGTTGAGGAGAATGTGGAATATATCGAGCGGGAAGACGAGTTCGATATCTATGCGCAGGAAGAGATTCACAGGCGGCGACTCGATGCGGAAGATGAGGATGTTGATGTTCTGACCATTGATCCTTCCAAGGCGCTGGATGATGGCGATAGCTTCCAGATGCCAATTCTTTTTAACCTTGGTGAAAGCGACAGCGAGGATGAGTTTATCGCTGTATCCACTGGAACCATGAGAAGGAGGAGTCCAGGAGAGGGTCAAGAGGATTTGGATGAGGCTGTCGAGAAAGTGGCAACAAAGAAGAGCACGGGCCGTGGAACAAGGAGCAGAAAGCGATAACAGATAATTTGAACAGAGCTGGGCGTTGCAAGCTGTCGGGGACAAAGCTAGATGGAGCTATGTGAGCTAGTTAGCGTCGCAATTAGCCGGTCGCGCATCACTGACGCGATTGTTCGCATGAATGAATGAGACCAGTCGTCGCATTGCGGTGCGACAAAGCGTTACTGTTTCGTCGGGCCAGAGTCAGGGTTGTTACATGTAGCTCCTGTTGCAAAAAGCTTTTCGAGTGGACATTCATTGGTAGGCATTGCGTGGAAGAGCAGGGATTTGAGTCATCGGCGTACTGTACAGCCCGCCTACCTGTGGGAGATTAGGAAGTACCAGTACTTGACTCGTGTGATAATGGCAAGGGGTCGACAGAATAATCAGCGCTACTGTGTCGCGTTTTTTTGCATGGGTGCTGCCGGATGTCCATTTTAGTCAGCGCGTGAGAACGTGCGCGGAAAAGTCTTCGATACTTGATAACGTTGTGGCCTGAGGCACCGCATATGTAGTCGTAGGGAGGTCCTGATTGCCAAAACGGGCTTAGCGTCATCGCCGTCCGCCAGCCGCCTCAAGTCCAGATTCTTTCAGGCTTCCTCCCACCCTCTCGCCTTAACCACGACAAAACTTTGCCCCCAGCACAAAGTCATCACCACGCGCGTCGGGCATCGCGCGCAACGTCTCGAAACACATCTCCGACCGATACACGACGAGCGTCCGGCGCGACTTTCGATCTTTCGCGACTTTCGAGGTGGCGGCGACGGGGGAGACCAGCCTGAGGTTCTCCTGGGCCGGTGGCCAGGACAGGCGTTGCTGCTCAGCGCCATCCATATTTCGCCTTTGACGGCCTTTACCATCGATTTAGCGACCCATTGCGATAGAAAATCTGCCTTTTCGCACCTACTTCTAATTTTTTCTCGACTTTTCGCGCTTCACTGCGTGTTGGCGCGCGTCTTGACCTACGCTCTCGTTTTCCGCTCCTTTTTTCACCTTCACGTCAGACTCGCTACCAACCGCCAACATGGCAAACCTTTACTTCACCCACTCGAGCGCTCCGCTCAAGACTGTGGAAGAGATTCAGTTCGGCCTGATGTCTCCCGAGGAGATCAAGAACATGAGTGTCTGCCACATCCTCTACCCTGAGACGATGGAGGAGAACAAGACCAAGCCACGTGATGGCGGTCTTAACGATCCTCTGCTCGGATCTATCGACCGCCAGTTCAGGTGTAAGACCTGTACCCAGGCCATGGGCGAGTGCCCAGGTCACTTCGGTCACATCGAGCTCGCGAAACCCGTTTACCACCCTGGCTTCATTAAGAAGGTCAAGAAGATCCTGGAGATTGTCTGCCACAACTGCAGCAAGGTGTTGGCCGATAAAGTTGGTCTACTCACTCCATGAAGCTTAATGGCCTATTGGATGCTAACCTAATATTCTCAGAGTGATCCCGAATTCGCTGCTGCCATCGGCACCCGAGACCCCAAGGTTCGATTCAACCGCGTTTGGGAGGTGTGTAAGAAGAAGCGTCGATGTGAGAACGAAGATCGCAACGAGAAGAACAAGGAGGAGGAATACGCCCCAGGCATGAAGCCTGCTCAAGTCGAGAACCACGGAGGCTGCGGTAACGTGCAACCTAACGTGCGACAGGCAGCTCTTCAGCTCAAGGCCGCCTTCGATGTTGCCCAGGAAGACGGCGCCAAGCGACGAGAAACGACTCCTATCACCCCCGAGATGGCTCACAACATCCTTCGAAGAATTACCGAGTCTGACCTGATCAACATGGGTCTAAACTCCGACTATGCTCGACCTGAGTGGATGATTCTGACTGTGCTTCCTGTACCACCACCTCCTGTGAGACCCAGTATTTCTATGGATGGTACTGGTACCGGTATGCGCAACGAAGATGATTTGACCTACAAGCTAGGTGATATCATCCGCGCCAACGGTAATGTTAAGCAGGCCATTCGTGAAGGATCTCCTGCGCACATTGCTCGCGACTTTGAAGAGTTGCTTCAGTACCATGTGGCTACCTACATGGACAATGATATCGCTGGTCAGCCACGTGCACTGCAGAAGAGTGGACGTCCCGTGAAAGCCATTCGAGCCCGTCTAAAGGGTAAGGAGGGTCGTCTTCGAGGCAACTTGATGGGTAAGCGAGTCGATTTTTCTGCTCGTACCGTCATTACTGGTGATGCCAACCTTTCTCTTCACGAAGTCGGCGTTCCTCGCAGTATTGCGAGGACGCTGACTTACCCTGAGACAGTGACGCCATACAACATTGGCAAGCTGCACCAGCTTGTTGAGAACGGACCCAACGAGCATCCCGGAGCCAAGTATGTTATCCGATCTGATGGTACCAGAATTGATTTGCGACATCACAGAAGAGCCGCTCAGATTTCTCTTGAGTATGGGTGGAAGGTTGAGCGTCATCTGATGGATGGTGACTATATCATTTTCAACCGTCAGCCCTCGCTTCACAAGGAATCTATGATGGGTCATCGTGTCCGTGTCATGCCTTACTCCACTTTCCGTCTGAACCTGTCTGTCACATCTCCTTACAACGCCGATTTCGACGGTGATGAGATGAACTTGCACGTTCCCCAGAGCGAGGAGACTCGTGCTGAGGTGAAGGAGTTGTGTCTTGTACCCTTGAACATTGTGTCACCCCAAAAGAACGGTCCTCTGATGGGTATTGTCCAGGACAGTCTTGCTGGTGTCTACAAGCTCTGCCGTCGAGATTCCTTCCTTGACAAGAAGCAGATCATGAATCTCATGCTCTGGGTTCCTGGATGGGACGGCATCATTCCTCAGCCGGCCATTCTCAAGCCACGACCTCGTTGGACTGGCAAGCAGTTGATCAGCATGGTCATTCCTAAGGAGGTCAGCTTGCACAATGCTCCAGACGACAAGTCACCAAACCCTCTTAAGGATGAGGGTCTTCTGATCCAGGCTGGTCAGCTTATGTTCGGTCTCTTGACGAAGAAATTCGTAGGTGCTGCCGCTGGTGGTATTGTCCATCTTTCCTACAACGAGCTTGGCCCTGAAGGTGCCATGGCTTTCCTGAATGGTGTCCAGCAGGTTGTGACATACTGGCTGCTGCAAGAAGGACACAGTATCGGTATCGGTGATACCATTCCCGATAAGGCTACTATTGAGAAGGTCCAGGTTCACATTGACGAGGAGAAGGCTGAGGTCGCGAGACTGACCGCCATGGCCACTGCCAATGAGCTGGAGGCTCTTCCTGGTATGAATGTCCGAGCCACTTTCGAGAACAAGGTATCCATGGCTCTTAACCAGGCCCGTGACAAGGCCGGTACCACTACTCAGAGGAGTTTGAAGGATTCGAACAACGCCGTCACCATGGCTTCTTCCGGCTCCAAGGGTTCGTCTATCAACATTTCTCAGATGACTGCCCTGGTCGGTCAGCAGATTGTGGAGGGTAAGCGTATTCCTTTTGGATTCAAGTACCGTACGCTTCCCCACTTTACCAAGGATGATTATTCTCCTGAAGCTCGTGGCTTTGTCGAGAACTCGTATCTCCGTGGTCTCACTCCATCAGAGTTCTTTTTCCACGCCATGGCTGGTCGTGAAGGTTTGATCGATACTGCAGTCAAGACTGCCGAAACTGGTTACATTCAGCGTCGACTGGTCAAGGCACTCGAAGACTTGAGCGCTCGATACGACGGAACCGTGCGAAACTCTTTGGGCGACATTGTGCAGTTCCTGTACGGAGAGGATGGTCTGGACGCCATGTGCATTGAAAAGCAGAAGTTGGGCATTCTCAACATGTCGGATGCTGCCTTTGAGCAGAAGTATCGACTTGATCTAGCCAATCCTCCGGACTGGTTCAAGAATGACTACGAGTATGGAAATGAGTTGACTGGAGACAGAGAGTCGATGAATCTCCTCGATGCCGAGTGGGATGCGCTGGTCTCGGATCGTGTTGCTGTTCGAAGGATTAACAAGGCCAAGATGAACGAAGAGATGATGCAGCTGCCTCTTAACATTGGTCGAATCGTCGAGTCAGCCAAGCGTGTCTTTAACGTGAAGGCCAATGACCGCAGTAACCTCCGGCCGTCTGATGTCATCATCTCTGTCCAGAACCTGCTCAAGAATGTTACCATTGTTCGTGGTAGCGATCCTATTTCCAAGGAGGCCGATAAGAACGCCACCATCCTCTTCAAGGCACTGGTCCGGTCTCGACTCTCCTTCAAGGAGATTGTTAAGGAGCATCGCCTCAACAAGCTTGCCTTTGACCACATTCTGGGTGAGCTTCAGAACCGTTGGGATCGCGCTTTTGTCAATCCTGGTGAAATGGTCGGTGTCTTGGCTGCACAGTCCATCGGAGAGCCTGCCACCCAGATGACACTGAACACTTTCCACTTTGCTGGTGTGTCCTCCAAGAACGTTACGCTTGGTGTACCTCGTCTGAAAGAAATTCTCAACTTGGCAAAGAACATCAAGACACCCAGCATGGCTGTGTACCTGAATGAGCACTTGGCCAAGCAGGAACAGGCAAAGAAACTCCGAAGTATGGTCGAATACACCAACCTGCGCTCTGTTACTGCCGTCACTGAGATTTACTACGACCCTGACATACAGGCTACTAACATCCCTGAGGATGTGGACATGGTAGAGTCTTACTTCTTGATTCCTGATGATTCCCAGGACACCATTGATCAGCAGTCAAGGTGGCTTCTGCGTATTACTCTTGATCGACAGAAGATGCTCGATAAGGAGATCAGGATTGACGACGTGGCTCAGCGTATCAAAGAGGAGTACCCCAATGACCTTGCGGTCATCTTCAGTGACAACAACGCCGACGAGCAGGTTATCCGTATCCGAACTATCTCAGCTGGTGACAAGGATGACGATGGCGACGCCAAGATCGAAGATGATGTCATGCTGAAGCGCCTTGAGGCCCATCTTCTCGACACCTTGACTCTTCGTGGTGTGCCTGGTGTCGAGCGAGCTTTCCTTACCAAGGGTACTCGATTGGTTGAGAGCCCTGACGGCGCTCTGCTCGCCATCAAGGATGACCCGCGATGCACACAGTGGTACTTGGATACCAGTGGTTCATCTCTGCGTGCAGTGTTGTCTGTGAACGGTGTGGATACGACCCGCACCTACACTAACGATCTGTACCAAATCGTCGAAGTCTTTGGTATCGAGGCTGCTCGTTCCGCCCTGGTGAAGGAGTTAACCAATGTGTTGGCTTTTGATGGTTCTTACGTCAACCATCGCCACATTGCGCTACTCGTCGATGTGATGACTTACCGTGGTGTTATCTCGGCTGTTACGCGACACGGCATCAACCGTGCCGACACTGGTGCCCTGATGCGTTGTTCTTTCGAGGAGACTGTGGAAATTCTCCTCGAGGCTGCTGCAACTGGTGAGCTTGATGATTGCCGAGGCATCTCTGAGAACGTCATGCTTGGCCAGATGGCGCCCATGGGAACCGGAAACTTTGATGTTTTCCTGGACCCCAAGATGCTCGAAACGGTTATCTCCGACAACTCTCGCATGGGTCTTATGCCTGGCATGCCTGTCAAGGATGGCCAGGGCGAGGGTGCTGCCACTCCTTACGACACAGGATCTCCAATGGCAGATTCGGGCTACCTCAGCCTCAGCTCGCCTGCCGCCGGAAACTTCTCGCCTATTCAGGGTGCGGGATCCGATACACCGGCAGGATTTGCTACGGACTATGGCGGTGGTGGTTTCGGAGTTGGCTCCATGAGCCCGTACTCGATGCGTGGTGCAACAAGCCCATTCAGCACATCGCCGACATCCCCCTTCAGCTCTGGCATGGGAGGATACTCTCCGTCGTCGCCCAACGCCGGCTACTCTCCCACTTCCCCTCTCATCGATGGTGGAATTGGCAGATATGCTACGTCACCTTCGTTCAGCCCATCATCCCCGTCGTTCTCTCCAACCTCGCCCATGTTGCGACCTACGAGCCCAGCCTCTCCCAACTACAGCCCAACATCGCCGAGCTACTCACCCGCGTCGCCGACGTCGCCTCGGCACTACTCCCCGACGTCGCCAGCGCAGTTCAACTCGCCGACGTCTCCGAGCTACTCTCCTGCGAGCCCCAACTACAGTCCTGCCTCGCCCAACCTTCACGCGGGTGGACCTACCTCACCTTCGTACTCTCCGGCATCTCCAACTTGGTCTCCAACTTCTCCTGAAGCCTACTCTCCGACTAGCCCGAGTTTCCAGAGGAGCCCTGGAGCACAGCATTCTCCAACTAGCCCGAGCTACTCGCCTACATCACCTTCCTTCTCTCCTCGGACTCCTGGTCCGGGAACGTCTGGAAACCAATAGTGAGTAGAATAAAATGCACTTGTTTTAACTGCCGACTAACCAGCAATAAAGCTCTCCTAACTCGCCGGCCAATGATTAATTTTTGATTGAATAATGCATACATGACACAGGTTGTCATTCGTTTTTATGGTTTTTTTTCTTCTTCTCTTGGTTGGGGGTGGATTTGAGCATCATAGACCCGAAAAAGAAGATGGCACAGAGGGAAAGACGAAAACTCACAAATTGAGAAAAAAAAGAAAGAGAGGTCTTCTACAGAAGTTCAGGAGGTGAAGGGAATCATAAGAAGAGGGGCACTGTAATAGCTGACAATGTACAATATCGATGAGGATTGGGGAAGAGAGCAGCGAGGTTGAGGATTGCAATGACATATAGGATGATGATCCAGATTGGAATCAAGACCGCGAACAAAGAATGAAGTGGAACGGAAATGGCTTTACAGAACCCCCTCCGGTACGGATTGGCTTATTTTGCAAAATTGAGCTTAGATGTCCATGAAACCAGGCTGTGCTCATGATGACTGCGTGCCGTGATGGGCGGTGAATGTTTGACGAGTTGCTCAAGTTTAGGCGGATTCGACCACGTAGATGGATGGTGACGCCTCATTCACGTATCTGCAACGGGCTTGCATCAGCAAGCGAGTCTAGAGGATCAAGCTGAGAGGATGGCTGAGGGCCGAGCTGAGCCCGAGCTGAGAGGGGGAGAGAAAAGTACATGATTGCGAGCAGAAAGGTTGATGGCCCAGCACGGCTTTGGGGGCTGAGCTCAGGATGGGGCAGTGTAAGAGTTGATGGTGAAACCCGGGACAAGGCGACGGGAGGATGAGAGTTGTTGCTGCAAAGCGAACATGAATCGAAAGAAGATGAAAGGAGGCAGCAAGACTGGACTTGAGCCTCGAGCCTTCAGCCCTTGCTCGCCTCTCCCGAGTGTTGGGTTGTCGTCAGTGCCACGACGACGAGCGATTGGTTGGCAGCGTGGCTGTGGCGGCCAGTTTCAGCGGCCAAGGTCGATGCAGCAGGTCAAGGCAGCTACGCCTTTCGCCCCACAAGGCTGCGAAGGATGGATTCGGCCGAGGGGTGATTGACAGGCTGGCCTTGGAGTGTGACCGGGGCGTGACCGCGTATTGGCCGTTGTGATTAATTTTTTTTTTTTTTTTTTTTTTTTTTTGCACGGCTTGGTCTAATATGATGTCAGGAACCAATCTTGCAGCCAACGAACGGGGTTGCATTTTTTTGTCCCCCTTCTTTTTCTCTTTGTAACTTTGCTCGGTCATTTGTTGGTGCTGAGCGGGGTGGCTGCGCACGAGGGGGCGTAGAGATGAGGAGGCTTAATACATCTACATCCAAGTTGCGTGAGCAACACGATAGGTTGCATCGGCGGGCCGAACTGTGAGGAGCCGGGTTCGACGCACGGCATCTGGCGACCTTGTACCTGCCATTGGGCGGTGTCGGTCAAGGGAGAAGAAAAACCAAACCAAAGGGGACGGTGGTTTGATTAAACCCAAGCCTCCCCCTTACCCCCCCCGAGCTGTAGCTGTAGCTGGCCGGGAAGGATGCATTATCCGGTGGGGGAAGCAATGGCGTGGTTGCGGGAGTGGCCAACGTTGTGAGAGGGCGGAGATGAGCATCCCCTCGGGGAATACAAGGCTGAATTGAGTGACGGGGAGCGAGGGTGTGGGAGAGTACGGATTGCGGAGTGAAGAGAGGGAACAATTGCACGGGAGGGGCTGTATTTAGTTGGGATGTGAGGGTATGAACCATGATTGCTGCATGGCATGGAGTCATGGAGTTGGAATGGCGTCATGATGCTCGCAGTGAGGTCGTGTGCTTCGGTTGCCTTGGGGGCGATTGCGAACCAGCAAGAAAGAAGAAGAGAAAAAAGCAAGTGTGAGTGTATATATGGATGCGTGTGTATGTGTGTCTGCATATGTACTGTGCTGTGACGTCGTGTTACTATCTCAGGCTCAGGAAGGATGAGAAGGAAGAAATATGCTCGTGAAGTTGGCAGAGTACGAGGAAGACGGAATGTTCCGTGCTGAAAGATATGACCGGATAGAGCTGGTTGCATGGAAGCCATAATATATCATGTATGTGCTGTGAGCCATGTACCTATATGTTGTGAAAAGGAGTCAGACAGACACACGCACGCACCTTCTTTGTCACTCTGTGTTGGTACAAGAAGGAGGCGCTGGAAGCGATTTGGACCGGCGTGTATGCTGATTGGGAACTGTTGAGATGACTACCTCCCTATATTGGACGTTTGTTTGCTTCTAATCCTGGAAAACCACGTAGCCCATCAGCGCAGCGTGTTGGTTGTTGGCTGCGCCCCGATCCCGCTCACCCAGCACGTGCGCTGCTCTCGCCAGCCAGTTAACGTCTTGGGTCAGGATGACTGGAAACAGGGAATTGTGCGTGTGGTTGTGGTTGTGACTCTTTGTTGGATTTGTTCAAAGTGCAAAAAGAGTAGAACGATAGGTAGATAGTCTTATTCAACTTTTCTTCTTTTTCTTCTTTTTTTTTTTTTTTTTTTGGTGGCCTGAATCGTGGCCATGATTGCCTTGGCCATTTCATGCTGCCACCCCCGCGGCCAGTTGATCCGCCCCTCACCCCTTCCCCGAATCTTTCTCCGGACCAGCCAACCCGCTGTCTGTTCATCACATGATTTGACATGGATGCGTGGAATTCTGCGTGGCGTCAAAATAAAAAAAGTGAAAAATTAAAACCAAGGCCTCGATCTGGATAATTCACCGAAGAGCCACCATTCCGGAGAGAAGAAGGTCCATCCTTGACAGCCCACTCTCCAAGAGTCTCTCAGCTCTGCCCGTGAACCAGGGACTGGATAGACTTATCGTTAGGAGATGGATCCCTTCTTGGGCGAGCACTTGCATCGGGGTTATGTGGGCAGTAGTGCACCCTGAAAAGAAAGCAACCAAAAGCAAGCCCGGGAAAAAACACGCACACGGGGGGGACGAGGCAGCAAACAAGAGTGGGAGACAGAAAAGCAAATCTCAAGAAGCCCGCCGCTCCCCGCTTTTCCTCTTGTCGAGCAGTTCTGGCTGAAGTTTGGGGGCCAGCAGCGCAGTAATGGCCCGGGATCGTCACACGGGCGACAGGGTACAGGGGCCGGGGATGCTGAAAAGGCGCGCCCGCCATGTGGGTGCCGGCGCTTAACTGACACCAGGGGACCAGCAAAGGGCCAACGAGATGGCCACGCACACACATCTTTTGACGGCGTGGTGGTGGTTTGACCGTTTTGCTTCCCGTCCGCCGCGTCGCCGCCTCCTCTTTTTTTTTTTTCTTTCTTTTTTTTTTTCTCTCTCGTCTCGCTCTGCATCATCGGCTGCACTACATGACGCTTGCCATGCGTCGAGCTGTGCAACCACTACTCCTACCACCTGTTCCCTTTGGGCCCCAGTCGGGCCCCTGCCCTTGTCCGAACGCCCGCCTCGCTAGCCTGGCTTTGCAGCCAGTACGAAGCAGATGAACGACGGCCATGGATGCAAGGGATAGGAGAAGGGAAAAAGAAAAGAAAGAGAAAAACGAGGTCGACTTTGGGGCCTGGCTTGTGGGTGGGGCTACGGCCAACTTTGGTCGTCGTTTGCCCAGCAGCAAACGTCTCGAGGTCGCAGCTCCGCCGGACGAGGCACAGGGCACACAAGGCACAAGACAAGATGTCTCCAAACAAAGGAAGATTACTGTTCTCGAGTACGCCCAGCCGCAGTTCAGTAGGATTGTTGCGAGTCGATCGATATATCTGTAACCTTCTTTTTGTCTGAACCGGTTTGATCTACCGGCCGCCACATGGCCCGCTGTCCCCACGCGCCAATCTCATCTGCCGAGCGGCTGTCTGTGTTTCGGCAGGCATGGTCATCCCATTTGCTTCCTGCCAGTGCTGTGACAGTAAGGCAGACTTTTGGGCCGCAAAGAGGGTTTGACAAAATGAAAGTAGTTCAAAACTTTGTGGGAAGGGGCTGTGAAAAATTTCTTGCGTCGTTTCCGTCATCCTCTGTTGGTTGTGCACTTTTCTGCACTCTAGACCATGCTGCGCAATTGGGCGCTGGCATGGGGCGGGTCGCAGATTTGGTCAGGCTGTGTGGGCCACCGGCTTCAGGGCTAAAATAACTTCACTGCAGACAGAAACAGATGTGAAATAACCTAGGTTATTGAGAGACTATGGAAGAAAAAAAAACGGGGAGTTGATAAGAAAAGTGTAATGAAAAGAGAAAGGAAGAAGGGATGCGAGTACAGAAGAAGAAGAAGGAAAGGAAGAAGAATAAAAAACCCCCATGGGCAGGTAGCACCCACAAACTTCGGAGTCCAGCTGCCGAAAGCTCATGTCCCCTTTCACCTCGATCCGCACACCCCCAACCGTCCCCACCTGATCCTCGTCTCGATTCACTCAACCCCCTCCACCCTGCCACCCCGGCCTCTTCCCCCCTGCCCATCCAACCATCATGAGCCAATGCCATGCTTTTAGAGTGCGCAGCATTCATCGGCGAACCATGACCAGGTGTGAACCCAGTGAGACAAAGAAGAATTGAAGAAAGAAAAGAACAGTGAAAAAAAAGAGAACAAGGAGAAGGAAAAGAAAAAAGAAAAAGAAAAACAAAACCGTTGTAAAAGGAATTGCTGCCATAGAAGTTTGGCTCTGGGAGTGGAAAGCCGACAAGGTTTGTCCTCTTTTGCGAGTCGCTGTTCCAAGGGTGCTGTAGTCAAAACTACCCTAGGAGACAATGGCGACCCCTTGGATATTAAAAGAGTGACGGAATGATCGATGCCAAAAAAGAGAACAAGCGCCAAGTCGAATGCAAAGACCCAATGCCAAACTCCGATTGCCCTATCTCAAGTGCATTCTGTAACTCGTGTAAAGGATAACAAAGTGAGCCGCTGTTACCGCCGTGAGGCGAGATGTTTCTATAGTTTATTACCCCTCCGAGGATCTTGCGGGTTGCTGCGGCCATCAGTCAACTGTAGTTGCTTTGATGGAGCCCGGTAGGACTGTCGACAGACCTACTAAGATGACCGAGGAGGGTAGGGGCAACTGGGTCGCATGCAATAGCCTTCCCATCGCTGTGTACCCTGATCGATGATGCTAGCTGTGCATCGGCAAGTACCGGGCCGGGGCTCAACAATCTGAACCTGGCAGCCGCAGAGGGTCCAGGACTGAGTAGTACGCCAGTAGCACATGATGGGCGGTTGACCTTGTTTAAGCGTTGATTGAATGAAGAGATTGGCGATGATGCTGAGCTGCCTTGAGCTTATTGCCTTGTTGTTCAAGCTGGGCTGAAGACTAGTAAATAAAGCAAATGCGTGCAGTGCGAAGAAATGGCACGGCGAGACAGCCGGGTGGTTGCTTTTGCGTTGACAGGTCACCACAAGCCGGTAACCGATGAGGTTGTGTAAGCCAAGGTTAGCTAGGAAAGTAAGGTGTCCTAGTAATACAAGTCCTGATCGAAGCCCCTGGTGTCTCGGGAGGAAAGAAGAGTTTTCCGGCTTAGACAAATAGAGAGGTAAGACGCAAAGAAGGAGCTTGCAAAACGGTGTGAGAGAGACGTGGGAGAGCTGAAGCGTCCAAGACAAGAACAAAGTATATCAACGAGGTTGCAGAGTCGTCAATGAAGAAGTTAAAGCAATGCCGGAGACCGAGTGCTGAATGCTCTGAATGATGAGTGCTGATTTCTGCAAGGAGAGCAGAAGCCTTCGGTTCTTATATACTTGGTGATGCAGACCCGAGGGAGTGGCTGAAGTTGTGAGTGAACAAGAATGTTTGCCGTCCATGACCCTTTGAGCACAGATGCCTAGGAGAGCACGAGGCAAATTCGAAATAAGACCCGATGATAGGGCCGCAGAGCAACAAGGGATTGACGGTTGTTGGTTGTTCTTGCCGTTGTTGAAAGGCCGGGAGTTGGATTGGTTAGAGACACAGGAAGGGTTGGTTACTTTGCTACCGGTTAGGGTTGGTTGGTAGGGGGTGTGTGTGTTGGAGGCTCAGAGAGTGTGGTGTTAGTCTTGTCCTCATGATCGGCTGTCAGTCCCCGCAAAGGCCGCAAAAGGGGATGAGAGAGGGGACGAGGGGCAGTGAAGGCCTTGGAAAGAGATATAGCCTCAAGCAGGCTCCAGATTAGGTAGGCCGCAATTCATGTTGGCAGCGGGCAGCCGGGGGGGGCGCTTTACGTCAAGACTCATCAGTCCACACTTAGCAGCATCGGGGTCTTGTGGGGAGAGACCAACAGCAGCGCGGCTGGACCGGGGGCTTGACAACCATGTAATCCACGCGGTGTGCGCCTGTGGACGGGTGTGCCAACTAGCTGGGTTGGCTTGGCTTTTTTTTTTTTTTTTTTTTTTTTTTTGGGGGGGGGGGGGGGGGGGGGGGGGTGTTTTTTTTTGG